>CM039675.1:489677977-490301033 GCA_022496015.1 Hordeum marinum
ACTATGTATTAAAATATTGTTTAATTTTTATTTGAACAATGTTAAATGTGTATAGAAACAATATTGAACATGTATTAAAAAAATTAAAATTTATATTAAAATGTCAATCAAGCATTTGCAAAAGAATGTTAAATGTCTATAAAAATAATGTTGACCATGTATTAATAAAATATTAATCTGATATTTGAAAATTTTAGTCAAGCATTTAAAAAATATTATACGTGTTTTAAAAAATGTATTATTTCCGAAAAAGAAAAATAAAAATGTAAAGAAAATAGCTAGAAGGAGTGTTCCGTCTATTTAAAATAATAGTAATGATAGAACGTGAAGAAGTGAGGTGGGCCCAGAACCTTCACCGTGTCGTAGAAGAGAAACCAATAGCTGGTGGAGAACTGCCTGAAACCGGCCTCGAAATAGGCAAAGCGACAGCCTCAATCTGGGCGTGCCTGGAATTGGAGCTAAAACCGGGAATCTTGTGAAAACGACGTATTTCTGCGGGTCATTTTCCAAGGCGTGCCTGGGTTCTTGCCGGAGTCTGGGCATGATTCCTTTGATTTGGGCAAAAATGAACGGGCTGTCTAGCGTGAAAAAGCCCGGTGAGGCCCAACGAACAGGCCTATCATGATTTGGATCTTGTCATAGTTTTCTGTTTTGTCTTCACGTTTTTTACATTTTTGACTAGTCCAAAAAATTCTAAACATATATATTACAAAGATACACATTATATAATGTTTTGAAAAATGGTAAATGTCAATTAAAAAAGTTTACCATGTATACGACAAATGTATACAAAAAATAAACAATGTGTGTGAAAAAGATGATCATGCAAGTAAAAATTGTTAGTAAAGATTTTGAAAAAATAATTTAAACAAATATTTTAAACTGTCCATCAAGCGTTTGAACAAGGTTGAATGTGTATAGAAAACGTTAAACTTGTATTTGAAAAATGCTAAATGTGTATAGAAACAATGTTGACTATGTATTAAAATAATGTTTCACTTTTATTTGAACAATGTTAAATGTGTATAAACAATGTATTAAAAAAATAAACTTGTATATTAAAATGTCAATCAAGCATTTGCAAAAGAATGTTAAATGTCTATAAAAATAATGTTGACCATGTGTTAATAAAATATAAATCAGATATTTGAAAAATGTAGTCAAGCATTTAAAAAATATTAGATGTGTATTAGAAAAATGTATTATTTCCGAAAAAGAAAAAGAAAAATGTAAAGAAAAGAGCTAGAAGGAGTGTTCCCTCTATTTAAAATAATAGTACTGATAGAACGTGAAGAAGTGAGGTGGGCCCAGAGCCTTCACCGTGTTGTAGAAGGGAAACCAATAGCTAGTGAAGAACTGCCCGAAACCAGCCTCGAAATAGGCAAAGTGACGGCCTCAGTCTGGGCGTGCCTGGAATTGGAACCAAAACCAGGAATATTGTGAAAACGACAAGTTTGACGTATTTTTGCCTAAATCTAGGTCATTTTCCCGGGCGTGTGTGGGTTCTTGCCAGAGTCTGGGCCTGATTCCTTTGACTTGGGCCAAAACGAACGGGCTACCTAGCGTGAAAAAGCCCAGCGAGGCCCAATGAACAGGCCTATCATCATGATTTGGATCTCGACGAAGATCTTGGTAATTCTTTTGTGTGTTTTATCAGATAAAATCTAATTGACATTCAACATATTTTATAAATTCGTCGTAGTTCGGCATGTTAGTTGTTGGGACCACCAAAAACCTAGTGTACATGTTGTTGGGGAACGTTGCATGGGAAACAAAAAAATTCCTACGCACATGCAAGATCTATCCATGCTGATAAGCATCTACGAGAGGTAGAGTGGATCTACATACCCTTGTAAATCGCTAAGCGAGAAGCGTTAAGAAACACGGTTGATGTAGTCGAACGTCTTCGCGATCCAAATCGCCGAGCGTCCCACTATCCCATCACGATCCATATCGCGATCCAATCACGATCCGCCCCGCGATCTCATCACGATCCGTCCCGCGATCCAATCACGAATCGTCTCGCGATCTTGATCACGGTCCTTCCGATCTAGCGCCGAACGGACGACACCTCCGCGTTCAGCACACGTACAGCTCGATGACGATCTCCGCCTTCTTGATCCAGCAAGAGGGAGCGGAGAGGTAGATGAGTTCTCTGGCAGCGCGACGGCTTTGCGGCAATGATGGTGGAGCTATTCCAGCAGGGCTTCACCTAAGCACCGCTGAAAATCGATCTAGAGGAGAAACTGAGACCTAGAGGAGAGGTAGCACGTGGCTATTAGGGTTAGCTTTTCCCTCTAAATCCTCTAGTATATATAGGAGGGAGGGAGGGAAGGAGGCAGCCTCAAACCCTCAAGGTTTGGTCGAAATTGGAGGTAGAGGGGTCCTACTTCAATCCTATTAGGAGTAGGATTCCTCCTTTCCACTTGGAAACTCTTTCCACCTCTCCACCTTTGGATATTTTTCCTTCTCAAACCACTCCAGCCACATGGGCCCTTAGAGGACGCTTCGGCCAGCCCACCAGGGGATGGTTTACCTCCTCCCACAGCCCATGTAGCCTCTTGGGTCGAGACACCCCTCCCGATGGTCCCCCAGTACCCTCCCGGCACTCCCGGTACACTACCGATGAGCCCGAAACTTTTCCGGTGACCAAAACAGAACTTCCTATATATCAATCTTTACCTATGGACCATTCCGGAGCTCCCCGTGACATATGGGATCTCATCCAAGACTCCGAACAACCTTCGGTCACCACCATACATAACTCTATACTACCGAAACGTCACCGAACCTTAAGTGTGCAGACCCTGCAGGTTCGAGAACTATGTAGACATGACCGAGACACCTCTACGGTCAATAACCAATAGCAGGACCTGGATGCCCATATTGGTTTCTACATATTCTATGAAGATCTTTATCGGTCGAACCTCTATGTCAAGGATTCAATTAATCCCGTATTCTATTCCCTTTGTTCTTTCGTATGTTACTTGCCCAAGATTCGATCGTCGGCATCTCCATACCTAGTTCAACCTTGTTACCAGCAAGTCTCTTTACTCGTCCCGTAATACAAAATCCCGTGGCTAACACTTTGTCACATTGCTTGCAAGGCTTATTGTGATGTTGTATTACCGAGTGGGCCCTGAGATACCTCTCCGTCACACGGAGTAACAAATCCCACTCTTGATCCATGCCAACCCGACAGACACCCTCGGAGATACCTGTAGAGCACCTTTATAGTCACCCAGTTACGTTGCGACGTTTGATACACACAAGCTCCGGTGTTAGTGAGTTGCATGATCTCATGGTCATAGGAACAAATACTTGACATGTAGAAAACAGTAGCAATAAACTGACACGATCATATGCTACGTTTTGTAGTTTGGGTCTTATCCATCACATCATTCTCCTAATGATGTGATCCTGTTATCAAATGACATCTCATGTCCATGACTAGGAAACCCAAGCCATCTTTGATCAACGGGCTATTGTATTAGAGGCATACTAGGGACATGGTGTTGTCTATGTATCCACACATGTATCTGAGTTTCCGAATAATACAATTCTAGCATGGATAATAAACGATTATCATGAGCAAGGAAATATGATAATAACCAATTTATTATTGCCTCTAGGGCATATTTCCAATAGTCTCCCACTTGCACTAGAGTCAATAATCTAGTTCACATCACCATGTGATTCGCATTGTTATGAATATAACACCCAATGAGTTCTGGGGCTCGATCATGCTTTGCATGTGAGAGAGGTCTTTTAGTCAACGGGTCTGTGACATTCAGATCCATGTGTACTTTGAAAATCTCTATTTCATACTGTAGACACTGCTACCACACTCCACTTGGAGCTATTCCAAATGACTGCTCCACTATACGTATCCGGATTGCTACTCAGAGTCATCCGGATTGGTGTTAAAGTTTGCATCAACGTAACCCTTTACGACGAACTCTTTATCACCTCCATAATCGATAAATATTTTCTTAGTCCTCTAGTTACTAAGGATAATCCCGAACGTTGTCCAGTGATCCACTCCTGGATCACTTTTGTACCCCTTGATGGACTCATGGTAAGGCACACACAGGTGCGGTACACCACATGTCATACTATACAGAGCCTATGGCTAAGGCATAGGGGACGACGTTCGTTCTTTCTCTTTCTTCTGCCGTGGCCGAGCTTTGAGTCTCACTCAAGTTCACACCTTACAAATCAGGCAAGAACTCTTTCTCTGATTGATCCATTTTGAACTCTTTCAAAATCTTGTCAAGGTATGTACTCATTGAAAGTCTCATCAAGCATCTTGATCTATCTTTATAGATCTTGAAGCTCAACAATTAGGTAGCTTTATCCAGGTCTCCTTTGAAAAACTCTTTTCAAACAACCGTTTATGCTTTCCAGAAATTCTACATCATTTTCGATCAATAATATGCCAACCACATATACTTATCAAAAATTCTATAGTGCTCCCACTCACTTTATTATAAATACAAGTTTCTCATAAACTTTGTATAGACTCAAAAACTTTGATCACCTCATCAAAGCGTACATTCCAACTCTGAGATGCTTGCTCCAGTCCATAGAAGGATAACTGGAGCTTGCACACCTTTTAGCATCATTAGGACTGACAAAACCTTCTGGTTGTATCTCATACAACCTTTCCTCAAGGAAGGAAATGATGTTTTTGACATCCATCTGCCAGATTTCATAATTGAAAAACGCATCAACTTCTAACATAATTCCAACAGACTTTAGCATCACTACGAGTGAGAAAGTCTCATTGTAGTCAACTCCTTAAACTTGGCGGAAACTTCTTTGCGACAACTCGAGCTTTATAAATGGTGACATTCACCATCAGCGTATGTCTTCATCTTAAAGGTCCATTTGTACTCAACGACCTGCCGTCCAACGAGTAAGTCTACCACAGTCTATACTTGGGTTTCATACATGGATCCTTTCTCGGATTTCATGGCCTCTAACCATTTGTCGGAATCCGAGACCATCATCGCTTCTCCATAGCTCGCAGGTTCATCGTTATCCAACAACATGACCTCCAAGACAGGGTTGTCGTACCACTCAGGAGCAGTATGCGTCCTTGTCGACCTACGAGGTTCGATAGTAACCTGATCTGAAGCTTCATGATCATCATCATTAACTTTCTCTTCAACTGATGTAGGCTCCATAGAAACATCTTTCTACTCTGCGCTACTCTCTGGTTGAACAAAGGTTCAACAACCTCATCAAGTTCTATCTTCCTCCCACTCAATTCTTTCAAGAGAAACTCTTTCTCGAGAAAGGACCCAGTTTTAGCAACAAACACTTTGTACTCGGATCTGAGATAGAAGCTATACCCAACTATTCTTAGGGTGTTCCATGTAGATGCATTTGTCCGCTTTGGGTTCGAGCTCATTAGGTGAAAACCTTTTTCACATAAGCGTCGCAGCCCCAAACATTAAGAAATGACATCTTAGGTTTCTATCAAACCATAATTCATATGGTGTCATCTCAACGGATTTAGATGGTTCCCTATTTAAAGTGAGTGTAGTCTCTAATGCATAACCCCAAAATGATAGTGGCAAACCGATAAGAGACATCATAGTACGCACCATATCCAATATAGCACGACTATGACGTTCGGACACACCATCACACTATGGTGTTCCAGGTGGCGTGAGTTGTGAAACAACTTTCACATTGTCTAAAGTTGTATGCCAAACTCGTAACTTAGATATTCACCTCCACGATCATATCGTAGATATTTTTATATTCTTGTCACGATGATCTTAAACTTCACTCTGAATTTGTTTGAACTTTTCAAACGTTTCAGACTTGTGTTTCGTTAAGCAAATATACTCATATATATACTCAAATCATCAGTGAAGGTAAGGAAAATAACGATATCTACTGCACGCTACAACACTCATTGGATCGCATACATCAACATGTATTATTTCCAATAAGTTACTAGCCCGCTCCATCATACTGAAAACGGGGTCGGTAGCCATCTTGCCCAAGAGGCATGGTCCGCATGTCTCAATCGATTCGAAACCGAATGAGTCCAAAGAACCATCAACATGGAGTTTCTTCATGCGATTTATACCAATATGACATTTAGCGGCAGTGCCACAAGTATGTGGTACTATCATTATTAACTTTGTATCTTTTGGCATCAATGTTATGAACATGTGTATTACTATGATCAAGATTCAACAAACCATTCTCACTGGGTGCATGACCATTGAAGGTATTATCCATGTAAACAGAATAACCATTATTCTCTAAGGGAAATGAATAACTGCGTTGCAATAAACACAATCCAATCATTTTCATGCTTAACACAAACACCAAATAACATTTATTTAGGTTTGTCACTAATCCCGAAGGTAGAGAGAGCGTGCGATGTTGATCACATCAACTTTGGAAACATTTCCAACACACATCGTCACCTCACACTTAGCTAGTCTCCGTTTATTCCGTAGCTTTTATTTCAAGTTACTAACAATTAGCAACCGAACCGGTATCCAATACCCACGTGCTACTAGGAATACTAGTAAGGTACACATTAATAACACGTATATCAAATATACTTCTGTCGACGTTGCCAGCCTTCTTATCTACCAAGTATCTAGGGTTTGTTCCGCTTGAGCGATCGCTCTCCTCATAATAGAAGCACTTAGTCTTGGGTTTGGGTTCAACTTTGGGTTGCTTCACTGGAGCAGCAATTGACTTGCCATCCATGAAGTTTCCCTTCTTGCCCTTGCCCTTCTCGAAACTAGTGGTTTTACTAACCATCAACACTTGATGCTCCTTTTTGATTTCTACGTTTGCGGTGTCAAACATCGCGAACAGCTCAGGGATCATTATTTCCATCCCTGGCATTTTATAGTTCATCACCAAGTTCTAGTAGCTTAGTGACAGTGACTTGGAGAACTATATCAATCACTATATTATTTGGAAGATCAACTCCCACACGATTCAAGCGATTGTAGCCCCCAGACAATCTGAGCACATGCTCAACGATTGAGCTATTCTCCTTCATCTTGAAGGCAAAGAATCTTGTTGGAGATCTCATATCTCACAACACGGGCACGAGCCTGAGATCCCAATTTCAGCTCTTAGAACATCTCATATGTTCCGTGACGTTCAAAACGTTTTGGAGCTTCAATTCTAAGCCGTAATGCATGACACACTAAACTATCAAGTAGTCATCGGAACGTGCCTGTCAAATGTTCACAACATCTACAGACGACACTAGAGGGTGTGGTGCACCGAGCGGTGCATTAGGGACATAAGCCTTCTGTGCAGCAATGAGGACAATCCTCGGATCACGGACCTAGTCCGCAATATTGCTACCATCACCTTTCAACTCTATTTCTCTAGGAACATATAAAAATTCAAGGGAGCTACAACGTGAGCTACAACATAATTTGCAAACACACTACTAACTATGTTCATGATAATGAGTTCAACTAATCATATTACTTAAGAACTCCCACTCAAATTGACATCCCTCCGGTCATTCGATTGATACATGATCCAAATTCACCAACTCAAGTCCGATCATCATGTGAGTTGAGGTGGTTTCAATGGTGAACATCATCATGTTGATCATATCTACTATATGACTCATGTTTGACCCTTCGGTCTCTTGTGTTCCGAGGCCTGTCTGTACATGCTAGGCTCGTCAAGTTTAACCCGTGTTCTGCATGTGCAACACTGGCTTGCACCCATTGTATGTGAACGTAGAGTCTATCACACCCGATCATCACGTGGTGTCTCGACACGACGAACTTTCACAACGGTGCGCACTCGGGGAGAACACAATTTATCTTGAAATTTAAGTGAGGGATCACCTTGTAATGCTACCGTCATCCTAAGCAAAACAAGGTGCATAAAAGGATTAACATCACATGCAAATAATAAGTGACATGATATGGCCATGAACTTGTGCTTTTGATCTCTATCCTTAAAGCACCGGCATGATCTCCATCGTCACCGGCATAACACAATGATCTCCATCATCATGATCTCCATCATTGTGTCGCCATCGGGGTTGTCGCGCCCTCCATGCTCATACTACTATAGCTACCGTTTAGCGATAAAGTAAAGCATTACATAGCGCTTAATGATTGACACGCATGTCATACAATAATTAAAGACAAACCTATGGCTCCTGCCGGTTGCCGTACTCATCGACATGCAGGTCGTGATATTCTATGCAACACATGATCATCTCATACATCACATATATCTCATCATGTAATTGGCCATATCACATCACAACATACCCTGCAAAAACAAGTTAGACGTCCTCTAATTGTAGTTGCAAGTTTTACGTGGCTGCTACGAGTATCTAGCAAGAACAATTCTCACATACGCAAAACCACAACGGTGATACATAAATTGCTTTTCAACCTTCTCAAGGACTGCCTTTGTCGAATCCGATCCAACTAAAGTAGGAGAAACAGACACACGCCAGCCATCTTTGTGCAACGAAGTTACACGTCAGTCGATGGAACCGATCTCTCATAAGCATACGAGTAAGGTTGGTCCAAGCCGCTTCATTCCACAATACCGCTGAACCAAAACACGACCAAGGGAGGAAGCAATCTAAGCATCAACGCCCACAAACTCTTTGTGTTCTACTCAAGATCTCATCGACACATAGACCTAGCTCTGATACCACTGTTGGGAACGTTGCGTGGGAAACAATTTTTTTCCTATGCACACGCAATATCTATCCATGGTGATGAGCATCTATGAGAGGTAGAGTGGATCTACATACCCTTGTAGATCGCTAAGCGGGAAGCGTTAAGAAACACGGTTGATGTGGTCGAACGTCTTCGCGATCCAAATCGCCGAGCGTCCCGCGATCCCATCACGATCCATATCGCGATCCAATCACGATCAGTCCCGTGATCTCATCACGATCCGTCCCGCAATCCAATCATGAATCGTCTCACGATCTTGATCACGGTCCTTTCGATCTAGCGCCGAACGGACGGCACCTCCGCGTTCAGCACACGTATAGCTCGATGACGATCTCCGCCTTCTTGATCCAGCAAGAGGGAGCGGAGAGGTAGATGAGTTCTTCGGCAGCGCGACGGCATTGCAGCGATGATGGTGGAGGTATTCTAGCAGGGCTTCGCCTAATTACCGCTGAAAACCGATCTAGAGGAGAAACTGTGACCTAGAGGAGAGGTAGCACATGGCTATTAGGGTTAGATTTTCCCTCTAAATCCTCTAGTATATATAGGAGGGAGGGAGGGGAGGAGGCAGCCTCAAACCCTCCAGGTTTGGTCGAAATTGGAGGTGGAGGAGTCCTACTCCAATCCTATTAGGAGTAGGATTCATCCTTTCCACTTGGAAACTCTTTCCACCTCTCCACCTTTGGATTTTTTTCCTTCTTAAACCACTCCAGCCACATGGGCCCTTAGAGGAGGCTTTGGCCAGCCCACCAGGGACTGGTTTACCTCCTCCCACAGCCCATGTAGCCTCTTGGGTCGAGACACCCCTCCCGATGGTCCCCCAGTACCCTCTCGGCACTCCCGGTACACTACCGATGAGCCCAAAACTTTTCCGGTGACCAAAACAGGACTTCCTATATATCAATATTTACGTCCGGATCATTCCGGAGCTCCCTATGACATCCAGGATCTCATCCGGGACTCCGAACAACCTTCGGTCACCACCATACATAACTCTATACTACAGAAACGTTACCGAACCTTAAGTGTGCAGACCCTGCGGGTTCGAGAACTATGTAGACATGACCGAGACACTTCTACGGTCAATAACCAATAGCGGGACCTGGATGCCCATATTGGTTCCTACATATTCTATGAAGATCTTTATCGGTCGAACCTCTATGTCAAGGATTCAATTAATCCCGTATGTTGTTCCCTTTGTTATTCGGTATGTTACTTGCCCGAGATTCGATCGTCGGCATCTCCATACCTAGTTCAATTTCGTTACCAGCAAGTCTCTTTACTCGTCCCGTAATACAAGATCCCATGGCTAACACTTAGTCACATTGCTTGCAAGGCTTATTGTGAAGTTGTATTACTGAGTGGGCCCTGAGATACCTCTCCGTCACACGGAGTAACAAATCCCAGTCTTGATCCATGCCAACCCGACAGACACCCTCAGAGATACCTGTAGAGCACCTTTATAGTCACCCAGTTATCTTGCGACGTTTGATACACACAAGGTACTCCTCCGGTGTCAGTTTATTGCTACTGTTTTCTGCATGTCAAGTATCTGTTCCTATGACCATGAGATCATGCAACTCACTGACACCCTAGATACTTGGTAGATAAGAAGGCTGGCAATGTCAGCAGAAGTATATTTGATATACGTGTTATTGATGTGTACCTTGCTAGTACTCCTAGTAGCACCTGGGTATTGGATACCGGTTCGGTTGCTAAATGTTAGTAACTCGAAATAAAAGCTATGGAATAAACGGAGAACTAGCTAAGGGTGAGGTGACGATGTGTGTTGGAAATGTTTCCACGGTTGATGTGATCAACATCTCACGCTCTCTCTACATTCGGGATTAGTGACGAACCTAAATTAATGTTATTTGGTGTTTTGCGTTGAGCATGAACGTGATTAGACCGTGTTTATTGCAACACGGTTATTCATTTAAGTTAGAGAATAATGGTTATTCTGTTTACATGAATGATACCTTCAATGGTCATGCACCCAGTGAGAATGGTTTGTTGAATGTTGATCGTAGTAATACACATGTTCATAACATTGATGCCAAAAGATACGAAGTTAATAACGATAGTACCACATACTTGTGGCACTGCCGCTAAATGTCATATTGGTATAAAGCGCATTAAGAAACTCCATGCTGATGGATCTTTGGATGTTGGAAATATGCCCTAGAGGCAATAATAAATTGGTTATTATCATATTTCCTTGTTCATGATAACCGTTTATTATCCATGCTATAATTGTATTAATCGGAGACTTAGATGCATGTGTGGATACATAGACAAAACCATGTCCCTGGTATGCCTCTAATAGACTGGCTCGTTGATCAAAGATGGTTAAGGTTTCCTAGCCATGGACATGAGATGTCATTTGATAACGGGATCACACCATTAGGAGAATGGTGTGATGGACAAGACCCAAACTACAAACGTAGCACATGATCGTGTAAGTTTATTGCTACTGTTTTCTGCATGTCAAGTATATGTTCCTTTGACCATGAGATCATGCAACTCACGGACACCGGAGGAGTGCCTTGTGTGTATCAGCGTCGCAACGTAACTGGGTGACTATAAAGGTGCATTACAGGTATCTCCGAAGGTGTCTGTTGGGTTGGCATGGATCAAGACTGGGATTTGTTACTCCGTGTGACGGAGAGGTATCTCAGGGCCCACTCGGTAATACAACATCACAATAAACCTTGCAAGCAATGTGACTAAGTGTTAGTTGTTGGAAATATGCCCTAGAGGCAATAATAAATTAGTTATTATCATATTTCCTTGTTCATGATAATCGTTTATTATCCATGCTATAATTTTATTGACCGGAGACTTAGATGCATGTGTGGATACATAGACAAAACCATGTCCCTAGTATGCCTCTAATAGACTAGCTTGTTGATCAAAGATGGTTAAGGTTTCCTAGCCATGGACATGAGATGTCATTTGATAAACGGGATCACATCATTAGGAGAATGGTGTGATGGACAAGACCCAAACTACAAACGTAGCTTATGATCGTGTCAGTTTATTGCTACTGTTTTCTGCATGTCAAGTATATGTTCCTATGACCATGAGATCATGCAACTCATAGATATCGGAGGAGTACCTTGTGTGTATCAAACGTCGCAATGTAACTGGGTGACTATAAATGTGCTCTACAGGTATCTCCGAGGGTATCTATTGGGTTGGCATGGATCAAGACTGGGATTTGTTACTCCGTGTGACGGAGAGGTATCTCAGGGCCCACTCGGTAATACAACATCACAACAAAGCCTTGCAAGCAATGTGACTAAGTGTTAGCCACGGGATCTTGTATTACGGAATGAGTAAAGAGACTTGCCGGTAACGAGGTTGAACTAGGTATGGAGATACCGACGATCGAATCTCGGGCAAGTAACATACCGAAGAACAAAGGGAACGTTATACGGGATTGACTGAATCCTTGACATAGAGGGTCGACCAATAAAGATCTTCGTAGAATATGTAGGAACCGATATGTTCATCTAGGGCCCGCTATTAGTTATTGACCGTAGAGGTGTCTCGGTCATGTCTACATAGTTCTCGAACCCGCAGGGTCTGCACACTTAAGGTTTGGTGATGTTTTGGTAGTATAGAGTTATGTATGGTGGTGACCGAAGGTTGTTTGGAGTCCCTGATGAGATCCCGGACATCACGAGGAGCTCCAGAATGGTCCGGAGGTAAAGATTCATATATAGGAGGTCCTATTTTGGTCGCCGGAAAAGTTTCGGGCTCATCGGTAGTGTACCGAGAGTGCGGGTAGTGTACCGGGAGACCATCGGGAGGGGTATTTCGACCCAAGAGGCTACATGGGCTGTGGGAGAGTAAATACCAGCCCTTAGTGGGCTGGTGGAAATCCCACACAAGGCCCATGAGGCTGGGAAGAAAAGCCCAAAGAGAAAAAGGTGGAAAAGACAAAAAATAGGGTGAATCCTAGTCCTACTAGGATTGGAGGTGGATTCCACCTCTCCCACTTGATTTGGCCGACCCAATTGCTGGTCCTTTGAGGGCCAAACCTCCTCCTCTCTTCCTATTATATATACTAGAGGTTTTAGGGTTTTCGGCACTAGATTTTAGCCACGTGCTACCCGTTCCTCCAGTTGCATAGTTTCTCCTCTAGATCGGATTTCCGCAGTGCTTAGGCGAAGCCCTGCCGGAATTGCTCCACCACCATCACCGGAGCGCCGTCACGCTGCCGGTGAACTCTTCTCCCTCTCCACTTCCTCTTGCTGGATCAAGACGGTGGAGATCGTCATCAAGCTGCACGTGTGCTGAACGCGGAGGTGCCGTGCGTTCGGCGCTAGATCGGAAGGACCGCGAACAAGATCGCGAGACGGTTCGTGATGACTTCACGTGACGGATCGTGATGAGATTGCGGGACGGATCGTGATAATTTCACGGGACGGATCGTGATTGGATCACGGGACGAATCGTGATGTGATCGCGGGACGCTCGGCGATTTGGATCGCGAAGATGTTCGACTACACCGACCGCGTTTCTTAACGCTTCCCGCTTAGTGATCTACAAGGGTATGTAGATCCACTCTCCCTCTCGTAGATGCTCATCACCATGGATAGATCTTGCGTGTGCATAGGAAATTTTTTGTTTCCCATGCAACGTTCCCCAGCAGTGGCATCATGAGCTAGGTCTATGTGTAGATGAGATCTCGAGTAGAACACAAAAGGTTTACGGGCGTTGATGCTTAGATTGCTTCCTCCCTTGGTCGGATTTTGGTTCAGCGGTATTGTGAGATGAAGCGGCCCGGATCAACATTACTCGTACGCTTACGAGAGACCGGTTCCCTCGACCGCAACTTGTTGCATAGATGGCTTGCGGGTGCCAGTTTCTCTCACTTTAGTTGGATCGGATTCGACAAAGGCGGTCCTTGAGAAGGTCGAAAAGCAAGTTATGTATCACCGTTGTGGTTTGTGCGTAGGTGAGAATCGTTCTTGCTAGAAACCCGTAGCAACCACGTAAAACATGCAACAACAATTAGAGGACGTCCAAATTTTTTTTGTAGGGTATGTTGTGATGTGATATGGCCAATTACATGATGTGATATATGTGATGTATGAGATGATCATGTGATGCATAGAATTTCACGACTTGCATGTAGATGAGTACGGCAACCGGCAGGAGCCATAGGGTTGTCTTTAATTATTGTATGACATGCGTGTCAATCATTAAGTGCTATGTAATGCTTTACTTTATCGCTAAATGGTAGCAATAGTAGTAGAAGCATGCAGGGCGTGACAACCCCGATGGCGACACGTTGATGGAGATCAAGATGATGGAGATCATGGTGTCGTGCCGATGATGATGGAGATCATGCCGGTGCTTTCAAGACGGAGATCTAAAGCACAAGTTCATGGCCATATCATGTCACTTATGAATTGCATGTGATGTTAATCCTTTTATGCACCTTGTTTTGCTTAGTACGACGGTAGCATTATAAGGTGATCCCTCACTTAAATTTCAAGATAAATTGTGTTCTCCCCGAGTGTGCACCGTTGCGAAAGTTCATCGTGTAGAGACACCACGTGATGATCGGGTGTGATAGACTCTACGTTCACATACAACGGGTACAAGCCAGTGTTGCACGCGCAGAACACTCGGGTTAAACTTGACGAGCCTAGCATGTACAGACATGGCCTCGGAACACAAGAGACCGAAAGGTCGAACATGAGTCATATAGTAGATATGATCAACATGATGATGTTCACCATTGAAACCACCTCAACTCACGTGATGATCGGACTTGAGTTGGTGAATTTGGATCATGTATCACTCGAATGACCGGAGGGATGTCAATTTGAGTGGGAGTTCTTAAGTAATATGATTAATTGAACTCATTGTCATGAACATAGTCAGTAGTGTCTTTGCAAATTATGTTGTAGATTACTTGCTCGTGCTGTAGCTCCCTTAAATTTTTATATGCTCTTAGAGAAATAGAGTTGAAATATGATGGTAGCAATATTGCGGACTAGCTCCGTGATCTGAGGATTGTCCTCGTTGCTGCACAGAAGGCTTATGTCCTTAATGCACCGCTCGGTGCGCCAACCCCTCTAGCGTCATCTCTAGATGTTGTGAACATCTGACAGGTACGTGCTGATGACTACTTGATAGTTTAGTGCATCATGCATTACGGCTTAGAATTGAGGCTTCGAAACGTTTTGAACGTCACGGAACATATGAGATGTTCTAAGAGATGAAATTAGGATCTCAGGCTCATGCCCGTGTTGCGAGATATGAGATCTCCAACAAGATTCTTTGCCTGCAAGATGAACGAGAATAGCTCAATTGTTGAGCATGTGCTCAGATTGTCTGGGTGCTACAATCGCTTGAATCGAGTGGGAGTTGATCTTCCAGATAAGATAGTGATTGATATAGTTCTCCAAGTCACTTTCACCAAGCTACTGGAACTTGGTGATTAACTATAAAATGTCAGGGATAGAAATAATGATCCCTGAGCTGTTCGCGATGTTTGACACCGCGAAGGTAGAAATCAAGAAGGAGCATCAAGTGTTGATGGTTAGTCAAACCACTAGTTTCGAGAAGGGCAGGAGCAAGGAGGGAAAACTTCATGGATAGCAAGTCAGTTGCTGCTCCAGTGAAGCAACCCAAAGTTGAACGCAAACCCGAGACTAAGTGCTTCGATTATGAGGAGAGCGGTCGCTGAAGCGGAACAACCCTAAATACTTGGTAGATAAGAAGGCTGGCAACGTCGATAGAAGTATATTTGATATATGTGCTATTTATGTGTACCTTGCTAGTACTCCAAGTAGCACCTGGCTATTGAATACTGGTTCGGTTGCTAAATGTTAGTAACTCAGAATAAAAGCTACGGAATAAACGGAGCACTAAGCTAAGGGTGAGGTGACGATGTGTGTTGGAAATGTTTCCAAGGTTGATGAGATCAACATCGCACGCTCTTTCTACCTTCAGGATTAGTGACGAACCTAAATAAATGTTATTTGGTGTTTTGCGTTGAGAATGAACATGATTAGCTCATGTTTATTGCAATACGGTTATTCATTTAAGTTAGAGAATAATGGTTATTCTGTTTACCTGAATAATACCTTCAATGGTCATGCACCCAATGAGAATGGTTTGTTGAAATCTTGATCGTAGTAATACACATGTTCATAACATTGATGTCAAAAGATACAAAGTTAATAATGATAGTACCACATACTTGTGGCACTGCCGCTAAATGTCATATTGGAATAAAGCGCATGAAGAAACTCCATGCTGATGGATCTTTGGACTCATTCGATTTCGAATCGGTTGAGACATGCGAACCATGCCTCTTGGGCAAGATGACTAAAAAACCCCGTTGGATGGAGCGGGCAAGTGATTCATTGGAAATGATACATGTTGATGTATGCAATCCAGTGAGTCTTGTAGCATGTTGTGGATATCGTTATTTTCTTACCTTCACTCATGATTTAAGTAGATATAGTGTATATTTACTTAATGAAACACAAGTCTGAATCGTTTGAAAAGTTCAAGCAAATTCAGAGTGAAGTTTAAGATCATCGTGACTAGAAGATAAAAGTATCTGCAATATGATCGTGGAGGTGAATATCTAAGTTACGAGTTTGGCATACAACTTTAGACAATGTGAAAGTTGGTTCACAACTCACGCCATCTGGAACACCATAGTGTGATGGTGTGTCCGAACGTCATAGTCGTGCTCTATTGGATATGGTGCGTGCTATGATGTCTATTATACTTTTGTTACTATAATTTTGGGGTTATGCATTAGAGACATCAACATTCACTTTAAATAGGGCACCATCTAAAGCCGTTGAGATGACACCGTGTGAACTATGGTTTGATAGAAACCTAAGCTGTCATTTCTTAATGTTTGGGGCTGTGACGCTTGTGTGGAAAAAGTTTTCACCTAATGAGCTCGAACCCAAAGCGTACAAATGCATCCTCATAGAATACCCTAAGAACAGTTGGGTGAACCTTCTATCTCAGATCCAAGCATAACATGTTTGTTGCTAAAACTGGGTCCTTTCTCGAGAAAGGGTTTCTCTTGAATGAGTTGAGTGGGAGGAGGATAGAACTTGATGAGGTTGTTGAAACCTCTGCTTCAACCAGAAAGTAGCGCAGCACAGAAAGATGTTTCTGTGAAGCCTACATCAGTTGAAGAGGAAGTTAATGATGATGATCATGAAAGCTTCGGATCAAGTTACTACCAACCTACGAGGAAATTAGAGCTTGATGAGGTTATTGAACCTTTACTTCAACCAGAGAGTAGCGCAACGCAGGAAGTTGTTTCTGTGAAGCCTACGTTAGTTGAAGAGGAAGTTAATGATGATGATCATGAAGCTTCGGATCAAGTTACTATCAAACCTCGTAGGGCGACAAGGATGTATACTGCTCCTGAGCGGTACGACAACCATGTCTTGGAGGTCATGTTGTTGGACAACGATGAACCTATAAACTATGAAGAAGCGATGATGGGCCCGGAAACCAACAAATGGTTAGAGGCCATGAAATCCGAGAAAGGATCCATGTATGAAAACCAAGTATAGACTTTGGTGGACTTGCTCGTTGGACGGCAGGTCGTTAAGTACAAATGGATCTTTAAAATGAAGACAGATGCTGATGGTAAATGTTACCATTTGTAAAAGCTCGACTTGTTGCAAAGTATTTTACGACAAGTTCAAGGAGTTGACTGCGATGAGACTTTCTCACTCGTAGCGATGCTAAAGTCTGTTGGAATTATGTTAGCAGTTACTGCATTTTTCAATTATGAAATCTGGCAGATGGATGCCAAAACATCGTTTCCTTCCTTAAGTAAAGGTTGTATGAGATGCAACCAGAAGGTTTTGTCAGTCCTAAGGATGTTAAAAGGTGTGTGAGCTTCAGTGATTCTTCTATTAACTGAAGCAAGCATCTCGGAGTTGGAATATACACTTTGATGAGGTGATCAAAGTTTTTGAGTCTATACAAAGTTTACGAGAAACTTGTATTTGCAATAAAGTGAGTGGGAGCATTATAGAGTTTCTGATAAGTATATGTGGATGACATATTGCTATTCGGAAATGATGTAGAATTTCTGGAGAGCATAAACGGTTGTTTGAAAAGAGTTTTTCAAAGGAAGACCTGGAAAAAGCTACCTAATTGTTGAGCATCAAGATCTATAGAGATAGATCAAGATACTTGATGAGACTTTCAATGAGTACATACCTTGACAAGATTTTGAAAGAGTTCAAAATGGATCAGTCAGAGAAAGAGTTCTCGCCTGATTTGTAAAGTATAAGGTTGAGTAAGACTCAATGCCCAGTGACAGCAGAAGATAGAGAAAAGATGAGTGTCATCCCCTATGCTTCAGCCATAGGCTCTATCATGTATGCAATGCTGTGCACAAGACCCGATGTCAGCCTTGCCATAAGTATGGCCAGAAGGTTTCAAAGTGATCCTGGAATGGAGCACTGGACAACAGTCAAGATTATACTTAGTACCTAAAAGACTAAGGAGATGTTTCTCGATTATGGAGGTGATAAAGAGTTCGTCGTAAAGAGTTACGTCGATGCAAGCTTTAACACCAATCTGGATGACTCGAAGTAGCAATCTGGATACGTATAGTGGAGCAGCCATTTGGAATAGTACCAAGTGGAGTGTGGTAGCAGTGTTTACGGTTTGACATAGAAATTTGCAAAGTACACACAGATCTGAATGTCGCAGACCCGTTGACTATAAGACCTCTCTCACATGCAAAGCATGATCGAGCCCCAGAACTCATTGGGTGTTAGATTCATAACAATGTGAATCACATGGTGATGTGAACTAGATTATTGACTCTAGTGCAAGTACGAGAATGTTGGAAATATGCCCTAGAGGCAATAATAAATTAGCTATTATCATATTTCCATGTTCATGATAATCGTTTATTATCCATGCTATAATTGTATTGATCGGAGACTTAGATGCATGTGTGGATACATAGACAAAACCATGTCCCTAGTATGCCTCTAATAGACTAGCTCGTTGATCAAAGATGGTTAAGGTTTCCGAGCCATGGACATGAGATGTCATTTCATAAACGGGATCACATCATTAGGAGAATGGTGTGATGGACAAGACCCAAACTACAAACGTAGCTTATGATCGTGTCAGTTTATTGCTACTGTTTTCTGCATGTCAAGTATATGTTCCTATGACCATGAGATCATGCAACTCACAGATATCGGAGGAGTACCTTGTGTGTATCAAACGTCGCAACGTAACTGGGTGACTATAAAGGTGCTCTACAGGTATCTCCGAGGGTATCTATTGGGTTGGCATGGATCAAGACTGGGATTTGTTACTCCGTGTGACGGAGAGGTATCTCAGGGCCCACTCAGTAATACAACATCACAACAAAGCCTTGCAAGCAATGTGACTAAGTGTTAGCCACGGGATCTTGTATTACGGAACGAGTAAAGATACTTGCCGGTAACGAGGTTGAACTAGGTATGTAGATACCGACGATCGAATCTCGGGCAAGTAACATACCGAAGAACAAAGAGAACGTTATACGGGATTGACTGAATCCTTGACATAGAGGTTCGACCGATAAAGATCTTCGTAGAATATGTAGGAACCAATATGTTCATCCAGGGCCCGCTATTGGTTATTGACCGTAGAGGTGTCTCGGTCATGTCTACATAGTTCTCGAACCCGCAGGGTCTGCACACTTAAGTTTTGGTGACGTTTCGGTAGTATAGAGTTATGTATGGTGGTGACCGAAGGTTGTTTGGAGTCCCGGATGAGATCCCGGACATCACGAGGAGCTCTGGAATGGTCCGGAGGTAAAGATTCATGTATAGGAAGTCCTATTTTGGTCGCCGGAAAAGTTTCGGGCTCATCGGTAGTGTACCGAGAGTGCCGGTAGTGTACTGGGAGACCATCGGGAGGGGTATTTCAACACTCGGGTTAAACTTGATGAGCCTAGCATGTATAGACATGGCCTCAGAACACAAGAGACCGAAAGGTCGAACATGAGTCATATAGTAGATATGATCAACATGATGATGTTCACCATTGAAACCACCTCAACTCACGTGATGATCGGACTTGAGTTGGTGAATTTGGATCATGTATCACTCGAATGACTGGAGGGATGTCAATTTGAGTGGGAGTTCTTAAGTAATATGATTAATTGAACTCATTATCATGAACATAGTCAGTAGTGTCTTTGCAAACTGTGTTGTAGATTACTAGCTCACGCTGTAGCTCCCTTGAATTTTATATGTTCCTAGAGAAATAGAGTTGAAAGATGATGGTAGCAATATTGCAGATTGGCTCCGTGATCTGAGGATTGTCCTCATTGCTTCACAGAAGGCTTATGTCCTTAATGCACCGCTCGGTGCGCCAACCCCTCTAGCGTTGTTTGTAGATGTTGTGAACATCTGACAGGCACGTTCTGATAACTACTTGATAGTTTAGTGCGTCATGCATTACGAATTAGAATTGAGGCTCCGAAACGTTTTGAACACCACAGAATATAAGAGAAGTTCTAAGAGCTGAAATTAGGATCTCACGCTCATGCCCGTGTTGCGAGATATGAGATCTCCAACAAGATTCTTTGCCTGTAATATGAAAGAGAATAGCTCAATCGTTGAGCATGTGCTCAGATTGTCTGGGTGCTACAATCGCTTGAATTGAGCGGGAGTTGATCTTCCAGATAAGATAGTGATTGATATAATTCTCCAAGTCACTTTCACTAAGCTACTGGAACTTGGTGATTAACTATAAAATGCCAGGGATAGAAATAATGATCCCTGAGCTGTTCGCGATGTTTGACACTACGAAGGTAGAAATCAAGAAGGAGCGTCAAGTGTTGATGGTTAGTCAAATCACTAGTTTCGAGAAGGGCAGGAGCAAGGAGGGAAAACTTCATGGATAGCAAGTCAGTTGCTGCTCCAGTGAAGCAACCCGAAGTTGAACCGAAACCCGAGACTAAGTGCTTCGATTATGAGGAGAGCGGTCGCTGAAGCGGAACAACCCTAGATACTTGGTAGATAAGAAGGCTGGCAACGTCGACAGAAGTATATTTGATATACGTGTTATTTATGTGTACCTTGCTAGTACTCCAAGTAGCACCTGGGTATTGGATACCGGTTCGGTTGCTAAATGTTAGTAACTCGAAATAATAGCTACGGAATAAACGGAGCACTAGCTAAGGGTGAGGTGACGATGTGTGTTGGAAATGTTTCCAAGGTTGATGTGATCAACATCGCACGCTCTCTCTACCTTCGAGATTAGTGACGAACCTAAATAAATGTTATTTGGTGTTTTGTGTTGAGCATGAACATGATTAGATCGTGTTTATTGCAACACGGTTATTCATTTAAGTTAAAGAATAATGGTTATTCTGTTTACATGAATAATACCTTCAATGGTCTTGCACCCAGTGAGAATGGTTTGTTGAATCTTGATCGTAGTAATACACATGTTCATAACATTGATGCCAAAAGATACAAAGTTAATAATGATAGTACCACATACTTGCGGCACTGCCGCTAAATGTCATATTGGTATAAAGCGCATGAAGAAACTCCATTCTGATGGATCTTTGGACTCATTCGATTTCGAATCGGTTGAGACATGCGAACCATGCCTCTTGGGCAAGATGACTAAGGACCCCGTTTTCTGGTTTGATGGAGCGGGCAAGTGATTTATTGGAAATGATACATGTTGATGTATGCAATCCAATGAGTCTTGTAGCATGCGGTGGATATCGTTATTTTCTTACCTTCACTGATGATTTGAGTAGATAATAGTGTATATTTACTTAATGAAACGCAAGTCTGAATCGTTTGAAAAATTTCAAGCAAATTCAGAGTGAAGTTTAAGATTATCGTGACAAGAATATAAAATGTCCGCGATATGATCATGGAGGTGAATATCTGAGTTACGAGTTTGGTATACAACTTAAGACAATGTGAAAGTTGTTTCACAACTCACGCCACCTAGAACACCATAGTGTGATGGTGTGTCCGAACGTCATAGTCATGCTCTATTGGATATGGTGCGAATTATGATGTCTCTTATCCTTTTACAACTATCGTTTTGGGGTTATGCATTAGAGACATCTACATTCACTTTAGATAAGGCACCATCTAAATCCGTTGAGATGACACCGTGTGAATTATGGTTTGATAGAAACCTAAGCTGTCATTTCTTAATATTTGGGGCTGTGACGCTTGTGTGGAAAATGTTTTCACCTAATGAGCTCGAACCCAAAGCGGACAAATGCATCTTCATAGAATACCCTAAGAACAGTTGGGTGAACCTTGTATCTCCGATCCAAGCATAAAATGTTTATTGCTAAAACTGGGTCCTTTCTCAAGGAAAAGTTTCTCTTGAAAGAATTGAGTGGGAGGAAGATAGAACTTGATGAGGTTATTGAACCTCTATTTCAACCAGAGAGTAGCGCAGCGCAGGAAGTTATTTTTGTGAAGCCTACGTTAGTTGAAGAGGAGGTTAATGATGATGATCATGAAGCTTCGGATCAAGTTACTATCGAACTTCGTAGGTCGACAAGGACGTGTACTGCTCCTGAGTGGTGCGGCAACCCTGTCTTAGAGGTCATGTTGTTGGACAACGATGAACCTACGACTATGGAGAAGCAATGACGGGCCCGGATTCTGACAAATGGTTAGAGGTCATGAAATCCGAGAAAGGATCCATGTATGAAAACTAAGTATAGACTTTGGTAGACTTGCTCGTTGGACGACAGGTCGTTGAGTACAAATGGATGTTTAAAATGAAGACACACACTAATGGTGAATGTCACCATTTGTAAAGCTCGACTTGTCGCAAAGAAGTTTCCGGCAAGTTCAAGGAGTTGACTACGATGAGACTTTCTCACTCGTAGCGATGCTAAAGTCTGTTGGAATTATGTTAGCAGTTGCTGCATTTTTCAATTATGAAATCTGGCAGATGGATGTCAAAACATCGTTTCCTTAACGGTTTACTTGAGGAAAGGTTGTATGTGATACAACCAGAAGGTTTTGTCAGTCCTAAGGATGCTAAAAGGTGTACAAGCTTCAGTGATTCTTCTATGAACTGAAGCAAGAATCTCGGAGTTGGAATATACACTTTGATGAGGTGATCAAAGTTTTTGACTCTATACAAAGTTTATGAGAAACTTGTATTTACAATAAAGTGAGTGGGAGCACTATAGAGTTTCTGGTAAGCATATGTGGTTGACATATTGTTGATTGGAAATGATGTAGAATTTCTGGAAAGCATGAACGGTTGTTTGAAACGAGTTTTTCAAAGGAAGACCTGGATAGAGCTACCTAATTGTTGAGCATCAAGATCTATAGAGATAGATCAAAATGCTTGATGAGACTTTCAATGAGTACATACCTTGACAAGATTTTGAAAGAGTTCAAAATGGATCAGTCAGAGAAAGAGTTCTCGCCTGATTTATAAGTTGTGAAGTTGAGTGCGACACAAAGCTCGACAACGGCAGAAGAAAGAGAAAGAAAGAACGTCGTCCCCTATGCCTTAGCCATATGCTCTGTATAGTATGCCATGCTGTGTACCGCACCTGTGTGTGCCTTGCCATGAGTCCGTCAAGGGGTACAAGAGTGATCCAAGAGTGGATCACTGTACAACGGTCAATATTATCCTTAGTGACTAAAAGGCTAAGGAAATGTTTCTCGATTATGGAGGTGATAAAGGGTTCATCGTAAAGAGTTATATCGATGCAAGCTTTAACACTAATCCAGATGACTGTTAGTAGCAATCCGGATACGTATAGTGGAGCAGCCATTTGGAATAGTACCAAGTGGAGTGTGGTAGCAGTGTTTACAGTTTGACATAGAGATTTGCAAAGTACACACGGATCGGAATGTCGCAGACCCGTTGACTATAAGACCTCTCTCACATGCAAAGCATGATCGAGCCCCAGAACTCATTGGGTGTTAGATTTATAACAATGCGAATCACATGGTGATGTGAACTAGATTATTGACTCTAGTGCAAGTGGGAGACTGTTGGAGATATGCCCTAGAGGCAATAATAAATTAGTTATTATCATATTTCCTTGTCCATGATAATCATTTATTATCCATGCTATAATTGTATTGATCGGAAACTCAGATACATGTGTGGATACATAGACAACACCATGTCCCTAGTATGCCTCTAATAGACTAGCTCGTTGATCAAAGATGGCTATGGTTTCCTAGTCATGGACATGAGATGTCATTAGGAGAATGATGTGATGGACAAGACCCAAACTACAAACGTAGCATATGATCGTGTCAGTTTATTGCTACTGTTTTCTGCATGTCAAGTATCTGTTCCTATGACCATGAGATCATGCAACTCACTGACACCGGAGGAGTGCCTTGTGTGTATCAAACATCGCAACATAACTGGGTGACTCTAAAGGTATTCTACAGGTATCTCCGAGGGTGTCTGTTGGGTTGGCATGGATCAAGAGTGGGATTTGTTACTCCGTGTGACGGAGAGGTATCTCAGGGCCCACTCGGTAATACAACATCACAACAAGCCTTGCAAGCAATATGACTAAGTGTTAGTCACGGGATCTTGTGTTACGAAACGAGTAAAGAGACTTGTCGGTAACGAGGTTGAACTAGGTATGGAGATACCGACGATCGAATCTCGGGCAAGTAACATACCAAAGAACAAAGGGAACATCATACGGGATTAACTGAATCCTTGACATAGAGGTTCGAACGATAAAGATCTTCGTAGAATATGTATGAACCAATATGGGCATCCAGGTCCCGCTATTGGTTATTGACCGTAGAGATGTCTCGGTCATGTCTACATAGTTCTCGAACCCGTAGGGTTTGCACACTTAAGGTTTGGTGACGTTTCGGTAGTATAGAGTTATGCATGGTGGTGACCGAAGGTTTTTCGGAGTCCCGGATGAGATCACGGACATCACGAGGAGCTCCGGAATGGTCCAAAGGTAAATATTGATATATAAGAAGTCCTGTTTTGGTCGCCGGAAAAGTTTCGGGCTCATCGGTAGTGTACCGGGAGTGCCGGTAGTGTACCGGAGGACCATCGGGAGAGGTATTTCGACCCAAGAGGCTACATGGGCTGTGGGAGGAGGTAAACCAGCCCCTGGTGGGCTGGCCGAAGCCTCCTCTAAGGGCCCATGCGGCTGGAGTGGTTTGAGAAGGAAAAAATCCAAAGGTGAAGAGGTGGAAAGAGTTTCCAAGTGGAAAGGAGGAATCCTACTCCTAATAGGATTGTAGTAGGACTCCTACATCTCCAATCGACCAAACCTTGAGGGTTTGAAGCTGCCTCCTCCCCTCCCTCCCTCCTATATATACTAGAGGATTTAGAGGAAAAAGCTAACCCTAATAACCACGTGCTACCTCTCCTCTAGTGCATAGTTTCTCCTCTAGATCAGTTTTCTATAGTGCTTAGGCGAAACCCTGTCGGAATAGCTCCACCACCATCGCCGCAATGTCGTCGCGCTGCCGAAAAACTCTTCTACCTCTCCGCTCTCTCTTGCTAGATCAAGAAGGCGGAGATCGTCATCGAGCCGTATGTGTGCTGAACGCGGAGGTGCCATCCGTTCGGCGATAGATCGGAAGGACCGTGATCAAGAACGCGAGACAGATCGTGATGAGATCGCGGGACGGATCATGATGAGTTCGCAGGACGGATCGTGATTGGATCGCGGGACGGATCGTGATGAGATCGCGGGATGCTCGGCGATTTGGATCGCGAAGACGTTCAACTACACCAACCGCTTTTCTTAAGGCTTCCCGCTTAGCGATCAACAAGGGTATGTAGATCCACTCTCTCTCGTAGATGCTCATCACGATGGATAGATCTTGCGTATGCGTAGAATTTTTTTGTTTCCCATGCAACATTCCCCAACAAAACTGCCACAGCCGATGAATCTAACTACTTTTGGTTGTCGCCGCCCATCATGATGCCCTCCTTCAAGAAGATCTCGAGTCTGAATGGTCATCACCGCCTCTCCTGCAAAGGACCAGAACCTGCGTTTCAGAGGGACAACTCTACAATACAAAACGAGTATCCAATAATGCGAACAACCTCATCACCAGGCACTCACCGTAACTGATCCACACCAATCATTCAGCGGCATCAGATTTACAGATACTGGAAATATAAACTTCCCATAGACCAAGCGCCACTACAAGCTCCATCGACGGGTCTTCTTACACATGACGCGGCCTATGGAAGATTAGACTTCCTCTCCTGTAATACTCAACAGTGTAAGCAATTATTGTATCGACCAAATCAAAATATAAAACAAAACTATGTTCTGGAGAGATAACATCCCTCGTCACCGAAGAATCAAATACACGCTTGTTGGACAACACCTACACTACACATGCCTTGGTAAAAGGGCTCTACATCAAATATCATCTAGGCAACAGATTATGTATAATTTACACCATAGCTAGAAATATATGCAACAACCAAGGGAGCAATCAACCTATAGTGTAACTATGACTGCACTATAGGCAGATAAACCACAACCAAAGACCAAACATGATGCTATCTTCCTTATCCCATATCTCCCTCCAGTTCACTATGCATAACATATATAAACTGAAAACAGGGGCAAAATAGCACTATTGAGAAGACAACCAAGATATATACAATCAAGTACTGAATAAAGTTTCTTCATACATCCAATCAAGTTTCCAAAATAAAAGACATATACTATTGCAAATCACTCCCTCTATCAGAATATAAGACTTTTTTTGACACAATGACAGTGTCAAAAAAGTCATATATTTTAATATAGAGGGAGTAATTAGCAACGCAATCGGCGGCGGGGGGGGGGGGGGGGGGGGGCTCAAGTGTATTAGCAGAGAACCCAAATGATCTATGTGATGGCCTCTAATTTCTCAACGACAGACGAGCAGAGCAGCAATTATGGGGCGCCGTCGGCCCAGGTGTGTTAACGACAACATCATCATTTTTGTTTCCTGTTCTGTCCTCATGTTTTTTTTATCATTTTGACACATCCAAAAACTCTAAACATATATATTAAAAAATATAGATTGCATAATGTTTTGAAAAATGGTAAATGTGTATAAAAGAATGTTTACCATGTATAAATGTATACAAAAAATAAACAACGTGTGTTAAAAAAAGATGATCATGAAAGTAGAAAATGTTAGTAAAGATTTTGAAAAATAAATCTTAAACAAGTATTTGGAAAATGTTAATCAAGCATTTGAAAAAGGTTGAATGTGTATAGAAAAAATGTAGACCATGTATTATAAAATATGTTAAACTTGTATTTGAAAAATGCTAAATGTATATAGAAAAAATGTTGACTATTATTAAAATAATTTTTAACTTGTATTTGAACAATATTAAATGTGTATAGACAAGTATTTAACATGTATTAAGAACTTATTAACTTGCATTTAAAAAGCTCAATCAAGCATTTGCAAAATAATGTTAAATGTCTATAAAAATAATGTTGACCATTTATTAATAAAATATATATCTGATATTTGAAAAATGTAGTCAAGCATTTAGGAAATATTAAATGTGTATTAGAAAAATGTATTTGAAATATGCCAAAAATGTGTATAGAAAACCAATGAAACCCGAGAAAAAACCTAGTTAAAAAGAGAAAGAAACAAAGAAAACCAAGGATAAAAAAGAAAACAACCCAGGGAAAACGAGAAAGAAATTAAAAAAACAGAAGAAAATAAAAGAATCAAAGAAAAGGAATAAAATAGTGAACACAAAGAAAAAACGGAGAAAATCCGTGAAAAAACAGAAGGAAAAATAGAAACAGAAAAAGTCGGAAACCCAATTGAATACCGGTTTGTTCGGCCTCGAGCAAGACGCAGATTCAGTGGTTAGCGGCGCTGCCCATCATCCAGGAGACCAGGATCTATCCGCTTTTGCCCTCATTTTTTTCTCTATTTATTTTACTAGTAAGTGTGCACGTGCATTGCACGTATCATAATCTATAATAAAAACATTATGTATTTTGGTGTTTATTTCTCTTTTAGTTTTTATTAGTAAACCATTTAAATGTGTCTTATGCTCAACGATATGAGCATTTTTACACGATCCAAAATAATGACACACCATAAAATAATTAGTATTATGATACAATGCAAAATATACGTAGTCGGGAGTGTCGGACAAAATATCTTCGTGTGAAGTACTCATGAAATTTAACATCTAGAGACCACAAGATGACCTGCATGATTGCAAAATTTTGATACGTTCAATGACAAATATAAATATTAATAGTTTTGTAAAACTATTATCCTTTAATTCTTTTTATAAAACGATCAAAATGATCATGACTGAACATTTATTTAAACCGGTGTGACAAAGAAAAAAATTAAGAAAGAACTGGACACGTCCAATGCTCCCTGCCTCGTGCCTCACTATTACACTTCACACATCATCAAACCTTATCCCTTCCACTGTCTCCTCACCGCTCCCAGAAAAGCAAGAAACAAAAAAACGCTAGCAAAAGGCCGGCGCAGAGCGCCACCACTCACGACACAACACAACAGCCAAGCCGCTGCCGTCCTCGGTGCTCCCGACGGTCGGCGAAGAAGTCCCTGGGCGTGCTGCTGCTACCCGGAGGAACGCCTACCTATAGCAAGAGCTAGACCTTCACTTCTGCTTCTCGGACGCCGAGTTCCTCCGCGCCAACGCCTCCGTCATCGGCAACGCCGATGCCGCATCGATTCGCCGCCGTCCTTCTCTGTGGGGACGGACCCGCATCGACCTCCCCAAGTGCCGGGCGCGCGGGATCCGATCGCCGGCCTCGCCATCTACGTGCCAAGGAAGACCCCGCAGGCTGCCGCTACGTGCGCGCCGGCTTGTGGAAGGCCAAGGGAGACTACACAGTCACCACGCAGCCGCAGGTTGGTTTCCGATGCTTGCCCGTTGACTTCCGTTCATATTTTTCTATCCAGTGTATTCTTTACTGATTTCTTAATTTAAATGCAAAATAAATATATATTAATTGATAATTTTAGTAGTGGATAGATGGTCGATGGCAAGTTATTACTCACTGGTGAGACATCAACCCTCGAGATGGCAAGTCTTTGATTGGACATACACATACCTCTTTGTAGCCCAAGTCGTTAGGGTCAAGCTGTTCCATGATCGCTGATGCACTAAGGGCGATAATCTGCGAAAGCGTGTCATCATTTGCTTAATTAATATGGAGTATATGCTTCACATTTACACAGTAAGACTATATTTTCAGTTTGGGATCTCGTGGCTGACCTCTTTAACCTCCTCGGATGTGATTCTTCCATCAACATTTTTGTAAACCCTGAACAAAGAGGTTGTAAGTGCACGTATATATCAAGAATGAAGGAAATCATGACAAAACATTTAGCAAAAGTGAACTACTAACATGTTGATGGATGTTTGAAGAAGGCCGTCGAAACCCTGGTCACTGAGTTGCGCCCAGAACTCTTTCAGATCCGCATTGGTCAGTACTTCCTTGACTATCCCTCTCTTCCTCGCTAGTGAATCGAACATCTGCACCGCAAACTCGTCGGACCCTTCCATCCCTGCACACACGGTCAAAAGTAATCACTACTTGAACTATACTACAAATTATATCCAAGGAATACTCACTGAAACTGTTCAAGTTACCTACCAATGCATTTTCCAAATCTGGACAGAGGACACCATCAACCTGTAGGTGATTGAACGATTTCTCCACCGCGGCCCAGTTGTCAGCTTCAACTTTGGCATTCACAAACTACAAGCCCTTGAGTGCCACACTGCTGCTGCAGCGGTACTCTTGCTTTAGTCGTATCTCTTCCTCGCGGCAGCCACCGCTGCCTCCGCAGGCATTGGCCTGATGCCTTGGACCGACACTGAATCGCGTTGTACATTGAGCGTGATCTCGACAATCTCGTCTTTGTCTCTGAACCAGGCGGTCTTGGTGTCCCTGTTGCTTCTTGAACATTTTAGGCTTCCATTGTTTGTGTTTGGGATTAGTGTTGCAGTGACAGAATCAGTGGCTCGCTCCATGTCCTTCTTTTACCTAATATCAGGACAACTTCTCCTCCCTGCTCAAAGGAGAAGTTGGTCACTAACTGTCTTTTTCAGCGAATCAAAACTTGCAGCAGATGTGTCTCCACAAATAGAAAGGTAAACCAAAAATAGAAGTTACAAGAGTACTTGTAATAACTTAAGAAACATGAATAGAAACCAAAAGAAAAGAGATCCCACTTTCTATTTTCCAGGTGCAGGGATCTAGCTAACTCAATCAACGACTCATCTCTTCATGGGGGGGAGTGAAGCGGCATCATCCACTGGAGTAAGCAGAAATTGGACTGAACCCCAAGTGGAGAAACAAACATACACTAACTAACCATCAAGCATAGAAAGAAAGAAAGAAACTCTCTTTTTTAACTCGAAGAGGAAAAGAGCAAAGTGTTGAATATATAAGCAAGTTACTACAAAGTTTAATCGAAATAAACAGAAAGTAGATCACAACAGCAAAAGCATAAACTAAACTTATCATGCAGACCAGCATAGTAACCGCATAAAACGAGTCTACAATACATAGTAGATAAAGAAATTGCAGCATGATCTGAAACAGAGAGGGCAAGGTTGCGTACGGTGCAGCGGGAGCAGAACCACCAGCGTTGCCATTGTCGTCCATGTCGTTGATGAAGAGGTTGGCGAAGTTGGGGAAGAAGTCGTCGTCCGGGAAGTCGTCGCTGCCAGCAGTCGCGCAAACGCGCTCCCCAAAAACCTGATCGCCCCTCTCCCGTACAGGATCACAAGAGGCGGGGTTCCGGAGGCCTGCTGTCCCTTCTCGCGGTGCACGCCGAAAGGAGGGATGGAGAAGACCTAGATGGCGGCGCAATGTTCTGGAACGATGCGAAACCATACGTTGTGGTGACGGCTAGGGTTGACAGGGACCTCACGTATATATATGCGCGGCGGTGGAGAGACGTGGTCTAGATCCACGTCCGAGTCGGTTACAGCCCACGATCCGACGTCTCAGATCGTGACGTGTCTGTTAAGGACTCTCCGTTCCTGACCGGCAAAAATAAGCGCGTAGGTATGAGCTCGGCTTGGCTCAATCCCGCAACCCGCGGCGCGTCGTGACGAGGCGTGGCGTGGTGAGGCGGAGGAGTGCGCGAGGGCCTCTTCTCTTCTCACTCTCTTACAAGTGCTAGAAAAGCTCATCTTATAAAGAGGTGTTGCTCTCCCTCCACTAGCAACGTGGGACTAAATTTTAGTCCCAACCACACCACACACATGGGCCATGAGAATTTCAGATTTTAGGATGGGCTTTAGGCCAAAGGCCTTAGCAAAATCCAGCAATCCCCACAAAGTCTCATTGGCACATCTCATCATTGCTTAGTTTCAAAACATTGTTTATATACCGGTCCTTGACGGAGACTGTTAAGTTGAACTTTCATCTAGAGATTTATGCTAAACTAGATCACAACTTGAATAGTGGACTATGCCTTGAACTACAAGTTTTCTGCGAGTCTAGTTTTACACAAATCCTTGACCGATACTAGGCTACCGCAAGGCTTCCCCGCGGGTGGAGCGTATACGTCATACTCCAAGGCCTTTCGTGAATTTATTAGAGAACACCCAATTCTCATAGACTGCGACGTTTACAGTCAAATTCATATAGGTGTGTTCCTCAGGAGATGTCCTGCAGGACAACATCTCTGCCTACCCAAATAAGCCACTTGGAACACATTAAGATAGGTATCAACCTGCCATGCAGTTTACGAGAGTATTGCATCTTCGCGGAATGGGATATCAAGTATAGGGATACTCTCCTTCTAGCTGTCCAACAGCTTGTCTCCCACTTCTACTTCACGGGATCTCCGATCACATAGAGTAGGTTACCACTATGGACAACTCATACGGTGGGTCTCAAACCCATCTCCATCGATGCATTATCTATCACATTACGTGATAAACCCTTTGTGAAGGGATCTGCCAAGTTTTTAGACGTTTGAATATAATCCAACGCAATAACTCCGAAGTTCTTCATTTTTCTGATAGATTTCAATCTCCTCTTCACATGCCTTGAGGACTTCATATTATCCTTAGAACTGTTTTTATCTTTATGATCACAGTTTTATTATCACAGTTCATTAGGATAGCGGGTATTGGTTTTTCAACCACAGGTAGGTCCATCAAGAGCTGACGAAGCCAATCTGCTTTAACAGTAGCTGTGTCTAACGCTGTGAGTTCTGCTTCCATAGTTGACCTCGTTAAGATGGTCTGCTTGCAAGACTTCCAGGAAACAGCACCACCACCAAGTGTAAAAACATAACCACTTGTGGCTTTAATCTCATCAGCATCAGATATCCAGTTTGAGTCACTATAACCCTCCAGTACCCTTGGGTACCCGGTGTAGTGAATCCCATAGCTCGCAGTGCCTTTCAAATAGCGCATAACTCTCTCAAGCGCATTCCAATGATCATCTCCTGGTTTTGAAACAAACCTGCTTAGTTTGCTCACAGCAAACGAGATGTCAGGCCTCATGGCACTCGCCAAGTACATAAGCGAGCCAATAATCTGAGAATATCTCAGTTGATCTCTAGCAACCCGTCGATTCTTTCGAAGCAACACACTAGCATCATAAGGAGTAGGAGAGGGCTTGCATTCGCTATACCCAAAACGACTCAAAACCTTTTCCACATAGTGAGATTGGAGAAGTGTAATCCCACCATTCTCATCTCTCAGCAGCTTGATGTTTAGTATAACATCAGCCACACCAAGGTCCTTCATCTCAAAACAGTGAGATAAGAAATCCTTAACTTCCTTGACTAAATCAAGGTTGGTTCCAAAGATCAGTATGTCGTCGACATACAGACAGAGAATAACTCCTTCGCCCCCACCATGGCGATAGTATACACACTTGTCAGCTTCATTAACGACAAAACCTGCAGCAGTTAATGTTCTTTCGAACTTCTCATGCCACTGCTTAGGAGCTTGTTTAAGGCCATATAAAGACTTCAATAACTTGCACACCTTTCCTTCATGACCAGGTACTGCATACCCATCGGGCTGATCCATGTAAATTTCCTCGTCCAACTCTCCATTGAGGAAAGCCGTCTTGACGTCCATTTGATGAACGAGAAGACCATGTGAAGCATCCAACGACAGTAGCACTCGAATAGTGGTAAGTCTAGCCACAGGTGAGTAAGTATCAAAGAAGTCTTCACCTTCTTTTTGGGTATAACCCTTGGCCACAAGCCGTGCCTTGTACTTTTCAATTGTACCATCAGGCCTAAGCTTTTTCTTGAACACCCACTTACATCCTACAGGTTTACACCCATAAGGACGATCAGTGATTTCCCAAGTTCCATTAGCTAAGATGGAATCCATCTCGCTACGGACAGCTTCCTTCCAGTAGTCAGCATCAGAAGATGCATAAGCTTCTGAAAGGGTCTTGGGTGTGTCATCCACGAGGTACACAATGAAATCATCACCAAAGGACTTTGTAGTCCTTCGTCTCTTACTCCGTATAGGAGTTTCATTGTCATCCTCCTCAGGATTCTCAACATGTTCCATCGCAATGGTGAGTTCAAGAATCATAGAAAACTTCCTGAGTAGATAGATCAGGTATCTCCTGATTTGATGAGTTAGGCATATCCTTCATAGGAAATATGTTCTCAAAGAAAGTCGCATCATTCGACTCCATAATCGTACCAACATGCATGTCGGATACCTCAGATTTTATTATCAAAAATCTATAGCCAATGCTATGAAAAGCATAGCCCAGAAGAACACAATCCACGGTTTTTGGTCCAAGCTTGCGCTTCTTGGGAATTGGTATATTGACCTTCGCCAAACAACCCCAAGTACGTAGATAGGAGAGTTTCAGCCTTTTCCTTTCCCATTCCTCAAATGGAGTAATGGTTTTATCCTTTGTGGGAACTCGGTTTAGGACATGACAAGCAGTCATTAGCGCCTCCCCCCACCATGCCTTGGAGAGACCCGATGTGTCTAACATGGCGTTAACCAGATCAGTTAGAGTTCGGTTCTTTCTTTCGGCCACCCCATTTGACTGAGGTGAATAGGGAGGCGTCCTCTCATGAATTATACCATGTTCCGCACATAAAGAATCAAATTCATTGGAAAAATACTCTCCACCACGATCGGACCTAAGCCGTTTAATTTTCCGATCAAGTTGGTTCTCTGCTTGAGCTTTATAGTTTTTGAAAAAGTTTAAAGCCTCATCTTTCGATTTCAGAAGATACACATAACAATATCTAGTGGAGTCATCAATTAACGTCATGAAATATTTCTTTCCACCTTTTGTCAACACGCCATTCATCTCACAAAGATCAGAATGTATAAGCTCTAGTGGTGCCAAGTCTCTCGCCTCTGCAGTCTTGTGGGACTTGCGAGGTTGCTTAGCTTGCACACACACTTGGTACTTGGAGCCCTTGACAGTAGTGAATTTCGGAATTAAACTCATATTTGCTAGCCGCGTCATGCAACCAAAGTTAATATGACAAAGTCGCGAATGCCAAATATTGGACTCATTATCATGGCAAACATTATTAATAACTTTAGTGCAAATATCTGACAAAGATAGGCGGAACAAGCCTCCGCACTCATAGCCTTTTCTAACAAATTGCCCACACTTAGAGACAACAACTTTATTGGACTCGAAAACCAACTTAAAACCATCTCGACACAAACGGGAACCACTGACGAGATTTTTATTGATAGAGGGCACATGATGAACGTTCTTCAGACGCACAATCTTTCCCGAAGTAAACTTCAGATCGACCGTACCGATCCCTCGAACAGTAGCATGTGACCCGTTCCCCATCAGCCCGGGGGAAGTCCCTGTGACCTGATAAGAAGAAAACATAGAGGCATCAGCACAAACATGTACATTGGCACCGGTGTCAATTAACCAATCTGGAGAATGACAAACTGAAAAGATGGTAGGGAAAATACCGTACCCAGAATCTTTCATATCAGTATCACCGATGACCACATTAGCAGACTTGCCGCTCTTCTCATGTTCGCGCTCCTCATAGCGGTTAGGACATCTCGGAGCCCAGTGATTTGGATCACCGCAGACATGGCATAGTCCCTTCCCCTTCTTATGAGAGTTCTTCTTGAAGTTGGTAGATTGAAACGGCTTGTTCTTTGCAACAAACTTGCCTTTGCCCTGAGTTTTGTTCTTGTTGTTCTGGGGCTTGTTGAGATGAAAGTTCTTCTTCTGCACCACATGGGCACTAGAAGCTCCCTCAACCACTCGAGCATGTGTGTCTTTTGCTCTCGCCTTTTCTTCAACATCAAGAGTCCCAATGAGATCCGAAACGGAAAACTCCTGTCTCTTGTGTTTCAGAGAAGTAGCAAAATTGTTCCACGAAGGTGGAAGCTTGGCAATGATGCCTCCGGCCACAAACTTGTCCGGTAACACACACTTGAAGTACTCAAGTTCCTTCGCGAGCGACTGTATCTCATGAGCTTGTTGAACCACATGACGCTCATCAGTCATCTTGTAATCATAGAATTGCTCCATGACGTACAACTCGCTGCCAGCGTTCGAGGCTCCAAACTTGGCCTCGAGCGCAGCCCACATGTCCTTGTCGTTGTCAAACGACATATATGAATCCACAATGGAATCCTCAAGAATACTCAGAAGGGCAGCCTTAAAGAGGGTATCGATCTTCACAAAAGCCTCCTGCTGTGTAGGAGTAAGATCGCCCTCGGGCTTGCCCTTGGTGGCATCATAGCAGGACATGGTCTGAAACCAATAGACTGCTCTCGTGCGCCACCTCTTATATTGCGCCCCCTTGAAGACGGGCGGCTTTAGATGCGCAGCAAAACCACTTGGAGTAAATTGCCTATAATCAGGTTTTTGGATTGTTGAATATATAAGCAAGTTACTACAAAGTTTAATCCGAATAAACAGAAAGTAGATCACGACAGCAAAAGCATAAACTAAACTTATCATGCAGACCAGCATAGTAACCGCATAAAACGAGTCTACGATACAGAGTAGATAAAGAAATTGCAGCATGATCTGAAACAGAGAGGGCAAGGTTGCGTACGGTGCAGCGGGAGCAGGACCACCAGCGTTGCCGTTGTCGTCCATGTTGTTGATGAAGAGGTTGGCGAAGTTGGGGAAGAAGTCGTCATCCGGGAAGTCGTCGCTGCCAGCAGTCGCGCAAACGCGCTCCCCAAAAACCTAATCGCCCCTCTCCCGTACAGGATCACAAGAGGCGAGGTTCCGGAGGCCTGCTGTCCCTTCTCGCGGTGCACGCCGAAAGGAGGGATGGAGAAGACCTAGATGGCGGCGCAATGTTCTGGAACGATGCGAAACCATATGTTGTGGTGACGGCTAGGGTTGACAGGGACCTCACGTATATATATGCGCGGTGGTGGAGAGACGTGGTCTAGACCCACGTCCGAGTCGGTTACAGCCCACGATCCGACGTCTCAGATCGTGCCGTGTCTGTTAAGGACTCTCCGTTCCTGACCGGCAAAAATAAGCGCGTAGGTATGAGCTCGGCTCAATCCCGCAACCCGCGGCGCGTCGTGACGAGGCGTGGCAGAGGAGTGCGCGAGGCAAGAGAAAAGAGAAACCTTAATAAATACTCAATAATCCTACACCTACATAAGGTACATAAGGTGGTTACGTAATCTTACTTAAACTTCAATAATCTAATCGCCCTCCCCCCTAATTTCGCGGGGTGGGGCCCCAGCCATTTTTTCTTCCAATCTAATCACGCCAAGTCAGCTATCACACAAATTTAGCTAGAATATGTATGTAGGTGTAGCAAAGCCCATAAATACTCCCCCTGTCTCCAAATATAAGACATTTTTTGGCCCTTTTGAGACAGAGGGAGTACAAACCAAGGTGTTGGGGACCTAAATGCACGAGGGCAAGCATCTGACTCGCTGGCCTTGCACAGGGGAAATTGGTTAGTGTATCGTTGCACTTCAGCTATAGGAAACTTAAGGAATAAAAACCATAATATTCATATTTTTTCTCTTTGAATCAGATCTAGAGTTATTTTCAAAGAAACTTCGAAGAGAACAGAAACAACAGTAAAAAGCTGTCGGCAACTCCAAAAGAAGATGATGGTGACTGAGAGTTAGCGTCCGGAGATTTAGAACTGTGTCATTAGGAACAGATATACCAAATCTGTTGAACAAATGTGCTTCACGAATGCTATGCAGTGAAAAAATAAGCATAATAGCGTACCAAATTTACCTTGTTAAGTATAAATACTCTGAGTTATATTAGGAGGTGTACCCAATACCCATCTGTCTGCAGTCTGCTCTTAATACATTCTTCTCTTTTCCATGCCGCAACATTTAGATCATTCCACTTATCAGATTTTAATTCCATGTGCTTGGATGCATATTTGAATAAATCCTCCAGTCCTTCTAGCTGTTGCACCAACCATTGCCAGTGCAGGTATAATCTGTCACGATGTCCTTGATAACATTTAAAAATAATGAACTGGTAGGCATCATTTATGTGCAACCAATCTGCTTATTTGCTCACGGACTTGACGTTGTCACTTTAATATGTCCTCTCTATTTTGTGCATACCGCTCCCTTACCATCTGTTTCTTAATCTCATTACGGTCTGCATGTTTGAAGAACAGATCATAGATCATTATATAGCAGTGCATCTGGGCCATATATTATGAAGTTGATCATCGTTACCTTGTGATACAGCCAGCTGGGTGTGTGCCCATTTGATCTCGGCTGCGGCAATTTTCTTCTGTTTATAGACCTTACACCGTCTCCTATTAATCTTATCCCTATTTTGTGCATACTGCTATGCATCCCTCTGCCTTTTTTACTTCTTTAGGGTCTGCAATCAATGACACAATTCAGCATTTGAGCAACTAAACTGAAATCGAGTGCTTGGGTACTGATCATCACCCAAGAATTCTGGGTGTTGCTTATATCCTGGAACAGGGTGCGCGTCCCGTTGGGTTGGTCAGGCCATACGCCGTCCTTTAACCCTGCGAATGTCAAGAATGTTATCATACAACTGTACCTTAAGGATGTACTATTTGTGTTCATATTATTTGTAACTAAGCGTTGGACGATCCATATGCAGATTTGTGTTGTCGAAGAGCTCGTCAGCGTGGCCGTGGACGGGCGCCTCGGCGGCTGCACATGTGGTGGCGAAGAGCTGGTCGTCATGGCCGTCGTCGGGTGACTCGGCGGTTGCACCTGTGTTGGCGAAGAGCTCGTCGTCGTGTCCGTGGATGGGTGACTGGGCGGTTGCACCTGTGTTGGTGAAGAGCTCGTGGTTGTGGACGGGCGCCTCGGCGGCTGCACATGTGGTGGCGAAGAGCTCGTCGTCGTGGCCGTCGTCGGGTGACTTGGCGGCTGCACCTGTGTTGGCGAAGAGCTCGTCGTCGTGGCCATCGTTGGGTGACTCGCGGTTGTACCTGTGTTGGCGAAGAGCTCGTTGTCGGGCGTCGTTGGGTGACTCGACGGTTGCACTTGTGCTTGTGCTGGCGAAGAGCTCGCCGTCGCGGCCGTCGTCGGGTGCCTCGGCGTCTGCGCAGGGCAGCGATGGCGCACGTCAAGCTGGACGCCTGGATTGATTCCCCCCTAATTTAGCAGATTTGTTTCCGTTGAGCAATTCCATGCGAAGTGGACGTGCCGTTTTCATGTGCGGGCGTGGGATCTGTGCTAAACGTGGAGACGGCAGAGTTTTCGTCCGTCAGGAAAAAACGCTAAACGCACTTTTGGATGTGGGTTTGTGTAATCTCGACGGTTAGATCAAATTAAGTTATCGGATCGTCTGGCTGTAATTTTTCTGTGTTGTTCTATGTAGCTAAGGTTGGGTTGACGTAGGGATGAATATTTTTGCTTGTTTATTAGTAGTAGAGAAGTGTGCGTTAAAGGGTTGACCTATTAGTTTGGACGCTTAAGATGAAAGCTTATTTTGTCTCGCTGTAAGCGAGATATAGTCGCTGCGGCAACTTCTATGTACCGCCCGCAGCTACAGCAACGTGAATTTCGCCCGTAGCAAACTGACGTGCTATATCATGCTGGCATTACACATGTTTTTTCTTTCCCGTAGCAAACTGACGCCTTTTGCCAGGCCAGTTGCCTCGTACTATATCATGCTGGCATCACACATGTTTTTTTTTGTCCGTAGCAAACTGACGCCCTTTGCCAGCCCAGTTGCCTCGTGCTATATCATGCTGGCATCACACATGTTTTTTCTTGCCCATAGCAAACTGACGCCCTTTGCCAGCCCAGTTGCCTCGTGCTATATCATGCTGGCATCACACATGTTTTTTCTTGTCCGTAGCAAACTGACGCCCTTTGCCAGCCCAGTTGCCTCGTGCTATATCATGCTGGCATCACAAATGTTTTTTCTTGCCCGTAGCAAACTGACGCCCTTTGCCAGCCCAGTTGCCTCGTGCTATATCATGCTGACATCACACATGTTTTTTCTTACCCATAGCAAACTGACGCCCTTTGCCAGCCCAGTTGCCTCGTGCTATATCATGCTGGCATCACACATGTTTTTTCTTGCCCGTAGCAAACTGACGCCCTTTGCCAGCCCAGTTGCCTCGTGCTATATCATGCTGGCATCACACATGTTTTTTCTTGCCCGTAGCAAACTGACGTCCTTTGCTAGCCCAGTTGCCTCGTGCTATATCATGCTGGCATCACACATGTTTTTTCTTGCCCGTAGCAAACTGACGCTCTTTGCCAGCCCAGTTGCCTCGTGCTATATCATGCTGGCATCACACATGTTTTTTCTTGCCCGTAGCAAACTGACGCCCTTTGCCAGCCCAGTTGCCTCGTGCTATATCATGCTGGCATCACACATGTTTTTTCTTGCCCGTAGCAAACTGACTCCCTTTGCCAGCTCAGTTGCCTCGTGCTATATCATGCTGGCATCACACATGTTTTTTCTTGCCCGTAGCAAATTGACGCCCTTTGCCAGCCCAGTTGCCTCGTGCTATATCATGCTGTCATCACACATGTTTTTTCTTGCCCGTAGCAAACTGACGTCCTTTGCCAGCCCAGTTGCCTCGTGCTATATCATGCTGGCATCACACATGTTTTTTCTTGCCCGTAGCAAACTGATGCCCTTTGCCAGCCCAGTTGCCTCGTGCTATATCATGCTGGCATCACACATGTTTTTTCTTGCAACTTTTGGTTATGGTTTTTGAAAATACTGAATACATATATTATGATAAAAAATGTTTAGTAATTTAAAAATATCCATTGCAGTGTAAAAGAAATTTTTCTCTAGCTTTACAAAATGTTCCTACCATTTAAAAATGTACTCCATCTGATCCAAAATGAGTGTGGTGGTTTTAGTTAAAATCGGAGGGAGTATGATAATTTAAAAATGTTCACAGGTTCCAAAAATCTCTATGTGACATTAGTGTAAATTAAATAAACATATACCATTCACAGAAAATGTACGATGCATTTTATAATTTATAACAAAACGTTTATCCAATGAAAAAATGTTTCATATCATACCAAAAATGTTTCATGTGTATTTAGTAATAAACTTAAGATGTATTAAAATATCTGATAAAAAAGTATTTAAAAATATATTAAATCATGTATTTAGAAATGTTAAACACATATGAAAATGTCTTAGATGTACTAAAAAATGTTCAGTGTGTATAAAAAAAGTAGACATGAAAGCATATATCTTTTAAAAAATGTTAATCATGTATTTGGAAAAAGATAAATAAGAAAATGTTCCTTGCCATGGAGGAGAAGTTTTAGTCTGATATTGTTGCTAATGAAGGCGATAAATCACGAGATCATTCATTTAATGTGTTTCCGCAGCAAAGGGCCTAAACATGGAACAATATCAGAGCATAGAAGGGAATACAAAGTTTGGTGGAAAAGGCAAGTCAAGAGGAGGCGTGGTAGGCTAAATAGAGGGCAAGATGGCAACGTAGTCTCACACCTATTTTGCATGGTACGGGTGTGCTCGCTTGTACCACACGCCAGCGTCCGCAGAAGGTCCACTTGACCAACATTTATAAAGGGGGTGACACATGAATCCCAACCGAAAGAGAACCATTCGTGAAACGAAAAAATACAATCAATCTTCCAACCCTAGCCATCGTCATTTCCCATCTCATCTTCATAGCCACCATTAGCATCATCACCATAACTATTCTCTCCCACTTAGTCATACTTGTAATTGGTGTACTGTATCTGGCAACTATTGTAAGACCAATAGCAATCAATCATTTGTCTTGTGTCGTCTTCAATGAGTTCATCTCGTGATTCACATATTATCTATAAGTAATTATGTAAGGCAATGGATTGAGGCAAGGCCTTGTAAACCCACATATTTGTTCACGGGTTTGGATTGACTTTGCGTATTTAACATTATCTATATGTACCAATTGTCTCTTGTCTTCTCGTTCTAAGGCCTTGCAAGTTTCTAGTGCCCCCCCCTAAACTGATCATGGAGGAGATAAAAGAGTGAGCAGAACATGCAACGATATCCCGAACAATAGTTAGACAAGGCACTAGTAAAATAGCGGAAATAACTTCCTTTAGGACAAATAAGAATTAGTCATTAAACACCCAATGCCCTTGTTTGAATATTTATTCTTAATACCTGAGCTAACCCCGCGCAATGGTAGGGGCTATTTGTTAGACAACTGAGTCTTGGTGCACGTTGGGCACCGGTTAAGATGCACAATGCACACATCTCCCACTTTATCGTGTAGCAAGCACATTGTAGTGGTTGTTTTCCAAAGCTATGTTCATTGTCAAGATAATATCCCACACACAATATTATGTTATGATAGTAAGATCTTATACTCATGCATATTTTCATACTAATGTTTAAACTCAAATACGTTGTTAAAGGTCTGGTTGAAAAACTGAAATTTAAGTCATTAGGAATAACTTGTCAGACTCCTTGTCATAGTGCGCATCCTCTTGTGAGTTCGATAACCCACGGTCACTGCTTTGGGGAAAAGGCAAAGAAACCTTCGACTATCCAAAATGAATCTCAAAGGGCATTAGGCATGGGGTATTGTAGCGTGAAATGCAAGTGTGTCGTGTGCAATGCAAGTGTGTTGGGCGAACATGTATTGTGCACCGCGGTACATATGTGCGGCTGAGGGGATATAATTGTGATACACTAGTGACGTAATAGAATTTTGATACACTGGAAAACAAGTAAATTGCGATGGGGAGCACATGTACGTTACCCCAAGGAACAAAAGTTAGTTATTGTTTGAATTACGAATTACGACCGACTAAGTTTGTCCGAACATGTGACCTAGTTTCAAAGATCTCAACACAATAAAGACAACACTTAAATGTTTAGTTCTTCACACGATTGGTATAAGATTTTATTTTTTGAGAAATCAATTCACAAGGAAAACACCAACGACCCTAGCCAAACAACGAGATTGGTTGAGAATAATTTCCGGTGAAGACGACCCCCGCCATCTCATCGCCACGGAAAGAGCGGTCAGCGAAGCCCGCGTCGGCTCCGAGGATGATGTCGATGGGGCGCCTCATCTTGCCTCGACTTGAAGCCCAGTCTTCCACGCACGTCAACTCGCCGACCGTCGGCATGCCTTGCTTTGGTGTGCACCTCCGTTCATGTGCTTCCCTGCCCGCGCTCGCTTCCCTTGCCATCGGTGCTGTTAGTGCCTGGTGTCAGCGAGGTCCTTCCCTTCCCTCAAGCCCTGCTTTAGATCTGACGATGCAGAATCTTGGTGAGGTCCTTCGGCTGGCCGTCCGCTTGCTCCTACTGTCGCTAGATCCTGGGTGGTTGGTGGCCGAGATCCTCGGCCGGGTAGGACACTCTTGGTGGCGCCTCAACGACGCTCATTCTTACCCCAATATGCGGCAACAACTCCAAAGTTTGTGACTTTTTAGTGTGTCTCCAACGGTGCCTTCCCAACGGTGGCCGCCTCTTGCGGTGCGTCTACCTGACATTAGTCGGGCGCTTGTGCCCTTGTGGTGGGACTCTTGCCGGTGCGGCTCCGGAGCTAGCGTCCTTGGACCTAAGTTTCTCCAGTGTACATTGGTCGTCGATGTCTTTTCTAGCGCGCCACTTGCTACAACGCTCTACAATTTGCGCATCCTCTAGCCTCTATGGCTTGCAGGTTTCCTAACGGCCTTAGCTCCGATGGCCTGGTTCTGCGTCTCCTCAAATTCTTGGCTTGCTTACGTCGCTAGTCGCCATTCGTCGTCGCATCCCTTGTATCGCCCCCTCTCGCCGTCGGTCGCTACCCTGATCGTCTCGCTGGCCTGCCCCCATCATTTTCATGGCTCGCGTGTTTGGCGCAACTACCCTTCATGTGGTGGATCTCCACCTACGCTTGACTTCTGAATCCCTTTTTCCAAGCCGGTGGTTACGGGATTACTCAGACCCAGGCCAGGGAGAAATCCCCTCTCGGCTTGCTGGTGCTGGCAGTGATGACACCGGAAAGTGTCGTCCTCTCCTTGGCGGTGTTGCTATGGCCTCTTTGTGCCCTCTTCGAGCACTAGGCGAAACACTAGGTCAGATCTTTGGATCTGACGGCGACGGCGAGCACCATTCTTCTTCTTGAAGGTGTCATCTTATGCAATGGCGGAGCTACAACAAGGCCGGGTGAACCGTGGCCCGCCAAGCCCATGAACTTTGTACTATTGTATACCTACTTTTGGTTTGTGAAAAACTAGCCCAGTACTTATCCCAACCCAACTATTTCTCCAAGCTCCGCCACTGGTCTTATGTGCTCGCGGCGTCCATGGTGCTCGACTTGTGGATGTCAGACGCCATGTTGATCTGGTCCGCTTCTCATGTTAGGAAGTTTAGCTGTATTGTTTGCTTGTTCGCTAGGAAGTTTAGCTGCGTTGTTTGCTTGTTCGGCCAGCACCCCTTTTCTTTCTTGTCTCTCTGATCTGGGCACCATGTTCACGCCATCTTGCGTTGCTGCATGTGTCGTCACCTTGCTTGTACTTATTCTCTTTTCTTTTATTAATGGAGGTACACAAGCTTTGTGTATTCACAATAGCAACAAGTGGGTAAAAGCCGCCAAAAGTTCATGATAGCAACAAGTGGCACCACTTGTCCTCGCCGGATGAGTTTTGAATTGGTCCTTGTGATGCTATCCTTTAACTAGTGCAATGTCAAAAATAAAACAAATGACAATAACAAAACAAAAATGTCTACATTTGCTGGCCCATGAAATGGAAGTACTTCCTGTTGTAGGGACATTTGCTGCACAAGGCGTAGAATAGGAGGACAAACACCTATTGCGAGCACAAACTATATAATTATAATTATATAGGAAAAGATGAGTACAATGGCTGGCCCATGCAGTGGAAGTGGTAATTATTTGAACGGCTTTGCTAGAAATCAGTCGATTTAGACTTCGCGAAGTCTAAGTCGATACTATAATCCGTTGATCTTGCATCGGTATTCGTGCAAATAAATTTTTTCAGTTTTTTCTTTTCTTTTTGCATACTATAGTACTTGACTGAGACTTCGCGAAGTCTAAGTCGACTAAGACCTAGACACATCCTTGAAACAATTGCTCACCTTTCCCGACGTCAGCCAGTTCTGACATTCTAATGTTCTCAGCTTCCTTTGTTTATTTTATTTTATTTTCCTTATAGGGTTTAACTATCTCTGTGTTGCTTATCGTTAAATCTTAATTTAACACACTTCCATTTTTTGTAAGCAATTTTTTTTACCCTCTATCTATAATTTTTAGTGCATGCTAACAGTTTGATCTATTTCAGGAATACATGACTATTTCTTTTTCAATACATGAACAACACGTTCTTAAGATGTATGGACAATTCATCAAAATAAAATACTATTTCTAAAGGTACATGATTCTTTTTGAAACACAAGAATAATTTGTCGACATGGTCGGAACATTGCAAGGTTGGAAGGACGATGCCAGAATTTTTATTAATGTTTATTAATTTTATGTAAATAATACAAAGTCCGGTAAGTAAACATCAGAAAAGAAATGAAACAAAAGAATGAAATTACAACAACAACAGTGCTGACAGCAGCCAGTAGGGAGGTCCACTATACATGAAAATTAAAACAGTGACAGAACTTGTCATCTTAATGATTCCACCCTCTTGGCTCGGTGGGTGAGCATCTTCTGCTCTTCCTTGAGTCTGCGCCTGCAGGCATAGATGCGACGATGCCAGAATTGAAACATTGCAAGGTCGGGAACGACAATGTTGCAGGACGGAATGCATGGCACTACAAGCCGAGGGTGATCACAACTGCAAAGACAGGGATACAGCGCTGCAAGACTGGGATGATGATGCTATAAGCCGGGACACACGAATCTACATGGCAGGCCAACCACGGCTGCAAAGGCAGAATGGCAAAATCTACAAGGCTTGAGTCACGATGCTGCAAGTTGGAGTCGCACTGTCGTAAGGTCGGGAGGCAGATGTCGTCAAGGAAGTCGTAGCCCATGGCGCCATTGTAGCCTTGTGCTTGGACGGCCTTGACATCGTTGAGGAAGTCGTAGGCCACGACGCCATTACTTAGGCACACACAAGCGCGAGGAATGGAAAGCCCATCATGAAAAAACAGACTCCTTTTTGCGAGTCTTTTATAATTCCGTGAGACCATAGGTCTAGGTCGTTAACCCTAGATCTTAGTGATGTGAAAAAGTGGTCAACAGTGGCAACCACAACATGGTATTTGTGGTATGAATGGCAGAAGCTAACTCATGGAGAGACCACCCAGAGTGCAGCTCAAATAAGTTTGGCTGTGAGAGGACTTGCAGCGAACTACATTGTTTCATGTACTCCCAATTCCCAAAGCCTCCGTTTCGATTTTTTTTCCCAAAGCCAAACTGAAATCTACCGTGTGGATGAAGCCAAGGTATAGATATGCTAAATTGAATGTTGCCGCTGGATTTGATATGGGTACACTTGAAGGATCGGTTGTGTTCTTCGTGATCATAACAGCATGCCCATTGCTGCTGCAAGAGGAAAAATCGACATATATTTTCACTCATTCACTCCAGAGTCAGTTGTCGTAAAATTTGGCATGAATCTAACCCATACAACTGGATGTAGCAAGATTGAGATCAACTCCGACAGTGTAAAGGTGGCTCAAGTTCTAAAGGAGGGCAACTCTTCTCCAGTTGCTAGTGCCATATTCCACGATTGTTATATCATGTCACTAGATTTTAATTATGTAATTTATGCTTATTGTAGTAGATAGAGTAATTTTTTTTTGAAAAGGAGGATAACCCCGGCCTCTGCATCAGGACGATGCATGCAACCATATATTATTAATAGTGCAAAATTCATCAGCCGAACAACATCGACCCGAAAATAAAAACAGAAAACAAACTCTGAGGCCATATATCTCGCGACGGTACCTTCCCAGATAGCCACTAATCCCTATGATACAAGACACAACATAAACGAAAAACACACAACTCCCAGGCTACACCCTCAAGAAGGAATTGTTGCACGTGTGCCGATGATGGCGAGTCCACCACAAGGTTAAACTCCGGATTCTCATCCCCAAAGCCAAGCTTCAATCCACCACCTTCAGCAAGGACAAGACACATGTGCACGACAACATAGTCTGATCAAAGATCTTGTCTTTTCACCGGAGTGCATAAACTCGTCGTTGAAGCCGTTTGTACCATTCACCCTTATCCATCTACCGACCCCTCGATAGCCGGATACCACTGGAGGAGACAACGGAAGACAAAGACGTCCCATACTGCCTGCCTCCCGCTACTATCGCACCACCTTTGATCCGACATCAACAGGCTAAACATGACACCTCCGCCAGAGCTAGCATGCATCACCTGCCGGTGGCAAGCATGCCTTGACGTCTCCATATAAGACGCTGTGTGTAGCATCCGCCGGTAGCACATCCACCGATGGCTTCACCTGCCGGCGACAGGCAACGGCCGATAACTCTGAATGAGGCACATTTTTCACCTGCCGAGCCGCATCGAACCTGATTTGTTGATGGAAGGGACGTCCCATCCAGTCACCGGCCTCAGAAGGCCGTCACTACCTCGAGATCCAGACTCCGAATCGCCCACACAATCCCAGAGTCTGCCACTGTGTTGATGAAGAGGGGTCGCCGCCCCGAATACTAGCACTACAGGGAGCACCCACCGTCGCGCGAGCCGTTCTCGTCGCTCATACAACAACAACCGCTGCCACGATCCCGCATCACACACCGTCAACGCCGGAGGAAACTCCAACCGTCATGCGCGTCCTGCGACATCCCCAGGTGCGGGATCCCAAGATCCGACGCCATCGGTGCTGTTGGGGAACGCGACAGAAAACAAAAATTTCCGGTATAGCGAGCACGCCCAGGACCACTATGGAGACTGCATACAAGGTTTGATCTGATCCGTACCGACTCGAAGCGCAGCGGAAGAAGAGTCGGTGGAGATCATTGGTGCAGATCCCCGCAGCTAGGATTTTACAACCTCCCAACCGCGAGGATGTACTCCCTCGTCGGACAGCCCTTCGGGAGGCGGTCGGACAGTCCCCCGGACGATGTCGCGGACAGCCCTTCGGGAGGACCCTCGAAACTCGAACGAAGACTCGGACAGCCCTACGGGAGGACACACGAACAACCCCTCGGGCAAAAGATCGAAACTACGACCTCTCTATGGGGTTGCACACATACAGTGTCATCTATCCGGCAGGGCTTCGCCGTCCAGAACTAGTTCCTGCCGGAACCCAGACAGCCTTCCGGCTCTACGAAAGACTCTTTTCGTGGGAGGGAGAGAGAGAGCTTGCAAAGCAAAGCATGTGTATGAGAGCACAAGGATGATGAAATGGCAGCCCACTCACCTCCTATTTATAGGAAAACCAAGGGGTAGGGTGGTTTTACAATAAAACCCAAAATGCACATGAATGAAGTCCTTCCACAAGGGCATAAAAGTGAAACCAAGGAACAAGAGGGACTCCATGAAGGAGTCCACCATGTGGCCGGACACAACCTCATGTGGGCCCCCAAAAATGGCCCCAATCCATCCATGTCATCCCCAAGATCTTTTGGAGCAAAGCCCCAAAAGGTGGCTTTCCATAAAGTAGTCCAAAAAGCACTTTCACTATTCACGGCGACATTTTTCAGCGTCCGCTCGAACTAAAAATATTTATGTGGGCTTAGAACAATTCTAGTACCCCACTAAAATAATTTTCAATGCGATTCGGAACAATTCCGGAATAGTGATTTTCATCTGCGAAAAGCATCTGAAGTGGTTCCGGCAGCTCCGGAACATTTCCGGTTTTCATCCCGGAAAATTCCAGAAAGTTTCCAGAACGATTCTGGCACCCTTCAAGAATTATCAGGCATGTGCCAAAACCAATTTGACTTTTTGGTATCCCCTGAAACAATTTTTCAGTTTCACCGAAACTGTTCCGGTGACCTGTCTGCGGAACTTTTCCGCTGTCCGAAACTTTTCCGGTGTCCGAAACTTTTCGATGATTTTCTCTCAGACTCCCTGTCTAGTATTCAACAGATAGATGAACCTTAAGCGTGTGACCCTATAGGTTCGGTGAAGCATAGACATGACCCAGAACCCCTTCCGATCAATGATCAACATCGGAGCCGTGGACACCCATATTGACCCCTATACCCACACGAATGAATATTCGAGTGAACCTCTAGTTGCCGTGAGCTATTCCTGTTGCTTCGCGATATGTTAAAAATTACCCGAGGTGAGACATGTAGGCATCCTCGTGGATCAACAACTTGTCCACTATGCCAGTTACCTCGTTGCCGGTATTGTTCTCTTTTCTCGTTCCCGTGTTCCGGCATCCCCGTGATCAAATCACAAAGTGTCTGGCCAGACGATGATGGATACCGTAACACCGAGAGGGCCCAGAGATATCTCTCCATCGTCGGAGGAGCAAATCCCAATCTTGAGCTATCAAGTTACTTGACATACTTTTCCATGAACCCGTAAGCCGCCGTAACAGCCACCCATTTACGGATGACGTTTAACAAACCCCAAAGTTCATGAAGCAAGCATGAAGAAACTCGATACTCTCATGGTCTAAGGAATTATGCAAACGTTAACCATCTCTGTGTTATTAACCATTAACTTGTGACAAATGTATCTCATAGCATAACATCAATTCGGATCGATTCAACACGAGTGTTCTACCAACATCGCATCCTCAAAATTGCTGGCATAGCCATGCCCATGATCAGGAAAACAGGACCATCATGCAACACTTGAGCCAGTCTTAGAGGCAAGACTAGGAATACAATTCACCGTTTATTATACCACACGTGCACATGAGTTTCCCTCCAAGCCTCATTTAATTTGTAGACTCGAGAATCATTGCAGTTATAGCATGGAACATAAACATTCATTACAAACTTTGGAGATACAAAATAACTGTTATTACTGCCTCTAGGGCATATCTCCTACAGGTGCCGCCAAGAGGACCCACCATCTGGCCCGTCATCCTCGGCGAAGGGGCCGCTGCCGCCGCCATGTTCGGATCCAGGCCGGAGTCACCACCGTGTTCGGCAAGACCGGATCTTGGCCGTCCGCCACCACCGCCACTGGTCACGCCCAGTCCTACCTCCATGCCCCGGCCATCTCGCCCCGCATCACCACAAACGCCTGCAGCAGGAGCCACCGCGCCGCCATGGATCGAAAAAGAGGTCGCATCTCTGCGGATCCGGCGCCCTCACCGCCGTACAGTCTACGAAGGAGGAGCGACCCTTTGTCACCATCGTCGAACGCACGGGCTCTGCCCGGTGCTTTCCCTAGCGGCGGCGGAGGGGAAGGAAGGATGGATCGAGGCGGCTGGGTGCTAGGGTTGTCCCCCCCCCCCCCCCCCCCCCCCCGCGAGATCGCTACAAGACCCGTGCTGTGTTTAGTAACTGGTCGAGAGAGTAATTAGGTATCTCGCGAATTGGCTAGGTTAGCTAAGTGTTCTTCTCCCGGTTGTTGGATGGATACCGTCGCTATTTCGACGAATGAATAAAGGAGGCGTTAATTGTCAAAACAGTGAAGTGACGGAGTAGTGTGTGTTCGGGAGATAGATGTTGCTGCTTGCCATGTTGTTCTGCCATCGGCCGGTAACGCCAAATATTCATTGGCGGACTGCTATCGGACAACAAACACTAGTATATAATTGACAGACCACAAGATAGGCCCCGCGAAAAAGAGAGGACAAGATACAGGGAGGAGATCAAGTCGACCGATCAGAAGATGTGTGGTGCGCACTAGCTGACGGGCACATTGCTGGCTGACCTGTACTCAGGTCCCCTCCCCTCCAATTATAGCCGATCCTAGAATCAAAAACCGCATATGTACCCCTGCTTGTATGTGGTTTGGCAAACGAAATTTTGCTTGGCAGGTAGTGTGGCTTACCCATGGGCGCATTCTGATTGCATGTCGAAGCAACACGTACCCAGGCACGGCTGGCTGTACCCTGCGTGGCTTGCTCACCAGGCATCGGCTACGGCCAGAGTGACTAGTGACGGTGATTATTCGGTACCAGCCATAGGGGACCTACTAAAGCAATGTTCCAATTTTTCTTTCTTTCTTAAATGATGATATATGAAGGCAAACCCTTTGCTTCTATCCCTCTACCTCGCCATATTAATTAGGGCATTACTTACTTTTCTGCGCATTTTCGTTAAAAAAAAACTATGCATGCCTCTTTTGATTTTTTTTAATTTACTATACAATGATGTAAAATTGACCCCCTATTTTTTTTCCGATAAAGGGCACTAATCTGCCCCCCCCCCCACGTCATTCCTTCCTCAAGGCGACTCGGGTGTTGGCGTAGGCTCCCCCGGCCTACCCACCACTTCTCTTGACCCTCTCCCGTCGTCGCAGGTATACTCCATCGGGCAAAGTCGACGGTGGAGAGATTTCCTTCCCTCACCCCGTAGGTTAGTCGCTTGTGGATGGGGGATTCTGGAACAACGATTGGCGACCAGTGTAGAGCCCCTCACAGTGGCATAGAGGTACGGTGGGCGGTTGGGGTTGCGTGGTGTTGGCTCAGTGGCGGTGCTCCCTCAGGGCAGCTGCATGACATGGGTGGCAGCGGACCTCGCGTGATGCTCATGGTGTTTTTGGCGGTTGCTTCTACGGGTCTGGCAAGTCAGAGGAGGGCCTCATGGTGCACGCGTGACCTCGACTAGGGCGTAGATGGAGTCTTATGGGGACACCATCCTAGTAGATCTCCATGCCTCCTATTGTACATCCAACTACGATCACATGATCAATGTGTCGATGAGTATAATAACTGCTACCAGATTTTCACATTCATTTAATAATGACAAAGTCTTACAAAAATATGACAATTATAATCAAGTCTTAAATTAAAGCCTCATGGCGGAGCTCCAAATGAAACATCGCAGCTAAAACTTTGATTATATCTTTGACCCTGGCCAACAAGCATCAACCCTCCATGTAGCTGACTGGGAATCGTCCTAGCTCATAGGGGCATCATCATATTACTCTCCTTTGGCACATAAGAATGACTACAATGAATGCAATTGTAATAGCTTGGCATATTAGGGATGATAGACTACTCATATCAATAATGAATTCCTTTTTTTTCGGGAGCCCATTCGAACAGAACTCCCAGGTTAAGCGTGATTGGCTTGGAGTAGTTCTAGGATGGATGACCGACCGGGAAGTTGGTCCCGGGTGCGCATGAGTGAGCACAAAGTGCGCAAAAAAGGCTAGTATTGATCTGTGAGGTCAGTCTAGATCCCGCCAGGAGTAACGACCACCGGCGGGTGTGTCCAGAGCATTACAGTAATCACAAGCAACCCACAAGAATGCTATATTTCACCATTTGTCAAATACCGAGTTTAAGTGAGTGATAGTCCTAATAGTAATACTGAATAGTAATATAAATATTCACCCCATCGGCTAGATCCAACTGGCACAAATGCACCTCACCAAGAAGCCCTAAGGAGGCGGGTGTTCAGACGTATCAACTTGGACGGGATGCTAGACCAAATGAACTTTGTTGTTAAATAAATTTATAGGTGAATAACGTTTCCAGTATAACACCTATATACAAAATTTCTAAGGACTTGTCAGAAGAAGAAATATATCAAAGAGACCGGTCACTATAAATGATTGCATAAAAAGGAAAATCATAAGCTTATATTATAGTCTCACAAACTCACATTCTTAATTTCACATTTTGTTGGACATTCAAGTTACAAAATAATTGAAGTTCTAGGATTCTCCTAAGTCAAACTTCATCAAGTTTGATCACGTCTATATAAAAATATATCAAGATATAGCCATGTCCGGACCAAGGTCTTGGCCCAGGGGTTTCTCACCACGTCGGTTCCCGGCCTGGTGGGTCAGGCTGAGAATCCCTAGTTTGGTTATGCCTCGGGCCACATTGTCCGGCCCATGACAAGTTATACGAAGACTCAAGAAGCCTTGACGTACAAGCCGATCGGAGTCGTGGAGGACTCTACCTCCACAAACGTAATCGACTAGGATTTGTAATCCTAGATCTACCGGCCTGTTATATAGGTCGAGAGTCGAGCTCGTCCACACACATACACATTACAATCTTTTGGTATTCACATGTACTTTGCATACACCCCAATTGCAATATACACGAGCATGAATAGGAATCTTCACCATGAGAGCCCAAACCTGGATACAACCTTGTCTCATGTTATAATCTTTTGGTCTGAATTGAATGCGTTCACTCGGAGTTGTCTTCTCGTTCCCACACCAACGGGAATGGTGGGTAGGCATACAGACGATTAGCCCGTTTTAATGCGGCAAGGAGCCGTCTCGTCATCTCATTGCCACTCTAAACCAATGTGACGCGGAGAGAGAGAGGGTACCCATGACACGAGCGACGGGACGAAGAAGGTTTCTCGACCACCGCACCGGTGTGAATGTTGTGCCATTCGGATGACATGCGGGAGTGACGGGTCACGTCCGCTGTGGACTGGCATGAATGCATCGCCGGGAGAGGAGTGGTGGTTAGAGTGGAGAGAGAGAGAGAGAGAAAGAGGGGGGGGGGTTCTGTATGGGGCTAGGTGTCGGGCACCTAGATGCCAGATGTTTGGACACCCGTAGGATCCCGTGGTTTGCTTTCGGTTTACAGGATTTCGGGCATCCAGACTCATCTAGGCTCATTTGGTGCATCATTTTAAATGTCAAAAGGTGTCCAGATGTATGAATGTTTGGGGGCGTTTTGGTCACCCCTCCAAAATTTAAAGTAATCTATGCTATATACTTGGCACTAATTTTCTAAGAACTTAATGCTATGTTGTGACTATTTGTAAGGATTATATTTCTATTAACTACACTATGCTCCTTAAATTTTAAGGCCTCACAGTCAATTGAGGTTTCTAATTTGGAACTGGGTCCCTCAATTTTGACCAGGTCAATAATTTTTCAAGGAGTTCTCTCATTAAATTCTTTAAATTCACTTTGTTCTCTAATTCTGGAGCCGCACCATTCGATTGAGATATTTAATTTTGGAATTGCTTCACATTTTGATCGGATCAACATTTCTTCAAATCAACTAGCATCAATCGGCCTATAAAAACATACTCCCTCCGTCTCAAATTTCTTGTCTTAGATTTGTCTAGATATGAATGTATCTAGTCATGTTTTAGTATTTAGATACATCCATTTCTAGACAAACCTAAGACAAGAATTTTGGGACGAAGGAAGTATTAATCTCGTACAACCTCTCATCATCTTAAAAAAAGAAGTGCCAATGTATGAAACTGTAGCACCAATATAGTAGATGCAGTCGCCGGCGCAGGAAATTTCCTCACCTAAATATGTGTTAATTAGTAAATAACATAAAATCGCACCGCAGAAGCCCCACTAAAACACTGCATTATTAAAAAAAAGGAACATACCATCATCTACCCCACTAGCTAGTCAAACCAAACATTCCCTCAGTTTCCAAACATAAAGGTGTATTAGTTTTTGGAAAGTCAAATTCTTGATCTTTGACCAACTTCAGAGCCAAAATTATCGGCATGCACAATAATAATTAAAAAATTATTTCATGATGGATCTAATGCTGCTGACATTTCTTTGTAAATTTGGTCAAACCTAAAGATATTTGACTTTTCAAAAAACTAATCGCCAAAAAGTTTAAAACAGCGGGAGCATTTTTTTTTTGAAACCCAACAACACCAAAGAAAATGAAAGCGAGCAAAGCGTGTCAAATCCTTCTAGTTTAAATTAACTAGCTTGACTGCAGTACTGTAGTACCTCTCTGTTTCCTCTCACTTGGAATGATTCAGTACGTCCTTCAGGGGGTGGAATGGGGGTTCAGCGCATTTATTTATACCCATCAAACCGGGTCTCGTTCTCAGGTCAGCTCAGTCCATAGCTCCTCCTTTCACAGGTCAGTTCAGTCCATAGCTACTCCTTTCACCATTATAGAAGCGCCGCTGTTACCATTCCCAGCTAACCAATATTCTTGTGTTCTGTAGTTAGTACGTGAGGATATACTCTTAACTCAATGGAGAAGGATCTGTCGTCGTGGTTCCATGTACCAGCGGCGGCGGTGCCGGATCTGTCGCTGGCGTTGGCGCCGGCGGGCAGCAGCCAGGACCGGGACGAGGAGGTATCACCAACGGCGCGCGTGGACGGCAGGACGGTGCGCTTGTTCCAGTGCCTCTTCTGCGACAGGACGTTCCTCAAGTCGCAGGCGCTCGGCGGCCACCAGAACGCGCACCGCAAGGACCGCTTCGACGGTTTCCTCTCCGACCCCTACCGCAAGGACAGCCGCCCATTCGGAGGCGCCGCCGTCGCGGCGGCCTCCAACGGGCCGTCGGGGGATCTTGGCATCTCCATCGTTTCGCACGGCGGTGGTGGCGCGGCGGCGGCCGATGCCTGCAGGCCAGAGAGGAGGAGGTTGGGCGGCGGGGCTCCGAGCTTCGCGGAGCACGCGCTGCCCCTGGACCCGTGCGCTGGGCTGGCCAAGGGCCTCCGCCGCAAGCGGCGCCGGCGGCGAGGCGTTGGACCTCGAGCTGCGCCTTTAGCTAGCGTCGCTTAGCTGGGCTGGCTGCTGCCATATCGCACAGGTAATGTCATTTTCGGACCATTGTTCGGACCATACTTCTTTTCCATCGTCCCAGAGGATGTGCAGCTGTGTGCTAGGCGATTATTAGAAATGCACTGCGGTCTGGACTGAGATTTCCCGACGATCCTGCTGCAGTGATCCTCAACTTGTGTACTGGCAATCTTGACGTACAAAGCGTGTCCAGATGCTGAAGATGGTGGCGAGTGGGGAAGCAGATGCCTGACAGACATGGATGAACTTCTGGAAGAATTGCAATTGAAGATATCTGAGTTTGGGAGGATACTATCTTCTAGCAGTTTCTGGATGGGAATATGGAATATGTACTGCTCCCTTCGTTGTTAAATATAGTTTTTCTCAGAGATTTCCCTGCGGTCTACGAAGTAAAACAAATGAATCTACGCTTTTAAGTATATCTATATAGATTCGTATGTAGTCCGTAATGATTTTTTTAAAAAGATTACATTTAAAAAGGAGAAAATACATGTATACTGCTTATTCATCATTTTCCTTGCTGCGTATTTTGCTGTGATGAGCTATGTTTTTACGGCTTGAGGCGTAATTTGCCCATGCACGCACAGTATTTATGCTAGTATCTTACACAATATGTATGTGCTCTTAAACGTGCACATGTCGTCGATGGAGCTTATCGCCACGTTTTTTTGTCCACCCCTTCGCCCATACGTACGTAGCCGTACGACCAAAGGACCAAACAACGAAACAAGCATAGTCTCTCCTGCTTGATTTGGTAATGATAAAGCAGTACAAGTGATGAGGTTGCCACAGGGTAGCCAGTCGATCGTCCTCCTTATCCCTTACTCCACCCATGTACTGTTTGGACTGCTACAGTAAATAATATGCCACAAACCCGTGCAAGTAGTGTAGTGGAATGACTCAGATGCTAGGGCCCACGATAAGAGCCCTCGATGCTTTCCGTGTCGCCTCCGCTTAGCTGACCCGTAAATTTGTTTCACATCTAATGTGAAAGCTGGTCATCCAACGCTATTTGCATATAATTCAAACACATTTAAACTCTGGTTGCTACCCAACGGCCACTGCTTATCGGATGTAGTTTGTGGGTATGATTAACTTCGAGATGTCGAGAATGGTCTGGAATTTAGACACCCCCCAATATTAAATTCTTTTCTTGGCTAGTTCTTCAAGACAGAATTTGAACTTCTGACAGACTACGACGCAAAGGGTGAACAAATTGCGGCCTCTGTCAGCTGTGTAAAAGGGAGCCGGAATCAGCACTGCATCTTCTATTCAAATGCTGCTACACCATAAGAGTCTGGAACATGATTTATGATTGGATGGGCATATAGTCTGCAACACCCTCATGGAGTGATCTTCAAACAGTCAAGCAATGGTGGGCCAACAACAATGGACGACCTAACTATCCTAGAAAGGCAAAAATCTCCCTGCAAATGGTTGTGTGCTAGGAAAGCTGGAATGAGAGAAATGATAGGGTCTCCCATAACAAGGAATCTCCGACCACGAGAGTGGTGGCAATTATCAAGGACGAGGCGAAGACATGGGCCATAGCCATTGCTAAACTTCTGAGCAATTTAATTCTGGGAGAGTGATTCCTTCTGTTTATATTGAACCTATGTGGTCTTGTAAGTTTGAAACTATTTTCAAACTTTTTCTTAATTAATGAGATGAGGCAAAGCTTTTGCCTCCGTTAAAAAAACACATTTAAACACACTTGTTGTTTGTTTAGTTAGGACCGGCATTGCTGCCAGGACAACAAACGTGGGTTCTCGCGAACAAATCGGTTGTGTAGCAGCACTATACGAGAGGAATATATCTCCTGATTAAAAGTGCAACTTGCCCTGAATGTAAAAAAACGGAAGGAGAATCAAGGGCAATTTAGTAGCAGTGCAAATGTGTTATCGTGACAACTTTTGTACATTGCATGTATGCAATGTTATCTGTTGTAACCTCTTCCTAGACTGTAGGATCTCAACGCCCACTACCTGTACATGGCCTGCGTGTCTACTTCCACGGGAGCTCTCTCTCCCTTAGGCTTTCTTCGGTTCCATGGGAACCAAAACCTCCAGGGGATTATACCCACCCAGGGATTGGGTGACACCCGCCCCGTCACCAAATCCCCTAACCACAATCCCTGTACGTTATTGTCCGTTCGGTTAGTCCCAGCAGCCTCTCAACATTTGCCATTACACACAGGCCTTCGTACAATGTAGCACCAAATCAACCAAACGCTCACACACAACATAATTCCATAAAAATCACACATCCATGCCCCAAATCAACCAAACATCACACACAAGCTTTTCAGAAATCGATCATATGGAGATCAAAGAACTCCAACTCAAACACATCATGCACTATGAATACTTAAAGTCAAAATACGACCCTAATCAACAATCGTTGTTGTACAAATTATTATTTTTCTGAGCTCGATCAAGTTTCTGCTGTACCGAACACGAGACTCTCATCTTGGCGATGTCGCTCCCGTATTGATTGATACACTGCACTCGCAATAAAGGACAATTAGTGCAGTATACATGAACAAAAAAGAATCTAAACATGAACAATCTTATTTTTTGGCAATCAGCAATCAAGTGAGCAAACAAACACTGAAAAAAAATATTGACCATCTAGGAAAGAAATATGACAAAATAGTCATGATTAAGTTCAAAATTTCATGGATCAAATGTGCAACAACATCTCATCCATATCCACCAAACAGATTGCAGCTATATTGTAAAAACTAACAACAGAGCTACATTTTGAGCCATGACAAAGGGGGAGGGGAGACAAAAAAAACATGGTTCCATGTTACTAAGAACTACATATGGTAGAAGAGAAATGTCCCAAAAAATAATAATGCTAGCACTCACTTGACTTAAACTTCATCCATTTATTTTAAGAAAAACAACAGTTAGCAAATCAACAAGGGAGGTTCATGTGAGCCACCAAGATGATGCTTTTTTATTATTATAGTTGTCTCCGGTCTAAACGATCTTGCAAGGAAATAAAAGATGAAGATTCCATTTTCTTTTTAGTTTGTTATCTAATACGTCTAACTCAAGAATAACATCAGCCAAACAATGGAACATACAAACTATGTTGAATGTTATAAACTGATTTTTTTACTTAAGGAGCAGCAATAGCCAAAATGACTGCACAACTACAATTACTTTCTCTACCTCTCTGACAAATAAGATTAACCTTTTTACTTCAGGATTATCCCTTTGTTTGGCCAGCTAGAGGAAATAGCAACCACATTCTTACTATGATGATGATTTAGCACTAGTAGAAAACCGACCTTTTGTCCGCATCATTAGTCCCGGTTGGCCCTTGTGCTGGCACTAATGTGATCATTAGTGCCGGTTCGTGACGGGGATCATTAGTGTCGGTTCGTTACGGACCTTTAGTCCCGGTTGGTAGCTCCAACCGGCACTAAAGGTGTGGTGGCAGGCTGGCGTCAGCCTGTGGCCCCACGTGAACCTTTCGTCCCGGTTGGTGGCTCCAACCGTGACTATAGGCTAACCTTTAGTCACGGTTGGAGCCACCAACCGGGACTAAAGGTTGGTCATGGCCGTGGTGGGAGTTTAGTCCCACCTCGCCAAGCGAGGGGGTGCTCGCACCGGTTTATAAGCCCACCCCTCTCTGCCTTGTTGAGTTCCTCTCAAATTGAAAATAGATGCCCTTATATGGGGAAATTAGACCTCAAATCAAACTGAATTCCAGTCTGATTTCAAGTCGAACTTTCCCTACATAAGCGCATCTATGTTCATTTTTGTCATTTATTATGCTATTTCAATTTTCTAAACATATTTTAACTCAAGAATTTTTTTGCATTCAATATGCCCCATTCAAAGCCACATCATCACTTTTCAACCCTTTTCTGACCTCATTTACTATTTTTCATGCATTTCATGATTTATTTTGAGCTAAAATGACCCTCAATTGAAAAGCAGTGCAAATGAACTCTGAAATGGTTGAAAGTTGGCATGGTATTATCATTTCACCCACATAGCATGTTATAAAAAGTTGAGAGGGTTACGACAAAAACTGGATGCACTTCGTGTACAAAATGGACAATATCTTGCGAAGTATCACGGTTTCGGACGAAAACTCGCCTGTTACCAAGGCATTTCATTTTTTAACTTACTTGAACTCCATACTTTTTGTGTGTTAAAACAGCACCATTCAAAGCCACATCCTCACTTTTCAACCCTTTTTGACTTCATTTGCTATTTTTCATGCACTTACAGATTTTTTTCAGCAAAATAACCCTGAAATTTTAAAGCACTTCAAATGAACACTGAAAAGGTTGAAAGTTGGCATGGTATCATAATTTCACCCACATAGCATGTTATAAAAATTTGAGAGGGTTACGACAAAAACTGGATGCACTTCGTGTACAAAATGGACAATCTCTTTTGAAGTATCACGGTTTCGGACGAAAACTCGCCTGTTACAAAGGCATTTCATTTTTTAACTTATTTGAACTCCATAATTTTTGTGTGTTCAAAATGCACCATTCAAAGCCACAAAATCACTTTTCAACCCTTTCTGACTTCATTTGCTATTTTTCATGCACTTACTGATTTTTTCAGCAAAATAACTGAAATTGAAAAGCACTACAAATGAACTCTCAAAAGGTTGAAAGTTGGCATGGTGTCATAATCTCACCCACATAGCATGTGCTAAAAGTTGATAGGGTTACGACAAAAACTGGATGCACTTCGTGTACAAAATGGACAATATCTTTCGAAGTATCAGGGTTTCGCACGAAAACTCTCTTGTTACAAAGGCATTTTTTTGAACTTATTTAAACTCTATACTTTTTGTGTGTTCAAAATGCACCATTCAAAGCCACATCATCAATTTTCAACCTTTCTGACTTCATTTGCTATTTTTCATGCACTTACTGATTTTTTTCAACAAAATAACTCTGAAATTGAAAAGCACTTCAAATAAACACTGAAAAGCTTCAAAGTTGGCATGGTAACATTCATTCACCCAGATAGCATGTGATAAAAAGTTGAGAGGGTTACGGCAAAAACTAGATGCACTTCGTGTACAAAATGGACAATCTCCTTTGAAGTATGAGGGTTTCGGACGAAAACACGCGTGTTACAAAGGTATTTCATTTTTTAAACTTATTTGCACTCCATACTTTTTGTGTTTTCAAAATGCAGCACTTAAAGCGACATCATCGCTTTTCAACCCTTTCTGACTTCATTTGCTATTTTTCATGCACTTACTGATTTTTATCCACAAAATAACCCTGAAATTGAGAAGCACTTCAAATGAACTCTGAAAAGGCTGAAAGTTGGCATGATATCATAATTTCACCCACATAGCATGTTATAAAAACTTGAAAGGGTTATGGGCAAAAACTGGATGCACTTCGTGTACATAATGGACAATCTCTTTCGAAGTATCAGGGATTCGGACGAAAACTCGCCACTTACAAAGGCATTTAATTTTTTTGAACTTATTTGAACTCCATAAGTTTTGTGTGTTCAAAATGCACCATTAAAAGCCACATCATCACTTTTCAACCCTTTCCGACTTCATTTGCTATTTTTCATGCACTTAGTGATTTTTTCAACAAAATAAACCGGAAATTGAAAAGCAATTCAAATGAACTCTGGAAAGGTTCAAAGTTGGCATGGTATCATCATTTCACCCACATAGCATGTGCAAAAAATTTGAGAGGGTTACGGCAAAAACTGGATGCACTTCGTGTACAAAATGGACAATCTCTTTCGAAGGATGAGGGCTTCACACGAAAACTCGCCTGTTACACAGGCATTTCATTTTTTAGCTCATTTGAACTCCATAATTTTTGTGTGTTCAAAATGCACCATTTAAAGCCACATCATCACTTTTCAACCCTTTCTGACTTCATTTGCTATTTTTCATGCACTTACTAATTTTTTCACCAAAATAACCCTGAAATTGAAAAGCACTTCAAATGAACTCTGAAAAGGTTGAAAGTTGGTATGATATCATAATTTCACCCACATAGCTTGTTATACAAAGTTTAGCGGGTCACGGCAAAAACTGGATGCACTTCGTGTACAAAATGGACAATCTCTTTCGAAGTATTAGGGTTTCGAACGAAAACTCGCCTCTTACAAAGGCATTTCAGTTTTTCAACTTATTTGAACCTCATACTTTTTTTGTGTTAAAAATTCATCATTCAAAGCCACATAATCACTTTTCAACCCTTTCTGACTTCATTTGCTACTTTTCATGCACTTACTGATTTTCTCCAACAAAATAACCCTGAAATCGAAAGCACTTCAGATGAACACTGAAAAGGTTGAAAGTTGGCACGGTATCATCATTTCACCCACATAGCATGTAATAAAAAGTTGAGAGGGTACGACAAAAACTGGATGCACTTCGTGTACAAAATGGCCAATCTCTTTCGAAGTATGAGGGTTTCAGACGAAAACTCGCCTGTTACAAAGACATTTCATTTTTTTAACTTATTTGAACTCCATACTTTTTGTGTGTTCAAAATGCACCATTCAAAGCCACTTCATCACTTTTCAACCCTTTCTGATTTCATTTGCTATTTTTCATTCACTTAGTGATTTTTTCCAGCAAAATAATCCTGAAATTGAAAAGCACTTCAAATGAACTCAGAAAAGGTTGAAAGTTGGCATGGTATCATCATTTAACCCACATAGAATGTTATAAAAAGTTGAGAGGGTTACATAAAAAACTGAATGCACTTCGTGTACAAAATGGACAATCTCTTTCGAGGTATCAGGGTCCCGGACGAAAACTTGCCTGTTACAAAGGCATTTCATTCTTTAAACTTATTTGAACTCCAAACTTTTTTTGTTAAAAATTTACCATTCAAAGACACATCATCACTTTTCAACCCTTTCTGACTTCATTTGCTATTTTTCATGCACTTACTGATTTTTTCAACAAAATAACCCTGAAATTGAAAATCACTTCAAATGAACTCTGAAAAGGTTGAAAGTTGGAATGGTATCATAATTTCACCCACACAGCATGTTATAAAAAGTTGAGAGGGTTACGGCAAAACTGGATGCACTTCATGTACAAAATGGACAATCTCTTTCGAAGTATAAGGGTTTCGGACGAAAAGTCGCCTGTTACAAAGGCATTTCATTTTTTAACATATTTGAACTCCATACTTTGTGTGTGTTCAAAATGCACCATTGAAAGCCACACCATCTCTTTTCAACCCTTTCTGACTTCATTTGCTATTTTTCATGCACTTACTGATTTTTTCCAGAAAAATAACCCTAAAATTGAAAAACACTTCAAATAAACTCAGAAAAGGTTGAAAGTTGGCATGGTATCATCATTTCACCCACATAGAATGTTATAAAAAGATGAGAGGGTTACGGCAAAAACTAGATGCACTTCGTGTAAAAAATAGACAATCTCTTTCGAAGTATCAGGGTTTCGGACGAAAACTCGCCTGTTACAAAGGCATTTCAATTTTTCAACTTATTTGAACCCCATACCTTTTGTGTGTTCAAAATTCACCATTCAAAGCCACGTAATCACTTTTCAGCCCTTTCTGACTTCATTTGATACTTTTCATGCACTTAGTGATTTTCTGGAGCAAAATAACCCTGAAATTGAAAAGCACTTCAAATGAACTCTGAAAAGGTTGAAAGTTGGCATGGTATCATCATTTCACCCACATAGCATGTAATAAAAAGTTGGGAGGGTTACGATAAAAACTGGATGCACTTCGTGTACAAAATGGACAATCTCTTTCGAAGTATCACGGTTTCGGATGAAAACTCGCCTGTTACAAAAACATTTCATTTTTTAACTTATTTGAACTCTATACCTTTTGTGTCTTCAAAATTCACCATTAAAAGCCACATCATAAATTTTCAACCCTTTCTGACTTCATTTGCTATTTTTCATGCACTTACTGATTTTTTCCAACAAAATAACCCTGAAATTGAAAAGCACTTCAAATGAACTCTGAAAAGGTTGAAAGTTGGCATGGTATCATCATTTCACCTACATAGCATGTTATAAAAATTTGAGAGGGTTATGGAAAAAATTGGATGCACTTCGTGTACAAAATGGACAATCTCTTTAAAAGTATAAGGGTTTCGGACGAAAACTGGCGTGTTACAAAGGCATTTCATTTTTTAACTTATTTTAACTCCATACTTTTTGTGTGTTCAAAATGCACCATTCAAAGACACATCATCACTTTTCAACCCGTTCTGACTTCATTTGCTATTTTTCATGCACTTACTGATTTTTTCAGCAAAATAATCTTGAAATTGAAAATCACTTCAAATGAACTCTGAAAAGGTTGAAAGTTGGAATGGCATCATCATTTCACCCACATAGCATGTTATAAAAAGTTGAGAGGGTTATGGCAAAAACTGGATGCACTTCATGCACAAAATGGACAATCTCTTTCGAAGTATAAGGGTTTCGGACGAAAAGTCGCGTGTTACAAAGGCATTTCAGTTTTTAACCTATTTGAACTCCATAGGTTTTGTCTGTTCAAAATGCACCATTGAAAGCCACATCATCTCTTTTCAGCCCTTCCTGACTTCATTTGCTATTTTTCATGCACTTACTGATTTTTCCAGAAAAATAACCCTAAAATTGAAAAACACTTCAAATGAACCCAGAAAAGGTTGAAAGTTGGCATGGTATCATCATTTCACCCACATAGAATGTTATAAAAAGTTGAGATGGTTACGGCAAAAACTGGATGCACTTCGTGTACAAAATAGACAATCTCTTTCGAAGTATCATGGTTTCGGACGAAAACTCGCCCGTTATAAAGGCATTTCATTTTTGTAACTTATTTGAATTCCGTACTTTTTGTTTGTTAAAAATGCACCATTAAAAGCCACATCATCACTTTTCAACCCTGTGTGACTTCATTTGCTATTTGTCATGCACTTACTGATTTTTTCAGCAAAATAACCCTCAAATAGAAAAGCACTTCAAATGAACCCTGAAAAGGTTGAAAGTTGGAGTCATATCATAATTTCACCAACATAGCATGTTATAAAAAATTTAGAGGGTTACGGCAAAAACTGGACGCACTTCATGTACACAATGGACAATCTCTTTCGAAGTATAAGGGTTTCAGACGAAAAGTCGCCTTTACAAAGGCATTTCATATTTTAACCTATTTGAACTCCATACTTTTTGTGTGTTCAAAATGAACCATTCAAAGACACATCATAAATTTTCAACCCTTTCTGACCTCATTTGCTATTTTTCATGCACTGTCTAATTTTTTCCAGCAAAATAACCCTAAAATTGAAAAGCACTTAAAAGGAAGTCTGAAAAGGTTGAAAGTTGGCATGGTATCACCATTTCACCCACATAGCATGTGATAAAAAGTTGAGAGGGTTACGGCAAAAACTGGATGCAATTCGTGTACAAAATAAACAATCTCTTTCAAAGTATAAGGGTTTCATACGAAAACTCGCCTGTTACAAAAGCATTTCATTTTTGTAAGTTATTTGAACTCCATACTTTTTGTGTGTTCAAAATGCACCATTGAAAGCCACATCATCAATTTTCAACCCTTTCTGACTTCATTTGCTATTTTTCATGCACTTACTAATTTTTTCACCAAAATAACCCTGAAATTGAAAAGCACTTCAAATGAACTCTGAAAAGGTTGAAAGTTGGTATGATATCATAATTTCACCCACATAGCTTGTTATACAAAGTTTAGCGGGTCACGGCAAAAACTGGATGCACTTCGTGTACAAAATGGACAATCTCTTTCGAAGTATTAGGGTTTCGAACGAAAACTCGCCTCTTACAAAGGCATTTCAGTTTTTAACTTATTTGAACTCAATAATTTTTGTGTGTTCAAAATGCACCATTCAAAGCCACAAAATCACTTTTCAACCCTTTCTGACTTCATTTGCTATTTTTCATGCACTTACTGATTTTTTCAGCAAAATAACTGAAATTGAAAAGCACTACAAATGAACTCTCAAAAGGTTGAAAGTTGGCATGGTGTCATAATCTCACCCACATAGCATGTGCTAAAAGTTGATAGGGTTACGACAAAAACTGGATGCACTTCGTGTACAAAATGGACAATATCTTTCGAAGTATCAGGGTTTCGCACGAAAACTCTCTTGTTACAAAGGCATTTTTTTGAACTTATTTAAACTCTATACTTTTTGTGTGTTCAAAATGCACCATTCAAAGCCACATCATCAATTTTCAACCTTTTTGACTTCATTTGCTATTTTTCATGCACTTACTGATTTTTTTCAACAAAATAACTCTGAAATTGAAAAGCACTTCAAATAAACACTGAAAAGCTTCAAAGTTGGCATGGTAACATTCATTCACCCAGATAGCATGTGATAAAAAGTTGAGAGGGTTACGGCAAAAACTAGATGCACTTCGTGTACAAAATGGACAATCTCCTTTGAAGTATGAGGGTTTCGGACGAAAACACGCGTGTTACAAAGGTATTTCATTTTTTAAACTTATTTGCACTCCATACTTTTTGTGTTTTCAAAATGCAGCACTTAAAGCGACATCATCGCTTTTCAACCCTTTCTGACTTCATTTGCTATTTTTCATGCACTTACTGATTTTTATCCGCAAAATAACCCTGAAATTGAGAAGCACTTCAAATGAACTCTGAAAAGGCTGAAAGTTGGCATGATATCATAATTTCACCCACATAGCATGTTATAAAAACTTGAAAGGGTTATGGGCAAAAACTGGATGCACTTCGTGTACATAATGGACAATCTCTTTCGAAGTATCAGGGATTCGGACGAAAACTCGCCACTTACAAAGGCATTTAATTTTTTTGAACTTATTTGAACTCCATAAGTTTTGTGTGTTCAAAATGCACCATTAAAAGCCACATCATCACTTTTCAACCCTTTCCGACTTCATTTGCTATTTTTCATGCACTTAGTGATTTTTTCAACAAAATAAACCGGAAATTGAAAAGCAATTCAAATGAACTCTGGAAAGGTTCAAAGTTGGCATGGTATCATCATTTCACCCACATAGCATGTGCAAAAAATTTGAGAGGGTTACGGCAAAAACTGGATGCACTTCGTGTACAAAATGGACAATCTCTTTCGAAGGATGAGGGCTTCACACGAAAACTCGCCTGTTACACAGGCATTTCATTTTTTAGCTCATTTGAACTCCATAATTTTTGTGTGTTCAAAATGCACCATTTAAAGCCACATCATCACTTTTCAACCCTTTCTGACTTCATTTGCTATTTTTCATGCACTTACTAATTTTTTCACCAAAATAACCCTGAAATTGAAAAGCACTTCAAATGAACTCTGAAAAGGTTGAAAGTTGGTATGATATCATAATTTCACCCACATAGCTTGTTATACAAAGTTTAGCGGGTCACGGCAAAAACTGGATGCACTTCGTGTACAAAATGGACAATCTCTTTCGAAGTATTAGGGTTTCGAACGAAAACTCGCCTCTTACAAAGGCATTTCAGTTTTTCAACTTATTTGAACCTCATACTTTTTTTGTGTTAAAAATTCATCATTCAAAGCCACATAATCACTTTTCAACCCTTTCTGACTTCATTTGCTACTTTTCATGCACTTACTGATTTTCTCCAACAAAATAACCCTGAAATCGAAAGCACTTCAGATGAACACTGAAAAGGTTGAAAGTTGGCACGGTATCATCATTTCACCCACATAGCATGTAATAAAAAGTTGAGAGGGTTACGACAAAAACTGGATGCACTTCGTGTACAAAATGGCCAATCTCTTTCGAAGTATGAGGGTTTCAGACGAAAACTCGCCTGTTACAAAGACATTTCATTTTTTTAACTTATTTGAACTCCATACTTTTTGTGTGTTCAAAATGCACCATTCAAAGCCACTTCATCACTTTTCAACCCTTTCTGATTTCATTTGCTATTTTTCATTCACTTAGTGATTTTTTCCAGCAAAATAATCCTGAAATTGAAAAGCACTTCAAATGAACTCAGAAAAGGTTGAAAGTTGGCATGGTATCATCATTTAACCCACATAGAATGTTATAAAAAGTTGAGAGGGTTACATAAAAAACTGAATGCACTTCGTGTACAAAATGGACAATCTCTTTCGAAGTATCAGGGTCCCGGACGAAAACTTGCCTGTTACAAAGGCATTTCATTCTTTAAACTTATTTGAACTCCAAACTTTTTTTGTTAAAAATTCACCATTCAAAGACACATCATCACTTTTCAACCCTTTCTGACTTCATTTGCTATTTTTCATGCACTTACTGATTTTTTCAACAAAATAACCCTGAAATTGAAAATCACTTCAAATTAACTCTGAAAAGGTTGAAAGTTGGAATGGTATCATAATTTCACCCACACAGCATGTTATAAAAAGTTGAGAGGGTTACGGCAAAACTGGATGCACTTCATGTACAAAATGGACAATCTCTTTCGAAGTATAAGGGTTTTGGACGAAAAGTCGCCTGTTACAAAGGCATTTCATTTTTTAACATATTTGAACTCCATACTTTGTGTGTGTTCAAAATGCACCATTGAAAGCCACACCATCTCTTTTCAACCCTTTCTGACTTCATTTGCTATTTTTCATGCACTTACTGATTTTTTCCAGAAAAATAACCCTAAAATTGAAAAACACTTCAAATAAACTCAGAAAAGGTTGAAAGTTGGCATGGTATCATCATTTCACCCACATAGAATGTTATAAAAAGATGAGAGGGTTACGGCAAAAACTAGATGCACTTCGTGTAAAAAATAGACAATCTCTTTCGAAGTATCAGGGTTTCGGACGAAAACTCGCCTGTTACAAAGGCATTTCAATTTTTCAACTTATTTGAACCCCATACCTTTTGTGTGTTCAAAATTCACCATTCAAAGCCACGTAATCACTTTTCAGCCCTTTCTGACTTCATTTGATACTTTTCATGCACTTAGTGATTTTCTGGAGCAAAATAACCCTGAAATTGAAAAGCACTTCAAATGAACTCTGAAAAGGTTGAAAGTTGGCATGGTATCATCATTTCACCCACATAGCATGTAATAAAAAGTTGGGAGGGTTACGATAAAAACTGGATGCACTTCGTGTACAAAATGGACAATCTCTTTCGAAGTATCACGGTTTCGGATGAAAACTCGCCTGTTACAAAAACATTTCATTTTTTAACTTATTTGAACTCTATACCTTTTGTGTCTTCAAAATTCACCATTAAAAGCCACATCATAAATTTTCAACCCTTTCTGACTTCATTTGCTATTTTTCATGCACTTACTGATTTTTTCCAACAAAATAACCCTGAAATTGAAAAGCACTTCAAATGAACTCTGAAAAGGTTGAAAGTTGGCATGGTATAATCATTTCACCTACATAGCATGTTATAAAAATTTGAGAGGTTTATGGAAAAAATTGGATGCACTTCGTGTACAAAATGGACAATCTCTTTAAAAGTATAAGGGTTTCGGACGAAAACTGGCGTGTTACAAAGGCATTTCATTTTTTAACTTATTTTAACTCCATACTTTTTGTGTGTTCAAAATGCACCATTCAAAGACACATCATCACTTTTCAACCCGTTCTGACTTCATTTGCTATTTTTCATGCACTTACTGATTTTTTCGGCAAAATAATCTTGAAATTGAAAATCACTTCAAATGAACTCTGAAAAGGTTGAAAGTTGGAATGGCATCATCATTTCACCCACATAGCATGTTATAAAAAGTTGAGAGGGTTATGGCAAAAACTGGATGCACTTCATGCACAAAATGGACAATCTCTTTCGAAGTATAAGGGTTTCGGACGAAAAGTCGCGTGTTACAAAGGCATTTCAGTTTTTAACCTATTTGAACTCCATAGGTTTTGTCTGTTCAAAATGCACCATTGAAAGCCACATCATCTCTTTTCAGCCCTTCCTGACTTCATTTGCTATTTTTCATGCACTTATTGATTTTTCCAGAAAAATAACCCTAAAATTGAAAAACACTTCAAATGAACCCAGAAAAGGTTGAAAGTTGGCATGGTATCATCATTTCACCCACATAGAATGTTATAAAAAGTTGAGATGGTTACGGCAAAAACTGGATGCACTTCGTGTACAAAATAGACAATCTCTTTCGAAGTATCATGGTTTCGGACGAAAACTCGCCCGTTATAAAGGCATTTCATTTTTGTAACTTATTTGAATTCCATACTTTTTGTTTGTTAAAAATGCACCATTCAAAGCCACATCATCACTTTTCAACCCTGTGTGACTTCATTTGCTATTTGTCATGCACTTACTAATTTTTTCAGCAAAATAACCCTCAAATAGAAAAGCACTTCAAATGAACCCTGAAAAGGTTGAAAGTTGGAGTCATATCATAATTTCACCAACATAGCATGTTATAAAAAATTTAGAGGGTTACGGCAAAAACTGGACGCACTTCATGTACACAATGGACAATCTCTTTCGAAGTATAAGGGTTTCAGACGAAAAGTCGCCTTTACAAAGGCATTTCATATTTTAACCTATTTGAACTCCATACTTTTTGTGTGTTCAAAATGAACCATTCAAAGACACATCATAAATTTTCAACCCTTTCTGACCTCATTTGCTATTTTTCATGCACTGTCTAATTTTTTCCAGCAAAATAACCCTAAAATTGAAAAGCACTTAAAAGGAAGTCTGAAAAGGTTGAAAGTTGGCATGGTATCACCATTTCACCCACATAGCATGTGATAAAAAGTTGAGATGGTTACGGCAAAAACTGGATGCAATTCGTGTACAAAATAAACAATCTCTTTCAAAGTATAAGGGTTTCATACGAAAACTCGCCTGTTACAAAAGCATTTCATTTTTGTAAGTTATTTGAACTCCATACTTTTTGTGTGTTCAAAATGCACCATTGAAAGCCACATCATCAATTTTCAACCCTTTCTGACTTCATTTGCTATTTTTCATGCACTTAATGATTTTTTGCAGCAAAATAACCCTGAAATTTAAAAGCATTTCAAATGAACTCAGAAAGGTTGAAAGTTGGCATGGTATCATCATTTCACCCACATAGCATGTGCTAAAAAATTCAGAGGGTTACAACGAAAACTAGATGCACTTCGTGTACAAAATAGACAATCTCTTTCGAAGTATCAGCGTTTCAGACGAAAACTTGCCTGTTACAAAGGCATTACATTTTTTTAACCTATTTGAACTCCATACTTTTGTGTGTTCAAAATCCACTATTAAAAGCCACATCATCACTTTTCAACCCTTTCTGACTTCATTTGCTATTTTTCATTCACTTAGTGATTTTTTCCAGCAAAATAACCCTGAAATTGAAAAGCACTTCAAATGAACTCAGAAAAGGTTGAAAGTTGGCATGGTATAATCATTTCACTCACACAGAATGTTATAAAAAGTTGAGAGGGTTACAGCAAAAACTGAATGGACTTCGTGTACAAAATGGACAATCTCTTTCGAAGTATTAGGGTTCCGGACGAAAACTCGCGTGTTACAAAGGCATTTCATTTTTTTAACTTATTTGAACTCCAAACTTTTTGCTTGTTAAAAATGCACCATTCAAAGCCACATCATCACTTTTCAACCCTTTCTGACTTCATTTGCTATTTTTCATGCACTTACTGATTTTTTCCAGCAAAATAACCCTGAAATAGAAAAGCACTTCAAATGAACTCTGAAAAGTTTGAAAGTTGGAATGGTATCATCATTTCACCCACATAGCATGTTATAAAAAATTGAGAGGGTTACAGCAAAAACTAGATGCACTTCATGTACAAAATGGACAATCTCTTTCGAAGTATAAGGCTTTCGGACGAAGAGTCGCCTGTTACAAAGGCATTTCATATTTAACCTATTTGAACTCCATACTTTTTGTGTGTTAAAAATGCACCATTTAAAGCCACATTATCTCTTTTCATCCCATTCTGACTTCATTTGCTATTTTCATGCACTTATTGATTTTTTCCAGAAAAATAACCCTGAATTTGAAAAACACTTCAAATGAACTCAGAAAAGGTTGAAAGTTGGCATGGTATCATCATTTCACCCACACAACACGAGCTAAAATGTTGAGAGGGTTACGGAAAAAACTGGATGCACTTCGTGTACAAAATGGACAATCTCTTTCGAAGTATGAGGGTTTCAGATGAAAACCCGCCTGTTACAAAGGAATTTCATTTTTTAACTTATTTGAACTCCATACTTTTTGTGTGTTCAAAATGCACCATTCAAATCCACATCATCACTTTTCAACCCTTTGTGACTTCATTTGCTTTTTTTCATGCACTTACAGATTTTTTCCAGCAAAATAATCCTGAAAATGAATAGTACTTCAAATGAACTCAGAAAAGGTTGAAAGTTGGCATGGTATCATCATTTCACCCATATAGCATGTTATAAAAAGTTGAGGGGGTTATGGCAAAATTTGGATGCACTTTGTGTAAAAAATGGACAATCTCTTTCAAAGTATGAGAGTTTCAGACGAAAAGTCGCCTGCTACAAAGGCATTTCATTTTTTAACTTATTTGAACTCCATAATTTTTGTGTGTTCAAAAATCAAAATTCAAAGACACATCATAAATTTTCAACCCTTTCTGACCTCATTTGCTATTTTTCATGCACTTACTCATTTTTTCAGCAAAATAACCCTGAAATTGAAAAGCACTTCAAATGAACTCTGAAAAGGTTGAAAGTTGGCATGGTATCATAATTTCACCCACATAGCATATTATAAAAATTTGAGAGGGTTATGGCAAAAATTGGATGCACTTCGTGTACAAAATGCACAATCTCTTTCAAAGTATAAGGGTTTCGGACGAAAACTCTCCTGTTACAAAGGCATTTCATTTTTTAACTTATTTGAACTCCGTACTTTTTGGGTGCTCCAAATGAACCATTCAAAGACAGATGATAAATTTTCAACCCTTTCTCACTTCATTTGCAATTTTTCATGCACTTGCTAATTTTTTTCACCAAAATAACCCTGAAATTGAAAAGCTCTTCAAATGAACTCTAAAAAGGTTGAAAGTTGGCATGGTATCATCATTTCACCCAGATAGAATGTTATAAATATTTGAGAGGGTTATGGCAAAAATTTGAGAGGGCTATTTTTCATGCACTTACTGATTTTTTCCAAAAAAATAACCGAGAAATTGAAAAGCACTTCAAATGAACTGTTATAAGTTTGAAAGATGGCATGGTATCTTCATTTCACCCACATAGAATGTTATAAAAAGTTGAGAGGATTACAGCAAAAACCGGATGAACTTCGTGTACAAAATGGACAATCCCTTTCAAAGTATGAGGGTTTCGGACGGAAAGTCGCCTCTTACAAAGGCATTTCATTTTTTAACGTATTTGAACTCCATACTTTTTGTGTGTTCAAAATGCACCATTCAAATCCACATCATCACTTTTCAACCCTTTCTAACTTCATTTGCTATTTTTCATGCACTTACTGATTTTTTCCGGCAAAATAACCCTGAAATTGAAAAGCACTTCAAATGAACTCAGAAAAGGTTGAAAGTTGGCATGGTATCATCATTTCACCCACATAGCATGTTATAAAAAGTTGAGAGGGTTACAACAAAAACTAGATGCACTTCGTGTACAAAATGGACAATCTCTTTCAAAGTATCAGGGTTTCGGACGAAAAGTCGCCTCCTACAAAGGCATTTCATTTTTAACTTATTTGAACTCCATACTTTTTCTGTGTTCAAAATGCAACATTCAAAGACACATCACAAATTTTCAACCCTTTCTGACCTCAGTTGCTATTTTTCATGCACTTACTAATTTTTTTCATCAAAATAACCCTGAATATTGAAAAGCACTTCAAATGAACTCTGAAAAGGTTGAAAGTTGGCATATCATCATCTCACCCACATCGCATGTTATGAAAATTTGACAGGGTTATGGCAAAAATTGGATGCACTTCGTGTACAAAATGGACAATCTCTTTCAAAGTATAAGGGTTTCAGACGAAAACTCGCCTGTTACAAAGGCATTTCATTTTTTAACTTATTTGAACTCCATACTTTTTGTGTGTTAAAAATGCACCATACAAAGACACATCACAAATTTTCAACCCTTTCTGACTTCATTTGCTATTTTTCATGCACTTTCTAATTTTTTCTAGCAAAATAACCCTAAAATTGAAAAACACTTAAAAGGAAGTCTGAAAAGGTTGAAAGTTGGCATGGTATCACAATTTCACCCACATAGCATGTTATAAAAAGTTGAGAGGGTTACGGCAAAAACTGGATGCACTTCGGGTACAAAATGGACAATCTCTTTTGAAGTATCAGGGTTTCATACGAAAACTCGCCTGTTACAAAAGCATTTCATTTTTGTAAGTTATTTGAACTCCATACTTTTCGTGTGTTCAAAATGCACCATTCAAAGCCACATCATCAATTTTCAACCCTTTCTGACTTCATTTGCTATTTTTCATGCACTTACTGATTTTTTGCAGCAAAATAACCCTGAAGTTGAAAAGCATTTCAAATGAACTCAGAAAGGTTGAAAGTTGGCATGGTATCATCATTTCACCCACATAACATGTTATGAAAAGTTTAGAGGGTTATGGCAAAAAGTGGATGTACTTCGTGTACAAAATGGACAATCTCTTTCAAAGTATATGGGTTTCAGACGAAGACTCGTCTGTTACAAAGGCATTTCATTTTTTTAACTTATTTGAACTCCATACATTTTGTGTGTTCAAAATACACCATTCAAAGCCACATCATCACTTTTCAACCCTTTGTGACTTCATTTGCTATTTTTCTTGCACTTGCTGATTTTTTTCAACAAAATAACCCTGAAATTGAAAAGCACTTCAAATGAACCCATAAAAGGTTGAAAGTTGGCATGGTCTCATCATTTCACCCACATAGCATGTGCTAAAAAGTTCAGAGGGTTACAACAAAAACTAGATGCACTTCGTGTACAAAATAGACAATCTCTTTCGAAGTATCAGGGTTTCAGACGAAAACATGCGTGTTACAAAGGCATTTCAATTTTTTAACCTATTTGAACTCCATACTTTTTGTGTGTTCAAAATCCACCAATAAAAGCCACATCATCACTTTTCAAGCCTTTCTGACTTCATTTGCTATTTTTCAATCACTTAGTCATTTTTTCCACCAAAATAACCCTGAAATTGAAAAACACTTCAAATGAACTCAGAAAAGGTTGAAAGTTGGCATGGTATCATCATTTCACTCACACAGAATGTTATAAAAAGTTGAGAGGGTTACAGCAAAAACTGAATGCACTTCGTGTACAAAATGGACAATCTCTTTCGAAGTATCACGGTTTTAGTCGAAAACTCGCTTGTTACAGAAGCATTTCATTTTTGTAAGTTATTTGAACTCCATACTTTTTGTATGTTCAAAATGCACCATTCAAATCCACATCATAAATTTTGAACCCTTTCTGACCTCATTTGCTATTTTTCATGCACTTAATGATTTTTTCCAGCAAAATAACCCTGAAATTGAAAAGCACTTCAAATGAACTCTGAAAAGGTTGAAAGTTGGCATGGTATCATTATTTCACCCACATAGCATGTTATGAAAATTTCAAAGGGTTATGGCAAAAATTGGATGCACTTTGTGTACAAAATGGACAATCTCTTTCAAAGTATAAGGGTTTCGGACGAAAACTCGCCGGTTACGAAGGTATTTCATTTTTTAACTTATTTGAACTCCATACTTTTTCTGTGTTCAAAATGCACCATTCAAAGACACATCATCACTTTTCATCCCTTTCTGACTTCATTTGCTATTTTTCATGCACTTACTGATTTTTTTAGCAAAATAACCCTGAAATTGAAAATCACTTCAAATGAACTCTGAAAAGATTGAAAGTTGGAATGGTATCATCATTTCACCCACATAGCATGTTATAAAAAGTTGAGAGGGTTACGGCAAAAACTGGATGCACTTCATGTACAAAATGGACAATCTCTTTCGAAGTATAAGGGTTTCGGACGAAAAGTCGCCTGTTACAAAGGCATTTCAGTTTTTAACCTATTTAACCTCCAAACTTTTTGTGTGTTCAAAATGCACCATTGAAAGCCACATCATCTCTTTTCAACCCTTTCTGACTTCATTTGCTATTTTTCATGCACTTACTGATTTTTTCCAAAAAAATAACCCTAAAATTGAAAAACACTTCAAATGAACTCAGAAAAGGTTGAAATTTGGCATGGTATCATTATGTCACCCACATAGAGTGTCATAAAAAGTTGAGAGGGTTACGACAAAAACTGGATGCACTTCGTGTACAAAATAGACAATCTCTTTCGAAGTATTCGGGTTTCGGACGAAAACTCGCCCGTTATAAAGGCATTTCATTTTTGTAACTTATTTGAACTCCATACTTTTTGTTTGTTCAAAATGCACCATTCAAATCCACATCATAACGTTGCAACCCTTTCTGACTTCATTTGCTTTTTTTCGTGCACTTACTGATTTTTTCCACCAAAATAACACTGAAATTGAAAAGCACTTCAAATGAACTCATAAAAGGTCAAAATTTGGCATGGTATCATCATTTCACCCACATAGCATCTGCTAAAAAGTTCAAAGGGTTACAACAAAAACTAGATGCACTTCGTGTACAAAATGGACAATCTCTTTCAAAGTATCAGGGTTTCGGATGAAAACTCGCCTCCTAGAAAGGCATTTCATTTTTATAACTTATTTGAACTCCATACTTTTTGTGTATTCAAAATTCACCATTCAAAGACACATCATAAATTTTCAACCCTTTCTGACCTCATTTGCTATTTTTCATGCACTTACTGATTTTTTTCATCAAAATAACCGTGAATTTGAAAAGCACTTCAAATGAACTCTGAAAATGTTGAAAGTTGGCATGGTATCATCATTTCACCCACATAGCATGTGCTGAAAATTTGAGAGGGTTATGGCAAAAATTGGATGCACTTCGTGTACAAAATGGACAATCTCTTTCAAAGTATAAGGGTTTCGGACGAAAACTCGCCTCTTACAAAGGCATTTCATTTTTTAACTTATTTGAACTCCATACTTTTTGTGTGTTCAAAATGCACCATTCAAAGACACATCATAAATTTTCAACCCTTTCTGACTTCATTTGCTATTTTTCATGCACTTTCAATTTTTTTTCACCAAAATAACCCTGAAATTGAAAAGCACTTAAAACGAACTCTGAAAAGGTTGAAAGTTGGCATGGTATCACAATGTCACCCACATAGCTTGTTATAAAAAGTTGAGAGGGTTACGGCAAAAACTGAATGCACTTCGTGTAAAAATTGGACAATCTCTTTCGAAGTATCAGGGTTTCAGAAGAAAACCCGCCTGTTACAAAAGCATTTCATTTTTGTAAGTTATTTGAACTCCATACTTTTTCTCTGTTCAAAATGCACCATTCAAAGCCACATCATCACTTTTCAACCTTTTCTGACTTCATTTGCTATTTTTCATGCACTTTCTAATTTTTTGCAGAAAAATAATCCTGAAATTGAAAAGCACTTCAAATGAACTTAGCAAAGGTTGAAAGTTGGCATGGTATCATCATTTCACCCACTAGCATTTTATTAAAAGTTTAGAGGGTTACGACAAAAACTCGACGCACTTCGCGTACAAAATGGACAATCTCTTTCGAAGCATGAGGGTTTCGGAAGAAAACCCGCCTGTTACAAAGGCAGTTCATTTTTTTACTTATTGGAACTCCATACTTTTTGTGTGTTCAAAATGCACCATTCAAATCCACATCATAAATTTTCAACCCTTTCTGACCTCGTTTGCTATTTTTCATGCACTTACTGATTTTTTTCAACAAAATAACCCTGAAATTGAAAAGCACTTCAAATGAACAATGAAAAGGTTGAAAGTTGGCATGGTATCATCATTTCACCCACATAGCATGTTATAAAAAGTTGAGAGGGTTACGGCAAAAACTGGATGCACTTCATGTACAAAATGGACAATCTCTTTCGAAGTGTCAGGGTTTCGGACGAAAACCCGCTTGTTCCAAAGGCATTTCATTTTTTAAACTTTTTTAAACTCCATACTTTTTGTATGTTCAAAATGCACCATTCAAAGCCACATTGTCACTTTTCAATCCTTTCTGAGTTTGTTTGCTATTTTCGTGCACTTACTGATTGTTTCCAGAAAAAATAACCCTGAAACTGAAAAGCACTTCAAATGAACTCAGCAAAGGTTGAAAGTTGGCATGGTATCATCATTTCACCCACAAGCATTTTATTAAAAGTTTAGAGGGCTACGGCAAAAACTTGATGCACTTCGTGTACAAAATGGACAATATCTTTCGAAGTATCAGGGTTTCGGACGAAAACTTGCCTGTTACAAAGGCATTTCCTTTTTTAACTTATTTGAACTGAATACTTTTTGTGTGTTTAAAATGCACCATTCAAAGCCACATAATCACTTTTCAACTCTTTGTGATATCATTTGCTATTTTTCTTGCACTTGCTGATTTTTTTCAACAAAATAACCCTGAAATTGAAAAGCACTTCAAATGAACTCAGAAAAGGTTGAAAGTTGGCATGGTACCATCATTTCACCCACATAGCATGTGCTAAAAAGTTTAGAGGGTTACAACAAAAACTAGATGTACTTCGTGGTCAAAATAGACAATCTCTTTTGAAGTATCAGGGTTTCAGACGAAAACTTGCCTGTTTTAAAGGCATTTCAGTTTTCAACCCTTTCTGACTTCATTTGCTAATTTTCATTCACTTAGTGATTTTTTCCACCAAAATAACCCTGAAATTGAAAAGCAATTCAAATGATCCCAGAAAAGGTTGAAAGTTGGCTTGGTATCATCATTTCACTCACACAGAATGTTATAAAAAGTTGAGAGGGTTACAGCAAAAACTGAATTCACTTCGTGTACAAAATGGACAATCTCTTTCGAAGTATTAGGGTTCCGGACGAAAACTCGCGTGTTACAAAGGCATTTCATTTTTTTAACTTATTTGAACTCCAAACTTATACTTTGTTAAAAATACACCATTGAAAGCCACATCATCACTTTTGAATCCTTTCTGACTTCATTTGCTATTTTTCATGCACTTACGGATTTTTCAGCAAAATAACCTTGAAATAGAAAAGCACTTCAAATGAACTCTGAAAGGTTGAAAGTTGGAATAATATCATCATTTCACCCACATAGCATGTTATAAAAAATTGAGAGGGTTACGGGAAAAACTGGATGCACTTCATGTACACAATCGACAATCTCTTTGGAAGTATAAAGGGTTTCGGACGAAAAGTCGCCTGTTACAAAGGCATTTCATATTTTAACCTATTTGAACTCCATAATTTTTATGTGTTCAAAATGAACCATGTAAAGCCACATTATCTCTTTTCAACCCATTCTGACTTCATTTGCTATTTTTCATGCACTTACTGATTTTTTCTAGAAAAATAACCCTGAAATTGAAAAACACTTCAAATGAACTCAAAAAAGGTTGAAAGTTTGCATGGTATCATCATTTCACCCACACAACATGTGCTAAAAAGTTGAGAGGGTTACGGAAAAACCTGGATGCACTTCGTGTACAAAATGGACAATCTCTTTCGAAGTATGAGGGTTTCGGAATAAACGCCTGTTACAAAGGAATTTCATTTTTTAACTTATTTGAAATCCATACTTTTTGTGTGTTCAAAATGCACCATTCAAATCCACATCATAAATTTTCAACCCTTTCTGACCTCATTTGCTATTTTTCATGCACTTACTGATTTTTTTCAGCAAAATAACCCTGAAATTGAAAAGCACTTCAAATGAACTCTGAAAAGGTTGAAAGTTGGCATGGTATCATCATTTCACCCACATAGCATGTTATAAAAATTTGAGAGGGTTATGGCAAAAATTGGATGCACTTTGTGTACAAAATGGACAATCTTTTTCAAAGTATAAGGGTTTCGGACGAAAACTCGCCCGTTACAAAGGCATTTCAGTTTTTTAACTTATCTGAACTTCATAATTTTTGTGTGTTCAAAATGCACCATTCAAAGACACATCAGGACTTTTCATCCCTTTCTGACTTCATTTGCTATTTTTCATGCACTTACTGATTTTTTTCAGCAAAATAACCCTGAAATTGAAAAGCACTTCAAATGAACTCTGAAAAGGTTGAAAGTTGGCATGGTATCATAATTTCACCCACATAGCATGTTATAAAAAGTTGAGAGGGTTACGATAAAAACTGGATGCACTTCGTGTACAAAATGGACAATCTCTTTCGAAGTATCACGGTTTTGGACGAAAGCTCGCGTGTTACAAAGACATTTCATTTCTTTAACTTATTTGAACTCCATACTTTTTGTGTGTTAAAAGTGCACCATTCAAAGCCACATCATCACTTTTCAACCCTTTCTGACTTCATTTGCTATTTCTCACTCACTTAGTGATTTTTTCAACAAAATAACCCTGAAATTGAAAAGCACTTTAAATGAACTCTGAAAAGGTTGAAAGTTGGAATGGTATCATCATTTCACCCACATAGCATGTTATAAAAAATTGAGAGGGTCACATGAAAAACTGAATGCATTTCAAGTACATAATGGACAATCTCTTTCGAAGTATGAAGGTTTCGGACCAAAAGTCGCATGTTACAAAGGCATTTTATTTTTTTAGCTTATTTGAACTACATATGTTTTGTGTGTTCAAAATGCACCATTTAAAGCCACATCATCACTTTTCAACCCTTTCTGACTTCATTTGCTATTTTTCATGCACTTATTAATTTTTTTCACCAATATAAACCCTGAAATTGAAAATCACTTCAAATGAACTCTGAAAAGGTTGAAAGTTGGCATGATATCATAATTTCACCGACATAGCATGTTACAATGGCATTTCATATTTTAACCTATTTGAACTCCATACTTTTTGTGTGTTCAAAATGAACCATTCAAAGACAGATCATAAATTTTCAACCCTTTGTGACTTCATTTGCTATTTTTCATGCACTTACTGATTTTTTGCAGAAAAATAACCCTAAAATTGAAAAGCACTTCAACTGAACTCTGAAAAGGTTGAAAGTTGGCATATCATCATTTCACCCACATAGCATGTTATGAAAATTTGAGAGGGTTATGGCAAAAATTGGATGCACTTCGTGTACAAAATGGACAATCTCTTTCAAAGTATAAGGGTTTCGGACGAAAACTCGCCTGTTACAAAATCATTTCATTTTTTAACTTATTTGAACTCCATACTTTTTGTGTGTTAAAAATGCACCATTCAAATCCACATCATAAATTTTCAACCCTTTCTCACCTCATTTGCTATTTTTCATGCACTTTCTAATTTTTTTTAGCAAAATAACCCTAAAATTGAAAAGCACTTAAAAGGAAGTCTGAAAAGGTTAAAATTTGGCATGGTATCACCATTTCACCCACATAGCATGTTATAAAAAGTTGAGAGGATTACGGCAAAAACTGGATGCACTTCGTGTACAAAATGGACAATCTCTTTCAAAGTATAAGGGTTTCATATGAAAGCTCGCCTGCATTTCATTTCTGTAAGTTATTTGAACTCCATACTTTTTGTGTGTTCAAAATGCACCATTCAAAGCCACATCATCAATTTTCAACCCTTTCTGACTTCATTTGCTATTTTTCATGCACTTACTGATTTTTTGCAGGAAAATAACCCTGAAATTGAAAAGCATTTCAAATGAACTCAGAAGGGTTGAAAGTTGGCATGGTATCATCATTTCACCCACATAACATGTTATGAAAAGTTTAGAGGGTTTTGGCAAAAAGTGGATGTACTTCGTGTATAAAATGGACAATCTCTTTCGAAGTATATGGGTTTCAGACGAAAACTAGCCTGTTGCAAAGGCAGTTCATTTTTTAACTTATTTGAACTCCATACATTTTGGGTGTTCAAAATGCACCATTCAAAGCCACATCATCACTTTTCAACCCTTTGTGACTTCATTTGCTATTTTTCTTGCACTTGCTGATTTTTTTCAACAAAATGACCCTGAAATTGAAAAGCACGTCAAATGAACTCATAAAAGGTTGAAAGTTGGCATGGTCTCATCATTTCACCCACATAGCATGTGCTAAAAGTTCAGAGGGTTACAACAAAAACTAGATGCACTTCGTGTCCAAAATAGACAATCACTTTCGAAGTATCAGGGTTTCAGACGAAAACTTGCGTGTTACAAAGGCATTTTATTTTTTAACCTATTTGAACTACATACTTTTTGTGTGTTCAAAATCCACTATTAAAAGCCACATCATCACTTTTCAACCCTTTCTGACTTCATTTGCTATTTTTCATTCACTTAGTGATTTTTCCAGCAAAATAACCCTGAAATTGAAAAGCACTTGAAATGAACTCAGAAAAGGTTGAAAGTTGGCATGGTATAATCATTTCACTCACACAGAATGTTATAAAAAGTTGAGAGGGTTACAGCAAAACCTGAATGCACTTCGTGTACAAAATGGACAATCTCTTTCGAAGTATTAGTGTTCGGACGAAAACTCGCGTGTTACAAAGGCATTTCATTTTTTAAACTTATTTGAACTCCAAACTTTTTGCTTGTTAAAAATGCACAATTCAAAACCACATCATCACTTTTCAACCCTTTCTGACTTCATTTGCTATTTTTCATGCACTTACTGATTTTTTCCAGCAAAATAACCCTGAAATAGAAAAGCACCTCAAATGAACTCTGAAAAGGTTTAAAGTTGGAATGGTATCAACATTTCACCCACATAGCATGTTATAAAAAATTGAGAGGGTTACGGCAAAAACTAGATGCGCTTTATGTACAAAATGGACAATCTCTTTCGAAGTATAAGGGTTTCGGACGAAGAGTCGCCTGTTACAAAGGCATTTCATATTTAACCTATTTGAACTCCATACTTTTTGTGTGTTCAAAATACACCATTTAAAGCCACATCATCTCTTTTCATCCCATTTTGACTTCATTTGCTATTTTCATGCACTTATTGATTTTTTCCAGAAAAATAACCCTGAATTTGAAAAACACTTCAAATGAACTCAAAAAAGGTTGAAAGTTGGCATGGTATCATCATTTCTCCATACTTTTTTAACTTATTTGAACTCCATACTTTTTAGGTGCTCCGAATGAACCATTCAAAGACAGATGATAAATTTTCAACCCTTTCTCACTTCATTTGCTATTTTTCATGCACTTGCTAATTTTTTTCACCAAAATAACCCTGAAATTGAAAAGCACTTCAAATGAACTCTGAAAAGGTTGAAAGTTGGCATGGTATCACCATTTAACCCACATAGCATGTTATAAAAATTTGAGAGGGTTACGGCAAAAATTGGATGCACTTCGTTGTTACAAAGGCATTTCATTTTTGTAACTTATTTGAACTCCATACTTTTTGTGTGTTCAAAATGCACCATTCAAGTCACATCATCACTTTTTATCCCTTTCTGACTTCATTTGCTATTTTTCATGCACTTAGTGATTTTTTCCAGCAAAATAACCCTGAAATTGAAAAGAACTTCAAATGAACTCTGAAAATGTCAAAAGTTGGCATGGTATCATCATTTCACCAACATAGAATGTTATAAAAAGTTGAGAGGGTTACATCAAAAACTGAATGCACTTCGTGTACAAAATGGACAATCCCTTTCGAACTATCGGGGTTCCGGACGGAAACTCGCCTGTTACACAGGCATTTCATTTTAACCTCTTTGAACTCCATAGTTTTTGTGTGTTCAAAATGCACCATTGAAAGCCACATCATCTCTTTTCAACCCTTTCTGACTTCATTTGCTATTTTTCATGCACTTAATGATTTTTTCCAGAAAAATAACCCTGAAATTAAAAAGCACTTCAAATGAACTCTGAAAAGGTTGAAAGTTGGAATGGTATCATCATTTCACCCACATAGCATGTTAGAAAAAGTTGAGAGGGTTACAGCAAAAACTGGATGCACTTCATGTACAAAATGGACAATCTCTTTCGAAGTATAAGGGTTTCGGACAAAAAGTCGCCTGTTACAAAGGCATTTCATTTTTAACCTCTTTGAACTCCATAGTTTTTGTGTGTTCAAAATGCACCATTGAAAGCCACATCATCTCTTTTCAACCCTTTCTGACTTCATTTGCTATTTTTCATGCACTTACTGATTTTTTCCAGAAAAATAACCTAGAAATTGAAAAGCACTTCAAATGAACTTTTATAAGTTTGAAAGATGGCATGGTATCATCATTTCACCCACATAGAATGTTATAAAAAGTTGAGAGGGTTACAACAAAAACTGGATGAACTTCGTGTACAAAACGGACAATCTCTTTCAAAGTATGAGGGTTTCGGACGGAAACTCGCATGTTACAAAGGCATTTCATTTTTTAACGTATTTGAACTCCATACTTTTTGTGTGTTCAAAATGCACCATTCAAATCCACATCATCACTTTTCAACCCTTTCTAACATCATTTGCTATTTTTCATGCACTTACTTATTTTTTCCAGCAAAATAACCGTCAAATTGAAAAGCACTTCAAATGAACTCACAAAAGGTTGAAAGTTGGCATGGTATCATCATTTCACCCACATAGCATGTTATAAAAAGTTGAGAGGGTTACAACAAAAACTAGATGCACTTCGTGTACAAAATGGACAATCTCTTTCAGAGTATCAGGGTTTCGGAAGAAAACTCGCCTCCTACAAAGGCATTTCATTTTTAAATTATTTGAACTCCATACTTTTTGTGTGTTCAAAATGCAGCACTCAAAGCCACATCATCAATTGTCAACCCTTTCTGACTTCATTTGCTATTTTTCATGCACTTACTGATTTTTTCCAACAAAATAACCCTGAAACCGAAAAGCACTTCAAATGAATTCTGAAAAGGCTGAAAGTTAGCATGGTATCATCATTTCAGCCACATATCATGTTATAAAAAGTTCAAAGGGTTACGGAAAAAACTGGATGCACATCGTGTACAAAATGGACAATCTCTTTCGAAGTATCATGGTTTCGAACGAAAACTCGCCTGTTACAAAGGCCTTTCATTTTTTAACCTATTTGAACTCCATAATTTTTGTGTGTTCAAAATGCACCATTCAAAGCCATATCATCTCTTTTCAACCCTTTGTGACTTCATTTGATATTTTTCATGCACTTACTGATTTTTTTCAAAAAATAACCCTGAAATTGAAAAACACATCAAATGAACCCACAGAAGGTTGAAAGTTGGCATGGTATCATCATTTCACCCACATGGCATGTGCTGAAAAGTTGAGAGGGTTACGGCAAAAACTGGATGCACTTCGTGTACAAAATGGACAATCTCTTTCGAAGTTTGAGGGTTTCGGACGAAAACTCGCCTGTTACAAAGGCATTTCATTTTTTTAACTTATTTGAACTCCATACTTTTTGTGTGTTCAAAATGCACCATTCAAATCCACATCATCACTTTTCAACCCTTTCTAACTTCATTTGCTATTTTTCATGCACTTATTGAATTTTTCCAGCAAAATAACCCTGATATTGAAAAGCACTACAAATGAACTCAGAAAAGGTTGAAAGTTGGCATGGTATCATCATTTCACCCACATATCATGTTATAAAAAGTTCAAAGGGTTACGGAAGAAACTGGATGCACATCGTGTACAAAATGGACAATCTCTTTCGAAGTATCACGGTTTCGAACGAAAACTCGCCTGTTACAAAGGCGTTTCATTTTTTAACCTATTTGAACTCCATAATTTTTCTGTGTTCAAAATGCACCATTCAAAGCCATATCATCTCTTTTCAACCCTTTGTGACTTCATTTGATATTTTTCATGCACTTACTGATTTTTTTCAAAAAATAACCCTGAAATTGAAAAACACATCAAATGAACCCACAGAAGGTTGAAAGTTGGCATGGTATCATCATTTCACCCACATGGCATGTGCTGAAAAGTTGAGAGGGTTACGGCAAAAACTGGATGCACTTCGTGTACAAAATGGACAATCTCTTTCGAAGTTTGAGGGTTTCGGACGAAAACTCGCCTCTTACAAAGGCATTTCATTTTTTTAACTTATTTGAACTCCATACTTTTTGTGTGTTCAAAATGCACCATTCAAATCCACATCATCACTTTTCAACCCTTTCTAACTTCATTTGCTATTTTTCATGCACTTACTGAATTTTTCCAGCAAAATAACCCTGATATTGAAAAGCACTACAAATGAACTCAGAAAAGGTTGAAAGTTGGCATGGTATCATCATTTCACCCACATAGCATGTTATAAAAAGTTGAGAGGGTTATGGCAAAAACTGGATGCACTTCGTGTACAAAATGGACAATCTCTTTCGAAGTATCAGGGTTTCGGACAAAAACTCGCCTGTTACAAAGGCATTTCATTTTTTAACTTATTTTCACTCCATAATTTTTCTGTGTTCAAAATGCACCATTCAAAGCCACATCATAAATTTTCCACCCTTTCTGACATCATTTTCTATTTTTCATGCACTTACAGATTTTTTCCCACCAAAATAACCCTTAAATTGAAAAGCACTTCAAATGAACTGTGAAAAGGTTGAAAGTTGGCATGGTATCATCATTTCACCCACATGGCATGTTATAAAAAGTTGAGAGGTTATGACGAAAACTGGATGCACTTCGTGTATAAAATGGACAATCTCTTTCGAACTATGAGGGTTTCGGACGAAAACTCGCCTGTTAGAAAAGCATTTCATTTTTTAACTTATTTGAACTCCATAGTTTTTGTGTGTTCAAAATACACCATTGAAAGCCAAATCAACACTTTTCAACCCTTTCTGACTTCATTTGCTATTTTTTATGCACTTACTATTTTTTTTCCACGAAAATAACCCTGATATTGAAAAGCACGTGAAATGAACTCTGAAAAGGTTGAAAGTTGGCATGGTATCATCATTTCACCCACATAGCATGTTATAAAAAGTATAGAGGGTTACGACAAAAATTGGATGCATTTCGTGTACAAAATGGACAATCTCTTTCGAAGTATGAGGGTTTCGAACGAAAACTCGCCTGCTACAAAGGCATTTCATTTTTTAACTTATTTGAACTACATACTTTTTGTTTGTTCAAAATGCACCATTCAAAGCCACATCATCAGTTTTCAACCCTTTGTGACCTCACTTGCTATTTTTCATGCACTTAGTGATGTTTTTTTAGCAAAATAACCCTGAAATTGAAAATCACTCCAAATGAACTCTGAAAAGGTTGAAAGTTGGCATGGTATCATTATTTCACCCTCATAGCATGTTATAAAAAGTTAAGAGGGTTACGACAAAAACTGGATGCATTTCATGTACAAAATGGGCAATCTCTTTCGAAGTATAAGGGTTTCGGACGAAAACTCGCCTGTTACAAAGGCATTTCATTTTTTAACCTATTTGAACTCCATACATTTTGTGTGTACAAAATTCACTATTCAAAGCCACATCATCTCTTTTCAACCCTTTTTTAATTCATTTGCTATTTTTCATGCACTTACTGATTTTTTCAGAAAAATAACCCTGAAATTGAAAAACACTTCAAATGAATTCAGAAAATGTTGAAAGTTGGCATGAAATCATCATTTCACCCAGATAGCATGTGCTAAAAAGATGAGAGGGTTACGACAAAAATTGGATGCACTTCGTGTACAAAATTCACAATCTCTTTCGAAGTATGAGAGTTTCGGACGAAAACTCGCCTGTTACAAAGGCATTTCATTTTTTAACTTATTTGAACTCCATACATTTTGTGTGTTCAAAATGCACCATTCAAAGACACATGATCACTTTTCAACCCTTTCTGTCTTCATTTGCTATTTTTCATGCACTTACTGATTTTTTCCAGCAAAATAACCCTGGAATTTAAAAGCACATCAAATGAACACAGAAAATGTTGAAATTTGTGATGGTGTCATAATTTCACCCACATATCATGTCCTAAAAAGTCGAGAGGGTTACAGCAAAAACTGGATGCACTTCGTGTACAAAATGGACAATCTCTTTCGAAGTATTAGGGTTTCGGACGAAAACTCGCCTTTTACAAAGGCATTTCATTTTTTAACTTATTTGAACTCCATACTTTATGTGTGTTCCAAATCCATCATCAAAAGCCACATCATCACTTTTCAACGCTTTCTGACTTCTTTTATCTATTTTTCATGCACTTACTGATTTTTTCAGCAAAATAACACTAAAATTGAAAAGCACTTCAAATTACTATGAAAAGGTTGAAATTGGGCATGGTATCATAATGTCACCCACATAGCATGTTATAAAAATTTCAGAGGGTTACAGCAAAAACTGGATGCACTTCGTGTACAAAATGGACAATCTCTTTCAAAGTATGAGGGTTTCGGACAAAAACTCGCCTGTTACAAAGGCATTTCATTTTTAAACTTATTTGAACTCCATTATTTTTGTGTGTTCAAAATGCACCATTCAAAGCCACATCATCACCTTTCAACCATTTCTGACTTCATTTGCTGTTTTTCATGCACTTACTGATTTTTTCCAGCAAAATAACCTTGAAATTGAAAAGCACTTCAAATTACTCTGAAAAGGTTGAAAGTTGGCATGGTATCATTATTTCACCCACATAGTATGTTATGAAAAGTTGAGAGGCTTACGGCAAAACTTGGATGCACTTCGTGTACAAAATGGACGATCTCTTTCAAAGTATAAGGGTTCAGACGAAAACTCGCCTGTTACAAAGGCATTTCATTTTCTTAACTTATTTAAACTCCATACTCTTTGTGTGTTCAAATTCACCATTCAAATGCACATCATCACTTTTCAACCCTTTCTGACTTCAGTTGCTATTTTTCATGCACTTAATGATTTTTTCCAACAGAATAACCCTCAAATTGAAAAGCATTTCAAATGAACTCAGAAAAGGTTGAAAGTTGGCATGGTATCATCATTTCACCCTTATAGCATGTTATAAAGAGTTGAGAGGGTTATGGCAAAACCTGGATGCACTTCGTGTACAAAATGGACAATCTCTTTCAAATTATATGGGTTTCGGACGAAAACTCGCCTCTTACAAAGGCATTTCATTATATTTAACTTATTTGAACTCCATACTTTTTGTGTGTTCGAAATGCACCATTCAAAGAAACATCATAACTTTCCAACCCTTTCTGATTTAGTTTGCTATTTTTCATGCACTTACAAATTTTTTCCAGCAAAATAACACTGAAATTTAAAAGCACGTCAAATGAACTCAGAAAAGGTCGAAATTTGTGATGGTATCTTCATTTCACTCACATAGCATGTGCTGAAAATTTGAGAGGGTTACGACAAAAATTGGATGCACTTCGTTTACAAAATGGACAAACTCTTTCGAAGTATCAGGGTTTCGGACGAAAACTTGCCTGTTACAAAGGCATTTCATTTTTTAACTTATTGGAACTCCATACTTTTTGTGTGTTTAAAATCCATCATTAAAAGCCACATCATAACTTTACAACCCTTTCTGACTTCATTTGCTATTTTTCATGCACTTACTGATTTTTTCAGCAAAATAACCCTGAAATTTAAAAGCACTTCAAATGAACTCTCAAAAAGGTTGAAAGTTGGCATGGTATCATAATTTCACCCATATATTATGTCCTAAAAAGTTGAGAGGGTTACAGCAAAAACTGGATGCACTTCGTGTACAAAATAGACGATTTCTTTTGAAGTATTAGGGTTTCGGACGAAAACTCGCCTTTTACAAAGGCATTTCATTTTTTAACTTATTTGAACTCCATACTTTTTGTGTGTTCAAAATGCACCATTAAAAGCCACATCATCACTTTTCAAACCTTTCTGACTTCATTTTTCTATTTTTCATGCACTTACTGATTTTTTACAGCAAAATAACGCTGAAATTAAAAAACACTTCAAATGAACTCTGAAAATGCTGAAAGTTGGCATGGTATCATAATTTCATGCACATAGCATGTTATAAAAAGTTGAGGGGGTTACGGGAAAAACTAGATGCCCTTCGTGTACAAAATGGGCAATCTCTTTCGAAGTATGAGGGCTTCGTACGAAAGCTTGCCTGTTACAAAGGCATTTCATTTTTCTAACTTATTTGAACTCCATTACTTTTGTGTGTTCAAAATGCACCATTCGAAGCCACATCATCACTTTTCAACCCTTTCTAACTTCATTTTCTATTTTTCATGCACTTACTGATTTTTTCCATCTAAATAACCCTGAAATTGAAAAGCGCTTCAAATTAACTCCGAAAAGATTGAAAGTTTGCATGGTATCATCATTTCATGCACATAGCATGTTATAAAAAGTTGAGGGGGTTACGGGAAAAACTGGATGCCCTACGTGTACAAAATGGGCAATCTCTTTCGAAGTATGAGGGTTTCGGACGAAAACTCGCCTGTTACAAAGGCAATTCATTTTTCTAACTTATTTGAACTCAATACTTTTTGTGTGCTTAAAAATGCACCATTCAAAGCCACATCATCGATTTTCAACCCTTTCTGACTTCATTTGCTATTTTTCATGCACTTACTGATTTTTTCCAGCAAAATAACCCTGAAATTGAAAATCACTTCAAATGAACTCTAAAAGGTGAAAGTTGGCATGGTATCATCATTTTGCTCAGATAGCATGTTATAAAAATTTGAGAGGGTTACGACACCAACTGGAGGCACTTCGTGTACAAAATGGACAATCTCTTTCGAAGAATCAGGGTTTCACACGAAAACTGGCCTGTTACAAAGAATTTTAATTTTTTAACTTATTTGAACTCCATACTTGTTGTATGTTCAAAATGCACCATTCAAAGGCACATCATCACTTTTCAACCCTTTCTGACTTCATTTGCTATTTTTCATGCACTTACTGAATTTTTCCAGCAAAATAACCCTGGAATTTAAAAGCACATCAAATGAACTCAGAAAAGGTTGAAATTTGTGATGGTATCATAACTTCACCCACATATCATGTCCTAAAAAGTTGAGAGGGTTACAGCAAAAACTGGATGCACTTCGTGTACAAAATGGACAATCTCTTTCGAAGTATTAGGGTTTCGGACGAAAACTCGCCTTTTACAAAGGGATTTCCGTTTTTTAACTTATTTGAACTCCATACTTTATGTGTGTTCCAAATCCATCATCAAAAGCCACATCATCACTTTTCAACGCTTTCTGACTTCTTTTATCTATTTTTCATGCACTTACTGATTTTTTTCAGCAAAATAACACTAAAATTGAAAAGCACTTCAAATTACTATGAAAAGGTTGAAATTGGGCATGGTATCATAATTTCACCCACATAGCATGTTATAAAAAGTTCAGAGCGTTACAGCAAAAACTGGATGCACTTCGTGTACAAAATGGACAATCTCTTTCGAAGTATGAGGGTTTCGGACAAAAACTCGCCTGTTACAAAGGCATTTCATTTTTTAAACTTATTTGAACTCCATTCTTTTTGTTTGTTCAAAATGCACCATTCAAAGCCACATCATCACCTTTCAACCATTTCTGACTTCATTTGCTGTTTTTCATGCCCTTACTGATTTTTTTCAGCAAAATAACCTTGAAATTGAAAAGCACTTCAAATTACTCTGAAAAGGTTGAAAGTGGGCATGGTATCATTATTTCACCCACATAGCATGTTATGAAAAGTTGAGAGGGTTACGGCAAAAATTGGATGCACTTCGTGTACAAAATGGACGATCTCTTTCAAATATAAGGGTTGAGACGAAAACTCGCCTGTTACAAAGGCATTTCATTTTATTAACTTATTTAAACTCCATACTCTTTGTGTGTTCAAAATTCACCATTCAAATCCACATCATCACTTTTCAACCCTTTCTGACTTCATTTGCTATTTTTCATGCACTTAATTATTTTTTCCAACAAAATAACCCTCAAATTGAAAAGCATTTCAAATGAACTCAGAAAAGGTTGAAAGTTGGCATGGTATCATCATTTCACCCTTATAGCATGTTATAAAGAGTTGAGAGGGTTATGGCAAAACCTGGATGCACTTCGTGTACAAAATGGACAATCTCTTTCAAATTATATGGGTTTCGGACGAAAACTCGCCTGTTACAAAGGCATTTCATTTTATTTAACTTATTTGAACTCCATACTTTTTGTGTGTTCGAAATGCGCCATTCAAAGCAACATCATCACTTTCCAACCCTTTCTGATTTAGTTTGCTATTTTTCATGCACTTAAATTTTTTTTCCTGCAAAATAACGCTGAAATTTAAAAGCACGTCAAATGAACTCAGAAAATGTCGAAATTTGTGATGATATCTTCATTTCACTCACATAGCATGTGCTAAAAATTTGAGAGGGTTACGACAAAAATTGGATGCACTTCGTTTACAAAATGGACAAACTCTTTCGAAGTATCAGGGTTTGGGACGAAAACTTGCCTGTTACAAAGGCATTTCATTTTTTAACTTACTGGAACTCCATACTTTTTGTGTGTTAAAAATCCATCATTAAAAGCCACATCATAACTTTACAACCCTTTCTGACTTCATTTGCTATTTTTCATGCACTTACTAATTTTTTTAGCAAAATAACCCTGAAATTTAAAAGCACTTCAAATGAACTGTGAAAAAGGTTGAAAGTTGGCATGGTATCATAATTTCACCCACATATCATGTCCTAAAAAGTTGAGAGGGTTACAGCAAAAACTGGATGCACTTCGTGTACAAAATGGATGATTTCTTTTGAAGTATTAGGGTTTCGGACGAAAACTCGCCTTTTACAAAGGCATTTCATTTTTTAACTTATTTGAACTCCATACTTTTTGTGTGTTCAAAATGCATCATTAAAAGCCACATCATCACTTTTCAAACCTTTCTGACTTCATTTTTCTATTTTTCATGCACTTACTGATTTTTTACAGCAAAATAATGCTGAAATTAAAAAGCACTTCAAATGAACTCTGAAAATGCTGAAAGTTGGCATGGTATCATAATTTCATGCATATAGCATGTTATAAAAAGTTGAGGGGGTTACGGGAAAAACTAGATGCCCTTCCTGTATAAAATGGGCAATCTCTTTCGAAGTATGAGGGTTTCGGACGAAAGCTTGCCTGTTACAAAGGCATTTCATTTTTCTAACTTATTTGAACTCCATTACTTTTGTGTGTTCAAAATGCACCATTCGAAGCCACATCATCACTTTTCAACCCTTTCTAACTTCATTTTCTATTTTTCATGCACTTACTGATTTTTTCCATCTAAATAATCCTGAAATTAAAAAGCGCTTCAAATTAACTCTGAAAAGGTTGAAAGTTTGCATGGTATCATAATTTCATGCACATAGCATGTTATAAAAAGTTGAGGGGGTTACGAGAAAAACTGGATGCCCTACGTGTACAAAATGGGCAATCTCTTTTGAAGTATGAGGGTTTCGGACGAAAACTCGCCTGTTACAAAGGCAATTCATTTTTCTAACTTATTTGAACTCAATACTTTTTGTGTGCTTAAAAATGCACCATTCAAAGCCACATCATCGATTTTCAACCCTTTCTGACTTCATTTGCTATTTTTCATGCACTTACTGATTTTTTCCAGCAAAATAACCCTGAAATTGAAAATCACTTCAAATGAACTCTAAAAGGTGAAAGTTGGCATGGTATCGTCATTTTGCTCAGATAGCATGTTATAAAAATTTGAGAGGGTTACGGCACCAACTGGAGGCACTTCGTGTACAAAATGGACAATCTCTTTCGAAGAATTAGGGTTTCACACGAAAACTGGCCTGTTACAAAGAATTTTAATTTTTTAACTTATTTGAACTCCATACTTTTTGTATGTTCAAAATGCACCATTCAAAGGCACATCATCACTTTTCAACCCTTTCTGACTTCATTTGCTATTTTTCATGCACTTACTTATTTTTTCCAGCAAAATAACCCAGAAATTGAAAAGCACTTCAAATGAGCTCTCAAAAGGTTGAAACTTGGCATGGTCTCATCATTTGACCCACATAGCATGTGCTAGAAAGTTGAGAGGGTTACGACAAATACTAGATGCACTTCGTGTACGAAATGGACAATCTCTTTCGAACTATTACGGTTTCGGATGAAAACTCGCTTGTTACAAAGGCATTTCATTTTATTAAGTTATTTGAACTCCATACTTTTTGTGTGTTCAAAATGCACCATTCAAAGCCACATCATCAATTTTCAACCCTTTCTGACTTCATTTGCTATTTTTCATGGACTTACTGATTTTTTTCCAGCAAATTAACCCTGAAATTGAAAAGCACTTCAAATGAACTCTGAAAAGGTTGAAAGTTGGCATGGTATCACCATTTCACCCACATATCATGTTATAGAAAGTTGAGAGGGTTACGGCAAAAATTGGATGCACTTCGTGTACAAAATGGACAATCTCTTTCAAAGTATCAGGGTTTCGGACGAAAACTCGCCTGTTACATAGGCATTTCATTTTTTAACTTATTTGAACTCCATTACTTTTTTGTGTTCAAAACGGACCATTCAAAGCCACATCATCACTTTTCAACCATTTCTGACTTCATTTGCTATTTTTCATGCACTTATTGATTTTTTCCAGCAAAGTAACCCTGAAATTGAAAAGACTTCAAATTAACTCTGAAAAGGTTGAAAGTTTGCGTGGTATCATCATTTCATGCACATAGCATGTTATAAAAAGTAGAGAGGGTTGCGGCAAAAACTGGATGCCCTTCGTGAACAAAATGCGCAATCTCTTTCAAAGTATGAGGGTTTCGGACGAAAACCCGCCTGTTACAAAGGCATTTCATTATTCTAACTTATTTGAACTGCATAATTTTTGTGTGCTCAAAATGCACCATTCAAAGCAACATTATCACTTTTCAACCCTTTCTGACTTCATTTGTTATTTTTCAAGCACTTACTGATTTTTTCCAGCAAAATAACCATGAAATTGAAAAGCACTTCAAATGAACTCTAAAAGGTGAAAGTTGGCATGGTATCATTATTTCGCTCAGATAGCATGTTATGAAAATTTGAGAGGGTTACGGCAACAACTGGAGGCACTTCGTGTACAAAATGGACAATCTCTTTCAAAGAATCAGGGTTTCACACGAAAACTGGCCTGCTACAAAGGCTTTTAATTTTTTTAACTTATTTGTACTCCATATTTTTTTGTGTGTTGAAAATTCACCAGTCAAAGCCACATCATCACTTTTCAACCCTTTCTGACTTCATTTGCTATTTTTCATGCACTTACTGATTTGTTTTCACCAAAATAATCTTGAAATTGAAAAGCACTTCGAATGAACTCTGAAAAAGTTGAAAGTTGGCACGGTATCACCATTTCACTCAGAGAGCATGTTATAAAAGGTTGAGAGGGTTACGACAAAAACTTGATGCACTTCGTGTACAAAATGGACAATCTCTTTCTAAATATCACGGTTTCGGACGAAAACTCGCTTGTTACAAAGGCATTGCATTTTTTAACTTATTTGAACTCCATACTTTTTGTATGTTCCAAATGCACCATTCAAAGGCACATCATCACTTTTCAACCCTTTCTTACTTCATTTGCTATTTTTCATGCACTTACTTATTTTTTTCCAACAAAATAACCGAGAAATTGAAAAGAACTTCAAATGAACTCTGAAAAGGTTGAAACTTGGCATGGTTTCATCATTTGACCCACATAGCATGTGCTAGAAAGTTGAGAGGGTTACGACAAAAACTAGATGCACTTCATGTACAAAATGGACAATCTCTTTCGAACTATTAGGGTTTCGGATGAAAACTCGCCTGTTACAAAGGCATTTCATTTTTTTAAGTTATTTGAACTCCATACTTTTTGTGTGTTCAAAATGCACCATTCAAAGCCACATCGTCAATTTTTAACCCTTTCTGACTTCCTTTTTGTATTTTTCATGGACTTAATGATTTTTTTCACCAAATTAACCCTGAAATTGAAAAGCACTTCAAATGAACTCTGAAAAGGTTGAAAGTTGGCATGGTATCATCATTTCACCAACCTAGCATGTTATAAAAAGTTGAGAGGGTTATGGCAAAAACAGGATGCACTTCATGTACAAAATGGACAATCTCTTTCGAAGTATGAGGGTTTCACACGAAAACTCGCCTGTTATAAAGGCATTTTATTTTTCTAACTGATTTGATCTCCATTCTTTTTGTGTGTTCAAAATGCACCATTCAAAGCCACATCATCACTTTTAAACCTTTCTGACTTCATTTGCTATTTTTCATGCACTTATTGTTTCCCCCCCCAAATAATCCTGAAATTGAAATGCACTACAAATGAACTCTGAAAAGGTTCAAAGTGGGCATAGTATCATCATTTCACCCACATATCATGTAATAAAAAGTTGAGAGGGTTACAACAAAAACTGGATGCACTTCGTGTACAAAATGAACAATCTCTTTCGAACTATCAGGGTTTCGGACGAAAACTCGCCTGTTACAAAGGCATTTCATTTTTATTTTATTAGAACTCCATTACTTTTGTGTGTTCAAAATCCACCATTCAAAGCCCCATCACCACTTTTCAACCCTTTCTAACTTCATTTGCTATTTTTCATGCACTTACTGATTTTTTCCACCAAAATAACCCTGAAATTGAAAAGCGCTTCATATTAACTCCGAAAAGGTTGCAAGTTTGCATGGTATCTTCATTTCATGCACATAGCATGTTATAAAAAGTTGAGAGGGTTATGGCAAAAACTGGATGCCTTTCGTGAACAAAATGGGCAATCTCTTTCGAAGTATGAGGGTTTCGGATGAAAACTCGCCTGTTACAAAGGCATTTCATTTTTCTAACTTATTTGAACTCCATAGTTTTTGTGTGCTCAAAATGCACCATTCAACGCCACATTATCGCTTTTCAACCCTTTCTGACTTCATTTGCTACTTTTCATGCACTTACGGATTTTTTCCAGCAAAATAACCCTGAAATTGAAAAGCACTTCAAATGAACTCTAAAAGGTGAAAGTTGGCATGGTATCATCATTTCGCTTAGATAGCATGTTATAAAAATTTGAGAGGGTTACGGCAACAACTGGAGGCACTTCATGTACAAAATGGACAATCTCTTTCGAAGAATCAGGGTTTCACATGAAAACTGGCCTGCTACAAAGGCTTTTATTTTTTTTAACTTATTCGTACTTCATAATTTTTGTATGCTGAAAATTCACCATTCAAAGCCACATAATCACTTTTCAACCCTTTCTGACTTCATTTGCCATATTTCATGCACTTACTGATATTTTTCAGCAATATAATCATGAAATTGAAAAGCACTTCGAATGAACTCTGAAAAAGTTGAAAGTTGGCATGGTATCATCATTTCACTCAGAGAGCATGTTATAAAAGGTTGAGAGGGTTACGGCAAAAACTGGATGCACTTCGTGTACAAAATGGACAATCTCTTCCGAAATATCACGATTTCGGACGAAAACTCGCTTGTTACAAAGCCATTTCATTTTTTAAGTTATTTGAACTCCATAATTTTTGTATGTTCAAAATGCACCATTCAAAGGCATATCATCACTTTTCAACCCTTTCTTACTTCATTTGCTGTTTTTCATGCACTTACTTATTTTTTTCAGCAAAATAACCGAGAAATTGAAAAGAACTTCAAATGAACTCTGAAAAGGTTGAAAGTTGGCATGGTCTCATCATTTGACCCACGTAGCATGTGCTAGAAAGTTGAGAGGGTTACGACAAAAGCTAGATGCACTTCGTGTACAAAATGGACAATCTCTTTCGAACTATTAGGGTTTCGGATGAAAACTCGCCTGTTACAAAGGCATTTCATTTTTTTACGTTATTTGAACTCCATACTTTTTGTGTGTTCAAAATGCACCATTCAAACCCACATCGTCAATTTTCAAGCCTTTCTCACTTCATTTGCTATTTTTCATGGACTTACTAATTTTTTTCAGCAAATTAACCCTGAAATTGAAAAGCACTTCAAATGAACGCTGAAAAGGTTGAAAGTTGGCATTGTATCATCATTTCACCCACATAGCATGTAATAAAAAGTTGAGAGGGTTACGACAAAAACTGGATGCACTTCGTGTACAAAATGGACAATCTCTTTCGAAGTATCACGGTTTCGCACGAAAACTCGCCTCTTACAAAGGCATCTCATTTTTCTAACTGATTTGATCTCCATTCTTTTTGTGTGTTCAAAATGCACCATTCAAAGCCACATCATCACTTTTCAAACCTTTCTGACTTCATTTGCTATTTTTCATGCACTTATTGTTTTCCCCCCAAAATAACCCTGAAATTGAAAAGCACTACAAATGAACTCTGAAAAGGTTGAAAGTTGGCATGGTATCATCATTTCACGCACATATCATGTTATAAAAAGTTGAGAGGGTTACAGCAAAAACTGGATCCATTTCGTGTACAAAATGGAGAATCTCTTTCGGAGTATCATGGTTTCGGACGAAAACTCGCCTGTTACAAAGGCATTTCATTTTTTAACTTATTTGAACTCCATACTTTTTGTGTGTTCAAAATGAACCATTTAAAGCCACATCATCTCTTTTCAACCCATTCTGACTTCATTTGCTATTTTTCATGGACTTACTGATTTTTTCAGCAAATTAACCCTGAAATTGAAAAGCACTTCAAATGAACTCTGAAAAGGTTGAAAGTTGGCATGGTATCATCATTTCACCCACATAGCATGTTATGAAAAGTTGAGAGGGTTATGGCAAAAACTGGATGCACTTCGTGTACAAAATGGACAATCTCTTTCGAAGTATCAGGGTTTCGCACGAAAACTTGCCTGTTATAAAGGCATTTCATTTTTCTAACTGATTTCATCTCCATTCTTTTTGTGTGTTCAAAATGCACCATTCAAAGCCACATCATCACTTTTCAAACCTTTCTGACTTCATTTGCTATTTTTCATGCACTTATTGTTTTCCCCCCAAAATAAACCTGAAATTGAAAAGCACTAGAAGTGAACTCTGAAATGGTTGAAAGTTGGCATGGTATCATCATTTCACCCACATATCATCTTATAAAAAGTTGAGAGGGTTACAGCAAAAACTGGATGCACTTCATGTACAAAATGGACAATCTCTTTTGAAGTATCAGGGTTTCAAACGAAAACTCGCCTGTTACAAAGGCATTTCATTTTTTAACTTATTTGAACTCCATTACTTTTGTGTGTTCAAAATGCACCATTCAAAGCCCCATCATCACTTTTCAACCCTTTCTGACTTCATTTGCTATTTTTCATGCACTTACTGATTTTTTCCAGTAAAATAACCCTGAAATTGAAAAGCGCTTCAAATTAACTCTGAAAAGGTTGCAAGTTTGCATGGTATCATAATTTCATTCACATAGCATGTTATAAAAAGTTGAGAGGGTTACGACAAAAACTGGATGCCCTTCTGGAACAAAATGGGCAATCTCTTTCGAAGTATGAGGGTTTCGGACGAAAACTCGCCTGTTACAAAGGCATTTCATTTTTCTAACTTATTTGTACTCCATAATTTTTGTGTGCTCAAAATGCACCATTGAAAGCCACATTATCTCTTTTCAACCCTTTCTGACTTCATTTGCTACTTTTCATGCACTTACGGATTTCTTCCAACAAAATAACCCTGAAATTGAAAAGCACTTCAAATGAACTCTAAAAGGTGAAAGTTGGCATGGTATCATCATTTCGCTGAGATAGCATGTTATAAAATTTTGAGAGGGTTACGGCAACAACTGGAGGCACTTCATGTACAAAATGGACAATCTCTTTCGAAGAATCATGGTTTCACACGAAAACTGGCCTGCTACAAAGGCTTTTATTTTTTTAACTTATTCGTACTCCATACTTTTTGTCTGTTGAAAATTCACCATTCAAAGCCACACCATCACTTTTCAACCCTTTCTGACTTCATTTGCTATTTTTCATGCACTTACCGATTTTTTTCAGCAAAATAATCATGAAATTGAAAAGCACTTCGAATGAACTCTGAAAAAGTTGAAAGTTGGCATGGTATCATCGTTTCACTCAGAGAGCATGTTATAAAAGGTTGAGAGGGTTACGGCAAAAACTGGATGCACTTCGTGTAAAAAATGGACAATCTCTTTCGAAATATCACGGTTTCGGACGAAAACTCGCTTGTTACAAAGGCATTTCATTTTTTAACTTATTTCAACTCCATACTTTTTGTATGTTCAAAATGCACCATTCAATGTCATATCATCACTTTTCAACCCTCTCTGACTTCATTTGCTATTTTCCATGCACTTACTTATTTTTTTCAGCAAAATAACCGAGAAATTGAAAAGCACTTCAAATGAACTCTCAAAAGGTTGAAAGTTGGCATGGTCTCATCATTTGACCCACATAGCATGTGCTAGAAAGTTGAGAGGGTTACGACAAAAACTAGATGCACTTCATGTACAAAATGGACAATCTCTTTCGAAATATCAGCGTTTCGGACAAAAAGTCGCGTGTTACAAAGGCATTTCATTTATAAGTTATTTGCACTCCATAATTTTTCTGTGTTCAAAATGCACCATTCAAAGCCACATCACAAATTTTCCACCCTTTCTGACTTCATTTTCTATTTTTCATGCACTTACATATTTTTTCCCACCAAAATAACCCTTCAATTGAAAAGCACTTCAAATGAACTCTGAAAAGGTTGAAAGTTGGCATGGTATCATCATTTCACCCACATAGCATGTTACAAAATGTTGAGAGGGTTATGACAAAAACTGGATGCACTTCGTGTATAAAATGGACAATCTCTTTCGAACTATGAGGGTTTCGGACGAAAACTCGCCTGCTAGAAAAGGATTTCATTTTTTAACTTATTTGAACTCCATAGTTTTTGTGTGTTCAAAATGCACCATTGAAAGCCAAATCAACACTTTTCAACCCTTTTTGACTTCATTTGCTATTTTTTATGCACTTACTGATTTTTTTCCAGGAAAATAACCCTGATATTGAAAAGCACGTCAAATGAACTCCGAAAAGGTTGAAAGTTGGCATGGTATCATCATTTCACCCACATAGCATGTTATAAAAAGTTTAGAGGGTTACGACTAAAATTGGATGCACTTCATGTACAAAATGGACAATCTCTTTTGAAGTATGAGGGTTTCGAACGAAAACTCGCCTATTACAAAGGCATTTCATTTTTAACTTATTTGAACTCCATACTTTTTGTGTGTACAAAATGCACCATTCAAAGCCACATCATCACTTTTCAGCCCTTTCTGACCTCATTTGCTATTTTTCATGCATTTATGACGTTTTTTAGCAAAATAACCCTCAAATTGAAAAGCACTCCAAATGAACTCTGAAAAGGTTGAAAGTTGGCATGGTATCATTATTTCACCCTCATAGTTATAAAAAGTTAAGAGGGTTATGACAAAAAGTGGATGCATTTCATGTACAAAATGGGCAATCTCTTTCGAAGTATAAGGGTTTCGAACGAAAACTTGCCTGTTACAAAGGCATTTCATTTTTTAACCTATTTGAACTCCATACGTTTTGTGTGTAGAAAATTCACTATTCAAAGCCACATCATCTCTTTTCAACCCTTTCTGAATTCATTTGCTATTTTTCATGCACTTACTGATTTTTTCAGAAAAATAACACAGAAATTGAAAAACACTTCAAATGAATTCAGAAAAGGTTGAAAGTTGGCATGGTATCATCATTTCACCCACATAGCATGTTATAAAAATTTGAGAGGGTTACGGCAAAAACTGGATGCACTTCATGTACAAAATGGACAATCTCTTTCGAAGTATCAGGGTTTCGGACGAAAACTCGCTTGTTCCAAAGGCATTTCATTTTTTTTAACTTGTTTGAAATCCATACTTTTTGTATGTTCAAAATGCACCATTCAAAGCCACATTGTCACTTTTCAACCCTTTCTGAGTTTATTTGCTATTTTTCATGCACTTACTGATTGTTTCCAGCAAAATAACCCTGAAATTGAAATGCACTACAAATGAACTCTGAAAAGGTTGAAATTGGAATGGTATCATCATTTCACCCACATAGCATGTTATAAAAAGTTGAAAGGGTTACGAGAAAAACTGGATGCACTTCATGTACAAAATGGACAATCTCTTTCGAAGTATAAGGGTTTCGGAAGAAAACTCGCCTGTTACAAAGGCATTTCATTTTTTAACTTATATGAACTCCATAATTTTTGTGTGTTCAAAATTCACCAATCAAATCCACATCTTCACTTTTCGACCATTTCTGACTTCATTTGCTATTTTAAAGGCACTTACTGATTTTTTCTAGCAAAATAACCCTGAAATTGAAAAGCACTTCAAATGAACTCAGAAAAGGTTGAAAGTTGGCATGGTTTGATCATTTCACCCACATAGCATGTTATAAAAAGCTGAGAGGGTTATGGCAAAAATTGGATGCACTTCGTGTACAAAATGGACAATCTCTTTCAAGTATCAAGGTTTCGGACGAAAGTCGCCTGTTACAAAGGCATTTCATTTTTTAATTTATTTGAACTTCATACTTTTTGTGTGTTGAAAATGCACCATTCAAATTCACATCGTAAATTTTCAACCCTTTTTGACCTCATTTGCTATTTTTCATGCACTTACTGATTTTTTTCAGCAAAATAACCCTGAAATTGAAAAGCACTTCAAATGAAATCTGAAAAGGTTGAAAGTTCGCATGGTATCATCATTTCACCCACATAGAATGTCCTAAGAAGTTGAGAGGGTTATGGAAAAAATTGGATGCACTTCGTGTACAAAATGGACAATCTCTTTCAAAGTACAAGGGTTTCGGATGAAAACTCGCCTATTACAAAGCCATTTCATTTTTTCACTTATTCGAACTCCATAATTTTTGTGTGTTAAAAATGCACCACTCAAAGCCACATCATAAATTTTCAACCCTTTCTAACTTCATTTGCTATTTTTCATGCACTTACTAATTTTTTTTCACCAAAATAACCCTGAAATTGAAAAGCACTTCAAATGAACTCTAAAGAGGTTGAAATTTGGCACGGTATCATCATATCACCCACATAGCATGTTATAAAAAGTTGAGAGGGTTACGGCAAAAACTGGATGCACTTCATGTACAAAATACACAATCTCTTTCGAAGTATCTGGGTTTCGGACGAAAACTGGCCTGTTCCGAAGGCATTTCATTTTTTAACTTATTTGCACTCCATACTTTTTGTATGTTGAAAATGCACCATTCAAAGCCACATCATCACTTTTCAACCCTTTCTGACTTCATTTGCTATTTTTCATGCACTTAGTGATATATTTCACCAAAATAACCCTAAACTTGAAAAGCACTACAAAGGAACTCTGAAAAGGATGAAAGTTGGCATGGTATCATCATTTCACTCAGATAGCATGTTATAAAAAGTTGAGAGGGTTACGGCAAAAACTGGATGCACTTCATGTTCAAAATAGACAATTTCTTTCGGAGCATCAGGGTTTCGGACGAAAACTCGCTTGTTACAAAGTCATTTCATTTTTTAACTTATTTGAACTCCATCCTTTTTGTACGTTCAAAATGCACCAATCAAAGCCACATCATCACTTTTCAACCCATTCTGACTTGATTTGCTATTTTTCATGCACTTAGTGATTTTTTCCAGCAAAATAACCCTGAAAATGAAAAGTATTCTAAATGAACTCAGAAAGGTTGAAATTTGGCACGGTATCATCATTTCACCCACATAGCATGTTATAAAAAGTTGCGAGGGTTATGGCAAAAAGTGGATGCACTTCGTGTACAAAATGGACAATCTCTATGAAAGCATAAGGGTTTAGACGAAAACTCGCCTGTTAAAAAGGCATTCCATTTTTCTTAACTTATTTGAACTCCATACTTTTTGTGTGTTCAAAATGCACAATTCATTTACACTTCGTTTACAAAATGGACAAACTCTTTTGAAGTATCAGGGTTTCGGACGAAAACTTGCCTGTTACAAAGGCATTTCATTTTTTAACTTATTGGAACTCCATACTTTTTGTGTGTTTAATATCCATCATTAAAAGCCACATCATAACTTTACAACCCTTTCTGACTTCATTTGCTATTTTTCATCCACTTACTGATTTTTTCAGCAAAATAACCCTGAAATTTAAAAGCACTTCAAATGAACTCTGAAAAGGTTGAAAGTTGGCATGGCATCATAGTTTCACCCACATATCATGTCCTAAAATGTTGAGAGGGTTACAGCAAAAACTGGATGCACTTCGTGTACAAAATGGACGATCTCTTTCAAAGTATTAGGGTTTTGGACGAAAACTCGCCTTTTACAAAGGCATTTCATTTTTTAACTTATTTGAACTCCATACTTTTTGTGTGTTCAAAATGCACCATCAAAAGCCACATCATCACTTTTCAACCCTTTCTGACTTCATTTTTCTATTTTTCATGCACTTACTGATTTTTTTCAGCAAAATAACACTGAAATTGAAAAGCACTTCAAATGAACACTGGAAAGGTTGAAAGTTGGCATGGTATCATAATTTCACCCACATTGATGGTCGACGTATTAGTAAATCAAAAATTTTCCTATGATCACCAAGATCTATCCATGGAGAAACCAACAATGAGAGGGTAGAGATTGCATCTTCATACCTTTGAAGATCACTAAGCGAAAGCGTTACAAGAACGCGGTTGGTGGGGTCGTACTCGGAGCGATTCAGATCGCGGTGGATTCCGATCTTAGCGCCGAACAACGGCGCCTCCACGTTCAACACACGTGCAGCCCGGTGACGTCTCCTACGCCTTGATCCAGCAAGGAGGAAGGAGTGGTTGAGGGAGAGCACAACGGTGTGGTGACGGTGGAGCTACGTGAACTCCGGCAGGGCTTTGCCAAGCGCTACGGAGAACGAGGAAGAGGAAGGGTAGGGCTGCACCGAGAGAGAAAGAAGTCGTGTCTCAAATCAGCCCAAACCCTTGCATATATATAGGAGGAGGAAGAGGGAGGGCTGCCTTGGCCCCTCCTCCAAGGAGGAGAGGTTCGGCCGAACTAGGGGAAGAGTCCACCTCCCACAAGAGAGGTGGATCTCCTCTTTTAAAACCCTTTTGCCCTTTATCTCTTGATCCCAGCCGCATGGGCCTTTCTAGAAGATATTGTCCAGGCCAATAAGGGATGACACACCTCCTCTAAGGGCCTATAAATTCCTATGGTTGTCACACCCCTCCCGGGGGTCCTTCGGCACCCTCCCGGCCTTCCCGATACACTACCGATGAGCCCGAAAACTTTCCGGTGACCAAAACTGGACTTCCTATATATCAATCTTTACCTGCGGACCATTCCGGAGCTCCTCGTAATGTCTAGTATCTCATTAGGGACTCCGAACAACCTTCGGTAATCACGTACACCATTTCCCTCTAACCCCACCGTCATCGAACCTTAAGTGTGTAGACCCTACAGGTTCGGGAGGCACGTAGACATGACCGAGACATCTCTCCGGTCAATAACCAACAGCGGGATCTCGATACCCATGTTGGCTCCGATATGCTCCACGATGATCTCATCGGATGAACCACGATGTCGGGGATTCAATCAATCCCGTATACAATTCCCTTTGTCTATTGGTATGATACTTTCCCGAGATTCGATCGTTGGTATCTCTATACCTTGTTCAATATCATTACCGGCAAGTCTCTTTACTCGTTCCATAATACATCATCCCATGAATAATTCCTTAGTCACATTGATCTCATTATGATGATGTCTTACCGAGTGGGCCCAGAGATATCTCTCCGTCACACGGATTGACAAATCCCAGTCTCGATTCGTGCCAACCCAGCAGACACTTTCGGAGATACCCGTAGTGCACCTTTATGGCCACCCAGTTACTTTGTGACATTTCGCACACCCAAAGCATTCCTACGGTATCCCGGAGTTGCACAATCTCGTGGTCTAAGTAAACGATACTAGACATTGAAAAGCTTTAGCAAACGAACTACACGATCTTGTGCTATGCTTAGGATTGGGTCTTGTCCATCACATCATTCTTATAATGATGTGATCCCGTTATCCACGACATCCAATGTCCATGGTCATGAAACCTTGACCATCTATTGATCAATGAGCTAGTCAACTAGAGGCTCGCTAGGGACATGTTCTGGTCTATATATTCACACATGTATTACGGTTTCCGGTTAACACAATTATAGCATGAGAACAATAGACAATTATCATGAACTAGGAAATACAATAATAACCATTTTATTATTGCCTCTAGGGCATATTTCCAACACACATAGCATGTTATAAAAAGTTCAGAGGGTTACGGCAAAAACTGGATGCACTTCGTGTACAAAATGGACAATCTCTTTCGAAGTATCAGGGTTTCGGACGAAAACTGGCCTGTTACAAAGGCATTTCATTTTTTAACTTATTCGAAATCCATTCTTTTGTGTGTGTTCAAAATGCACCACTCAAAGCCACATCATCACTTTTCAACCTTTCTCACTTCATTAGCTATTTTTCATGCACTTGCTGATTTTTCCAGCAAAATAACGCTGAAATTAAAAAGCACTTCAAATGAACTCTGAAAAGGTTGAAACTTGTCATGGTCTCATCATTTGACCCACATAGCATGTGCTAGAAAGTTGAGAGGGTTACGACAAAAACTAGATACACTTCGTGAACAAAATGGACAATCTCTTTCGAACTATTAGGGTTTCGGATGAAAACTCGCCTGTTACAAAGGCATTTCATTTTATTAAGTTATTTGAACTCCATACTTTTTGTGTGTTCAAAATGCACCATTCAAAGCCACATCATCTATTTTCAACCCTTTCTGACTTCATTTGCTATTTTTCATGGACTTACTGATTTTTTCCAGCAAATTAACCCTGAAATTGAAAAGCACTTCAAATGAACTCTGAAAAGGTTGAAAGTTGACATGGTATCATCATTTCACCCACATAGCATGTTATAGAAAGTTGAGAGGGTTTCAGCAAAAACTGGATGCACTTCGTGTACAAAATGGACAATCTCTTTCGAAGTATCAGGGTTTCGCATGAAAACTCGCCTGTTATAAAGGCATTTCATTTTTATAACTTATTTGATATCCATTCTTGTTGTGTGTTCGAAATGCACCATTCGAAGCCACATCATCACTTTTCAAACCTTTCTGACTTCATTTGCTATTTTTCATGCACTTATTGTTTTCCCCCCAAAATAACCCTGAAATTGAAAAGCACTACAAATTAACTCTGAAAAGGTTGAAAGTTGGCATGGTATCATCATTTCACCCACATATCATGTTATAAAAAGTTGAGAGGGTTACAGCAAAAACCGGATGCACTTCGTGTACAAAATGGACAATCTCTTTCAAAGTATCAGGGTTTCGGACGAAAACTCGCCTGTTACAAAGGCATTTCATTTTTTAACTTATTTGAACTCCATTACTTTTTTGTGTTCAAAACGCACCATTCAAAGACACATCATCACTTTTCAACCATTTCTGACTTCATTTGCTATTTTTCATGCACTTCTTGATTTTTTTCCAGCAAAATAATCCTGAAATTGAAAAGCGCTTCAAATTAACTCTGAAAAAGTTTAAAGTTTGCATGGTATCATCATTTCATGCACATAGCATGTTATAAAAAGTTGAGAGGGTTCCGGCAAAAACTGGATGCCCTTCGTGAACAAAATAGGCAATCTCTTTCAAAGTATGAGGGTTCGGACGAAAACTCGCCTGTTACAAAGGCATTTCATTTTTCTAACTTATTTGAACTCCATAATTTTTGTGTGATAAAAATGCACCATTCGAAGCCACATTACCGCTTTTCAACCCTTTCAGACTTCATTTGTTATTTTTCATGCACTTACGGATTTTTTCCAGCAAAATAACTGTGAAATTGAAAAGCACTTCAAATGAACTCCAAAAGGTGAAAGTTGGCATGGTATCATTATTTCGCTCAGATAGCATGTTAGAAAAATTTGAGAGGGTTACGTCAACAACTAGAGTTACTTCGTGTACAAAATGGACAATCTCTTTCAAAGAATCAGGGTTTCACACGAAAACTGGCCTGCTACAAAGGCTTTTAATTTTTTAACTTATTTGTACTCCATACTTTTTGTGTGTTGAAAATTCACCATTCAAAGCCACATCATCACTTTTCAACCCTTTCTGACTTCATTTGCCATTTTTCATGCACTTACTGATTTTTTTCAGCAAAATAATCATGAAATTGGAAAGCACTTCGAATGAACTCTGAAAAAGTTGAAAGTTGGCATGGTATCATCATTTCACTCAGAGAGCATGTTATAAAAGGTTGAGAGGGTTACGGCAAAAACTTGATGCACTTCGTGTACAAAATGGACAATCTCTTTCGAAATATCACGGTTTCGGACGAAAACTCGCTTGTTACAAAGCCATTTCATTTTTTAACTTATTTGAACTCCATAGTTTTTGTATGTTCAAAATGCACCATTCAAAGGCATATCATCACTTTTCAACCCTTTCTGACTTCATTTGCTATTTTTCATGCACTTATTTTTTTCAGCAAAATAACTGAGAAATTGAAAAGCACTTCAAATGAACTCTGAAAAGGTTGAAAGTTGGCATGGTCTCATCATTTGACCCACATAGCATGTGCTATAAAGTTGAGAGGGTTACGACAAAAACTAAATGCACTTCGTGTACAAAATGGACAATCTATTTCGAACTATTAGGGTTTCGGACGAAAACTCGCCTGTTACAAAGGCACTTGATTTTTTTACGTTATTTGAACTCCATACTTTTTGTGTGTTCAAAATGCACCATTCAAACCCACATCGTCAATTTTCAACCCTTTCTGACTTCATTTGGTATTTTTCATGGACTTACTGATTTTTTCAGCAAATTAACCCTGAAATTGAAAAGCACTTCAAATGAACTCTGAAAAGGTTGAAAGTTGGCATGGTATCATCATTTCACCCACATAGCATGTTATAAAAAGTTGAGAGGGTTACGGCAAAAACTGGATGCACTTCGTGTACAAAATGGACAATCTCTTTCGAAGTATCAGGGTTTCGCACGAAAACTCGCCAGTTACAAAGGCATTTCATTTTTCTAACTGATTTTATCTCCATTCTTTTTGTGTGTTCAAAATGCACCATTCAGAGCCACATCATCACTTTTCAGACCTTTCTGACTTCATTTGGTATTTTTCATGCACTTATTGTTTTCCCCCCAAAATAACCCTGAAATTGAAAAGCACTACAAATGAACTCTGAAAAGGTTGAAAGTTGGCATGGTATCATCATTTCACCCACATATCATGTTATAAAAAGTTGAGAGGGTTACAGCAAAAACTGGATGCACTTCGTGTACAAAATGGACAATCTCTTTCGAAGTATCAGGGTTTCGGACGAAAACTCGCCTGTTAGAAGGGCATTTCATTTTTTTAAGTTATTTGAACTCCATATTTTTTGTTTGTTCAAAATCCACCATTCAAAGCCACATCAACAATTTTCAACCCTTTCTAACTTCATTTACTATTTTTCATGCATTTGCTGATTTTTTCCAGCAAAATAACCCTGAAATTGAAAAGCACTTCAAATGAACTCTGAAAAGTTTTAAAGTTGGCGTGGTATTATAATTTCACCCACATACCATGTTATAAAAATTTGAGAAGGTTCCGGCAAAAACTGGATGCACTTCGTGTACAAAATGGACAATCTCTTTCGAAGTATCACGATTTCGCACGAAAACTCGCCTGTTATAAAGACAATTCATTTTTTAACTTATATGAACTCCACTATTTTTGTGTGTTGAAAATGCACCATTCAAAGCCACATTATCACTTTTCAACCCTTTCTGACTTCATTTGCTATTTTTCATGCACTTATTGTTTTTCCCCCAAAATAACCCTGAAATTGAAAAGCACTACAAATGAACTCTGAAAAGGTTGAAAGTTGGCATGGTATCATCATTTCACCCACATATCATGTTATAAAAAGTTGAGAGGGTTACAGGAAAAACTGGAAGCACTTCGTGTACAAAATCGACAATCTCTTTCGAAGTATCAGGGTTTCGGACGAAAACTCGCCTGTTAGAAGGGCATTTCATTTTTTTAAGTTATTTGAACTCCATATTTTTTGTTTGTTCAAAATGCACCATCCAAAGCCACATCATCAATTTTCAACCCTTTCTAACTTCATTTGCTCTTTTTCATGCATTTACTGATTTTTCCAGCAAAATAACCCTGAAATTGAAAAGCACTTCAAATGAAATCTGAAAAGGTTTAAAGTTGGCGTGGTATTATAATTTCACCCACATAGCATGTTATAAAAAGTTGAGAAGGTTCCGGCAAAAACTGGATGCACTTCGTGTACAAAATGGACAATCTCTTTCGAAGTATCACGGTTTCGCACGAAAACTCGCGTGTTATAAAGAAAATTCATTTTTTTAACTTATTTGAACTCCACTATTTTTGTGTGTTCAAAATGCACCATTCAAAGCCACATCATCACTTTTCAACCCTTTGTGACTTCATTTGCTATTTTTCATGCACTTATTGTTTTCCCCCCAAAATAACCTTGAAATTGAAAAGCACTACAAATGAACTCTGAAAAGGTTGAAAGGTGGCATGGTATCATCATTTCACCCACATATCATGTTATAAAAAGTTGAGAGGGTTACAACAAAAACTGGATGCACTTCGTGTACAAAATGGACAATCTCTTTCGAAGTATCAGGGTTTCGAACGAAAACTCGCCTGTTACAAAGGCATTTCATTTTTTAACTTATTTGAATTCCATACTTTTTGTGTGTTCAAAATGAACCATTTAAAGCCACATCATCTCTTTTCAACCCATTCTGACTTCATTTGCTAATTTTCATGGACGTAATGATTTTTTTTCAACAAATTAACCCTGAAATTGAAAAGCACTTCAAATGAACTCTGAAAAAGTTGAAAGTTGGCATGGTATCATCATTTCACCCACATAGCATGTTATAAAATGTTGAGAGGGTTATGGCAAAAACTGGATGCACTTCGTGTACAAAATGGACAATCTCTTTCGTAGTATCTGGGTTTCGCACGAAAACTCGCCTGTTATAAAGGCATTTCATTTTTCTAACTGATTTGATCTCCATTCTTTTTTTGTGTTCAAAATGCACCATTCAAAGCCACATCATCAATTTTCAAACCTTTCTGACATAATTTGCTATTTTTCATGCACTTATTGTTTCCCCCCAAAATAACCCTGAAATTGAAAAGCACCACAAGTGAACTCTGAAAAGGTTGAAAGTTGGCATGGTATCATCGTTTCACCCACATATCATGTTATAAAAAGTTGAGAGGGTTACAACAAAAACTGGATGCACTTCGTGTAAAAAATGGACAATCTTTTTCGAAGTACCTGGGTTTCACACGAAAACTCGCCTGTTACAAAGGCATTTCATTTTTTAACTTATTTGAACTCCATTACTTTTGTGTGTTCAAAATGCACCATTCAAAGCCCCTTCATCACTTTTCAACCCTTTCTGACTTCATTTGCTATTTTTCATGCACTTACTGACTTTTTCCAGCAAAATAACCCAGAAATTGAAAAGCGCTTCAAATTAACTCTGAAAAGGTTGCAAGTTTGCATGGATTGATCAATTCACCCACATAGCATGTTATAAAAAGTTGAGAGGGTTATGGCAAAAACTGGATGCACTTCGTGTACAAAATGGACAATCTCTTTCAAAGTATCAAGGTTTCAGACGAAAGTCGCCTGTTACAAAGGCATTTCATTTTTTAATTTATTTGAACTTCATACTTTCTGTGTGTTGAAAATGCACCATTCAAATTGACATCATAAATTTTCAACCCTTTTTGACCTCATTTGCTATTTTTCATGCACTTACTGATTTTTTCCACTAAAATAACCCTGAAATTGAAAAGCACTTCAAATGAACTCTGAAAAGGTTGAAAGTTCGCATGGTATCATCATATCACCCACATAGCATGTTATAAAAAGTTGAGAGGGTTACGGCAAAAACTGGATGCACTTCGTGTACAAAATACACAATCTCTTTCGAAGTATCTGGGTTTCGGCCGAAAACTCGCCTGTTACGAAGGCATTTCATTTTTTAACTTATTTGAACTCCATACTTTTTGTGTGTTGAAAATTCACCATTCAAAGCCACATCATCACTTTTCAACCCTTTCTGACTTCATTTGCTATTTTTCATGCACTTAGTGATATATTTCACCAAAATAACCCTAAACTTGAAAAGCACTACAAAGGAACTCTGAAAAGGATGAAAGTAGGCATGGTATCATCATTTCACTCAGATAGCATGTTATAAAAAGTTGAGAGGGTTATGGCAAAAACTGGATGCACTTCATGTACAAAATAGACAATTTCTTTCGAAGTATCAGGGTTTCGGACGACAACTCGCTTGTTACCAAGGCATTTCATTTTTTAACTTATTTGAACTCCATACTTTTTGTACGTTCAAAATGCACCAATCAAAGCCACATCATCACTTTTCAACCCTTCTGACTTCATTTGCTATTTTTCATGCACTTACTGATTTTTTCCAGCAAAATAACCCTCAAATTGAAAAGTATTCTAAATGAACTCAGAAAGGTTGAAATTTGGCATGGTATCATCATTTCACCCACATAGCATGTTATAAAAAGTTGCGAGGGTTATGGGGAAAAGTGGATGCACTTCGTGTACAAAATGGTCAATCTCTATCAAAGTATAAGGGTTCAGACGAAAACTTGCCTGTTAAAAAGGCATTCCATTTTTTTTAACTTATTTGAACTCCATAATTTTTGTGTCTTGAAAATGCATAATTCAAAACCATGTCATCACTTTTCAACCCTTTCTGACTTCATTTGCTATTTTTCTTGCACTTGCTGATTTTTTTAACAAAATAACCTTGAAATTGAAAAGCACTTCAAATGAATTTAGAAAAGGACGAAAGTTGGCATGACATCATCATTTCACCCACATAGCATGTGCTAAAAAGTTGAGAGGGTTGCAGCAAAAACTAGATGCACTTCGTGTACAAAATGGACAATCTCTTTCGAAGTATCAGGGTTTTGAACGAAAACTCGACTATTACAAAGGCATGTCATTTTTTTAAACTTATTTGAACTCCATACTTTTGTTGTGTTCAAAATGCACCATTCAAAGCAACATCATCACTTTTGAACCCTTTCTCGCTTCATTTGCTATTTTTGATGAATTTACTCATTAATTTGTTTCAGCAAAATAACCCTGAAATTGAAAATCACTTCAAATGAACTCAGAAAAGGTTTAAATTTGTTATGGTATCATCATTTCACCCACATAGCATGTTATGAAAAGTTGAGAGGGTTACGGCAAAATTGGATGCACTTCGTGTACAAAATGGACAATCTCTTTCGAAGTATCAGGGTTTCGAACGAAAACTCGCCTGTTACAAAGGCATTTCATTTTTTAACGTATTTAAACTCCATACTCTTTGTGTGTTCAAAATTCACCATTCAAATCCACATCATCACTTTTCAACCCTTTCTGATTTCATTTGCTATTTTTCATGCACTTACTAATTTTTTCCAGCAAAATAACCCTCAAATTGAAAAGCATTTCAAATGAACTCAGAAAAGGTTGAAAGTTGGCATGGTATGATCATTTAACCCTTATAGCATGTTATAAATAGTTGAGAGGGTTATGGCAAATCCTGGATGCACTTCATGTACAAAATGGACAATCTCTTTCAAAGTATATGGGTTTCGGACGAAAACTCGCCTGTTACAAAGGCATTTCATTTTATTTTACTTATTTGAACTCCATACTTTTTGTGTGTTCGAAATGCACCATTAAAAGCAACAAGATCAGTTTCCAAAGCTTTCTGACTTCATTTGCTATTTTTCATGCACTTACTGATTTTTTCCAACAAAATAACCCTAGAATTTAAAAGCACTTCAAATGAACTCAGAAAAGGTTGAAATTTGTGATGGTATCTTCATTTCACTCACATAGCATGTGCTAAAAATTTGAGGGGTTACGGCAAAAATTGGATGCACTTCGTTTACAAAATGGACAAACTCTTTCGAAGTATGAGGGTTTCAGACGAAAACTCGCCTGTTACAAAGGCATTTCATTTTTTAACTTATTTGAGCTACATACTTTTTGTATGTTTAAAATCCATCATTAAAAGCCTCATCATAACTTTACAACGCTTTGTGACTTCATTTGCTATTTTTCATGCACTTACTGATTTTTTCAGCAAAATAACCCTGAAATTTAAAAGCACTTCAAATGAACCCTGAAAAGGTTGAAAGTTGGCATGGTATCATAATTTCACCCACATTTCATGCCCTAAAAAGTTGAGAGGGTTACAACAAAAACTGGATGCAGTTCGTGTACAAAATAGACAATCTCTTTCGAAGTATTAGGGTTTCAGACGAGAACTCGCCTTTTACCAAGGCATTTCATTTTTTAACTTATTTGAACTCCATACTTTATGTGTGTTCCAAATCCATCATCAAAAGCCACATCATCAGTTTTCAACCCTTTCTGACTTCTTTTTTCTATTTTTCATGCACTTACTGTTTTTTTCCACCAAAATAACACTGAAATTGAAAAGCACTTCAAATTACTATGAAAAGGTTGAAATTGGGCATGGTGTCATAATTTCACCCACATAACATGTTATAAAAAGTTCAGAGGGTTACAACAAAAACTGGATGCACTTCGTGTACAAAATGGACAATCTCTTTCGAAGTATTAGGGTTTCGGACAAAAACTCGCTTGTTACAAAGGCATTTCATTTTTTAACTTATTTGAACTCCATTCTTTTTGTGTGTTCAAAATGCACCATTCAAAGCCACATCATCACCTTTCAACCATTTCTGACTTCATTTGCTGTTTTTCATGCACTTACTGATTTTTTCCAGCAAAATAACCCTGAAATTGAAAGCACTTGAAATGAACTCAGAAAAGGTTGAAATTTTAATGGTATCATCATTTCACCCACATAGCATGTGCTAAAAAGATGGGAGGGTTACATCAAAAACTAGATGCACTTCGCATACAAAATGGACAAACTCTTACGAAGTATCAGGGTTTCGGACGAAAACTCGCGTGTTACAAAGACATTTCATTTTTTTAACTTATTTGAACTCCATAGTTTGTGTGTGTTCAAAATCCATCATTAAAAGCCACATCATCACTTTTCAACCCTTTTTGACTTCATTTGCTATTTTTCATGCACTTACAGATTTTTTGTCTAGCAAAATAACCCTGAAATTGAAAAGCACTTCAAATTACTCTAAAAGGTTGAAAGTTGGCATGGTATCATTATTTCACCCACATATCATGTTATGAAAAGTTGAGAGGGTTACGGCAAAAATTGGATGCACTTCGTGTACAAAATGGACAACCTCTTTCAAAGTATAAGGGTTCAGACAAAAACTCGCCTGTTACAAAGGCATTTCATTTTCTGAACTTATTTAAACTCCATACACTTTGTGTGTTCAAAATTCACCATTCAAATCCACATCATCACTTTTCAACCCTTTCTGACTTCATTTGCTATTTTTCATGCACTTAATGATTTTTTCCAACAAAATAACCCTCAAATTGAACAGCATTTCAAATGAACTCAGAAAAGGTTGAAAGTTGGCATGGTATCATCATTTCACCCTTATAGCATGTTATAAAGAGTTGACAGGGTTATGGCAAAACCTGGATGCACTTCGTGTTCAAAATGGACGAAAACTCGCCTGTTACAAAGGCATTTCATTTTATTTAACTTATTTGAACTCCATACGTTTTGTGTGTTCGAAATGCACCATTCAAAGCAACATCATCACTTTCCAACCCTTTCTGATTTCATTTGCTATTTTTCATGCACTTACTAATTTTTTTCCACCAAAATAACCCTGAAATTTAAAAGCACTTCAAATGAACTCAGAAAAGGTTGAAATTTCTGATGGTATCTTCATTTCACTCACATAGCATGTGCTAAAAATTTTAGAGGGTTACGACAAAAATTGGATGCACTTCGTTTACAAAATGGACAAACTCTTTCGAAGTATCAGGGTTTCGGACGAAAACTTGCCTGTTACAAAGGCATTTCATTTTTTAACTTATTGGAACTCCATACTTTTTGTGTGTTTAAAATCCATCATTAAAACCACATCATAACTTTACAACCCTTTCTGACTTCATTTGCTATTTTTCATGCACTTACTGATTTTTTCAGCAAAATAACCCTGAAATTTAAAAGCACTTCAAATGAACTCTGAAAAGGTTGAAACTTGGCATGGTACCATAAATTCACCCACATATTATGTCCTAAAAAGTTGAGAGGGTTACAGCAAAAACTTGATGCACTTCGTGTACAAAATGGACGATCTATTTCGAAGTATTAGGGTTTCGGACGAAAACTCGCCTTTTACAAAGGCATTTCCTTTTTTAACTTATTTGAACTCCATACTTTTTGTGTGTTCAAAATGCACCATTAAAAGCCACATCATCACTTTTCAACCCTTTCTGACTTCAATTTTCTATTTTTCATGCACTTACTAATTTTTTTCAGCTAAATAACACTGAAATTGAAAAGCACTTCAAATGAACTCTGAAAAGGTTGAAACTTGGCATGGTATCATAATTTCACCCACATTGATGGTCGACGTAGTAGTAAATCAAAAATTTTCCTACGATCACCAACATCTATCCATGGAGAAACCCGCAATGAGAGGGTAGAGATTGCATCTTCATACCTTTGAAGATCACTAAGCGGAAGCGTTACAAGAACGCGGTTGGTGGAGTCGTACTCGTAGCGATTCAGATCGCGGTGGATTCCGATCTTAGCGCCAAACAACGGCGCCTCCACGTTCAACACACATGCAGCCCGGTGACGTATCCTACGCCTTGATCCAGCAAGGAGGAAGGAGAGGTTGAGGGAGAGCACAACGGCATGGTGACGGTGGAGCTACGTGAACTCCGGCAGGGCTTTGCCAAGCGCTACGGAGAACGAGGAAGAGGAAGGGTAGGGCTGCACCGGGAGAGAAAGAAGTCGTGTCTCAAATCAGCCCAAACCCTTGCATATATATAGGAGGAGGAAGAGGGAGGGCTGCCTTGGCCCCTCCTCCAAGGAGGAGAGGTTCGGCCGAACTAGGGGAAGAGTCCACCTCCCACAAGGGAGGTGGATCTCCTCTTTTAAAACCCTTTTGCCCTTTATCTCTTGATCCCAGCCGCATGGGCCTTTCTAGAAGATATTGGCCAGGCCAATAAGGGCTGACACACCTCCTCTAAGGGCCTATAAAGTCCTATGGTTGTCACACCCCTCCCGGTGGTCCTTCGGCACCCTCCCGGCCTTCCCGATACACTACCGATGAGCCCGAAAACTTTCCGGTGACCAAAACTGGACTTCCTATATATCAATCTTTACCTGCGGACCATTCCGGAGCTCCTCGTAATGTCTAGTATCTCATCCGGGACTCCGAACAACCTTCAATAATCACGTACACTATTTCCCTATAACCCTACCGTCATCGAACCTTAAGTGTGTAGACCCTACGGGTTCGGGAGACACGTAGACATGACCGAGACATCTGTCCGGTCAATAACCGACAGCGTGATCTGGATACCCATGTTGGCTCCCATATGCTCCACGATGATCTCATCGGATGAACCACGATGTCGGGGATTCAATCAATCCCGTATACAATTCCCTTTGTCTATTGGTATGATACTTGCCCGAGATTCGATCGTTGGTATCTCTATACCTTGTTCAATATCATTACCGGCAAGTCTCTTTATTCGTTCCATAATACATCATCCCATGAATAATTCCTTAGTCACATTGAGCTCATTATGATGATGTCTTACCGAGTGGGCCCAGGGATACCTCTCCGTCACACGGAGTGACAAATCCCAGTCTCGATTCGTGCCAACCCAGCAGACACTTTCGGAGATACCCGTAGTGCACCTTTATGGCCACCCAGTTACTTTGTGATGTTTGGCACACCCAAAGCATTCCTACGGTATCCGGGAGTTGCGAAATCTCATGGTCTAAGGAAACGATACTAGACATTGAAAAGCTTTAGCAAACGAACTACACGATCTTGTGCTATGCTTAGGATTGGGTCTTGTCCATCACATCATTCTCCTAATCATGTGATCCCGTTATCCACGACATCCAATGTCCATGGTCATGAAACCGTGACCATCTATTGATCAATGAGCTAGTCAACTAGAGGCTCGCTAGGGACATGTTGTGGTCTATATATTCACACATGTATTACCGTTTCCGGTTAACACAATTATAGCATGAGAACAATAGACAATTATCATGAACTAGGAAATACAATAATAACCATTTTATTATTGCCTCTAGGGCATATTTCCAACACACATAGCATGTTATAAAAAGTTCAGAGGGTTACAGCAAAAACTGGATGCACTTCGTGTAAAAAATGGACAATCTCTTTCGAAGTATGAGGGTTTTGGACGAAAACTCGCCTGTTACAAAGGCATTTCATTTTTTAACTTATTTAAAATCCATTCTTTTTTGTGTGTTCAAAATGCACCATTCAAAGCCACATCATCACTTTTCAACCTTTCTGACTTCATTTGCTATTTTTCATGCACTTACTGATTTTTTCCAGCAAAATAACGCAGAAATTAGAAAGCACTTCAAATGAACTCTGAAAAGGTTGAAAGTTGGCATGGTATCATCATGTCATGCACATAGCATGTTATAAAAAGTTGAGAGGGTTACGGGAAAAACTAGATGCCCTTCGTGTACAAAATGGGCAATCTCTTTCGAAGTATGAGGGTTTCGGACGAAAACTTGCCTGTTACAAAGGCATTTCATTTTTCTAACTTATTTGAACTCTATTAGTTTTGTGTGTTCAAAATGCACCATTCGAAGCCACATCTTCACTTTTCAACCCTTTCTGACTTCATTTGCTATTTTTCATGCACTTACTGATTTTTTCCATCTAAATAACCCTGAAATTGAAAAGCGCTTCAAATTAACTCTGAAAAGATTGAAAGTTTGCACGGTATTATCATTTAATGGACATAGCATGTTATAAAAGGTTGAGAGGGTTACGGGAAAAACTGGATGTCCTACGTGTACAAAATGGGCAACATCTTTCGAAGTATGAGGGTTTCGGACGAAAACTCGCCTGTTACAAAGGCATTTCATTTTTCTAACTTATTTGAACTCAATACTTTGTGTGTGCTTAAAATGCACCATTCGAAGCCACATCATCGCTTTTCAACCCTTTCTGACTTCATTTGCTATTTTTCATGCACTTAATGATTTTTTCCAGCAAAATAACCCTGAAATTGAAAATCACTTCAAATGAACTCTAAAAGGTGAAAGTTGGCATGGTATCATCATTTTCCTCAGATAGCATGTTATAAAAATTTGAGAGGGTTACGGCAACAACTGGAGGCACTTCGTGTACAAAATGGACAATCTCTTTCGAAGAATCAAGGTTTCACACGAAAACTGGCCTGTTACAAAGGCTTTTAATTTTTTAACTTATTTGAACTCCATACTTTTTGTATGTTCAAAATGCACCATTCAAAGGCACATCATCACTTTTCAACCCTTTCTGACTTCATTTGCTATTTTTCATGCACTTACTTATTTTTTCGAGCAAAATAACCCAAAAATTGAAAAGCACTTCAAATGAACTCTGAAAAGTTTGAAACTTGGCATGGTCTCACCATTTGACCCACATAGCATCGCTTGTTACAAAGGCATTTCATTTCATTAACTTATTTGAACTCCATACTTTTCGTGTGTTCAAAATGCACCATTCAAAGCCACATCATCAATTTTCAACCCTTTCTTACTTCATTTGCTATTTTTCATGGACTTACTAATTTTTTCCCAGCAAATTAACCCTGAAATTGAAAAGCACTTCAAATGAACTCTGAAAAGGTTGAAAGTTGGCATGGTATCATAATTTCACCCACATAGCATGTTATAGAAAGTTGAGAGGGTTACGGCAAAAACTGGATGCACTTCGTGTACAAAATGGACAATCTCTTTCGAAGTATCAGGGTTTCGCATGAAAACTCGCTTGTTATAAAGGCATTTCATTTTTCTAACTTATTTGATCTCCATTCTTTTTGTGTGTTCAAAATGCACCATTCAAAGCCACATCATCACTTTTCAAAACTTTCTGACTTCATTTGCTATTTTTCATGCACTTATTGTTTTTCCCCCAAAATAACCCTGAAATTGAAAAGCACTACAAATGAACTCTGAAAAGGTTGAAAGTTGGCATGGCATCTTCATTTCACCCACATATCATGTTATAAAAAGTTGAGAGGGTTACGGCAATAACTGGATGCACTTCGTGTACAAAATGGACAATCTCTTTCAAAGTATCAGGGTTTCGGACGAAAACTTGCCTGTTACAAAGGCATTTCATTTTTTAACTTATTTGAACACCATTACTTTTTTGTGTTCAAAACGCACCATTCAAAGCCACATCATCACTTTTCAACCCTTTTTGACTCCATTTGCAATTTTTCATGCACTTATTGATTTTTTCCAGCAAAATAACCCTGAAATTGAAAAGTGCTTCAAATTAACTCTGAAAAGGTTGAAAGTTTGCATGGTATCATCATTTCATGCACATAGCATGTTATAAAAAGTTGAGAGGGTTGCGGCAAAAACTGGATGCCCTTCGTGAACAAAATGGGCAATCTCTTTCAAAGTATGAGGGTTTCGGACGAAAACTCGCCTGTTACAATGGCATTTCATTTTTGTAACTTATTTGAACTCCATAATTTTTGTGTGCTCAAAATGCACCATTCAAAGCCACATTATCACTTTTCAACCCTTTCTGACTTCATTTGTTATTTTTCATACACTTACAGATTTTTTCCAGCAAAATAACCGTGAAATTGAAAAGCACTTCAAATGAACTCTAAAAGGTGAAAGTTGGCACGGTATCATTATTTCGCTCAGATAGCATGTTATAAAAATTTGAGAGGGTTACGGCAACAACTGGAGGCACTTCGTGTACAAAATGGACAATCTCTTTCAAAGAATCAGGGTTTCACACAAAAACTTGGCTGCTACAAAGGCTTTTAATTTTTTAACTTATTTGTACTCCATACTTTTTGTGTGTTGAAAATTCACCATTCAAAGCCATGTCATCACTTTTGAACCCTTTCTGACTTCATTTGCTATTTTTCATGCACTTACTGATTTTTTTCAGCAAAATAATCATGAAATTGAAAAGCACTTCGAATGAACTCTGGAAAAGTTGAAAGTTGGCATGGGATCATCATTTCACTGAGAGAGCATGTTATGAAAGGTGGAGAGGGTTACGGCCAAGACTTGATGAACTTCGTGTACAAAATGGACAATTTCTTTCGAAATATCACGGTTTCGGACGAAAACTCGCTTGTTACAAAGGCATTTCATTTTTTAACTTATTTGAACTCCATACTTTTTGTATGTTCAAAATGCACCATTCAAAGGCACATCATCACTTTTTAACCCCTTCTGACTTCATTTCTATTTTTCATGCACTTGCTTATTTTTTTCCTGCAAAATAACCGAGAAATTGACAAGCACTTCAAATGAACTCTAAAAAGGTTCAAAGTTGGCATGGTCTCATCATTTGACCCACATAGCATGTGCTAGAAAGTTGAGAGGGTTACGACAAAAACTAGATGCACTTCATGTACAAAATGGACAATCTCTTTCGAACTATTAGGGTTTCGGATGAAAACTCGCGTGTTACAAAGGCATTTCATTTTTTTAAGTTATTTGAACTCCATACTTTTTGTGTGTTCAAAATGCACCAGTCAAAGCCACATCGTCAATTTTCAAACCTTTCTGACTTCATTTGGTATTTTTCATGGACTTACTGATTTTTTTCAGCAAATTAACCCTGAAATTGAAAAGCAATTCAAATGAACTCCGAAAAGGTTGAAAGTTCGCATGGTATCATCATTTCATCCACATAGCATATTAGAAAAAGTTGAGAGGGTTATGGCAAAAACTGGATGCACTTCGTGTACAAAATGGACAATCTTTTTCGAAGTATCAGGCTTTCACACGAAAACTCGTCTATTATAAACGCATTTAATATTTCTAACTTATTTGATCTCCATTCTTTTTGTGTGTTCAAAATGCACCATTTAAAGCCACATCATCACTTTTAAACCTTTCTGACTTCATTTGCTATTTTTCATGCACTTATTGTTTTCCCCCCAAAATAACCCTGAAATTGAAATGCACTACAAATGAACTCTGAAAAGGTTGAAAGTTGGCATGGTATCATCATTTCACCCACATATCATGTTAGAAAAGGTTGAGAGGGTTACAGCAATAACTGGAAGCACTTCGTGTACAAAATGGACAATCTCTTTCAAAGTATCAGGGTTTCGGACGAAAAGTTGCCTGTTACAAAGGCATTTCATTTTTTAACTTATTTGAACACCATTACTTTTTTGTGTTCAAAACGCACCATTCAAAGCCACATCATCACTTTTCAACCCTTTTTGACTCCATTTGCAATTTTTCATGCACTTATTGATTTTTTCCAGCAAAATAACCCTGAAATTGAAAAGTGCTTCAAATTAACTCTGAAAAGGTTGACAGTTTGCATGGTATCATCATTACATGCACATAGCATGTTATAAAAAGTTGAGAGGGTTGCGGCAAAAACTGGATGCCCTTCGTGAACAAAATGGGCAATCTCTTTCAAAGTATGAGGGTTTCGGACGAAAACTCGCCTGTTACAATGGCATTTCATTTTTGTAACTTATTTGAACTCCATAATTTTTGTGTGCTCAAAATGCACCATTCAAAGCCACATTATCACTTTTCAACCCTTTCTGACTTCAGTTGTTATTTTTCATACACTTACAGATTTTTTCCAGCAAAATAACCGTGAAATTGAAAAGCACTTCAAATGAACTCTAAAAGGTGAAAGTTGGCACGGTATCATTATTTCGCTCAGATAGCATGTTATAAAAATTTGAGAGGGTTACGGCAACAACTGGAGGCACTTCGTGTACAAAATGGACAATCTCTTTCAAAGAATCAGGGTTTCACACGAAAACTTGGCTGCTACAAAGGCTTTTAATTTTTTAACTTATTTGTACTCCATACTTTTTGTGTGTTGAAAATTCACCATTCAAAGCCATGTCATCACTTTTGAACCCTTTCTGACTTCATTTGCTATTTTTCATGCACTTACTGATTTTTTTCAGCAAAATAATCATGAAATTGAAAAGCACTTCGAATGAACTCTGGAAAAGTTGAAAGTTGGCATGGGATCATCATTTCACTGAGAGAGCATGTTATAAAAGGTGGAGAGGGTTACGGCCAAGACTTGATGAACTTCGTGTACAAAATGGACAATCTCTTTCGAAATATCACGGTTTCGGACGAAAACTCGCTTGTTACAAAGGCATTTCATTTTTTAACTTATTTGAACTCCATACTTTTTGTATGTTCAAAATGCACCATTCAAAGGCACATCATCACTTTTTAACCCCTTCTGACTTCATTTGCTATTTTTCATGCACTTACTTATTTTTTTCCTGCAAAATAACCGAGAAATTGACATGCACTTCAAATGAACTCTAAAAAGGTTCAAAGTTGGCATGGTCTCATCATTTGACCCACATAGCATGTGCTAGAAAGTTGAGAGGGTTACGACAAAAACTAGATGCACTTCATGTACAAAATGGACAATCTCTTTCGAACTATTAGGGTTTCGGATGAAAACTCGCGTGCTACAAAGGCATTTCATTTTTTTAGGTTATTTGAACTCCATACTTTTTGTGTGTTCAAAATGCACCATTCAAAGCAACATCGTCAATTTTCAAACCTTTCTGACTTCATTTGGTATTTTTCATGGACTTACTGATTTTTTTCAGCAAATTAACCCTGAAATTGAAAAGCAATTCAAATGAACTCCAAAAAGGTTGAAAGTTCGCATGGTATCATCATTTCACCCACATAGCATAGTAGAAAAAGTTGAGAGGGTTATGGCAAAAACTGGATGCACTTCGTGTACAAAATGGACAATCTCTTTCGAAGTATCAGGCTTTCACACGAAAACTCGCCTATTATAAACGCATTTAATATTTCTAACTGATTTGATCTCCATTCTTTTTGTGTGTTCAAAATGCACCATTTAAAGCCACATCATCACTTTTAAACCTTTCTGACTTCATTTGCTATTTTTCATGCACTTATTGTTTTCCCCCCAAAATAACCCTGAAATTGAAATGCACTACAAATGAACTCTGAAAAGGTTGAAAGTTGGCATGGTATCATCATTTCACCCACATATCATGTTATAAAAAGTTGAGAGGGTTACAGCAAACACTGGATGCACTTCGAGTACAAAATGAACAATCTCTTTCGAAGTATCAGGGTTTCGGACGAAAACTCGCGTGTTACAAAGGCATTTCATTTTTTAACTTATTTGAACTCCGTTACTTTTGTGTGTTCAAAATGCACCATTCAAAGCCCCATCATCACTTTTCAACCCTTTCTGACTTCATTTGCTATTTTCATGCACTTACTGATTTTTTTCCAGCAAAATAACTCTGAAATTGAAAAGCGCTTCAAATTAACTCTGAAAAGGTTGCAAGTTTGCATGGTATCATAATTTCATGCAAATAGCATGTTATAAAAAGTTGAGAGGGTTACGGAAAAAACTGGATGCCCTTCGTGAAAAAAAGGGCAATCTCTTTCGAAGTATGAGGGTTTCGCACGAAAACTCGCCTGTTACGAAGGCATTTCATTTTTCTAACTTATTTGAACTCCATAGTTTTTGTGTGCTCAAAATGCACCATTCAACGCCACATTATTGCTTTTCAACCCTTTCTGACTTCATTTGCTACTTTTCATGCACTTACGGATTTTTTCCACCAAAATAACCATGAAATTGAAAAGAACTTCAAATGAACTCTGAAAGGTGAAAGTTGGCATGGTATCATCATTTCGCTCAGATAGCATGTTATAAAAATTTGAGAGGGTTACGGCAACAACTGGAGGCACTTCGTGTACAAAATGGACAATCTCTTTCGAAGAATCAGGGTTTCACACGAAAACTGGCCTGCTACAAAGGCTTTTAATTTGTTTAACTTATTTGTACTAAATACTTTTTGTGTGTTGAAAATTCACCATTCAAAGCCACATCATCACTTTTCAACCCTTTCGGACTTCATTTGCTATTTTTCATGCACTTACTGATTCTTTCAGCAAAATAATCATGAAATTGAAAAGCACTTCGAATGAACTCTGAAAAAGTTGAAAGTTGGCATGGCATCATCATTCCACTCAGAGAGCATGTGATAAAAGGTTGAGAGGGTTACGGCAAAACTGGATGCACTTCGTGTACAAAATGGACAATCTCTTTCGAAATATCACGATTTCGGACGAAAACTCGCTTGTTACAAAGCCATTTCATTTTTTAACTTATTTGAACTCCATACTTTTTGTATGTTCAAAATGCACCATTCAAAGGCACATCATCACTTTTCAACCCTTTCTGACTTCATTTGCTATTTTTCAAGCACTTACTTATTTTTTTCAGCAAAATAACCGAGAAATTGAAAAGCACTACAAATGAACTCTAAAAAGGTTGAAAGTTGGCATGGTCTCATCATTTGACCCACATAGCATGTGCTAGAAAGTTGAGAGGGTTACGACAAAAACTAGATGCACTTCGTGTACAAAATGGACAATCTCTTTCGAACTATTAGGGTTTCGGATGAAAACTCGCCTGTTACAAAGGCATTTCATTATTTTTACGTTATTTGAACTCCATACTTTTTGTGTGTTCAAAATGCACCATTCAAAGCCACATCGTCAATTTTCAACCCTTTCTGACTTCATTTGGTATTTTTCATGGACTTACTGATTTTTTTCAGCAAATTAACCCTGAAATTAAAAAGCACTTCAAATGAACTCCAAAAAGGTTGAAAGTTGCCATGGTATCATCATTTCACCCATATATCATGTTATAAAAAGTTGAGAAGGTTACGGCAAAAACTGGATGCACTTCGTGTACAAAATGGACAATCTCTTTCGAAGTATCAGGGTTTCACACGAAAACTCGCCTGTTACAAAGGCATTTAATATTTCTAACTGATTTGGTCTCATTTCTTTTGTGTGTTCAAAATGCACCATTCAAAACCACATCATCACTTTTCAGACCTTTGTGACTTCCTTTGCTATTTTTCATGCACTTATTGTTTTCCCCCCAAAATAACCTTGAAAATGAAAAGCACTACAAATGAACTCTGAAAAGGTTGAAAGTTGGCGTGGTATCATAATTTCACCACCATATCATGTTATAAAAAGTTGAGAGGGTTACAGTAAAAACTGGATGCACTTCGTGTACAAAATGGACAATCTCTTTCGAAGTATCAGGGTTTCGGACGAAAACTCGCCTGTTACAAACGCATTTCATTTTTTAACTTATTTGAATTCCATAATTTTTGTGTCTTCAAAATGAACCATTTAAAGCCACATCATCTCTTTTCAACCCATTCTGACTTCATTTGCTATTTTTCATGGACTTACTGATTTTTCTCAGCAAATTAACCCTGAAATTGAAAAGCACTTCAAATGAACTCTGAAAAGGTTGAAAGTTGGCATGGTATTATCATTTCACCCACATAGCATGTTATAAAAAGTTGAGAGGGTTATGGCAAACACTGGATGCACTTCGTGCACAAAATGGACAATCTCTTTTGAAGTATCAGGATTTCGCACGAAAACTTGCCTGTTATAAAGGCATTTCATTTTTCTAACTGATTTGATCTCCAATTTTTTTTTGTTTTCAAAATGCATCATTCAAAGCCACATCATGACTTTTCAAACCTTTCTGACTTCATTTGCTATTTGTCATGCACTTATTGTTTCCCCCCCAAAATAACCCTGAAATTGAAAAGCACTACAAGTGAACTCTGAAAAGGTTGAAAGTTGGAATGGTATCATCATTTCACCCACATATCATGTTACAAAAAGTTGAGAGGGTTACAGCAAAAAGTGGATGCACTTCGTGTACAAAATGGACAATCTCTTTCGAAGTATCAGGGTTTCAGACGAAAACTCGCCTGTTACAAAGGCATTTCATTTTTTAACTTATTTGAACTCCATTACTTTTGTGTGTTCAAAATGCACCATTCAAAGCCCCATCATCACTTTTCAACCCTTTCTGACTTCATTTGCTATTTTTCATGCACTTACTGATTTTTGCCAGCAAAATAACCCTGAAATTGAAAAGCGCTTCAAATTAACTCTGAAAAGGTTGCAAGTTTGCATGGTATCATCATTTCATTCACATAGCATGTTATAAAAAGTAGAGAGGGTTACGGCAAAAACTCGATGCCCTTCGTGAACAAAATGGGCAATCTCTTTCGAAGTATGAGGGTTTCGGACGAAAACTCGCCTGTTAAAAAGGCATTTCATTTTTCTAACTTATTTGAACTCCATAGTTTTTGTCTGCTCAAAATGCAACATTCAACGCCACATTATCGCTTTTCAACCCTTTGTGACTTCATTTGCTACTTTTCATGCACTTACGGATTTTTTCCAGCAAAATAACCCTGAAATTGAAAAGCACTTCAAATGAACTCTAAAAGGTGAAAGTTGGCATGGTATCATCATTTTGCTCAGATAGCATGTTATAAAAATTTGACAGGGTTACGGCAACAACTGGAGGCACTTCGTGTACAAAATGGACAATCTCTTTCGAAGAATCAGGGTTTCACACGAAAACTGGCCTCCTATAAAGGCTTTTAAATTTTTTAACTTATTTGTACTCCATAATTTTTGTGTGTTGAAAATTCACCATTCAAAGCCACATCATCACTTTTCAACCCTTTCTGACTTCATTTGCTATTTTTCATGCACTTACTGATTTTTTCCAGCAAAATAATCATGAAATTGAAAAGCACTTCGAATGAACTCTGAAAAAGTTGAAAGTTGGCATGGTATCATCATTTCACTCAGAGAGCATGTTAGAAAAGGTTGAGAGGGTTACGGCAAAAACTGGATGCACTTCGTGTACAAAATGGACAATCTCTTTCGAAATATCACGATTTCGGACGAAAACTCGCTTGTTACAAAGCTATTTCATTTTTGAACTTATTTGAACTCCATACTTTTTATATGTTCAAAATGCACCATTCAAAGGCACATCAACACTTTTCAACCCTTTCTGACTTCATTTGCTATTTTTCATGCACTTACTTATTTTTTTCAGCAAAATAACCGAGAAATTGAAAAGCACTTCAAATGAACTCTGAAAAGGTTGAAAGTTGGCATGGTCTCATCATTTGACCCACATAGCATGTTATAAAAAGTTGAGAGGGTTACGGCAAAAACTGGATGCACTTCGTGTACAAAATGGACAATCTCTTTTGAAGTATCAAGGTTTCGCACGAAAACTCGCCTGTTACAAAGGCATTTCGTTTTTCTAACTGATTTGATCTCCATTATTTTTGTGTGTTCAAAATGCACCATTCAAAGCCCCATCATCACTTTTGAACCCTTTCTGACTTCATTTGCTATTTTTCATGCACTTACTGATTTTTTCTAGCAAAATAACCCTGAAATTGAGAAGCGCTTCAAATTAACTCTTAAAAGGTTGAAAGTTTGCATGGTATAATCATTTCATGCACATAGCATGTTATAAAAAGTTGAGAGGATTACGGCAAAAACTGGATGCCCTTCGTGAACAAAATGGGCAATCTCTTTCGAGGTATGAGGGTTTCGGACGAAAACTCGCGTGTTACAAAGGCATTTCATTTTTCTAACCTATTTGAACCCCATAATTTTTGTGTGCTCAAAATGCACCATTCAAAGCCACATTATCGCTTTTCAACCCTTTCTGACTTCATTTGTTATTTTTCATGCACTTACTGATTTTTTCTAGCAACATAACCCTGAAATTGAGAAGCGCTTCAAATTAACTCTGGAAAGGTTGAAAGTTTGCATGGTATAATCATTTCGCTCAGATAGCATGTTATAAAAAGTTGAGAGGGTTACGGCAAAAACTGGATGCCCTTCGTGAACAAAATGGGCAATCTCTTTCGAAGTATGAGGGTTTCAGACGAAAACTCGTCTATTACAAAGGCATTTCATTTTTCTAACTTTTTTGAACTCAATAATTTTTGTGTGCTCAAAATGCACCATTCAAAGCCACATCAGCGCTTTTCAACCCTTTCTGACTTCATTTGTTATTTTTCATGCACTTACTTATTTTTTCTAGCAACATAACCCTAAAATTGAGAAGCGCTTCAACTTAACTCTGGAAAGGTTGAAAGTTTGCATGGTATAATCATTTCGCTCAGATAGCATGTTATAAAAAGTTGAGAGGGTTACGGCAAAAACTGGATGCCCTTCGTGAGCAAAATGGGCAATCTCTATCGAAGTATGAGGGTTTCGGACGAAAACTCATCTGTTACCAAGGCATTTCATTTTTCTAACTTTTTTGAACTCAATAATTTTTGTGTGCTCAAAATGCACCATTCAAAGCCACATCATCGCTTTTGAACCCTGTCTGACTTCATTTGCTACTTTTCATGCAGTTACGGATTTTTTCTAGCAAAATAACCTTGAAATTGAAAAGCACTTCAAATGAACTCTAAAAGGTGAAAGTTGGCATGGTATCATCATTTCGCTTAGATAGCATGTTATAAAAATTTGAGAGGGTTACGGCAACAACTGTAGGCACTTCGTGTACAAAATGGACAATCTCTTTCGAAGAATGAGGGTTTGACACGAAAACTGGCCTGTTACAAAGGCTTTTAATTTTTTTAACTTATTTGTACTCCATACTTTTTGTGTGTTGAAACTTCACCATTCAAAGCCACACATTACTTTTCAACCCTTTCTGACTTCATTTGCTATTTTTCGTGCACTTACTGAGTTTTTTCAGCAAAAAAATCCTGAAATTGAAAAGCACTTCGAATGAACTCTGAAAAAGTTGAAAGTTGGCATGGTATCATCATTTCACTTAGACAGGAAGGTTATAAAAAGTTGAGAGGGTTACGGCAAAAACTGGATGCACTTCGTGTACAAAATGGACAATCTCTTTCGAAATATCACGGTTTCGGACGAAACTCGCTTGTTACACAGGCATTTCATTTTTTTAACTTATTTGAACTCCATACTTTTTGTATGTTCAAAATGCACCATTCAAAGGCACATCATCACCTTTCAACCCTTTCTGACTTCATTTGCTATTTTTCATGCACTTACTTATTTTTTCACCAAAATAACCCAGAAATTGAAAAGCACTTCAAATGAACTCTGAAAAGGTTGAAAGTTGGCATGGTCTCATCATTTGACCCACATAGCATGTGCTAGAAAGTTGAGAGGGTTACGACAAAAACTAGATGCACTTCGTGTACAAAATGGACAATCTCCTTCGAACTATTAGGGTTTCGGATGAAAACTCGCCTGTTACAAAGGCATTTCATTTTTTTAAGTTATTTGAACTCAATACTTTTTGTGTGTTCAAAATGCACCATTCAAAGCCACATCATCAATTTTCAACCCTTTCTGACTTCATTTGCAATTTTTCATGGACTTACTGTTTTTTCCAGCAAATTAACCCTGAAATTGAAAAGCACTTCAAATGAACTCTGGAAAGGTTGAAAGTTGGCATGGTATCATCATTTCACCCACATATTACGTCATAAATAGTTGAGAGGGTTACGGTAAAAACTGGATGCACTTCGTGTACAAAATGCACAATCTCTTTCGAAGTATCAGGGTTTCGCACGAAAACTCGCCTGTTATAAAGGCATTTCATTTTTCTAACTTATTTGATCTCCATTCTTTTTGTGTGTTCAAAATGCACCATTCAAAGCCACATCATCACTTTTCAAACCTTCCTCACTTCATTTGTTATTTTTCATGCGCTTACTGATTTTTTCTAGCAACATAACCCTGAAATTGAGAAGCGCTTCAAATTAACTCTAGAAAGGTTGAAAGTTTGCATGGTATAATCATTTCGCTCAGATAGCATGTTATAAAAAGTTGAGAGGGTTACGGCAAAAACTGGATGCCCTTCGTGAACAAAATGGGCAATCTCTTTCGAAGTATGAGGGTTTCGGACGAAAACTTGTCTGTTACAAAGGCATTTCATTTTTCTAACTTTTTTGAACTCAATAATTTTTGTGTGCTCAAAATGCACCATTCAAAGCCACATCATCGCTTTTGAACCCTTTCTGACTTCATTTGCTACTTTTCATAAAGTTACGGATTTTTTCTAGCAAAATAACCTTGAAATTGAAAAGCACTTCAAATGAACTCTAAAAGGTGAATGTTGGCATGGTATCATCGTTTCGCACAGATAGCATGTTATAAAAATTTGAGAGGGTTACGACAACAACTATAGGCACTTCGTGTACAAAATGGACAATCTCTTTCGAAGAATGAGGGTTTGACACGAAAACTGGCCTGTTACAAAGGCTTTTAATTTTTTTAACTTATTTGTACTCCATACTTTTTGTGTGTTGAAACTTCACCATTCAAAGCCACATCATTACTTTTCAACCCTTTCTGACTTCATTTGCTATTTTTCATGCACGTACTGATTTTTTTCAGCAAAATAATCCTGAAATTGAAAAGCACTTCGAATGAACTCTGAAAAAGTTGAAAGTTGGCATGGTATCATCATTTCACTTAGAGAGCATGTTATAAAAAGTTGAGAGGGTTACGGCAAAAACTGGATGCACTTCGTGTACAAAATGGACAATCTCTTTCGAAATATCACGGTTTCGGACGAAACTCGCTTGTTACAAAGGCATTTCATTTTTTTAACTTATTTGAACTCCATACTTTTTGTATGTACAAAATGCACCATTCAAAGGCACATCATCACCTTTCAACCCTTTCTGACTTCATTTGCTATTTTTCATGCACTTACTTATTTTTTTCAGCAAAATAACCCAGAAATTGAAAAGCACTTCAAATGAAATCTGAAAAGGTTGAAAGTTGGCATGGTGTCATCATTTGACCCACATAGCATGTGCTAGAAAATTGAGAGGGTTACGACAAAAACTAGATGCACTTCGTGTACAAAATGGACAATCTCCTTCGAACTATTAGGGTTTCGGATGAAATTCGCCTGTTACAAAGGCATTTCATTTTTTTAAGTTACTTGAACTCCATACTTTTTGTGTGTTCAAAATGCACCATTCAAAGCCACATCATCAATTTGCAACCCTTTCTGACTTCATTCGCAATTTTTCATGGACTTACTATTTTTTTCCAGCAAATTAACCCTGAAATTGAAAAGCACTTCAAATGAACTCTGGAAAGGTTGAAAGTTGGCATGGTATCATCATTTCACCCACATAGCATGTCATAAAAAGTTGAGAGGGTTACGGTAAAAACTGGATGCACTTCGTGTACAAAATGCACAATCTCTTTCGAAGTATCAGGGTTTCGCACGAAAACTCGCCTGTTATAAAGGCATTTCATTTTTATAACTTATTTGATCTCCATTATTTTTGTGTGGTCAAAATGCACCATTCAGAGCCACATCATCACTTTTCAAACCTTCCTGACTTCATTTTTATTTTTCATGCACTTACTTATTTTTTCTAGCAACATAACCTTGAAATTGAGAAGCGCTTCAAATTAACTCTGGAAAGGTTGAAAGTTTGCATGGTATAATCATTTCGGTCAGATAGCATGTTATAAAAAGTTGAGAGGGTTACGGCAAAAACTGGATGCCCTTCGTGAACAAAATGGGCAATCTCTTTCGAAGTATGAGGGTTTCGGACGAAAACTCGTCTGTTACAAAGGCATTTCATTTTTCTAACTTTTTTGAACTCAATAATTTTTGTGTGCTCAAAATGCACCATTCAAAGCCACATCATCGCTTTTAAACCCTTTCTGACTTCATTTGTTTTTTTTCATGCACTTACTGATTTTTTCTAGCAACATAACCCTGAAATTGAGAAGCGCTTCAAATTAACTCTGGAAAGGTTGAAAGTTTGCATGGTATAATCATTTCGCTCAGATAGCATGTTATAAAAAGTTGAGAGGGTTACGGCAAAAACTGGATGCCCTTCGTGAACAAAATGGGCAATCTCTTTCGAAGTATGAGGGTTTCAGACGAAAACTCGTCTGTTACAAAGGCATTTCATTTTTCTAACTTTTTTGAACTCAATAATTTTTGTGTGCTCAAAATGCACCATTCAAAGCCACATCATCGCTTTTCAACCCTTTCTGACTTCATTTGCTACTTTTCACGCAGTTACGGATTTTTTCCACCAAAATAACCTTGAAATTGAAAAGCACTTCAAATGAGCTCTAAAAGGTGAAAGTTGGCATGGTATCATCATTTCGCTCAGATAGCATGTTATAAAAATTTGAGAGGGTTACGACAACAACTGTAGGCACTTCGTGTACAAAATGGACAATCTCTTTCGAAGAATGAGGGTTTGACACGAAAACTGGCCTGTTACAAAGGCTTTTAATTTTTTTAACTTATTTGTACTCCATACTTTTTGTGTGTTGAAACTTCACCATTCAAATCCACATCATTACTTTTCAACCCTTTCTGACTTCATTTGCTATTTTTCATGCACTTACTGATTTTTTTCAGCAAAATAATCCTGAAATTGAAAAGCACTTCGAATGAACTCTGAAAAAGTTGAAAGTTGGCATGGTATCATCATTTCACTCAGAGAGCATGTTATAAAAAGTTGAGAGGGTTACGGCAAAAACTGGATGCACTTCGTGTACAAAATGGACAATCTCTTTCGAAATATCACGGTTTCGGACGAAACTCGCTTGTTACAAAGGCATTTCATTTTTTTAACTTATTGGAACTCCATACTTTTTGTATGTACAAAATGCACCATTCAAAGGCACATCATCACCTTTCATCCATTTCTGACTTCATTTGCTATTTTTCATGCACTTACTTATTTTTTGCAGCAAAATAACCCAGAAATTGAAAAGCACTTCAAATGAACTCTGAAAAGGTTGAAAGTTGGCATGGTCTCATCATTTGACCCACATAGCATGTGCTAGAAAGTTGAGAGGGTTACGGCAAAAACTAGATGCACTTCGTGTACAAAATGGACAATCTCCTTCGAACTATTAGGGTTTCGGATGAAAACTCGCCTGTTACAAAGGCATTTCATTTTTTTAAGTTATTTGAACTCCATACTTTTTGTGTGTTCAAAATGCACCATTCAAAGCCACATCATCAATTTTCAACCCTTTCTGACTTCATTCGCAATTTTTCATGGACTTACTGTTTGTTTCCAGCAAATTAACCCTAAAATTGAAAAGCACTTCAAATGAACTCTGGAAAGGTTGAAAGTTGGCATGGTATCATCATTTCACCCACATAGCATGTCATAAAAAGTTGAGAGGGTTACGGTAAAAACTGGATGCACTTCGTGTACAAAATGCACAATCTCTTTCGAAGTATCAGGGTTTCGCACGAAAACTCGCCTGTTATAAAGGCATTTCATTTTTCTAACTTATTTTATCTCCATTATTTTTGTGTGTCCAAAATGCACCATTCAAAGCCACATCATCACTTTTCAAACCTTCCTGACTTCATTTGCTATTTTTCATGCACTTACTGATTTTTTCTAGCAACATAACCCTGAAATTGAGAAGCGCTTCAAATTAACTCTGGAAAGGTTGAAAGTTTGCATGGTATAATCATTTCGGTCAGATAGGATGTTATAAAAAGTTGAGAGGGTTACGGCAAAAACTGGATGCCCTTCGTGAACAAAATGGGCAATCTCTTTCGAAGTATGAGGGTTTCGGACGAAAACTCGTCTGTTACAAAGGCATTTCATTTTTCTAACTTTTTTGAACTCAATAATTTTTGTGTGCTCAAAATGCACCATCCAAAGCCACATCATCGCTTTTAAACCCTTTCTGACTTCATTTGTTACTTTTCATGCACTTACTGATTTTTTCTAGCAACATAACCCTGAAATTGAGAAGCGCTTCAAATTAACTCTGAAAAGGTTGAAAGTTTGCATGGTATAATCATTTCATGCACATAGCGTGTTATAAAAAGTTGAGAGGGTTACGGCAAAAACTGGATGCCCTTCGTGAACAAAATGGGCAATCTCTTTCGAAGAATGAGGGTTTCAGACGAAAACTCGTCTGTTACAAAGGCATTTCATTTTTCTAACTGTTTTGAACTCAATAATTTTTGTGTGCTCAAAATGCACCATTCAAAGCCACATCATCGCTTTTCAACCCTTTCTGACTTCATTTGCTACTTTTCATGCAGTTACGGATTTTTTCCAGCAAAATAACCTTGAAATTGAAAAGCACTTCAAATGAGCTCTAATAGGTGAAAGTTGGCATGGTATCATCATTTCGCTCAGATAGCATGTTATTAAAATTTGAGAGGGTTACGGCAACAACTGTAGGCACTTCGTGTACAAAATGGACAATCTCTTTGGAAGAATGAGGGTTTGACACGAAAACTGGCCTATTACAAAGGCTTTTAATTTTTTTAACTTATTTGTACTCCATACTTTTTGTGTGTTGAAACTTCACCATTCAAATCCACATCATTACTTTTCAACCCTTTCTGACTTCATTTGCTATTTTTCATGCACTTACTGATTTTTTTAGCAAAATAATCCTGAAATTGAAAAGCACTTCGAATGAACTCTGAAAAAGTTGAAAGTTGGCATGGTATCATCATTTCACTCAGAGAGCATGTTATAAAAAGTTGAGAGGGTTACGGAAAAAACTGGATGCACTTCGTGTACAAAATGGACAATCTCTTTCGAAATATCACGGTTTCGGACGAAACTCGCTTGTTACAAAGGCATTTCATTTTTTTAACTTATTTGAACTCCATACTTTTTGTATGTACAAAATGCACCATTCAAAGGCACATCATCACCTTTCAACCCTTTCTGACTTCATTTGCTATTTTTCGTGCACTTACTTATTTTTTTCAGCAAAATAACCCAGAAATTGAAAAGCACTTCAAATGAACTCTGAAAAGGTTGAAAGTTGGCATGGTCTCATCATTTGACCCACATAGCATGTGCTAGAAAGTTGAGAGGGTTACGACAAAAACTAGATGCACTTCGTGTACAAAATGGACAATCTCCTTCGAACTATTAGGGTTTCGGATGAAAACTCGCCTGTTACAAAGGCATTTCATTTTTTTAAGTTATTTGAACTCCATACTTTTTGTGTGTTCAAAATGCACAATTCAAAGCCACTTCATCAATTTTCAACCATTTCTGACTTCATTTGCAATTTTTCATGGACTTACTGTTTTTTTCCAGCAAATTAACCCTGAAATTGAAAAGCACTTCAAATGAACTCTGGAAAGGTTGAAAGTTGGCATGGTATCATCATTTAACCCAGATAGCATGTCATAAAAAGTTGAGAGGGTTACGGTAAAAACTGGATGCACTTCGTGTACAAAATGCACAATCTCTTTCGAAGTATCAGGGTTTCGCACGAAAACTCGCCTGTTATAAAGGCATTTCATTTTTCTAACTTATTTGATCTCCATTCTTTTTGTGTGTTCAAAATGCACCATTCAAAGCCACATCATCACTTTTCAAACCTTCCTGACTTCATTTGCTATTTTTCATGCACTTATTGTTTTTCCCCCAACATAACCCTGAAATTGAAAAGCACTACAAATGAACTCTGAAAAGGTTGTTAGTTGGCATGGTATCATCATTTTACCCACATATCATCTTATAAAAAGTTGAGAGGGTTACAGGAACAACTGGATGCACTTCATGTACAAAATGGACAATCTCTTTCGAAGTATGAGGGTTTCGGACGAAAACTCGCCTGTTACAACGACATTTCATTTTTTAACTTATTTGAACTCCATTACTTTTGTGTGTTCAAAGTGCACCATTCAAAGCCCCATCATCACTTTTCAACCCTTTCTGACTTCATTTGCTATTTTTCATGCACTTACTGATTTATTTCTAGCAAAATAACCCTGAAATTGAGAAGCGCTTCAAATTAACTCTGAAAAGGTTGAAAGTTTGCATGGTATAATCATTTCATGCACATATCATGTTATAAAAAGTTGAGAGGGTTACGACAAAAACTGGATGCCCTTCGTGAACAAAATGGGCAATCTCTTTCGAAGTATGAGGGTTTCGGACGAAAACTCGCCTATTACAAAGGCATTTCATTTTTCTAACTTATTTGAACTCCATAATTTTTGTGTGCTCAAAATGCACCATTCAAAGCCACATTATCGCTTTTCAACCCTTTTCGACTTCATTTGTTATTTTTCATGCACTTAGTGATTTTTTCTAGCAACATAACCCTGAAATTGAGAAGCGCTTCAAAGTAACTCTGAAAAGGTTGAAAGTTTGCATGGTATAATCATTTCGCTTAGATAGCATGTTATAAAAAGTTGAGAGGGTTACGGCAAAAACTGGATGCCCTTCATGAACAAAATGGGCAATCTCTTTCGAAGTATGACAGCTTCGGATGAAAACTCGCCTGCTATAAAGGCATTTCATTTTTCCAACTTATTTGATCTCCATAATTTCTGTGTGCTCAAAATGCACCATTCAAAGTCAGATTATCGCTTTTCAACCCTTTCTGACTTCATTGTTATTTTTCATGCACTTACGGATTTTTTCCAGCAAAATAACCCTGAAATTGAAAAGCACTACAAATGAACTCGGAAAAGGTTGTAAGTTGGCATGGTATCATCATTTTACCCACATATCATCTTATAAAAAGTTGAGAGGGTTACAGGAAAAACTGGATGCACTTCGTGTACAAAATGGACAATCTCTTTCGAAGTATGAGTGTTTCGGACGAAAACTCGCCTGTTACAAAGGCATTTCATTTTTTAACTTATTTGAACTCCATTACTTTTGTGTGTTCAAAATGCACCATTCAAAGCCCCATCATCACTTTTCAACCCTTTCTGACTTCATTTGCTATTTTTCATGCACTTACTGATTTTTTCTAGCAAAATAACCCTGAAATTGAGAAGCGCTTCAAATTAACTCTGAAAAGGTTGAAAGTTTGCATGGTATCATTATTTCGCTCAGATAGCATGTTATGAAAATTTGAGAGGGTTACGGCAAAAATTGGATGCACTTCGTGTACAAAATGGACAATCTCTTTCGAAATATCACGGTTTCGGACGAAAACTCGCTTGTTACAAAGGCATTTCATTTTTTTAAAGCATTTGAACTGCATACTTTTTGTATGTTAAAAATGCACCATTGAAAGCCACATCATCACTTTTCTACCCTTTCTGACTTCATTTGCTATTTTTCATGCACTTACTGATTTTTTCCAGCAAAATAACCCTGAAATTGAAAAGCACTTCAAATGAAATCTGAAAAGGTTTAAAGTTGGCATGGTATCATAATTTCACCCACATAGCATGTTATAAAAAGTTGACAAGGTTCCGGCAAAAACTGGATGCACTTCGTGTAGAAAATGGACAATCTCTTTCGAAGTATCCGGGTTTCGCACGAAAACTCGCCTGTTATAAAGACAATTCATTTTTTTAACTTATTTGAACTCCATTATTTTTGTGTGTTCAAAATGCACCATTCAAAGCCACATCATCACTTTTCAACCCTTTCTGACTTCATTTGCTATTTTTCATGCACTTATTGTTTTCCCCCCAAAATAACCTTGAAATTGAAAAGCACTACAAATGAACTCTGAAAAGGTTGAAAGTTGGCATGGTATCATCATTTCACCCACATATCATGTTATAAAAAGTTGAGAGGGTTACAACAAAAACTCGATGCACTTCGTGTACAAAATGGTAATCACTTTCGAAGTATGAGGGTTTCGGACGAAACCTCGCCTGTTACAAAGGCATTTCATTTGTTTAACTTATTTGAACTCCATACTTTTTGTTTGTTCAAAATGCACCATTAAAAGCCACATGATCACTTTTCAATCCTTTCTGACTTCATTTGCTATTTTTCATGTACTTACTGAATTTTTCCAGCAAAATATCCCTGAAATTGAAAAGCACTTCAAATGAACCGTGAAGAGGCTGAAAGTTGGCATGGCATCACTATTTTACCCACATAGCATGTGCTAATAATTTGAGAGGGTTACAGCAAAAACTGGATGCACTTCGTGTACAAAATGGAGAATGTCTTTCGAAGTATCATGGTTTCGCATGAAAACTCGCCTGTTACAAAGGCATTTCATTTTTTAACTTATTTGAACTCCATACTTTTTGTTTGTTCAATATGCACCATTCAAAGGCACATCATCACTTTTCAACCCTTTGTGACTTCATTTGCTATTTTTCATGGACTTATTGAATTTTTGCAACAAAATAATCCTGAAATTGAAAAGCACTTCAAATGAACTCTGAAAAGGTTGAAAGTTGGCATGGTATCATCATTTCACCCACATAGCATGTGCTAAAAGGTTGAGAGGGTTACGACAAAAACTGGATGCACTTCGTGTATAAAATGGACAATGTCTTTCGAAGTATCATGGTATTAGACGAAAATTCGACTGTTACAAAGGCATTTCATTTTTTAACTTATTTGAACTCCATTGTTTTTGTGTGTTAGAAATGCACCATTCAAAGCCACATCATCACTTTTCAACCCTTTCTGACTTCATTTGCTATTTTTCATGCACTTACTGATTTATTTAAGCAAAATCATCCTAAAATTGAACAGCACTTCAAATGAACTCTCAAAAGGTTGAAAGTTGGCATGGTATCATCATTTCACTCAGATAGCATGTTATAAAAAGTTGAGAGGGTCACTTATTTGAACTACATACTTTTTGTGTGATCAAAATTCACCATTCAAGGCCACATCATCACTTTTCAACCCTTTGTGACTTCATTTGCTATTTTTCATGCACTTATTGAATTTTTGCAACAAAACAACCCTGAAATTGAAAAGCACTTCAAATGAACTCTGAAAAGGTTGAAAGTTGGCAAGGTATCATAATTTCACCCACATAGTATGTTATAAAAAGTTCAGAGGGTTACGACAAAAACTGGATGCACTTCATGTACAAAATGGACAATCTCTTTCGAAGTATCAGGGTTTCGGACGAAAACTCTCCTTATAAAGGCATTTCATTTTTTAACTGATTTGAACCCAATACTTTTTGCGTGTTCAAAATGCACCATTCAAATCCACATCGTCACTTTTCAACCCTTTCTGACTTCATTTGCTATTTTTCATGCAATTACTGATTTTCTTCCCAGCAAAATAACCCTCAAATTGAAAAGCACTTCAAATGAACTCTGAAAAGGTTAAAAGCTGGCATGGTATCATCATTTCACTCACATATCATGTTATAAAAATTTGAGAGGGTTACAGTAAAAACTGGATGAACTTCGTGTACAAAATGGACAATCTCTTTCGAAGTATAAGGGTTTCGAACGAAAACTCGCTTGTTACAAAGGCATTTCATTTTGAACTTATTAGAACTCCATACTTTTTTTATGTTCAAAATGCACCTTTCAAAGCCACATAATCACTTTTCAACCCTTGCTGACTTCGTTTGATATTTTTCATGCACTTAGTGATATTATTCACCAAAATAACCCTAAAATTGAAAAGCACTACAAATGAACTCTGAAAATGTTGAATGTTGGCATGGTGTCATAATTTCACCCACATAGCATGTTATAAAAAGTTGAGAGGCTTATGACAAAAACTGGATGCACTTCGTGTAGAAAATGGACAATCTCTTTCGAAGTATGAGTGTTTCGGACGAAAACTCGCCTATTACAATGGCATATCATTTTGTGACTTATTTGAACTCAATACTTTTTGTGTGTTCAAAATGCACCTTTCAAAGCCAGATCATCACTTTTCAACCCTTTCTGACTACATTTGCTATTTTTCATGCACTTACTGATTTTTTTCAACAAAATAACCCTGAAATTGAAAAGCACTTCAAATGAACTGTAAAAAGGTTGAAAGTTTGAATGGTATCATCATTTCACAAACATATGATGTTATAAAAAGTTGAGAGGGTTACGGCAAAAACTGGATGCAATTCGTGTACAAAATGGACAATCTATTTCGAGGTATGAGGGTTTCGCACGAAAACTCGCCATTTACAAAGGCATTTTATTTTCTAACTTATTTGAACTCCATACTTTTTGTATATTCAAAATGCGCCATTCAATGCCACATCATCACTTTTCAACCCTTTTCGACTTCATTTTTCATGCACTTACTGATTTTTTCCAGCAAAATGACCCTGAAATTGAAAAGCACTTCAAATGAACTCTGAAAAGGTTGAAAGTTGGCATGGTATCATCATTTTACCCACATAGCTTGTGCTAAAAAGTTGAGAGTGTTATGGCAAAAACTGGATGCACTTTTTGTACAAAATGGACAATCTCTTTCGAAATATCAAGGTTTCGGACGAAAACTTGCCTGTTACAAAGGCATTTCATTTTTTTACTTATTTGAACTCAATACTTTTTGTTTGTTCAAAATGTACAATTCAAAGCCACATCATCACTTTTCAACCCTTTGTGACTTCATTTGCTATTTTTCATGCACTTACTGATTTTTTCAACAAAATAACCCTGAAATTGAAAAGCACTTCAAATGAACTCTAAAAAGGTTGAAAGTTGGCATGGTATCATCATTTCACTCACATAACATGTTATAAAAAGTTGAGAGGGTTACGGCAAAAACTGGATGCATTTCGTGTACAAAATGGACAACTCTTTCGAAGTATCCGGGTTTCGCACGAAAACTCGCCTGTTACAAAGGCATTTCATTTTTTCACTTATTTGAACTCCATACTTTTGGTGTGTTGAAAAGGCACCGTTCAAGGGCACATCATCACTTTTGAACCCTTTCTGACTTCATTTGCTATTTTCATGCATTCACTGATTAATTTGTTTCAGTAGAATAACCCGGAAATTGAAAAGCACTACAAATAAACTCTGAAAAGGTTGAAAATTGGCATGGTATCATCATTTCACCCACATAGCATGTTATAAAGAGTTGAGAGTGTTACGGCAAAAACTGGATGCACTTCGTGTACACAATGGACAATCTATTTCGAGGTATGAGGGTTTCGCACGAAAACTCGCCTCTTACAAAGGCATATCATTTTTTTAACTTATTTGAACTCCATAGTTTTTGTATATTCAAAATGCGCCCTTCGGCGCCACATCATCACTTTTCAACCCTTTCCAACTTCATTTGCTATTTTTCATGACCTTACTGATTTTTTCCAGCAAAATAACCCTCAAATTGAAAAGCACATCAAATGAACTCTTAAAAGGTTGAAAGTTCGCATGGTATGATCATTTCACCCACATAGCTTGTGCTAAAAAGTTGAGAGTGTGATAGCAAAAACTGGATGCACTTTTTGTACAAAATGGACAATATCTTTTGAAGTATCAAGGTTTCGGACGAAAACTTGCCTGTTACAAAGGCATTTCATGTTTTTCACTTATTTGAACTCCATACTTTTTGTGTGTTCAAAATGCATCATTCAAAGCCACATCATCACTTTTCAACCCTTTCTGACTTCATTTGCTATTTTTCATGCAATTATTGATTTTTTCAGCAAAATAACCCTGAAAATGAAAAGCACTTCAAATGAACTCTGAAAAGGATGAAACTTGGCATGGTATCGTCAGTTCACCCCCATAGCTTGTGATAGATAGTTGAGAGGGTTACGACAAAAACTGGATGCACTTCGTGTACAAAATGGACAATCTCTTTCGAAGTATGAGGGTTTCGCACGAAAACTCGCCTGTTACAAAGACATATCATTTATTTAACTTATTTGAACTCCATACTTTTTTTGTTCAAAATGCACCATTCAAAGCCACATCATCACTTTTCAACCCTTTCTGACTTCATTTGCTATTTTTCATGCACTTACTAATCTTTTCCAGGAAAATAACCCTAAAATTGCAAAGCACTTCAAATGAACTCTAAAAAGGTTGAAAGCTGGCGTAGTTTCATCATTTCACGCACATAGCATTTGCTAAAAAGTTGAGAGTGTTATGCCAAAAACTGGATGCAGTTTGTGTACTAAATGGACAATCTCTTTCGAAGTATCAGGGTTTCGGACGAAAACTCGCCTATTACAAAGGCATTTCATTTTTTAACTTTTTTGAACTCCTTACTTTTTGTGTGTTCAATATGCACAATTCAGAGCCATATCATCACTTTTCAACCCTTTTTGACTTCATTTGCTATTTTCATGCATTTACCAATTAATTTGTTTCAGCAAAATAACCGTGAAATTGAAAAGCACTTCAAATGAACTCTGAAAAGGTTGAAATTTGTCTTGGTATCATCATTTCACCCACATAGCATGTTATAAAAAGTTGAGAGGCTTACGACAAAAACTGGATGCACTTCGTGTAGAAAATGGACAATCTCTTTCGAAGTATGAGGGTTTCGGACGAAAACTCGCCTATTACAAAGGCATATCATTTTGTAACTTATTTGAACTCAATACTTTTTGTGTGTTCAAAATGCACCTTTCATAGCCACATCATCACTTTTCAACCCTTTCTGACTTCATTTGCTATTTTTCATGCACTTACTAATTTTTTCAAGCAAAATAACCCTAAAATTGCAAAGCACTCCAAATGAACTCTAAAAAGGTAGAAAGCTGGCGTAGTTTCATCATTTCACGTACATCGCATTTGCTAAAAAGTTGAGAGTGTTATGGCAAAAAGTGGATGCAGTTTGTGTACTAAATGGACAATCTCTTTCGAAGTATCAGGGTTTCGGACGAAAACTCGCCTATTACAAAGGCATTTCATTTTTTAACTTATTTGAACTCCTTACTTTTTGTGTGTTCAAAATGCACAATTCAGAGCCATATCATCACTTTTCAACCCTTTTTGACTTCATTTGCTAGTTTCATGCATTTACCAATTAATTTGCTTCAGCAAAATAACCCTGAAATTGAAAAGCACTTCAAATGAACTCTGAAAAGGTTGAAATTTGTCTTGGTATCATCATTTCACCCACATAGCATGTTATAAAAAGTTGAGAGGCTTACGACAAAAACTGGATGCACTTCGTGTAGAAAATGGACAATCTCTTTCAAAGTATGAGCGTTTCGGACGAAAACTCGCCTATTACAAAGGCATATCATTTTGTGACTTATTTGAACTCAATACTTTTTGTGTGTTCAAAATGCACCTTTGAAAGCCAGATCATCACTTTTCAACCCTTTCTGACTACATTTGCTATTTTTCATGCACTTACTGATTTTTTTCAACAAAATAACCCTGAAATTGAAAAGCACTTCAAATGAACTGTAAAAAGGTTGAAAGTTTGCATGGTATCATCATTTCACAAACATATGATGTTATAAAAAGTTGAGAGGGTTAGGGCAAAAACTGGATGCAATTCGTGTACAAAATGGACAATCTATTTCGAGGTATGAGGGTTTCGCACGAAAACTCGCCATTTACAAAGGCATTTTATTTTCTAACTTATTTGAACTCCATACTTTTTGTATATTCAAAATGCGCCATTCAATGCCACATCATCACTTTTCAACCCTTTTCGACTTCATTTTTCACGCACTTACTGATTTTTTCCAGCAAAATGACCCTGAAATTGAAAAGCACTTCAAATGAACTCTGAAAAGGTTGAAAGTTGGCATGGTATCATCATTTTACCCACATAGCTTGTGCTAAAAAGTTGAGAGTGTTATGGTAAAAACTGGATGCACTTTTTGTGCAAAATGGACAATCTCTTTCGAAGTATGAGGGTTTCGGACGAAAACTTTCCTGTTACAAAGGCATTTCATTTTTTTACTTATTTGAACTCAATACTTTTTGTTTGTTCAAAATGTATAATTCAAAGCCACATCATCACTTTTCAACCCTTTGTGACTTCATTTGCTATTTTTCATGCACTTACTGATTTTTTCAGCAAAATAACCCTGAAATTGAAAAGCACTTCAAATGAACTCTAAAAAGGTTGAAAGTTGGCATGGTATCATCATTTCACTCACATAACATGTTATAAAAAGTTGAGAGGGTTACGGCAAAAACTGGATGCATTTCGTGTACAAAATGGACAACTCTTTCGAAGTATCCGGGTTTCGCACGAAAACTCGCCTGTTACAAAGGCATTTCATTTTTTCACTTATTTGAACTCCATACTTTTGGTGTGTTGAAAAGGCACCGTTCAAGGGCACATCATCACTTTTGAACCCTTTCTGACTTCATTTGCTATTTTCATGCATTTACTGATTAATTTGTTTCAGTAGAATAACCCGGAAATTGAAAAGCACTACAAATGAACTCTGAAAAGGTTGAAAATTGGCATGGTATCATCATTTCACCCACATAGCATGTTATAAAGAGTTGAGAGTGTTACGGCAAAAACTGGATGCACTTCGTGTACACAATGGACAATCTATTTCGAGGTATGAGGGTTTCGCACGAAAACTCGCCTCTTACAAAGGCATATCATTTTTTTAACTTATTTGAACTCCATAGTTTTTGTATATTCAAAATGCGCCCTTCGGCGCCACATGATCACTTTTCAACCCTTTCCAACTTCATTTGCTATTTTTCATGACCTTACTGATTTTTTCCAGCAAAATAACCCTCAAATTGAAAAGCACATCAAATGAACTCTAAAAAGGTTGAAAGTTCGCATGGTATGATCATTTCACCCACATAGCTTGTGCTAAAAAGTTGAGAGTGTGATGGCAAAAACTGGATGCACTTTTTGTACAAAATGGACAATATCTTTTGAAGTATCAAGGTTTCGGACGAAAACTTGCCTGTTACAAAGGCATTTCATTTTTTTCACTTATTTGAACTCCATACTTTTTGTGTGTTCAAAATGCATCATTCAAAGCCACATCATCACTTTTCAACCCTTTCTGACTTCATTTGCTATTTTTCATGCACTTATTGATTTTTTCTGCAAAATAACCCTGAAATTGAAAAGCACTTCAAATGAACTCTGAAAAGGTTGAAACTTGGCATGGTATCATCAGTTCACCCCCATAGCTTGTGATAGATAGTTGAGAGGGTTACGACAAAAACTGGATGCACTTCGTGTACAAAATGGACAATCTCTTTCGAAGTATGAGGGTTTCGCACGAAAACTCGCCTGTTAAAAAGACATATCATTTATTTAACTTATTTGAACTCCATACTTTTTTTTGTTCAAAATGCACCATTCAAAGCCACATCATCACTTTTCAACCCTTTCTGACTTCATTTGCTATTTTTCATGCACTTACTAATCTTTTCCAGGAAAATAACCCTAAAATTGCAAAGCACTTCAAATGAACTCTAAAAAGGTTGAAAGCTGGCGTAGTTTCATCATTTCACGCACATAGCATTTGCTAAAAAGTTGAGAGTGTTATGCCAAAAACTGGATGCAGTTTGTGTACTAAATGGACAATCTCTTTCGAAGTATCAGGGTTTCGGACGAAAACTCGCCTATTACAAAGGCATTTCATTTTTTAACTTATTTGAACTCCTTACTTTTTGTGTGTTCAATATGCACAATTCAGAGCCATATCATCACTTTTCAACCCTTTTTGACTTCATTTGCTATTTTCATGCATTTACCAATTAATTTGTTTCAGCAAAATAACCCTGAAATTGAAAAGCACTTCAAATGAACTCTGAAAAGGTTGAAATTTGTCTTGGTATCATCATTTCACCCACATAGCATGTTATAAAAAGTTGAGAGGCTTACGACAAAAACTGGATGCACTTCGTGTAGAAAATGGACAATCTCTTTCGAAGTATGACGGTTTCGGACGAAAACTCGCCTATTACAAAGGCATATCATTTTGTAACTTATTTGAACTCAATACTTTTTGTGTGTTCAAAATGCACCTTTCAAAGCCACATCATCACTTTTCAACCCTTTCTGACTTCATTTGCTATTTTTCATGCACTTACTAATTTTTTCAAGCAAAATAACCCTAAAATTGCAAAGCACTCCAAATGAACTCTAAAAAGGTAGAAAGCTGGCGTAGTTTCATCATTTCACGTACATCGCATTTGCTAAAAAGTTGAGAGTGTTATGGCAAAAAGTGGATGCAGTTTGTGTACTAAATGGACAATCTCTTTCGAAGTATCAGGGTTTCGGACGAAAACTCGCCTATTACAAAGGCATTTCATTTTTTTAACTTATTTGAACTCCTTACTTTTTGTGTGTTCAAAATGCACAATTCAGAGCCATATCATCACTTTTCAACCCTTTTTGACTTCATTTGCTATTTTCATGCATTTACCAATTAATTTGCTTCAGCAAAATAACCCTAAAATTGAAAAGCACTTCAAATGAACTCTGAAAAGGTTGAAATTTGTCTTGGTATCATCATTTCACCCACATAGCATGTTATAAAAAGTTGAGAGGCTTACGACAAAAACTGGATGCACTTCGTGTAGAAAATGGACAATCTCTTTCGAAGTATGAGCGTTTCGGACGAAAACTCGCCTATTACAAAGGCATATCATTTTGTGACTTATTTGAACTCAATACTTTTTGTGTGTTCAAAATGCACCTTTGAAAGCCAGATCATCACTTTTCAACCCTTTCTGACTACATTTGCTATTTTTCATGCACTTACTGATTTTTTTCAACAAAATAACCCTGAAATTGAAAAGCACTTCAAATGAACTGTAAAAAGGTTGAAAGTTTGCATGGTATCATCATTTCACAAACATATGATGTTATAAAAAGTTGAGAGGGTTACGGCAAAAACTGGATGCAATTCGTGTACAAAATGGACAATTTATTTCGAGGTATGAGGGTTTCGCACGAAAACTCGCCATTTACAAAGGAATTTTATTTTCTAACTTATTTGAACTCCATACTTTTTGTATATTCAAAATGCGCCATTCAATGCCACATCATCACTTTTCAACCCTTTTCGACTTCATTTTTCATGCACTTACTGATTTTTTCCAGCAAAATGACCCTGAAATTGAAAAGCACTTCAAATGAACTCTGAAAAGGTTGAAAGTTGGCATGGTATCATCATTTTACCCACATAGCTTGTGCTAAAAAGTTGAGAGTGTTATGGCAAAAACTGGATGCACTTTTTGTACAAAATGGACAATCTCTTTCGAAGTATCAGGGTTTCGGACAAAAACTTGCCTGTTACAAAGGCATTTCATTTTTTTACTTATTTGAACTCAATACTTTTTGTTTGTTCAAAATGTACCATTCAAAGCCACATCATCACTTTTCAACCCTTTGTGACTTCATTTGCTATTTTTCATGCACTTACTGATTTTTTCAGCAAAATAACCCTGAAATTGAAAAGCACTTCAAATGAACTCTAAAAAGGTTGAAAGTTGGCATGGTATCATCATTTCACTCACATAACATGTTATAAAAAGTTGAGAGGGTTACGGCAAAAACTGGATGCATTTCGTGTACAAAATGGACAACTCTTTCGAAGTATCCGGGTTTCGCACGAAAACTCGCCTGTTACAAAGGCATTTCATTTTTTCACTTATTTGAACTCCATACTTTTGGTGTGTTGAAAAGGCACCGTTCAAGGGCACATCATCACTTTTGAACCCTTTCTGACTTCATTTGCTATTTTCATGCATTTACTGATTAATTTGTTTCAGTAGAATAACCCGGAAATGGAAAAGCACTACAAATGAACTCTGAAAAGGTTGAAAATTGGCATGGTATCATCATTTCACCCACATAGCATGTTATAAAGAGTTGAGAGTGTTACAGCAAAAACTGGATGCACTTCGTGTACACAATGGACAATCTATTTTGAGGTATGAGGGTTTCGCACGAAAACTCGCCTCTTACAAAGGCATATCATTTTTTTAACTTATTTGAACTCCATAGTTTTTGTATATTCAAAATGCGCCCTTCGGCGCCACATCATCACTTTTCAACCCTTTCCAACTTCATTTGCTATTTTTCATGACCTTACTGATTTTTTCCAGCAAAATAACCCTCAAATTGAAAAGCACATCAAATGAACTCTAAAAAGGTTGAAAGTTCGCATGGTATGATCATTTCACCCACATAGCTTGTGCTAAAAAGTTGAGAGTGTGATGGCAAAAACTGGATGCACTTTTTGTACAAAATGGACAATATCTTTTGAAGTATCAAGGTTTCGGACGAAAACTTGCCTGTTACAAAGGCATTTCATTTTTTTTCACTTATTTGAACTCCATACTTTTTGTGTGTTCAAAATGCATCATTCAAAGCCACATCATCACTTTTCAACCCTTTCTGACTTCATTTGCTATTTTTCATGCACTTATTGATTTTTTCAGCAAAATAACCCTGAAATTGAAAAGCACTTCAAATGAACTCTGAAAAGGTTGAAACTTGGCATGGTATCATCAGTTCACCCCCATAGCTTGTGATAGATAGTTGAGAGGGTTACGACAAAAACTGGAGGGTTACGACAAAAACTTGCCTGTTACAAAGGCATTCCATTTTTTAACTTATTTGAACTACATACTTTTTGTGTGTTCAAAATGCAACATTCAAAGACACATCATCACTTTTCAACCCTTTCTCACTTTATTTGCTATTTTAAAGCACTTACTGAATTTTTTAGCAAAATAACCATGAAATTGAAAAGCACTTCAAATGAACTCTGAAAAGGTTGAAATTGGCATACTATCATAATTTCACCCACATAGCAAGTGCTAAAAAGTTGAGAGGGTTATTGCAAAAACTGGATGCACTTCGTGTACAAGATGGACAATCTCTTTCGAAGTATTAGGGTTTCGCACGAAAAGTCACTTCTTACAAAGGCCTTTCATTTTTTAAACTTATTTGAACTCCATAATTTTTGTGTGTTCAAAATGCACCATTCAAAGCCACATCATCACTTTTCACGCCTTTCTCACTTCATTTGCTATTTTCCATTCACTTACTGATTTTTTCACCAAAATAACCCTGAAATTGAAAAGCACAACAAATGACCTCTGAAAAGGTTGAAAGTTGGCATGGTATCATCATTTCACCCACATAGCATGTTATAAAAAGTTGAGAGGGTAACGAAAAAAACTGGATACACCTCGTGTACGAAATGGAAGATCTCTTTCGAAGTATGAGGGTATCGGACGAAAACTCACCTGTTACAAAGGCATTTCATTTTTTAAAATTATTTGAACTCCATACTTTTTGTGTGTTCAAAATGCACCATTCAAAGCCACATCATCACTTTTCAACCCTTTCTGACTTCATTTGCTATTATTCATGAACTTACTGATTTTTTCACCAAAATAACCCTGAAATTGAATAGCACTACAAATGACCTCTGAAAAGGTAGAAAGTTGGAATGGTATCATCATTTCACCCACATAGAATGTTATAAAAAGTTGAGTGGGTTACGGCAAAAACTGGATGCACTTCGTGTACAAAATGGACAATCTCTTTCGAAGTATCAGGGTTTCAAATGCAAACTCGCCTGTTACAACGGCATTCCAGTTTTTTTACTTATTTGAACTACATACTTTTTGTGTGTTCAAAATGCAACATTCAAAGACACATCATCACTGTTCAACCCTTTTTGACTTCATTTGCTATTTTTCATGTAGTTACTGATTTTTTTCCAGCAAAATAACCCTGGCATTGAAAAGCGCTTCAAATGAACTCTGAAAAGGTTGAAAGTTGGCATGGTATAATCATTTCACTCACATAGCATTTTATAAAAAGTTGAGAGGGTTACGGAAAAAATTGGATGCACTTCGTGTAGAAAATGGACAATCTCTTTCGAAGTATCACGGTTTCGCACGAAAACTCGCCTCTTACGAAGGCATTTCATTTTTTAACTTATTTGAGCTCCATAATTTGTGTGTTCAAAATGCACCATTCAAAGCCACATCATCACTTCTCAACACTTTCTGACTTCATTTGCTATTTTTCATGCACTTACAGATTGTTTCCAGCAAACTAACCCTGAAATTCAAAAGCACTTCAAATGAACTCGGAAAAGGTTGAAAGTTGGCATGGTATCATAATTTCACCCACATAGCATGTGCTAAAACGTTGAGAGGGTTACGACAAAAACTTGATGCACTTCGTGTACAAAATGGACAATCTCTTTCGAAGTATGAGGGTTTCGCATGAAAACTCGCCTGTTACAAAGGCTTTTAATATTTTTAACTTATTTGAACTCCATACTTTTTGTGTGTTCAAAATGCACCATTCAAAGCCACATCATCACTTTTCAACCCTTTCTTACTTCATTTGCTATTTTTCATGCACTGATTGATTTTTTCAGCAAAATAACCCTGAAATTAAAAAGCACTTCAAATGAACTCTGAAAGTATCATCATTTCACCCACATAGCATGTTATCAAAAGTTGAGAGGGTTACGTCGAAAACTGCATGCACTTTGTGTACAAAATGGACAATCTCTTTCGAAGTATCAGGGTTTCAAATGCAAACTCGCCTGTTACAACGGCATTCCAGTTTTTTTACTTATTTGAACTACATACTTTTTGTGTGTTCAAAATGCAACATTCAAAGACACATCATCACTGTTCAACCCTTTCTCACTTTATTTGCTATTTTCATGCACTTCCTGATTTTTTAGCAAAATAACCATGAAATTGATGATCACTTCAAATGAACTCTGAAAAGTTTGAAAATTGGCATAGTATCATAATTTCACCCACATAGCAAGTGCTAAAAAGTTGAGAGGGTTATGGCAAAAACTGGATGCACTTTGTGTACAAAATGGACAATCTCTTTCGAAGTATCAGGGTTTCGCACGAAAACTCGCCTCTTACAAAGGCATTTCACTTTTTAAACTTATTTGAACTCCATACTTTTTGTGTGTTCAAAATGCACCATTGAAAGCCACATCATCACTTTTCACCCCTTTCTGACTTCATTTGCTATTTTTCATGAACTTACTGATTTTTTCACCAAAATAACCCTGAAATTGAAAAGCACTACAAATGACCTCTGAAAAGGTTGAAAGTTGGCATGGTATCATCATTTCACCCACGTAGCATGTTATAAAAAGTTGAGAGGGTTACGAAAAAACTTCATACACCTCGTGTACGAAATGGAAGATCTCTTTCGAAGTATGAGTGTTTCGGACGAAAACTCACCATTTACAAAGGCATTTCATTTTTTTAAATTATTTGAACTCCATACTTTGTGTGTGTTCAAAATGCACCATTCAAATCCACATTATCACTTTTCAACCCTTTCTGACTTCATTTGCTATTATTCATGAACTTACTGATATTTTTCACAAAAATAACCCTGAAAACGAAAAGCACTTCAAATGAACTCTGAAAAGGTAGAAAGTTGGAATGGTATCATCATTTGACCCACATAGAATGTTATAAAAATTTGAGAGGCTTACGGCAAAAACTGGTTGCACTTCGTGTACAAAATGGACAATCTCTTTCAAAGTATCGGGGTTTCGGACGAAAACTCGCCCATTGCAAAGGCATTCCATTTTTTAACGTATTTGAACTCCATACTTTTTGTGTGTTAAAAATGCACCATTCAAAGACACATCATCACTTTTCAACCCTTTTTGACTTCATTTGCTATTTTTCATGCACTTACTGATTTTTTCCAGCAAAATAACCCTGAAATTGAGAAGCACTACAAATGAACTCTGAAAAGGTTGAAAGTTGGCATGGTATAATCATTTCACTCACATTGCATGTTATAAAAAGTTGAGAGGATTACGGCAAAAACTGGATGCACTTCGTGTACAAAATGGACAATCACTTTTGAAGTATGAGGGTTTCGGACGAAAACTCACCTGTTACAAAGGCATATCATGTTGTAACTTATTTGAACTCAATACTTCTTGTGTGTTCAAAATGCACCATTCAAAGCCACAGCATCACTTTTCAACCCTTTCTGACTTCATTTGCTATTTTTCATGCACTCACTGATTTTTTCACCAAAATAACCCTGAAATTGAAAAGCACTTCAAATGAACTCTGAAAAGGTTGAAAGTTGGCATGGTATCAACATTTCACTCACATAGCATGTTATAAAAAGTTGACAGGGTTACGGCAAAAACTGGATGCACTTCGCGTACAAAATGGACAATCTCTTTCGAAGTATGTGGGTTTCGCATGAAAACTCGCCTGTTACGAAGTGATTTCATTTTTAAACTTATTTGGACTCCATACTTTTTGTGGGTTCAAAATGCACCATTCAAAGCCACATCATCACTTTTCAACCCTTTCTGACTTCATTTGCTATTTTTCACGCACTTATTGATTTTTTCACGAAAACTAACCCTGAAATTGAAAAGCACTTCAAATGAACTCTGAAAAGGTTGAAAGTTTACATGGTATCATCATTTCACCCACATATCATGTTATAAAAAGTTGACAGGGTTATGGCAAAAACTGGATGCAATTCGTGTATAAAATGGACAATCTCTTTCGAAGTATCTGGGTTTCGGACAAAAACTCGCTTGTTACAAAGGCATTTCATTTTTTAACTTATTTGAACTCCATACTTTTTGTATGTTCAAAATGCACCATTCAAAGCCACATCATCACTTTCCAACCCTTTCTGACTTCATTTGAAATTTTTCATGCACTTACTGATTTTTTCACCAAAATAACCCTGAAATTGAAAAGCACAACAAATGACCTCTTAAAAGGTTGAAAGTTGGCATGGTATCATCATTTCACCCACATATCATGTTATAAAAAGTTGAGAGGGTAACAAAATAAACTGGATACACCTCGTGTACGAAATGGAAGATCTCTTTCGAAGTATGAGGGTATCGGACGAAAACTCACCTGTTACAAAGGCATTTCATTTTTTAAAATTATTTGAACTCCATACTTTTTGTGTGTTCAAAATGCACCATTCAAAGCCACATCATCACTTTTCAACCCTTTCTGACTTCATTTTCTATTATTCATGAACTTACTGATTTTTTCACCAAAATAACCCTGAAATTGAATAGCACTACAAATGACCTCTGAAAAGGTAGAAAGTTGGAATGGTATCATCATTTCACCCACATAGAATGTTATAAAAAGTTGAGTGGGTTACGGCAAAAACTGGATGCACTTCGTGTACGAAATGGACAATCTCTTTCGAAGTATCAGGGTTTCGGACGAAAACTCGCCTATTACAAAGGCATTCCATTTTTTAACATATTTGAACTCCATAATTTTTGTGTGTTAACATTGCAACATTCAAAGACACATCATCACCTTTCAACCCTTTTTGACTTCATTTGCTATTTTTGATGCACTTAGTGATTTTTTTCCAGCAAAATAACCCTGAAATTGAAAAGCGCTTCAAATGAACTCTGAAAAGGTTAAAAGTTGGCATGGTATAATCATTTCACTCACATAGCATTTTATAAAAAGTTGAGAGGGTTACGAAAAAAATTGGATGCACTTCGTGTAGAAAATGGACAATCTCTTTCGAAGTATGTGGGTTTCGCACGAAAACTCGCTTGTTACAAAGGCATTTCATTTTTTAACTTATTTGAACTCCATACTTTTTGTATGTTCAAAATGCACCATTCAAAGCCACATCATCACTTTTCAACCCTTTGTGACTTCATTTGAAATTTTTCATGCACTTAGTGATATTATTCACCAAAATAACCCTAAAATTGAAAAGCACTAAAAATGAACTCTCAAAAGGTTGAAAGTTGGCATGGTGTCATCATTTCACCCACATAGCATGTTATTAAAAGTTGAGAGAGTTACGACAAAAACCGGATGCACTTCGTGTACAAAATGCACAATCTCTTTCGAAGTATCAGGGTTTCGGACTAAAACTCGCCTGTTACAAAGGCATTTAATTTTTTAACTTATTTGAACTCCATAATTTTTGTGTGTTCAAAATGCACCATTCAGAGCCACATCATCACCTTTCAACACTTTCTGACTTGATTTGCTATTTTTGATGCACTTAGTGATTTATTTTCAGCAAAATAACCCTGAAATTGAAAAGCGCTTCAAATAAACTCTGAAAAGGTTGAAAGTTGGCATGGTATAATCATTTCACTCACATAGCATTTTATAAAAAGTTGAGAGGGTTACGAAAAAAATTGGATGCACTTCGTGTAGAAAATGGACAATCTCTTTCGAAGTATCAGGGTTTCGCACGAAAACTCGCCTCTTACGAAGGCATTTCATTTTTTAACTTATTTGAACTCCATACTTTGTGTGTTCAAAATGCACCATTCAAAGCCACATCATCACTTCTCAACACTTTCTGACTTCATTTGCTATTTTTCATTCACTTACAGATTGTTTCCAGCAAAATAACCCTGAAATTCAAAAGCACTTCAAATGAACTCGGAAAAGGTTGAAAGTTGGCATGGTATCATAATTTCACCCACATATCATGTGCTAAAACGTTGAGAGGGTTACGACAAAAACTGGATGCACTTCGTGTACAAAATGGACAATCTCTTTCGAAGTATGAGGGTTTCGCATGAAAACTCGCCTGTTACAAAGGCTTTTAATATTTTTAACTTATTTGAACTCCATACTTTTTGTGTGTTCAAAATGCACCATTCAAAGCCACATCATCACTTTTCAACCCTTTCTTACTTCATTTGCTATTTTTCACGCACTTATTGATTTTTTCAGGAAAACTAACCCTGAAATTGAAAAGCACTTCAAATGAACTCTGAAAAGGTTGAAAGTTTACATGGTATCATCATTTCACCCACATATCATGTTATAAAAAGTTGACAGGGTTATGGCAAAAACTGGATGCAATTCGTGTATAAAATGGACAATCTCTTTCGAAGTATTTGGGTTTCGGACGAAAACTCGCTTGTTACAAAGGCATTTCATTTTTTAACTTATTTGAACTCCATACTTTTTGTATGTTCAAAATGCACCATTCAAAGCCACATCATCACTTTTCAACCCTTTCTGACTTCATTTGAAATTTTTCATGCACATATTGATTTTTTAACCAAAATAACTCTGAAATTGAACAACACTTCAAATGAACTTTCAAAAGGTTGAAAGTTGTCATGGTATCATCATTTCACTCACATAGCATGTTATAAAAAGTTGAAAGGGTTACGGCGAAAACTGGATGCACTTCGTGTACAAAATGGACAATCTCTTTCGAAGTATCAGGGTTTTGGACGAAAACTCGCGTGTTACAAAGGCATTTCATTTTTTAACTTATTTGAACTCAATACTTTTTGTGTGTTCAAAATGTACCATTCAAATCCACATCATCAGTTTTGAACCCTTTCTGACTTCATTTGCTATTTTTCATGCACTTAGTGATATTATTCACCAAAATAACCCTAAAATTGAAAAGCACTACAAATGAACTCTCAAAAGGTTGAAAGTTGGCATGGTGTCATCACTTCACCCACATAGCATGTTATTAAAAGTTGAGAGAGTTACGACAAAAACTGGATGCACTTCGTGTACAAAATGGACAATCTCTTTCGAAGTATCAGGGTTTCGGACTAAAACTCGCCTGTTACAAAGGCATTTAATTTTTTAACTTATTTGAACTCCATAATTTTTGTGTGTTCAAAATGCACCATTCAGAGCCACATCATCACCTTTCGACACTTTCTGACTTCATTTGCTATTTTTGATGCACTGATTGATTTTTTCAGCAAAATAACCCTGAAATTAAAAAGCACTTCAAATGAACTCTGAAAGTATCATCATTTCACCCACATAGCATGTTATCAAAAGTTGAGAGGGTTACGTCGAAAACTGGATGCACTTTGTGTACAAAATGGACAATCTCTTTCGAAGTATCAGGGTTTCAAATGCAAACTCGCCTGTTACAACGGCATTCCATTTTTTTAACTTATTTGAACTACATACTTTTTGTGTGTTCAAAATGCAACATTCAAAGACACATCATCACTTTTCAACCCTTTCTCACTTTATTTGCTATTTTCATGCACTACCTGATCTTTTTAGAAAAATAACCATGAAATTGAAAAGCACTTCAAATGAACTCTGAAAAGTTTGAAAATTGGCATAGTATCATAATTTCACCCACATAGTAAGTGCTAAAAAGTTGAGAGGGTTATGGCAAAAACTGGATGCACTTCGTGTACAAAATGGACAATCTCTTTCGAAGTATCAGGGTTTCGCACGAAAACTCGCCTCTTACAAAGGCATTTCAGTTTTTAAACTTATTTGAACTCCATACTTTTTGTGTGTTCAAAATGCACCATTCAAAGCCACATCATCACTTTTCACCCCTTTCTGACTTCATTTGCTATTTTTCATGAACTTACTGATTTTTTTCACCAAAATAACCCTGAAATTGAAAAGCACTACAAATGACCTCTGAAAAGGTTGAAAGTTGGCATCATATCATCATTTCACCCACGTAGCATGTTATAAAAAGTTGAGAGGGTTACGAAAAAACTGCATACACCTTGTGTACGAAATGGAAGATCTCTTTCGAAGTATGAGTGTTTCGGACGAAAACTCACCTGTTACAAAGGCATTTCATTTTTTTAAATTATTTGAACTCCATACTTTGTGTGTGTTCAAAATGCACCATTCAAAGCCACATCATCACTTTTCAACCCTTTCTGACTTCATTTGCTATTATTCATGAACTTACTGATATTTTTCACAACAATAACCCTGAAAACGAAAAGCACTTCAAATGAACTCTGAAAAGGTAGAAAGTTGGAATGGTATCATCATTTCACCCACATAGAATGTTATAAAAAGTTGACAGGCTTACGGCAAAAACTTGATGCACTTCGTGTACAAAATGGACAATCTCTTTCAAAGTATCGGGGTTTCGGACGAAAACTCGCCCATTGCAAAGGCATTCCATTTTTTAACGTATTTGAACTCCATACTTTTTGTGTGTTAAAAATGCACCATTCAAAGACACATCATCACTTTTCAACCCTTTTTGACTTCATTTGCTATTTTTCATGCACTTACTGATTTTTTTCCAGCAAAATAACCCTGAAATTGAAAAGCACTACAAATGAACTCTGAAAAGGTTGAAAGTTGGCATGGTATAATCATTTCACTCACATTGGATGTTATAAAAAGTTGAGAGGGTTACGGCAAAAACTGGATGCACTTCGTGTACAAAATGGACAATCACTTTTGAAGTATGAGGGTTTCGGACGAAAACTCGCCTGTTACAAAGGCATATCATGTTGTAACTTATTTGAACTCAATACTTCTTGTGTGTTCAAAATGCACCATTCAAAGCCACATCATCACTTTTCAACCCTTTCTGACTTCATTTGCTATTTTTCCTGCACTCACTGATTTTTTCACCAAAATAACCCTGAAATTGAAAAGCACTTCAAATGAACTCTGAAAAGGTTGAAAGTTGGCATGGTATCAACATTTCACTCACATAGCATGTTATAAAAAGTTGACAGGGTTACGGCAAAAACTGGATGCACTTCGCGTACAAAATGGACAATCTCTTTCGAAGTATGTGGGTTTCGCACGAAAAGTCGCCTCTTACGAAGGCATTTCATTTTTGAACTTATTTGAACTCCATACTTTTTGTGGGTTCCAAATGCACCATTCAAAGCCACATCATCACTTTTCAACCCTTTCTGACTTCATTTGCTATTTTTCACGCACTTATTGATTTTTTCAGGAAAACAAACCCTGAAATTCAAAAGCACTTCAAATGAACTCTGAAAAGGTTGAAACTTTACATGGTATCATCATTTCACCCACATATCATGTTATACAAAGTTGACAGGGTTATGGCAAAAACTGGATGCAATTCGTGTATAAAATGGACAATCTCTTTCGAAGTATCTGGGTTTCGGACGAAAACTCGCTTGTTACAAAGGCATTTCATTTTTTAACTTATTTGAACTCCATACTTTTTGTATGTTCAAAATGAACCATTCAAAGCCACATCATCACTTTTCAACCCTTTCTGACTTCATTTGAAATTTTTCATGCACCTATTGATTTTTTCACCAAAATAACTCTGAAATTGAACAACACATCAAATGAACTTTGAAAAGGTTGAAAGTTGTCATGGTATGATCATTTCACTCACATAGCATGTTATAAAAAGTTGAAAGGGTTACGGCAAAACTTGGATGCACTTCGTGTACAAAATGGACAATCTCTTTCGAAGTATTAGGGTTTTGGATGAAAACTCGCGTGTTACAAAGGCATTTCATTTTTTAAATTATTCGAACTCAATACTTTTTGTGTGTTCAAAATGTACCATTCAAATCCAAATCATCACTTTTGAACCCTTTCTGACTTCATTTGCTATTTTTCATGCACTTAGTGATATTATTCACCAAAATAACCCTAAAATTGAAAAGCACTACAAATGAACTCTCAAAAGGTTGAAAGTTGGCATGGTGTCATCATTTCACCCACATAGCATGTTATTAAAAGTTGAGAGAGTTACGACAAAAACTGGATGCACTTCGTGTACAAAATGGACAATCTCTTCCGAAGTATCAGGGTTTCGGACTAAAACTCGCCTGTTACAAAGGCATTTAATTTTTTAACTTATTTGAACTCAATAATTTTTGTGTGTTCAAAATGCACCATCCAGAGCCACATCATCACCTTTCAACACTTTCTGACTTCATTTGCTATTTTTGATGCACTTAGTGATTTATTTTCAGCAAAATAACCCTGAAATTGAAAAGCACTTCAAATGAACTTTGAAAAGGTTGAAAGTTGTCATGGTATCATCTTTTCACTCACATAGTATGTTATAAAAAGTTGAGAGGGTTACAACAAAAACTAGATGCACTTCGTGTACAAATGGACAATCTCTTTCGAAGTATTAGGGTTTCGTACGAAAACTTGACTGTTACAAAGGCATTTCATCTTTTTAACTTATTTGAACTCCTACTTTTTGTATGTTCAAAATGCACCATTCAAAGCCATATCATCACTTTTTAACCCTTTCTGACTTCATTTGCTATTTTTCATGCACTTAATGATTTTTTCCAGCAAAATAATCTTGAAATTGAAAAGCACTTCAAATGAACTCTGAAAAGGTTGAAAGTTGGCATGGTATCATCATTTCACCCACATAGCATGTGCTAAAAAGTTGAGAGGTTGACGGAAAAAACTGGATGCACTTCGTGTACAAAATGGACAATCTCTTTCGAAGAATCAAGGTTTCGCACGAAAACTCGCCTATTCCAAAGGCTTTCAATTTTTTTTAACTTATTTGAAATCCATACTTTTTGTGTTTTAAGAATGCACCATTAAAAGCCACATCATCACTTTTCAACCCTTTCTGACTTCACTTGCTATTTTTCATGCACTTACTGATTTTTTTCACCAAAATAACCCTGAAATTGAAAAGCACTTCAAATGAACTCTGAAAAGGTTGAAACTTGTCACGGTATCATCATTTCGCTCACATAGCATGTTATAAAAAGTTGAGAGGGTTACAGCGAAAACTGGATGCACTTCGTGTACAAAATGGACAATCTCTTTCGAAGTATGAGGGTTTCGGACGAAAACTCGCCTGTTACAAAGGCATATCATTTATTTAACTTATTTGAACTCCATACTTTTTGTTTGTTCAAAATGCACCATTCAAAGCCACATCATCACTTTTCAACCCTTTCTAACTTCATTTGCTATTTTTCATGCACTTACTGATTTTTTCCAGCAAAATAAGCCTAAAATTGAAAAGGACTTCAAATGAACTCTGAAAAGGTTGAAAGTTGGCATAGTTTCATCATTTCACACACATAGCATTTGCTAAAAAGTTGAGAGTGTTATGGCAAAAACTAGATGTAGTTTGTATACAAACTGGACAATCTCTTTCGAACTATCAGGGTTTCGAACGAAAAGTCGCCTATTACAGAGGCATTTCATTTTTTTAAACTTATTTGAACTCCGTAATTTTTGTGTGTTCAAAATGCACTATTCAAAGCCATATCATCACTTTTCAACCCTTTTTGACTTCATGTGCTATTTTCATGCATTTACCAATTACTTTGTTTCAGCAAAATAACCCTGAAATTGAAATGCACTTGAAATGAACTCTGAAAAGGTTGAAATATGTCATCGTATCATCGTTTCACCCACATAGCATGTTATAAAAAGTTGAGAGGCTGACGGCAAAAACTGGATGCACTTCGTGTTCAAAATGGACAATCTCTTTCTAAGTATGAGGGTTTCGGACGAAAACTCGCTTGTTACAAAGGCATATCATTTTGTAACCTATTTGAACTCTATAATTTTGTGTGTTCAAAATGCACCATTCAAACCCACATCATCAATTTTCAACCCTTTCTGACTTCATTTGCTATTTTTCATGCAGTTACTAATTTTTTTCAGCAAAATAACCGTGAAATTGAAAAGCACTTCAAATGAACACTGAAAAGGTTGAAAGTTGTCATGGTATCATCATTTCACCCACATATCATGTTATAAATAGTTGAGAGGGTTACGGCAAAAACTGGATGCAATTCGTGTACAAAATGGACAATCTCTTTCGAAGTATCAGGGTTTCGGACGAAAACTCGCTTGTTACAAAGGCATTTCATTTTTTTAACTTATTTGAACTCCATACTTTTTGTATGTTCAAACTGCACCATTCAAAGCCACATCATCACTTTTCAACCCTCTCTGACTTCATTTGAAATTTTTCATGCACTTATTGCTTTTTTGAGCAAAATAACCCTGAAATTGAAAAACACTTCAAATGAACTCTGAAAAGGTTGAAAGTTGTCATGGTATGATCGTTTCACTCACATAGCATGTTATAAAAATTTGAAAGGGTTACGTCAAAAACTGGATGCACTTCGTGTATAAAATGGAAAATCACTTTCGAAGTATCAGGGTTTTGTACGAAAATTCGCGTGTTACAAAGGCATTTCATTTTTTAACTTATTTGAACTCAGTACTTTTTGTGTGTTCAAAATGTACCATTTAAAGCCACATCATCACTTTTCAACCCTTTCTGACTTCATTTGCTATTTTTCATGCACTTACTGTTTTTTTCCAGCAAAATAACCCTTAAATAGAAAAGCACTTCAAATGAACTCTGAAAAGGTTGAAAGTTGGCATGGTATCATCATTTCACTCACATAACATGTTATAAAAAGTTGAGAGGGTAACGACAAAAACTGGATGCACTTCGTGTACACAATGGACAATCTATTTCGAAGTATGAGGGTTTTGCACGAAAACTCGCCTGTTACAAAGGCATTTCATGTTTTTAACTTATTTGAACTCCATAATTTTTGTATGTTAAAAATGCACCATTCAGCTCCACATCATCACTTTTCAACCCTTTCCGACATTAGTTGCTATTTTTCATGCACTTACTGATTTTTTCCAGCAAAATGACCCTGAAATTGAAAAGCACTTCAAATGAACTCTGAAAAGGTTGAAAGTTGGCATGGTATCATCATTTCACCCACATAGCATGTGCTAAAAATTTGAGAGAGTTATGGCAAAAACTGGATGCACTTTTTGTACACAATGGACAATCTCTTTCGAAGTATCAGGGTTTCGGACGAAAACTTGCGTGTTACAAAGGCATTTCATTTTTTTCACTTATGTGAACTCCATACTTTTTGTGTGTTCAAAATGCACCATTCAAAGCCACATCATCACTTTTCAACCTTTTCTGACTTCATTTGCTATTTTTCATGCGCTTATTGATTTTTTCAGCAAAATAACCCTGAAATTGAAAAGCACTTCAAATGAACTCGGAAAATGTTCAAATTTGGCATGGTATCATCAGTTCACCCACATAGCATGTGATACAAAGTTGAGAGGGTTACGACAAAAACTGGATGCACTTCGTGTACAAAATGGACAATCTCTTTCGAAGTATGAGGGTTTCACACGAAAACACGCTCGTTACAAAGGCATTTCATTTTTTAACTTATTTCAATTCCATACTTTTTGTATGTTCAAAATGCACCATTGAGAGCCACATCATCACTTTTCAACCCTTTCTGACTTCATTTGCTATTTTTCATGCACTTACTGATTTTTTCACCAAAATAACCCTGAAATTCAAAAACACTCAAAATGAACTCTGAAAGTATCATCATTTCACCCACATAGCATGTTATAAAAAGTTGAGAGGGTTACGTCGAAAACTGGATGCACTTCATGTACAAAATGGACAATCTCTTTCAAAGTATCAGGGTTTCAGTTGAAAACTCGCCTCTTACAAAGGCATTCCATTTTTTTTAACTTATTTTAACTCCATACTTTTTGTGTGTTCAAAATTCAACATTCAAAGACACATCATCACTTTTCAACCCTTTCTGACTTTATTTGCTATTTTCATGCACTAACTGATTTTTTTAGTAAAATAACCCTGAAATTGAAAAGCACTTCAAATGAACTCTGAAAAGGTTGAAACTTGTCACGGTATCATCATTTCGCTCACATAGCATGTTATAAAAAGTTGAGAGGGTTACAGCGAAAACTAGATGCACTTCGTGTACAAAATGGACAATCTCTTTCGAAGTATGAGGGTTTCGGACGAAAACTCGCCTGTTACAAAGGCATATCATTTATTTAACTTATTTGAACTCCATACTTTTTGTTTGTTCAAAATGCACCATTCAAAGCCACATCATCACTTTTCAACCCTTTCTAACTTCATTTGCTATTTGCATGCACTTACTGATTTTTTCTAGCAAAATAACCCTAAAATTGAAAAGGACTTCAAATGAACTCTGAAAAGGTTGAAAGTTTGCATAGTTTCATCATTTCACGCACATAGCATTTGCTAAAAAGTTGAGAGTGTTATGGCAAAAACTAGATGTAGTTTGTGTACAAACTGGACAATCTCTTTCGAACTATCAGGGTTTCGAACGAAAAGTCGCCTATTACAAAGGCATTTCATTTTTTAAAACTTATGTGAACTCCGTACTTTTTGTGTGTTCAAAATGCACTATTCAAAGCCATATCATCACTTTTCAACCCTTTTTGACTTTATGTGCTATTTTCATGCATTTACCAATTACTTTGTTTCAGCAAAATTACCCTAAAATTGAAATGCACTTCAAATGAACTCTGAAAAGGTTGAAAGTTGGCATCGTATAATGATTTCACTCACATAGCATGTTATAAAAAGTTGAGAGGGTTACGGCAAAAACTAGATGCACTTCGTGTACAAAATGGACAATCTCTTTCGAAGTATGTGGGTTTCGCACGAAAACTCGCCTCTTATGAAGGCATTTCATTTTTTAACTTATTTGAACTCCATACTTTTTGTGTGTTAAAAATGCACCATTCAAAAACACATCATCATTTTTCAACCCTTTTTGACTTCATTTGCTATTTTTCATGCACTTACTAATTTTTTTCCAGCAAAATAACCCTGAAATTGAAAAGCACTTCAAATGAACTCTGAAAAGGTTGAAAGTTGGCATGGTATAATGATTTAACTCACAAAGCATGTTATAAAAAGTTGAGAGGGTTACGGCAAAAACTAGATGCGTTTCGTGTACAAAATGGACAATCTCTTTCGAAGTATGTGGGTTTCGCACGAAAACTCGCCTCTTACGAAGGCATTTCATTTTTTTTAACTTATTTGAACTCCTTACTTTTTGTGTGTTAAAAATGCACCATTCAAAGACACATCATCACTTTTCAGCCCTTTTTGACTTCATTTGCTATTTTTCATGCACTTACTGATTTTTTTCCAGCAAAATAACCCTGAAATTGAAAAGCACTTCAAATGAACTCTGACAAGGTTGAAAGTTGGCATCGTATAATGATTTCACTCACATAGCATGTTATAAAAAGTTGAGAGGGTTACGAAAAAAACTGGATACACCTCGTGTACAAAATGGAAGATCTCTTTCGAAGTATGAGGGTTTCGGACGAAAACTCGCCTGTTACAAAGGCATTTCATTTTATTAACTTATTTGAACTCGATACTTTTTGTGTGTTCAAAATGCACCATTCAAAGCCACATCATCACTTTTCAACCCTTTCTGACTTCATTTGCTATTTTTCATGCACTTATTGATTTTTTCAGCAAAATAACCCTGAAATTGAAAAGCACTTCAAATGAACTCTGAAAAGGTTGAAAATTGGCATGGTATCATCAGTTCACCCACATAGCATTTTCTAAAAAGTTGAGAGGCTTACGTCGAAAACTGGATGCACTTCGTGTACAAAATGGACAATCTCTTTCGAAGTATGAGGGTTTCGCACGAAAACTCGGTCGTTACAAAGGCATTTCATTTTTTAAGTTATTTCAACTCCATACTTTTTGTATGTTCAAAATGCACCATTGAGAGCCACATCGTCACTTTTCACCCCTTTTTGACTTCATTTCCTATTTTTCATGCACTTATTGATTTTTTCACCGAAATAATCCTGAAATTGAAAAGCACTACAAATGACCTCTGAAAAGGTTGAAAGTTGGCATGGTATCATCATTTCACCCACATAGCATGTTACAAAAAGTTGAGAGGGTTACGAAAAAAACTGAATACACCTCGTGTACAAAATGGAACATCTCTTTCGAAGTATGAGGGTTTCGGACGAAAACTCGCCTGTTACAAAGGCATTTCATTTTGTTAACTTATTTGAACTCCATACTTTTTGTGTGTTCAAATTGCACCATTCAAAGACACATCATCACTTTTCAACCCTTTCTGACTTCATTTGCTATTTTTCATGCACTTACTCATTTTTTTTCCAGCAAAATAACCCTGGAATTGAAAAGCACTTCAAATGAACTCTGAAAAGGTTGAAAGTTGGCATGGTATAATGATTTCACTCACATAGCATGTTATAAAAAGTTGAGAGGGTTATGGCAAAAACTGGATGCACTTCGTGTACAAAATGGACAATCTCTTTCGAAGTATGTGGGTTTTCGCACGAAAACTCGCCTCTTACGAAGGCATTTCATTTTTTAACTTATTTGAACTCCATACTTTTTGTGCGTTAAAAATGCACCATTCAAAGACACGTCATCACTTTTCAACACTTTTTGCCTTCATTTCTATTTTTCATGCACTTACTGATTTTTTTCCAACAAAATAACCCTGAAATTGAAAAGCACTTCAAATGAACTCTGAAAAGGTTGAAAGTTGGCATGGTATAATGATTTCACTCACATAGCATGTTATAAAAAGTTGAGAGGGTTACGGCAAAAATTGGATGCACTTCGTGTACAAAATGGACAATATCTTTCGAAGTATGTGGGTTTCGCACGAAAACTCGCCTCTTACGAAGGCATTTCATTTTTCTAACTTATTTGAACGCCTTACTTTTTGTGTGTTAAAAATGCACCATTCAAAGACACATCATCACTTTTCAGCCCTTTTTGACTTCATTTGCTATTTTTCATGCACTCACTAATTTTTTCCATCAAATTAACCCTGAAATTGAAAAGCACTTCAAATGAACTTTGAAAAGGTTGAAAGTTTGGATGGTATAATCATTTCATGCACATAGAAGGTTATAAAAAGTTGAGAGGGTTATGGCAAAAACTGGATGCCCTTCATGAACAAAATGGGTAATCTCTTTCGAAGTATGAGGGTTTCGGACGAAAACTCGCCTCTTACAAAGGCATTTCATTTTTTAACTTATTTTAACTCCATACTTTTTGTGTGTTCAAAATGCACCATTCAAAGCCACATCATCACTTTTTATCCCTTTCCGACTTCATTTTCTACTTTTCATGAACTTACTGATTTTTTCCAACAAAATAACCCTGAAATTGAAAAGCACTACAAATGACCTTTGAAAAGTTTGAAAGTTGGCATGGTATCATCATTTCACCCACATAGCATGTTATAAAAAGTTGAGAGGGTTACGGCAAAAACTGGATGTACTTCATGTACAAAACGGACAATCTCTTTCGAAGTAGGAGGGTTGCGGACGAAAACTCGCCTGTTATAAAGGCATTTAATTTTTTTAAGTTATTTCAACTCCATAATTTTTGTGTGTTCAAAATGCACCATTCAAAGACACATCATCACTTTTTATCCCTTTCTGACTTCATTTGCTATTTTTCATGAACTTACTGATTTTTTTCAGCAAAATTACCCTGAAATTGAAAAGCACTTCAAATGAACTCTGAAAAGGTTAAAAGTTGTCATGGTATCATCATTTCACCCACATAGCATGTGATAGGAAGTTGAGACGGTTACTACAAAAACTGTGTGCACTTCGTGTACAAAATGGACAATCTCTTTCTAAGTATCAGGGTTTCGAACGAAAACTCGCGTGTTACAAAGGCATTTCAGTTTTTAACTTATTTGAACTCCATACTTTTTGTGTGTTCAAAATGCACCATTCAAAGACACATCATCACTTTTCATTCCTTTCTGACTTCATTTGCTATTTTTCATGAACTTACTGACTTTTTTCAACAAAATAACCCGGAAATTGAAAAGCACTTCAAATGAACTCTGAAAAGGTTAAAAGTTGTGATGGTATCATCATTTCACCCACATAGCATGTGATAGAAAGTTGAGAAGGTTACTACAAAAACTGCGTGCACTTGTGTACAAAATGGACAATCTCTTTCTAAGTATCAGGGTTTCGAACGAAAACTCGCGTGTTACAAAGGCCTTTAATTTTTTAACTTTTTTGAACTCCATACTGTTTGTGTGTTCAAAATGCACCATTCAAAGCCACATCATCATTTTTCAACCCTTTGAGACTTCATTTGCTATTTTCATGCACTTACTGATTTGTTGACCAAAATAACCCCAAAATAAAAAAGCACTTCGAATGAATTCTGAAAAGGTTGAAAGTTGGAATGGTATCATCATTTCACCCACATAGCATTTTATAAAAACTTGAGAGGGTTACGTCGAAAACTGGATGCACTGCGTATACACAACAGACAATCTCTTTCAAAGTATCAGGGTTTGGGACAAAAGCTTGCGTGTTACAAAGGCATTTCATTTTTTAACTTATTTGAACTCCATTCTTTTTGTATCCTCAAAATGCACCATTCAGCGCCACATCATCACTTTTCAACCCTTTCCGACTTCATTTGCTATTTTTCATGCACTTACTGATTTTTTCCAGCAAAATGACCCTAGAATTTAAAAGCACTTCAAATGAACTCTGAAAAGGTTGAAAGTTGGCATGGTATCATCATTTCACCAACATAGCATGTGCTAAAAATTTGAGAGAGTTATGGCAAAAACAGGATGCACTTTTTGTACAAAATGGACAATCTCTTTCGTAGTATCAGGGTTTCGGACGAAAACTTGCGTGTTACGAAGGCATTTCATTTTTTTCAATTATTTGAACTCCATACTTTTTGTGTGTTCAAAGTGCACCATTCAAAGCCATATCATCACTTTTCAACCCTTTCTCACTTCATTTTCTATTTTTCATGCTCTTATTGATTTTTTCAGCAAAATAACACTGAAATTGAAAAGCACTTCAAATGAACTCTGAAAAGGTTGAAATTTGGCATGGTATCATCAGTTCACCCACATAGCATGTGATAGATAGTTGAGAGGGTTACGACAAAAACTGGATGCACTTCGTGTACAAAATGGACAATCTCTTTCGAAGTATGAGGGTTTCGCACGAAAACTCGCTCGTTACAAAGGCATTTCGTTTTTTAACTTATTTCAACTCCATACTTTTTGTATGTTCAAAATGCACCATTGAGAGCCACATCATCACTTTTCACCCCTTTTTGACTTCATTTGCTATTTTTCATGCACTTACTGATTTTTTCACCAAAATAATCCTGAAATTGAAAAGCGCTACAAATGACCTCTGAAAAGGTTGACAGTTGGCATGGTATCATCATTTCACCCACATAGCATGTTATAAAAAGTTGAGAGGGTTACGAAAAAAACTGGATACACCTCGTGTACAAAATGGAAGATCTCTTTCGAAGTATGAGGGTTTCGGACGAAAACTCGCCTGTTACAAATGCATTTCATTTTGTGAACTTATTTGAACTCCATACTTTTTGGGTGTTCGAAGTGCACTATTCAAAGCCACATCATCACTTTTCAACCCTTTGTGACTTCATTTGCTATTATTCATGAACTTACTGATTATTTTTCACAAAAATAACCCTGAAATTGAAAAGCACTTCAAATGAACTCTGAAAAGGTAAAAACTTGGAATGGTATCATCATTTCACTCACATAGCATGTTATAAAAAGTTGAGAGGGTTACGGCAAAAACTGGATGCACTTCGTGTACAAAATGGACAATCTCTTTCGAACTATCACGGTTTTGGACGAAAACTTGCGTGTTACAAAGGCATTCCATTTTTTAACGTATTTGAACTGCATACTTTTTGTGTGTTAAAATTGCACCATTCAAAGACAGATCATCACTTTTCAACCCTTTTTGACTTCATTTGCTATTTTTCATGCACTTACTCTTTTTTTACCCACCAAAATAACCTTGAAATTGAAAAACACTTCAAATGAACTCTGGAAAGGTTGAAAGTTGGCATGGTATAATGATTTCACTCACATAGCATGTTATAAAAAGTTGAGAGGGTTACGACAAAAACTGGATGCACTTCGTGTACAAAATGGACAATCTCTTTCGAAGTATGTGGGTTTCGCACGAAAACTCGCCTCTTACGAACGCATTTCATTTTTTTAACTTATTTCAACTCCATACTTTTTGTGTGTTAAAAATGCACCATTCAAAGACACATCATCACTTTTCAACCCTTTTTGACTTCATTTGCTATTTTTCATGCACTTACTGATTTTTTTCTAGCAAAATAACCCTGAAATTGAAAAGCACTTCAAATGAACTCTGAAAAGGTTGAAAGTTTGCATGGTATAATCATTTCATGCACATAGCATGTTATAAAAAGTTGAGAGGGTTACGGCAAAAACTGGATGCCCTTCGTGTACAAAATGGACAATCTCTTTCTAAGTATCAGGGTTTCGAACGAAAACTCGCGTGTTACAAAGGCATTTCATTTTTTAAGTTATTTGAACGCCATACTGTTTGTGTTATCAAAATGCACCATTCAAAGCCACATCATCATTTTTTAACCCTTTGAGACTTCATTTGCTATTTTCATGCACTTACTGATTTTTTTACCAAAATAACCCCGAAATAAAAAAGCACTTCAAATGAATTCTGAAAAGGTTGAAAGTTGCAATGGTATCATCATTTCACCCACATAGCATTTTATAAAAAGTTGAGAGGGTTACGTCGAAAACTAGATGCACTGCGTGTACACCATGGACAATCTCTTGCAAAGTATCAGGGTTTGGGACAAAAGCTTGCGTGTTACGAAGGCATTTCACTTTTTAACTTATTTGAACTCCATACTGTTTGTCTGTTCAAAATGCACCATTCAAAGCCACATCATCATTTTTCAACCCTTTGAGACTTCATTTGCTATTTTCATGCACTTACTGATTTTTTCACAAAAATAACCCCGAAATAAAAAAGCACTTCAAATGAATTCTAAAAAGTTTGAAAGTTGGAATGGTATCATCATTTCACCCACATAGCATTTTATAAAAAGTTGAGAGGGTTACGTCGAAAACTGGATGCACTGCGTGTACACAATGGACAATCTCTTTCAAAGTATCAGGGTTTGGGACAAAAGCTCGTGTGTTACAAAGGCATTTCATTTTTTAACTTATTTGAACTCCATACTTTTTGTATCCTCAAAATGCACCATTCAGCACCACATCATCACTTTTCAACCCTCTCCGACTTCATTTGCTATTTTTCATGCAGTTACTGATATGTTCCAGCAAAATGACCCTAAAATTGAAAAGCACTTCAAATGAACTCTGAAAAGGTTGAAAGTTGGCATGGTATCATCAGTTCACCCGCGTAGCATGTGCTAAAAAGTTGAGAGTGTTATGGCAAAAACAGGATGCACTTTTTGTACAAAATGGACAATCTATTTCGAAGTATCAGGGTTTCGGACGAAAACTTGCCTGTTACAAAGGCATTTCATTTTTTTCACTTATTTGAACTCCATACTTTTTGTGTGTTCAAAATGCACCATTCAATGCCACATCATCACTTTTCAACCCTTTCTGACTTCATTTGCTATTTTTCATGCACTTATTGATTTTTTCAGCAAAATAACCCTGAAATTGAAAAGCAGTTCAAATGAACACTGAAAAGGTTCAAATTTGGCATGGTATCATCAGTTCACCCACATAGCATGTGATAGATAGTTGAGAGGGTTACGAGAAAAACTGGATGCACTTCGTGTACAAAATGGACAATCTCTTTCGAAGTATGAGGGTTTCGCACGAAAACTCGGTCGTTACAGAGGCATTTCATTTTTTAACTTATTTCAACTCCATACTTTTTGTATGATCGAAATGCACCATTGAGAGCCACATCATCACTTTTCAACCCTTTCTGACTTCATTTGTTATTTTCATGCACTTACTGATTTTTTTCCAGCAAAATATCCCCTAAAATTGAAAAGCACTTAAAATGAACTCTGAAAAGATTGAATGCTCGCATGGTATCATCATTTCACCCACATAGCATGTGCTAGAAATTTGAGAGGGTTACGGGAAAAACTGGATGCACTTCGTGTACGCAATGGATAATCTCTTTGTGAGTATCACGGTTTTGGACGAAAACTCGCCTCTTGCAAAGGCATTTATTTTTTTAACTTATTTGAACTCCATACTTTTTGTGTGTTCAAAATGCACCATTCAAAGCCACATCATCACTTCTCAACCCTTTCTGACTTCATTTGCTATTTTTCATGCACTTACTGATTTATTCCCGCGAAATAACCTTGAAATTGAAAAGCACTTCAAATGAACTCGGAAAAGGTTGAAAGTTGGCATGGTATCATAATTTCACCCACATAGCATGTGCTAAAACGTTGAGAGGGCTACGACAAAAGCTTGATGCACTTCGTGTACAAAATGGACAATCTCTTTCGAAGTATCAGGGTTTCGCACGAAAACTCGCTCGTTACAAAGGCATTTCATTTTTGAACTTATTTCAACTCCATACTTTTTGTATGTTCAAAATGCACCATTGAGAGCCACATCATCACTTTTCACCCCTTTTTGACTTCATTAGCTATTTTTCATGCACTTACTGATTTTTTCACCAAAATAATCCTGAAATTGAAAAGCGCTACAAATGACCTCTGAAAAGGTTGAAAGTTGGCATGGTATCATCATTTCACCCACATAGCATGTTATAGAAAGTTGAGAGGGTTACGAAAAAAACTGGATACACCTCGTGTACAAAATGGAAGATCTCTTTCGAAGTATGAGGGTTTCAGACGAAAACTCGCCTGTTACAAAGGCATTCCATTTTGTTAACATATTTGAACTCCATACTTTGTGTGTGTTCAAAATGCACCATTCAAAGCCACATCATCACTTTTCAACCCTTTCTGACTTCATTTGCGATTATTGATGAACTTACTCATTATTTTTCACAAAAATAACCCTGAAATTGAAAAGCACTTCAAATGAACTCTGAAAAGGTAGAAACTTGGAATGGTATCATCATTTAACCCACATAGCATGTGATAAAAAGTTGAGAGGGTTACGGCAAAAACTGGATGAACTTCGTGTACAAAATGGACAATCTCTTTCGAACTATCACGGTTTCGGACAAAAACTTGCGTGTTACAAAGGCATTCCATTTTTTAACGTATTTGAACTCCATACTTTTTGTGTGTTAAAATTGCACCATTCAAAGACATACCATCACTTTTCAACCCTTTTTGACTTCATTTGCTATTTTTCATGCACTTACTCTTATTTTTCCAGCAAAATAACCCTGAAATATAAAAGCACTTCAAATGAACTCTGAAAAGGTTGAAAGTTGGCATGGTATAATGATTTCACTCACATAGCATGTTATAAAAAGTTGAGAGGGTTACCGCAAAAACTGGATGCACTTCGTGTACAAAATGGACAATCTCTTTCGAAGTATGTGGGTTTCGCACGAAAACTCGCCTCTTACGAAGGCATTTCATTTTTTTAACTGATTTGAACTCCATACTTTTTGTGTGTTAAAAATGCACCATACAAAGACATATCATCACTTTTCAACCCTTTTTGACTTCATTTGCTATTTTTCATGCACTTACTGATTTTTTTTCCAGCAAAATAACCCTGAAATTGAAAAGCACTTCAAATGAACTCTGAAATGGTTGAAAGTTGGCATGGTATAATGATTTCACTCACATAGCATGTTATAAAAAGTTGAGAGGGTTACGGCAAAAATTGGATGCACTTCGTGTACGAAATGGACAATCTCTTTCGAATTATGTGGGTTTCGCACGAAAACTCGCCTCTTACGAAGGCATTTCATTTTTTAACTTATTTGAACTCCATACTTTTTGTGTGTTAAAAATGCACCATTCAAAGACACATCATCACTTTTCAACCCTTTTTGACTTCATTTGCTATTTTTCATGCACTTACTGATTTTTTTCCAGCAAAATAACCCTGAAATTGAAAAGCACTTCAAATAAACTCTGAAAAGGTTGAAAGTTTGCATGGTATAATCTTTTCATGCACCTACCTTGTTATAAAAAGTTGAGAGGGTTACGGCAAAAACTGGATGCACTTCGTGTACAAAATGGACAATCTCTTTCTAAGTATCAGGGTTTCGAACGAAAACTCGCGTGTTACTAAGGCATTTCATTTTTTAACTTATTTGAACTCCATACTGTTTGTGTGTTCAAAATGCACCATTCAAAGCCACATCATCATTTTTCAACCCTTTAAGACTTCATTTGCTATTTTCATGCACTTACTGATTTTCACCAAAATAACCCCGAAATAAAAAAGCACTTCAAATGAATTCTGAAAAGGTTGAAAGTTGGAATGGTATCATCATTTCAACCACATAGCATTTTCTAAAAAGTTGAGAGGGTTACGTCGAAAATTGGATGCACTGCGTGGACACAATGGACAATCTCTTTCAAAGTATCAGGGTTTGGGACAAAAGCTTGCGTGTTACAAAGGCATTTCATTTTTTAACTTATTTGAACTCCATACTGTTTGTGTGTTCAAAATGCACAATTCAAAGCCACATCATCATTTTTCAACCCTTTGAGACTTCATTTGCTATTTTCATGCACTTACTGATTTTTTCACAAAAATAACCCCGAAATAAAAAAGCACTTCAAATGAATTCTATAAAGGTTGAAAGTTGGAATGGTATCATCATTTCACCCACATAGCATTTTATAAAAAGTTGAGAGGGTTACGTCGAAAACTGGATGCACTGCGTGTACACAATGGACAATCTCTTTCAAAGTATCAGGGTTTGGGATAAAAGCTCGTGTGTTACAAAGGCATTTCATTTTTTAACTTATTTGAACTCTATACTTTTTGTATCCTCAAAATGCACCATTCAGCGCCACATCATCACTTTTCAACCCTTTCCGACTTCATTTGCTATTTTTCAGGCAGTTACTGATTTTTTCCAGCAAAATGACCCTAAAATTGAAAAGCACTTCAAATGAACTCTGAAAAGGTTGAAAGTTGGCATGGTATCATCATTTCACCCACGTAGCATGTGCTAAAAAGTTGAGAGTGTTATGGCAAAAACAGGATGCACTTTTTGTACAAAATGGACAATCTATTTCGAAGTATCAGGGTTTCGGACGAAAAATTGCCTGTTACAAAGGCATTTCATTTTTTTCACTTATTTGAACTCCATACTTTTTGTGTGTTCAAAATGCACCATTCAAAGCCACATCATCACTTTTCAACCATTTCTGACTTCATTTGCTATTTTTCATGCACTTATTGATTTTTTCAGCAAAATAACCCTGAAATTGAAAAGCACTTCAAATGAACTCGAAAAAGGTTGAAATTTGGCATGGTATCATCAGTTCACCCACATAGCATGTGATAGAAAGTTGAGAGGGTTACGACAAAAACTGGATGCACTTCGTGTACAAAATGGACAATCTCTTTCGAAGTATGCGGGTTTCGCACGAAAATTCGGTCGTTACAAAGGCATTTCATTTTTTAACTTATTTCAACTCCATACCTTTTGTATGTTCAAAATGCACCATTGAGAGCCACATCATCACTTTTCAACCCTTTCTGACTTCATTTGCTATTTTTCATGCACTTATTGATTTTTTTCCAGCAAAATATCCCCTAAAATTGAAATGCACTTAAAATGAACTCTGAAAAGATTGAATGTTGGCATGGTATCATCATTTCACTCACATAGCATGTGCTAGAAATTTGAGAGGGTTACGGGAAAAACTGGATGCACTTCGTGTACGCAATGGATAATCTCTTTGTGAGTATCACGGTTTTGGACGAAAACTCGCCTCTTGCAAAGGCATTTCATTTTTTAACTTATTTGAACTCCATACTTTTTGTGTGTTCAAAATGCACCATTCAAAGCCACATCATCACTTCTCAACCCTTTCTGACTTCATTTGCTATTTTTCATGCACTTACTGATTTATTCCCGCGAAATAACCTGAAATTGAAAAGCACTTCAAATGAACTCGGAAAAGGTTGAAAGTTGGCATGGTATCATAATTTCACCCACATAGCTTGTGCTAAAACGTTGAGAGGGCTACGACAAAAGCTTGATGCACTTCGTGTACAAAATGGACAATCTCTTTCGAAGTATCAGGGTTTCGCACGAAAACTCGCTCGTTACAAAGGCATTTCATTTTTTAACTTATTTCAACTCCATACTTTTTGTATGTTCAAAATGCACCATTGAGAGCCACATCATCACTTTTCACCCCTTTTTGACTTCATTTGCTATTTTTCATGCACTTACTAAGTTTTTCACCAAAATAATCCTGAAATTGAAAAGCGCTACAAATGACCTCTGAAAAGGTTGAAATTTGGCATGGTATCTTCATTTCACCCACATAGCATGTTATAAAAAGTTGAGAGGGTTACGAAAAAAACTGGATACACCTCGTGTACAAAATGGAAGATCTCTTTCGAAGTGTGAGGGTTTCGGACGAAAACTCGCCTGTTACAAAGGCATTTCATTTTGTTAACTCATTTGAACTCCTTACTTTTTGTGTGTTCAAAATGAACCATTCAAAGCCAAATCATCACTTTTCAACCCTTTTTGACTTCATTTGCTATTATTCATGAACTTACTGATTATTTTTCACAAAAATAACCCTGAAATTGAAAAGCACTTCAAATGAACTCTGAAAAGGTAGAAACTTGGAATGGTATCGTCATTTCACCCATTTAGCATGTTATAAAAAGTTGAGAGGGTTACGGCAAAAACTGGATGCACTTCGTGTACAAAATGGACAATCTCTTTCGAACTATCACGGTTTCGGACGAAAACTTGCGTGTTACAAAGGCATTCCATTTTTTAACGTATTTGAACTCCATAATTTTTGTGTGTTAAAATTGCACCATTCAAAGACAGATCATCACTTTTCAACCCTTTTTTACTTCATTTGCTATTTTTCATGCACTTACTCTTTTTTTTTCCAGCAAAATAACCCTGAAATTGAAAAGCACTTCAAATGAACCTTGAAAAGGTTGAAAGTTGGCATGGTATAATGATTTCACTCACATACCATGTTATAAAAAGTTGAGAGGGTTACGGCAAAAACTGGATGCACTTCGTGTACAAAATGGACAATCTCTTTCGAAGTATGTGGGTTTCGCACGAAAACTCGCCTCTTACGAAGGCATTTCATTTTTTTAACTTATTTGAACTCCATACTTTTTGTGTGTTAAAAATGCACCATTCAAAGACACATCATCACTTTTCAACCCTTTTTGACTTCATTTGCTATTTTTCATACACTTACTGATTTTTTTTCCAGCAAAATAACCCTGAAATTGAAAAGCGCTTCAAATGAACTCTGAAAAGGTTGAAAGTTGGCATGGTATAATGATTTCACTCACATAGCATGTTATAAAAAGTTGAGAGGGTTACGGCAAAAACTGGATGCACTTCGTGTACAAAATGGACAATCTCTTTCGAATTATGTGGGTTTCGCACGAAAACTCGCCTCTTACGAAGGCATTTCATTTTTTTAACTTATTTGAACTCCATACTTTTTCTGTGTTAAAAATGCACCATTCAAAGCCACATCATCACTTTTCAACCCTTTTTGACTTCATTTGCTATTTTTCAAGCACTTATTGATTTTTTCAGCAAAATAAGCCTGAAATTGAAAAGCACTTCAAATGAACTCTGAAAAGGTTGAAATTTGGCATGGTATCATCAGTTCACCCACATAGCATGTGCTAGAAATTTGAGAGGGTTACGGGAAAAACTGGATGCACTTCGTGTACGCAATGGATAATCTCTTTGTGAGTATCACGGGTTTGGACGAAAACTCGCCTCTTGCAAAGGCATTTCATTTTTTAACTTATTTGAACTCCATACTTTTTGTGTGTTCAAAATGCACCATTCAAAGCCACATCATCACTTCTCAACCCTTTCTGACTTCATTTGCTATTTTTCATGCACTTACTGATTTATTCCCACGAAATAACCCTGAAATTGAAAAGCACTTCAAATGAACTCACAAAAGGTTGGAAGTTGGCATTGTATCATAATTTCACCCACATAGCATGTGCTAAAACGTTGAGAGGGCGACGACAAAAACTTGATGCACTTCGTGTACATAATGGACAATCTCTATCGAAGTATCAGGGTTTCGGACGAACACTCGCCTGTTACAAAGGCGTTTCATTTTTTAACTTATTTGAACTTAATACTTTTTGTGTGTTCAAAATGCACCATTCGAAGCCACATCATCACTTTTCAACCCTCTCTGACTTCATTTGCTATTTTTCATGCACTTACTGATTTTTACACCAAAATAACCCTGAAATTGAAAAACACTTAAAATGAACTCTGAAAGTATCATCATTTCACCCACATAGCATGTTATAAAAAGTTGAGAGAGTTACGTCGAAAACTGGATGCACTTCGTGTACAAAATGGACAATCTCTTTCGAAGTATCAGGGTTTCAGATGAAAACTCGCCTGTTACAAAGGCATTCCATTTTTTTAACATATTTGAACTCCATACGTTTTGTGTGTTCAAAATTCAACATTCAAAGACACATCATCACTTTTCAACCCTTTCTGATTTTATTTGCTATTTTCATGCACTTACTGATTTTTTTAGCAAAATAACCCTGAAATTTAAAAGCACTTCAAATGAACTCTGAAAAGGTTGAAAATTGGCATAGTATCACAATTTCATCCACATAGCATGTGCTAAAAAGTTGAGAGGGTTATGGCAAAAATTGTATGCATGTCGAATACAAAATGGACAATCTCTTCCGAGGTATCAGGGTTTCGCACGAAAACTCGCTTCTTACAAAGGCATTTCATTTTATAAACTTATTTGAACTCCATACTTTCTGTGTGTTCAAAATGCACCATTCAAAGCCACATCATCAGTTTTCACCCCTTTCTGACACCATTTGCTATTTTTCATGCACTTACAGATTTTTTCACCAAAATAACCCTGAAAGTGAAAAGCACTACAAATGACCTCTGAAAAGGTTGAAAGTTGGCATGGTATCATCATTTCACCCACATACCATGTTATAAAAAGTTGAGAGGGTTACGAAAATAACTGGATACACCTCGTGTACAAATTGGAAGATCTCTTTCAAAGTATGAGGGTTTCGGACGAAAACTCGCATGTTACAAAGGCATTTCATTTTTTAAAATTATTTGAACTCCATATTGTTTGTGTGTTCAAAATGCACCATTCAAAGCCACGTCATCACTTTTCAAACCTTTCTCACTTCATTTGCTATTTTCATGCACTTACTGATTTTTTCACAAAAATAACCCTGAAATTGAAAAGAACTTCAAATGAACTCTGAAAAGCTGGAAAGTTGGAATGGTATCATCATTTCACCCACATAGCATGTTATAAAAAGTTGAGAGGGTTGCGACAGAAACTGGATGCACTTCGTGTACAAAATGGACAATCTCTTTCGAAGTATCACGGTTTCGCACAAAAACTCGCCTATTACTAAGGCATTCCATTTTTTCACGTATTTGAACTCCATACTTTTTGTGTGTTAAAAATGCACCATTCAAAGACACATCATCACTTTTCAACCCTTTCCGACTTCATTTGCTATTTTTCATGCACTTACTGCTGTTTCCAACAAAATAACCCTGAAATTGAAAAGCACTACAAATGACCTCTGAAAAGGTTGAAAGTTGGCATGGTATCACCATTGCACCCACATAGCATGTTATAAAAAGTTGAGAGCGTTACGACAAAAACTGGATGTACTTCATGTACAAAATGGACAATCTCTTTCGAAGTATGAGTGTTGCGGACGAAAACTCGCCAGTTACAAAGGCATTTAATTTTCTTTAACTTATTTCAACTCCATAATTTTTGTGTGTTCAAAATGCATTATTCAAAGACACATCATGACTTTTTTTATCCCTTTTTGACTTCATTTGCTATTTTTCATGTACTTACTCATTTTTTTCAACAAAATAACCCTGAAATTGAAAAGCACTTCAAATGAACTCTGAAAAGGTTGAAAGTTGGCATGGTATAATAATTTCACCCACATAGCATGTGTTAGAAAGTTACGAGGGTTACAATAAAAACTTGGTGCACTTCGTGTACAAAATAGACAATCTCTTTCTAAGTATCAGGGTTTCGGACGAAAACTCTCGTGTTACAAGGGCATTTCAGGTTTGTAACTTATTTGAACTCCATACTGTTTGTGTGTTCGAAATGCACCATTCAAAGCCACATCATCACTTTTCAACCCTTTCTGACTTCATTTGCTATTTTCATGCACTTACTGATTTTTTCACAAAAATAACCCAGAAATTGAAAAGCATTTCAAATGAACTCTGAAAAGGTTGAAAGTGGAATGGTATCATCATTTCACCCACATAGCATTTTCTAAAAAGTTGAGAGGGTTACGTCGAAAACTGGATGCACTTCGTGTACAAAATGGACAATCTCTTTCGAAGTATCAGGGTTTCGAACAAAAACTCGCCTGTTACAAAGGCATTTCATTTTTTAACTTATTTGAACTCCATACTTTTTGTGTGTTCAAAATGCACCATTCAAAGACACATCATCACTTTTCATCCCTTTCTGACTTCATTAGCTATTTTTCATGAACTTACTGATTTTTTTAGCAAAATGACCCTGAAATTGAAAAGCACTTCAAATGAATTCTGAAAAGGTTGAAAGTTGTCATGGTACCATCAGTTCACCCATATAGCATGTGATAGAAAGTTGAGATGGTTACTACAAAAATTGGGTGCACTACGTGTACAAAATGGACAATCTCTTTCTAAGTATCAGGGTTTCGGACAAAAACTCGCGTGTTACAAAGGCATTTCATTTTTTAACTTATTTGAACTCCTTACTTTTTGTATGTTCAAAATGCACCATTAAAATCCACATCATCTCTTTTCAACACTTTCTCACTTCATTTGCTATTTTCCATGCACTTACTCATTTATAAAAAGTTGAGAGGGTTACGTCGAAAACTGGATGCACTGCGTGTACAAAATGGACAATCTCTTTCAAAGTATCAGGGTTTGGGACAAAAGCACGCGTGTTACAAAGGCATTTCATTTTTCAACTTATTTGAAATCCATACTTTTTGTATGTTCAAAATGCACCATTAAAAGCCACATCATCACTTTTTAACGCTTTGTCACTTCATTTGCTATTTTCCATGCACTTACTCATTTTTTCCAGCAAAATAACCCTGAAATTGAAAAGCACTTCAAATGAACGCTGAAAAGGTTGAAAGTTGCCATGGTATGATGACTTCGCCCACATAGCAGGTGTTAGAAAGTTGAGAGGGTTACGGCAAAAACTGGGTGCACTTCATGTACAAAATGGACAATCTGTTTCTGAGTATCAAGGTTTTGGACGAAAACTCGCCTATTACAAAGGCATTTCATTTTTTAACTTATTTGAACTCCATACTTTTTGTGTGTTAAAAATGCAACATGGAAAGACACATCATCACTTTTCAACCCTTTCTCACTTTATTTGCTATTTTTCGTGCACTTACTAATTTTTTCACCAAAATAACCCTGAAATTGAAAAGGACTTCAAATGAACTCTGAAAAGGTAGAAAGTTGGAATGGTATCATCATTCCACCCACATAGCATGTTATAAAAAGTTGAGAGGGTTACGGCAAAAACTGGATGCACTTCGTGTACAAAATGGACAATCTCTTTCGAAGTATCACGGTTTCGGACGAAAAGTCACGTGTTACAAAGGCATTCCATTTTTTAACCTATTTGAACTCCATACTTTTTGTGTGTTCAAAATGCACCATTCAAAGCCACATCATCACTTTTCAACCTTTTCTGACTTCATTTGCTATTTTCATGCACTTACACTTTTTTTTATAAACTTATTTGAACTCCATACTTTCTGTGTGTTCAAAATGCACCATTCAAAGCCACATCATCAGTTTTCACCCCTTTTTGACTTCATTTGCTATTTTTCATGCACTTACTGAGTTTTTCACCAAAATAATCCTGAAATTGAAAAGCGCTACAAATGACCTCTGAAAAGGTTGAAAGTTGGCATGGTATCTTCATTTCACCCACATAGCATGTTATAAAAAGTTGAGAGGGTTACGAAAAAAACTGGATACACCTCGTGTACAAAATGGAAGATCTCTTTCGAAGTGTGAGGGTTTCGGACGAAAACTCGCCTGTTACAAAGGCATTTCATTTTGTTAACTTATTTGAACTCCATACTTTTTGTGTGTTCAAAATGAACCATTCAAAGCCAAATCATCACTTTTCAACCCTTTTTGACTTCATTTGCTATTATTCATGAACTTACTGATTATTTTTCACAAAAATAACCCTGAAATTGAAAAGCACTTCAAATGAACTCTGAAAAGGTAGAAACTTGGAATGGTATCGTCATTTCACCCATTTAGCATGTTATAAAAAGTTGAGAGGGTTACGGCAAAAACTGGATGCACTTCGTGTACAAAATGGACAATCTCTTTCGAACTATCACGGTTTCGGACGAAAACTTGCGTGTTACAAAGGCATTCCATTTTTTAACGTATTTGAACTCCATACTTTTTGTGTGTTAAAATTGCACCATTCAAAGACAGATCATCACTTTTCAACCCTTTTTTACTTCATTTCCTATTTTTCATGCACTTACTCTTTTTTTCCAGCAAAATAACCCTGAAATTGAAAAGCACTTCAAATGAACCTTGAAAAGGTTGAAAGTTGGCATGGTATAATGATTTCACTCACATAGCATGTTATAAAAAGTTGAGAGGGTTACGGCAAAAACTGGATGCACTTCGTGTACAAAATGGACAATCTCTTTCGAAGTATGTGGGTTTCGCACGAAAACTCGCCTCTTACGAAGGCCTTTCATTTTTTTAACTTATTCGAACTCCATACTTTTTGTGTGTTAAAAATGCACCATTCAAAGACACATCATCACTTTTCAACCCTTTTTGACTTCATTTGCTATTTTTCATGCACTTACTGATTTTTTTTCCAGCAAAATAACCCTGAAATTCAAAAGCGCTTCAAATGAACTCTGAAAAGGTTGAAAGTTGGCATGGTATAATGATTTCACTCACATATCATGTTATAAAAAGTTGAGAGGGTTACGGCAAAAACTGGATGCACTTCGTGTACAAAATGGACAATCTCTTGCTAAGTATCGGGGTTTCGGACGAAAACTCGCGTGTTGCAAAGGCATTTCATTTTTTTTAACTTATTTCAACTCCATACTGTTTGTGTGTTCAAAATGCACCATTCAAAGCCAGATCATCACTTTTCAACCCTTTCTGACTTGATTTGCTATTTTCATGCACTTACTAATTTTTTCACAAAAATAACCGTGAAATTGAAAAGCACTTCAAATGAACTCTCAAAAGGTTAAAAGTTGGAATGGTATCATCATTTCACCCACATAGCATTTTCTAAAAAGTTGAGAGGCTTACGTCGAAAACTTGATGCACTTCGTGTACAAAATGGACAATCTCTTTCGAAGTATCAGGGTTTCGAACAAAAACTTGCCTGTTACAAAGGCATTTCATTTTTTAACTTATTTGAACGCCATACTTTTTGTATGTTCAAAATGCACCATTAAAAGCCACATCATCACTTTTCAACCCTTTCTCACTTCATTTGCTATTTTCAATGCACTTACTCATTTTTCCAACAAAATAACCCTGAAATTGAAAAGCACTTCAAATGAACTCTGAAAAGGTTGAAAGTTGCCATGGTATCATCATTGCACCCACATAGCATGTGTTAGAAAGTTGAGAGGGTTACGGCAAAAACTGGGTGCACTTCGTGTACAAAATGGACAATCTCTTTCTGAGTATCAGGGTTTCGGACGAAAATTCGCCTAGTACAAAGGCATTTCATTTTTAACTTATTTGAAGTCCATACTTTTTGTGTGTTCAAAATGCACCATTCAAAGGAACGTCATCACTTTTCAACACTTTCTGACTTCGTTTGCTATTTTTCATGCACTTAGTATTTTTTTCACCAAAATAACCCTGAAATTGAAAAGCACTTCAAATGAACTCCGAAAAGGTAGAAAGTTGGAATGGTATCATCATTTCACCCACATAGCATGTTATGAAAAGTTGAGAGGGATACGGCAAAAATTGGATGCACTTCTTGTACAAAATGGACAATCTCTTTGGAAGTATCACGGTTTCGGACGAAAACTCGCCTGTTACAAAGGCATTCCATTTTTTAACCTATTTGAACTCCATACTTTTTTTGTGTTCAAAATGCACCATTCAAAGACACATCATAACTTTTGAACCCTTTCTGACTTCATTTGCTATTTTTCATTCACTTACTGATTTTTTTTTCCAACAAAATAACCCTGAAATTGAAAAGCACTTCAAATGAACTCCGAAAAGGTAGAAAGTTGGAATGGTATCATCATTTCACCCACATAGCATGTTATGAAAAGTTGAGAGGGTTACGGCAAAAACTGGATGCACTTCGTGTACAAAATGGACAATCTCTTTCTAAGTATCAGGGTTTCGGACGAAAACTCGCGTGTTGCAAAGGCATTTCATTTTTTTAACTTATTTCAACTCCATACTGTTTGTGTGTTCAAAATGCACCATTCAAAGCCACATCATCACTTTTCAACCCTTTCTGACTTGATTTGCTATTTTCATGCACTTACTAATTTTTTCACAAATATAACCCTGAAATTGAAAAGCACTTCAAATCAACACTGAAAAGGTTAAAAGTTGGAATGGTATCATCATTTCACCCACATAGAATTTTCTAAAAATTGAGAGGCTTACGTCGAAAACTGGATGCACTTCGTGTACAAAATGGACAATCTCTTTCGAAGTATCAGGGTTTCGAACAAAAACTCGCCTGTTACAAAGGCATTTCATTTTTTAACTTATTTGAACGCCATACTTTTTGTATGTTCAAAATGCACCATTAAAAGCCACATCATCACTTTTCAACCCTTTCTCACTTCACTTGCTATTTTCCATGCACTTACTCATTTTTCCAACAAAATAACCCTGAAATTGAAAAGCACTTCAAATGAACTCTGAAAAGGTTGAAAGTTGGCATGGTATCATAATTTCACCCACATAGCATGTGGTAAAAATTTGAGAGGGTTACGGCAAAAACTTGATGCACTTCGTGTACAAAATGGGCAATCTCTTTCGAAGTATCACGGTTTCGCACGAAAACTCGCCTGTTACAAAGGCATTCCATTTTTTAACCTATTTGAACTCCATACTTTTTGTGTGTTCAAAATGCACCACTCAAAGACACACCATAACTTTTCAACCCTTTCTGTCTTCATATGCTATTTTTCATTCACTTACTGATTTTTTTTCCAACAAAATAACCCTGAAATTGAAAAGCACTTCAAATGAACTCCGAAAAGGTAGAAAGTTGGAATGGTATCATCATTTCACCCACATAGCATGTTATGAAAAGTTGAGAGGGTTACGGCAAAAACTGGATGCACTTCGTGTACAAAATGGACAATCTCTTTCTAAGTATCGGGGTTTCGGACGAAAACTCGCGTGTTGCAAAGGCATTTCATTTTTTTAACTTATTTCAACTCCATACTGTTTGTGTGTTCAAAATGCACCATTCAAAGCCACATCATCACTTTTGAACCCTTTCTAACTTGATTTGCTATTTTCATGCACTTACTAATTTTTTCACAAAAATAACCGTGAAATTGAAAAGCACTTCAAATGAACTCTGAAAAGGTTAAAAGTTGGAATGGTATCATCATTTCACCCACATAGCATTTTCTAAAAAGTTGAGAGGCTTACGTCAAAAACTGGATGCACTTCGTGTACAAAATGGACAATCTCTTTCGAAGTATCAGGGTTTCGAACAAAAACTCGCCTATTACAAAGGCGTTTCATTTTTTAACTTATTTTAACGCCATACTTTTTGTATGTTCAAAATGCACCATTAAAAGCCACATCATCACTTTTCAACCCTTTCTCACTTCATTTGCTATTTTCAATGCACTTACTCATTTTTCCAACAAAATAACCCTGAAATTGAAAAGCACTTCAAATGAACTCTGAAAAGGTTGAAAGTTGCCAAGGTATTATCATTTCACCCACATAGCATGTGTTAGAAAGTTGAGAGGGTTACGGCAAAAACTGGGTGCACTTCGTGTACAAAATGGACAATCTCTTTCTGAGTATCAGGGTTTCGGACGAAAATTCGCCTAGTACAAAGGCATTTCATTTTTAACTTATTTGAAGTCCATACTTTTTGTGTGTTCAAAATGCACCATTCAAAGGAACGTCATCACTTTTCAACACTTTCTGACTTCGTTTGCTATTTTTCATGCACTTACTATTTTTTTCACCAAAATAACCATGAAATTGAAAAGCACTTCAAATGAACTCCGAAAAGGTAGAAAGTTGGAATGGTATCATCATTTCACCCACATAGCATGTTATGAAAAGTTGAGAGGGTTACGGCAAAAATTGGATGCACTTCGTGTAGAAAATGGACAATCTCTTTGGAAGTATCACAGTTTCGGACGAAAACTCGCCTGTTACAAAGGCATTCCATTTTTTAACCTATTTGAACTCCATACTTTTTTTGTGTTCAAAATGCACCATTCAAAGACACATCATAACTTTTCAACCCTTTCTGACTTCATTTGCTATTTTTCATTCACTTACTGATTTTTTTCCAACAAAATAACCCTGAAATTGAAAAGCACTTCAAATGAACTCCGAAAAGGTAGAAAGTTGGAATGGTATGATCATTTCACCCACATAGCATGTTATGAAAAGTTGAGAGGGTTACGGCAAAAACTGGATGCACTTCGTGTACAAAATGGACAATCTCTTTCTAAGTATCAGGGTTTCGGACGAAAACTCGCGTGTTGCAAAGGCATTTCATTTTTTTTAACTTATTTCAACTCCATACTGTTTGTGTGTTCAAAATGCACCATTCAAAGCCACATCATCACTTTTCAACCCTTTCTGACTTGATTTGCTATTTTCATGCACTTACTAATTTTTTCACAAATATAACCCTGAAATTGAAAAGCACTTCAAATCAACTCTGAAAAGGTTAAAAGTTGGAATGGTATCATCATTTCACCCACATAGAATTTTCTAAAAATTGAGAGGCTTACGTCGAAAACTGGATGCACTTCGTGTACAAAATGGACAATCTCTTTCGAAGTATCAGGGTTTCGAACAAAAACTCGCCTGTTACAAAGGCATTTCATTTTTTAACTTATTTGAACGCCATACTTTTTCTATGTTCAAAATGCACCATTAAAAGCCACATCATCACTTTTCAACCCTTTCTCACTTCACTTGCTATTTTCCATGCACTTACTCATTTTTCCAACAAAATAACCCTGAAATTGAAAAGTTCTTCAAATGAACTCTGAAAAGGTTGAAAGTTGGCATGGTATCATAATTTCACCCACGTAGCATGTGGTAAAAATTTGAGAGGGTTACGGCAAAAACTTGATGCACTTCGTGTACAAAATGGGCAATCTCTTTCGAAGTATCACGGTTTCGCACGAAAACTCGCCTGTTACAAAGGCATTCCATTTTTTAACCTATTTGAACTCCATACTTTTTGTGTGTTCAAAATGCACCACTCAAAGACACATCATAACTTTTCAACCCTTTCTGTCTTCATATGCTATTTTTCATTCACTTACTGATTTTTTTCCAACAAAATAACCCTGAAATTGAAAAGCACTTCAAATAAACTCCGAAAAGGTAGAAAGTTGGAATGGTATCATCATTTCACCCACATAGCATGTTATGAAAAGTTGAGAGGGTTACGGCAAAAACTGGATGCACTTCGTGTACAAAATGGACAATCTCTTTCTAAGTATCGGGGTTTCGGACGAAAACTCGCGTGTTGCAAAGGCATTTCATTTTTTTTAACTTATTTCAACTCCATACTGTTTGTGTGTTCAAAATGCACCATTCAAAGCCACATCATCACTTTTCAACCCTTTCTGACTTGATTTGCTATTTTCATGCACTTACTAATTTTTTCACAAATATAACCCTGAAATTGAAAAGCACTTCAAATCAACTCTGAAAAGGTTAAAAGTTGGAATGGTATCATCATTTCACCCACATAGAATTTTCTAAAAATTGAGAGGCTTACGTCGAAAACTGGATGCACTTTGTGTACAAAATGGACAATCTCTTTCGAAGTATCACGGTTTCGGACGAAAACTCGCGTGTTACAAAGGCATTCCATTTTTTAACCTATTTGAACTCCATACTTTTTGCGTGTTCAAAATGCACCATTCAAAGCCACATCATCACTTTTCAACCCTTTCTGACTTCATTTACTATTTTTCATGAACTTACTGATTTTTTTGTGCAAATAACCCTGAAAATGAAAGGCACTTCAAATGAACCCTGAAAAGGTTCAAAGTTGGCATGGTATCATAATTTCACCCACATAGCATGTGCTAAAAATTTGAGAGGGTTACGGCGAAAACAGGATGCACTTCGTGTACAACATGGACAATCTCTTTCGAAATATGAGGGTTTGGGACGAAAACTCGCGTGTTACAAAGGCATTTAATTTTTTTTAATTTATTTCAACTCCATACTTTTTGTGTGTTCAAAATGCACCATTCAAAGACACATCATCACTTTTCATCCCTTTCTGACTTCATTTGCTATTTTTCATGAACTTACTGATTTTTTTCAGAAAAATAACCCTGAAATTGAAAAGCACTTCAAATGAACTCTGAAAAAGTTGAAAGTTGTCATGGAATCATCAGTTCACCCACATAGCATGTGATAGAAAGATGAGACGGTTACTACAAAAACTGGGTGCACTTCGTGTACAAAATGGACAATGTCTTTCTAAGTATCGGGGTTTCGGACGAAAACTCGCGTGTTGCAAAGGCATTTCATTTTTTTAACTTATTTCAACTCCATACTGTTTGTGTGTTCAAAATGCACCATTCAAAGCCATATCATCACTTTTCAACCCTTTCTGACTTGATTTGCTATTTTCATGCACTTACTAATTTTTTCACAAAAATAACCGTGAAATTGAAAAGCACTTCAAATGAACTCTGAAAAGGTTAAAAGTTGGAATGGTATCATCATTTCACCCACATAGCATTTTCTAAAAAGTTGAGAGGCTTACGTCGAAAACTGGATGCACTTCGTGTACAAAATGGACAATCTCTTTCGAAGTATCAGGGTTTCGAACAAAAACTCGCCTGTTACAAAGGCATTTCATTTTTTAACTTATTTGAACGCCATACTTTTTGTATGTTCAAAATGCACCATTAAAAGCCACATCATCACTTTTCAACCCTTTCTCACTTCATTTGCTATTTTCAATGCACTTACTCATTTTTCCAACAAAATAACCCTGAAATTGAAAAGCACTTCAAATGAACTCTGAAAAGGTTGAAAGTTGCCATGGTATCATCATTTCACCCACATAGCATGTGTTAGAAAGTTGAGAGGGTTACGGCAAAAACTGGGTGCACTTCGTGTACAAAATGGACAATCTCTTTCTGAGTATCAGGGTTTCGGACGAAAATTCGCCTAGTACAAAGGCATTTCATTTTTAACTTATTTGAAGTCCATACTTTTTGTGTGTTGAAAATGCACCATTCAAAGGAACGTCATCACTTTTCAACACTTTCTGACTTCGTTTGCTATTTTTCATGCACTTACTATTTTTTTCACCAAAATAACCCTGAAATTGAAAAGCACTTCAAATGAACTCCGAAAAGGTAGAAAGTTGGAATGGTATCATCATTTCACCCACATAGCATGTTATGAAAAGTTGAGAGGGTTACGGCAAAAATTGGATGCACTTCGTGTAGAAAATGGACAATCTCTTTGGAAATATCACGGTTTCAGACGAAAACTCGCCTGTTACAAAGGCATTCCATTTTTTAACCTATTTGAACTCCATACTTTTTTTGTGTTCAAAATGCACCATTCAAAGACACATCATAACTTTTCAACCCTTTCTGACTTCATTTGCTATTTTTCATTCACTTACTGATTTTTTTTTCCAACAAAATAACCCTGAAATTGAAAAGCACTTCAAATGAACTCCGAAAAGGTAGAAAGTTGGAATGGTATGATCATTTCACCCACATAGCATGTTATGAAAAGTTGAGAGGGTTACGGCAAAAACTGGATGCACTTCGTGTACAAAATGGACAATCTCTTTCTAAGTATCAGGGTTTCGGACGAAAACTCGCGTGTTGCAAAGGCATTTCATTTTTTTTAACTTATTTCAACTCCATACTGTTTGTGTGTTCAAAATGCACCATTCAAAGCCACATCATCACTTTTCAACCCTTTCTGACTTGATTTGCTATTTTCATGCACTTACTAATTTTTTCACAAAAATAACCGTGAAATTGAAAAGCACTTCAAATCAACTCTGAAAAGGTTAAAAGTTGGAATGGTATCATCATTTCACCCACATAGCATTTTCTAAAAAGTTGAGAGGCTTACGTCGAAAACTGGATGCACTTCGTGTACAAAATGGACAATCTCTTTCGAAGTATCAGGGTTTCGAACAAAAACTCGCCTGTTACAAAGGCATTTCATTTTTTAACTTATTTGAACGCCATACTTTTTGTATGTTCAAAATGCACCATTAAAAGCCACATCATCACTTTTCAACCCTTTCTCACTTCATTTGCTATTTTCAATGCACTTACTCATTTTTCCAACAAAATAACCCTGAAATTGAAAAGCACTTCAAATGAACTCTGAAAAGGTTGAAAGTTGCCATGGTATCATCATTTCACCCACATAGCATGTGTTAGAAAGTTGAGAGGGTTACGGCAAAAACTGGGTGCACTTCGTGTACAAAATGGACAATCTCTTTCTGAGTATCAGGGTTTCGGACGAAAATTCGCCTAGTACAAAGGCATTTCATTTTTAACTTATTTGAAGTCCATACTTTTTGTGTGTTCAAAATGCACCATTCAAAGGAACGTCATCACTTTTCAACACTTTCTGACTTCGTTTGCTATTTTTCATGCACTTACTATTTTTTTCACCAAAATAACCCTGAAATTGAAAAGCACTTCAAATGAACTCCGAAAAGGTAGAAAGTTGGAATGGTATCATCATTTCACCCACATAGCATGTTATGAAAAGTTGAGAGGGTTACGGCAAAAATTGGATGCACTTCGTGTAGAAAATGGACAATCTCTTTGGAAATATCACGGTTTCGGACGAAAACTCGCCTGTTACAAAGGCATTCCATTTTTTAACCTATTTGAACTCCATACTTTTTTTGTGTTCAAAATGCACCATTCAAAGACACATCATAACTTTTCAACCCTTTCTGACTTCATTTGCTATTTTTCATTCACTTACTGATTTTTTTTCCAACAAAATAACCCTGAAATTGAAAAGCACTTCAAATGAACTCCGAAAAGGTAGAAAGTTGGAATGGTATGATCATTTCACCCACATAGCATGTTATGAAAAGTTGAGAGGGTTACGGCAAAAACTGGATGCACTTCGTGTACAAAATGGACAATCTCTTTCTAAGTATCAGGGTTTCGGACGAAAACTCGCGTGTTGCAAAGGCATTTCATTTTTTTTAACTTATTTCAACTCCATACTGTTCGTGTGTTCAAAATGCACCATTCAAAGCCACATCATCACTTTTCAACCCTTTCTGACTTGATTTGCTATTTTCATGCACTTACTAATTTTTTCACAAATATAACCCTGAAATTGAAAAGCACTTCAAATCAACTCTGAAAAGGTTAAAAGTTGGAATGGTATCATCATTTCACCCACATAGAATTTTCTAAAAATTGAGAGGCTTACGTCGAAAACTGGATGCACTTCGTGTACAAAATGGACAATCTCTTTCGAAGTATCAGGGTTTCGAACAAAAAATCGCATGTTACAAAGGCATTTCATTTTTTAACTTATTTGAACGCCATACTTTTTGTATGTTCAAAATGCACCATTAAAAGCCACATCATGACTTTTCAACCCTTTCTCACTTCACTTGCTATTTTCCATGCACTTACTCATTTTTCCAACAAAATAACCCTGAAATTGAAAAGCACTTCAAATGAACTCTGAAAAGGTTGAAAGTTGGCATGGTATCATAATTTCACCCACTTAGCATGTGGTAAAAATTTGAGAGGGTTACGGCAAAAACTTGATGCACTTCGTGTACAAAATGGGCAATCTCTTTCGAAGTATCACGGTTTCGCACGAAAACTCGCCTGTGACAAAGGCATTCCATTTTTTAACCTATTTGAACTCCATACTTTTTGTGTGTTCAAAATGCACCACTCAAAGACACATCATAACTTTTCAACCCTTTCTGTCTTCATATGCTATTTTTCATTCACTTACTGATTTTTTTTCCAACAAAATAACCCTGAAATTGAAAAGCACTTCAAATGAACTCTGAAAAGGTTGAAAGTTGGCATGGTATAAGAATTTCACCCACATAGCATGTGTGACAAAGTTGAGAGGGTTACTACAAAAACTGGGTGCACTTCGTGTACAAAATGGACAATCTCTTTCTAAGTATCAGGGTTTCGGACGAAAACTCGCGTGTTACAAAGGCATTTCATTTTTTTAACTTATTTCAACTCCATACTGTTGTGTGTTCAAAATGCACCATTCAAAGCCACATCATCACTTTTCAACCCTTTCTGACTTCATTTGCTATTTTCATGCACTTACTGATTTTTTCACAAAAATAACCCTGAAATTCAAAAGCACTTCAAATGAACTCTGAAAAGGTTGAAAGTTGGAATGGTATCATCATTTCACCCACATAGCATTTTCTAAAAAGTTGAGAGGGTTACGTCGAAAACTGGATGCACTTTGTGTACAAAATGGACAATCTCTTTCGAAGTATCACGGTTTCGGACGAAAACTCGCGTGTTACAAAGGCATTCCATTTTTTAACCTATTTGAACTCCATACTTTTTGCGTGTTCAAAATGCACCATTCAAAGCCACATCATCACTTTTCAACCCTTTCTGACTTCATTTACTATTTTTCATGAACTTACTGATTTTTTTGAGCAAATAACCCTGAAAATGAAAGGCACTTCAAATGAACCCTGAAAAGGTTCAAAGTTGGCATGGTATCATAATTTCACCCACATAGCATGTGCTAAAAATTTGAGAGGGTTACGGCGAAAACAGGATGCACTTCGTGTACAACATGGACAATCTCTTTCGAAATATGAGGGTTTGGGACGAAAACTCGCGTGTTACAAAGGCATTTAATTTTTTTTAACTTATTTCAACTCCATACTTTTTGTGTGTTCAAAATGCACCATTCAAAGACACATCATCACTTTTCATCCCTTTCTGACTTCATTTGCTTTTTTTCATGAACTTACTGATTTTTTTCAGAAAAATAACCCTGAAATTGAAAAGCACTTCAAATGAACTCTGAAAAATTTGAAAGTTGTCATGGAATCATCAGTTCACCCACATAGCATGTGATAGAAAGATGAGACGGTTACTACAAAAACTGGGTGCACTTCGTGTACAAAATGGACAATGTCTTTCAAAGTATCAGGGTTTCGAACGAAAACTCGCGTGTTGCAACTGCATTTCATTTTTTTAACTTATTTGAACTCCATACTGTTTGTGTGTTCAAAATGCACCATTCAAAGCCACATCATCACTTTTCAACCCTTTCTGACTTGATTTGCTATTTTCATGCACTTACTAATTTTTTCACAAAAATAACCCTAAAATTGAAAAGCACTTCAAATGAACTCTGAAAAGGTTAAAAGTTGGAATGGTATCATCATTTCACCCACGTAGCATTTTCTAAAAAGTTGAGAGGCTTACGTCAAAAACTGGATACACTTCGTGTACAAAATGGACAATCTCTTTCGAAGTATCAGGGTTTCGAACAAAAACTCGCCTGTTACAAAGGCATTTCATTTTTTAACTTATTTGAACGCCATACTTTTTGTATGTTCAAAATGAACCATTAAAAGCCACATCATCACTTTTCAACCCTTCCTCACTTCATTTTCTATTTTCCATGCACTTACTCATTTTTTCCAACAAAATAACCCTGAAATTGAAAAGCACTTCAAATAAACTCTGAAAAGGTTGAAAATTGCCATGGTATCATCATTTCACCCACATAGCATGTGTTAGAAACTTGAGAGGGTTACGGCAAAAACTGGGTGCACTTCGTGTACAAAATGGACAATCTCTTGCTGAGTATAAGGGTTTCGGACGAAAACTCGCCTAGTACAAAGGCATTTCATTTTTAACTTATTTGAACTCCATACTTTTTTTGTGTTCAAAATGCACCATTCAAAGGAACGTCATCCCTTTTCAACACTTTCTGACTTCATTTGCTATTTTTCATGCACTTACCATTTTTTTCACCAAAATAACCCTGAAATTGAAAAGCACTTCAAATGAACTCCAAAAAGGTAGAAAGCTGGAATGGTATCATCATTTCACCCACATAGCATGTTATAAAAATTTGAGAGGGTTACGGCAAAAACTGGATGCACTTCGTGTACAAAATGGACAATCTCTTTCGAAGTATCACGGTTTCGGACGAAAACTCGCCTGTTACAAAGGCATTCCATTTTTTAACCTATTTGAACTCCATAATTTTTGTGTGTTGAAACTGCACCATTCAAAGACACATCTTCACTTTTCAACCCTTTCTAACTTCATTTGCTATTTTTCATGCACTTACTGTTTTTTTTCCAACAAAATAACCCTGAAATTGAAAAGCACTTCAAATGAACTCTGAAAAGGTTGAAAGTTGGCATGGTATCATAATTTCACCCACATAGCATGTGGTAAAAATTTGAGAGGGTTACGGCAAAAACTTGATGCACTTCGTGTACAAAATGGGCAATCTGTTTCGAAGTATGAGGGTTTCGGACGAAAACTCGCTTGTTACAAAGGCATTTATTTTTTTAAACTTATTTCAACTCCATACTTTTTGTGTGTTCAAAATGCACCATTCAAAGACACATCATCTCTTTTCATCCCTTTCTGACTTCATTTGCTGTTTTTCTTGAACTTACTTGTTTTTTTCAACAAAATAACCCTGAAATTTAAAAGCACTTCAAATGAACTCTGAAAAGGTTGAAAGTTGTCATGGTATCATCAGTTCACCCACATAGCATGTGATATAAAGTTGAGACGGTTACTACAAAAACTGGGTGCACTTCGTGTACAAAATGGACAAACTCTTTCTAAGTATCAGGGTTTCGGACGAAAACTCGCGTGTTACAAAGGCATTTCATTTTTTTAACTTATTTGATCTCCAGACTGTTTGTGTCTTCAAAATGCACCATTCAAAGCCACATCGTCACTTTTCAACCCTTTCTAACTTCATTTGCTATTTTCATGCACTTACTGATTTTTTCACAAAAATAACCCTGAAATTCAAAAGCACTTCAAATGAACTCTGAAAAGGTTGAAAGTTAGAATGGTATCATCATTCCACCCACATAGCATTTTCTAAAAAGTTGAGAGGGTTACGTCGAAAACTGGATGCACTTCGTGTACAAAATGGACAATCTCTTTCGAAGTATCAGGGTTTCGAACAAAAACTCGCTTGTTACAAAGGCTTTTCATTTTTCAACTTATTTGAACTCCATACCTTTTATATGTTCAAAATGCACAATTAAAAGCCACATCATCACTTTTCAACCCTTTCTCACTTCAATTGCTATTTTCCATGCACTTACTCATTTTTTCCAGCAAAATAACCCTGAAATTGAAAAGCACTTCAAATGAACTTTGAAAAGGTTGAAAGTTGCCATGGTATCATCATTTCACCCACATAGCATGTGTTAGAAAGTTGAGAGGGTTACGGCAAAAACTGGGTTTACTTCGTGTACAAAATGGAAAATCTCTTTCTGAGTATCAAGGTTTCGGACGAAAATTCGCCTATTACAAAGGCATTTCATTTTTTTAACTTATTTGAACTCCATAATTTTTGTGTGTTCAAAATGCACCATTCAAAGGCACATCATCACTTTTCAACACTTTCTGACTTCATTTTCTATTTTTCATGCACTTACTTTTTTTCCACCAAAATAACCCTGAAATTGAAAAGCACTTCAAATGAACTCTGAAAAGGTAGAAAGTTGGAAAGGTATAATCATTTCACCCACATAGCATGTTATAAAAAGTTGAGAGGGTTACGTCAAATCTGGATGCACTTCGTGTACAAAATGGACAATCTCTTTCGAAGTATCACGGTTTCGGACGAAAACTCGCCTGTTACAAAGGCATTCCATTTTTTAACCTATTTGAACTCCATAATTTTTGTGTGTTTAAAATTCACCATTCAAAGACACATCATCACTTTTCAACCCTTTCTGACTTCATTTGCTATTTTTCGCGCACTTACAGATTTTTTTTCCAGCAAAATAACCCTGAAATTGAAAAGCACTTCGAATGAACTCTTAAAACGTTGAAAGTTGGAATGGTAGCATCAATTAACCCACATAGCATGTGATAGAAAGTTGAGAGGGTTACGACAAAAACTGGATGCACTTCGTGTACAAAATGGACAATCTCTTTCGAAGTATAACGGTTTCGCACGAAAACTCGCCTCTTACAAAGGCATTTCATTTTTTAACTTATTTGAACTCCATACTTTTTGTGTGTTAAAAATCGACCATTAAAACCACATCATCACTTTTCAACCCTTGCTGACTTCATTTGCTATTATTTATGCACTTACTGCTTTTTTCACCAAAATAATCCTAAAATTGAGAAGCACTACAAACACTACAGGAAACAGGTACTTTGCCGTCCGCCATCCCGGATGGCAAAGGCATGAAACTTGGACGGCAAAGGCTTTGCCATCCGCTAGCGGAGGGCAAACCGTCCGGCTGAATAATCCACGGTAAAGGCTGCTTTGCCGTCCCTGGCGGACGGCAAGGACCTTAGGTTCTTCGCCATCCGCCAGCGAACGGCAAAGAGCCTGGACGGCACACGTGGGCACTTAGCTCCGTTAGGATGCTTAATGGCGTGCTTTGTCATTCGCTGGCAGACGGCAAAAACTTAGGTTCTTTGCCATCTGCTGACGGACGGCAAAGAACCTTTGTCGTCTGCCAGCGGATGACGAAGTACCTTTTTTTTATACCTAGGGCTGGCCTAGGTGGGTTCTTTGCTGTCCGCTGGTGGATGGCAAAGGACTTAATTCTTTGCCGTCCGCCAGCGGACAGCAAAGAACCCACCTAGGCCAGCCCCAGTTTGCAAAGGTAGTTGCCACTTGGACACTTTGTCGTCTGCTGGCGGACGGCAAAGCTCTTTGCCATCCGCCAGCCGACGGCAAAGTGGCTATATAGCCCCTGTTTTTTTAATTTTTTCTTAAAATCATTCAATTTGACAGAATATTCATATATATCCAACATATACATATCCAGAACATACATATCATTCAACAAGTTCGAACAAGCATACCAAATAAGTTGAAACAAGCATATATATACCAATAATTAAATTCCAACATACAAGTCCAACATATATACAAGTTTCCAACAACACACAATATGGATTCCAAAAACATATCCATACATATGTATGCAAAAAAAGTTTTCCATAAACATAAAGTTAGCAGAAGTAGAAGAGTATAGTCCATCAATGCACTCTTCCTCATCTATAGCAAATCTGCAAAGTAGGAAAGATATAGTTAGAAGAAGAAGACTAGCTAGAAGAAGAAAAAGAAAATGAAGAAAAAAAAAGAAGAAGAATTTATCTTCTATTTCTTTTTCTCCTCTCCTCTCCTCTCCTCTTATCCAAGGTGGTAATGCCATTTTGTAGCTAATTATGTCATAAATGAACTAGCTATAGATCATTATTGAGCTATACTAGCTACTAATGCCATTTTCTAGCTAACTAAGCATATCAAGTCATTTTGGAGGAAAAAATGCTAAGTATAGGTCATTTTATAGCTATCCTAGGTAGAATATACCATTTTCTAGCTAACTAAGCATATCAAGTCATTTCTGATGAAAATAAGCTAAGTACAGGTCATTTTATAGCTATCCTAGGTAGAATATATTATGTTTGGAGGTAAGTAAGGTTATTATGTATTTTTGAGGAAAATAAGCTAAGTATAGGTCATTTTGGAGGTAAACGAAGGTTATTATTTCATTTTTACCTAAGTGAGCATATTATGTCATAAATTAACTAACTAAGCTAATTATAGATCATTATTGAGCTATCATAGGTAGTTATGTCATTTTGTACCTAAGTGAGCTAATTATGTCATAAATGAACTAGCTATAGATCATTATTGAGCTATACTAGCTACTAATGCCATTTTCTAGCTAACTAAGCATATCAAGTCATTTTGGAGGAAAAAATGCTAAGTATAGGTCTTTTTATAGCTATCCTAGGTAGAATATACCATTTTCTAGCTAACTAAGCACATCAAGTCATTTTTGATGAAAATAAGCTAAGTATAGGTCATTTTATAGCTATCCTAGGTAGAATATATCATTTTTTGTGGTAAGTAAGGTTATTATGTATTTTTGAGGAAAATAAGCTAAGTATAGGTCATTTTGGAGGTAAACGAAGGTTATTATGCCATGTTTACCTAAGTGAGCATATTATGTCATAAATGAACTAACTAAGCTAATTATAGATCATTATTGAGCTATCATAGGTAGTTATGCCATTTTGTACCTAAGTGAGCTAATTATGTCATAAATGAACTAGTTATAGATCATTATTGAGCTATACTAGCTACTAATGCCATTTTCTAGCTAACTAAGCATATCAAGTCATTTTGGAGGAAAAAATGCTAAGTATAGGTCATTTTATAGCTATCCTAGGTAGAATATACCATTTTATAGCTAACTAAGCATATCAAGTCATTTTTGATGAAAATAAGCTAAGTAGAGGTCATTTTGGAGCTAAGTAGTTCATTTCTTAAGCTAAGTATGCATTTGTTAATGAAAACACTTGGGAAAACTTACCATCAACATGAAGGTGAAGGACAGGTAGGGTTTGGGCTAGGATGAAACGTAGAAGGACCGGTAGGGGTTGCGGCAGACGTGGAAGGATCGGTCGATGCTTGTCGGGAGGCACGCTGCACCAAATATCATTTGCAATGTCTCGTTGGCATGATGCAACTCAAATGTGAAAACTAGTCACTAATGACCATTTAAATGAAACTCACCGTGGGTGCTATAGCAATATGGGGCATCGACGGAAGGGTCTGACCATTGTTCTGGCACACGGTCTGCACATTTTGTTTTCACGAGTCATTCATATTAGTTAGTGATGAAACGAACATTACGTGCATGATTTGGCTAATATGCAGGAGAAACTTACCACGAGGAGCTCGTATAGGGCCCAGTGAGACGCGTCATTCCAGTTCCTCTCCTCCTCAACAGCCTAGCCGTCCTCTCCTCCATCTCCCTCTCCCTCTGCGCGGCCTGCCTATTTGCCTCCGCTAGAAGCTCCTGGGCCCTAGCCTCAATGGCGAGATCCATTGGCCGTGGACGAGGCCTTATCTCAGGATCTGAGCACGTTTGGTGCTTCTTGATCTCTGGGAGAGTTCTAGGAAAACGTATCAGTCCATCCCTAATGGCTATCGAGCTATGGGGCCTCCCACCACCAGATATCATCACGAGCTCTGGATCAAAAGGACTCTGGCTCGGGTTGAAGTCCTCCCCTTTCCTCGCCTTCCCCTCATCTCTGTACCTCACGAGCTTGTTGTGGGAGGAGATGTTGCTGAACCTCTCTAGATGATCGAGGTCATCCTTAGAGAATGCCTTGGCCTTCTTGTACGAGGCAGTATGGGCCATGGCATAGAGGTCGAATAGAGGTGGCACCTCCTTCTTGTTTTCTCGCGCCTAAAAGAGGTGAACAAAATATTAGTTAAGGGCTCAAGCTAGCATGAAGAATGAAATTGCATGAATCATGAAGCAAACCACATACCTAGTTATCCCCGTACTCAAACAGGTTGGAGCTCCCTTGATGGTGTGGCACACCTCTCATTTGGGCATGCTTCTCCTTGGCTTTGTTGTGTTCGGCTAGCCATTCGGGAGAGCACCACTCATCCACCAATGCCTCCCAACAGTCCATCCTATTCGCACACCATCTCGGGGGCACCTAAGTTAGACAAGAGAAATTTCAGCGCTACGTCTACGAATCAAATCAAAGAAACTAAGTACAAGGCCTTAAGAATAGATAATTACCTTCATAAACTGCTCCTTACTCAGATAATTTTTGCGGGACTTCTTCTTGGCCCTCTTAATGTTACTCGAGGCGTAGTAGTCTCGAATAGCCTGCACCCGAGCCTCGTGTCGTAAGTTCTGAAGTAGGTGCTTGCACTCGGCTTCGAGAATAGCGGCCGCTCTCGCCTCGTCTTCCTCAAGACACCTATAGAAGGTCTACAATCAAACAAGACAACACATTAGACATTGCTTAGTACAATCACTAGGTGTTGTTGATTTTTAATTCTGTAAAGGAGAAATTACCCAAAAGCGACGAATCACAATGTCAGCCACCGTCTCGCACAAGACACCATCGACCATCTCCTCCAGCGGGGACGGGGCAGCCTTGTACAGCTCCCAGGTCAGTGCTACCTATGGAGACTCACCCTCACCGGGCAACTCGACCTTCCCCGAGAAGTGGTGCCGGAGAAGCACACCAAGGACTTGGTTGGGCCTGCAGACACCACCACGCTCGTATTTCCAACCCCTGCAGTAGGACAAGACCAACACACTAGATATTAATTTGAAGAAACATCAAGGCAAAAGGTTAAAAAAAAGTAAATGCACTTACTTCTCCACGTTAGGCGCAATCAACCACCTCTGCTCGCGGGTCGTCGGCACGGGAGGTAGCTTTGTACAACCACGCTGGTAGACCTTCTTGCCCTCCTCAACTAGCTCGCTCTCGCTATAGGTGTCCTCGGACAAGTAATTTTCCTCGCCACCATCAGCATGGCCACTAGCCTCCGGAGTCACGTGGGACGAAGACTCCGGGACCCGAGTCTCCTGGGACGAAGACTCTGTCACCTGAGTCTCCTGGGACGAAGACTCGGTGACCCGAGGCTCGTGGACCGGAGTCCGAGACGGGTCCAAGTCAGACGGGTCCACCCGACATGGAGCACTCCTGTGGTCGGGAGAATCAGCTAGGGGTGGCGGCGAGGAAGGCGCAACAGCCTTCCTACCTCTAGCACCTCTCTTCATCTTCCCCCAACCTCGCCCGGTCGAAGAAGAAGCGCCCGCCGGTGTCTGCATGCTGTGTACCAGCGTTCTCTGGAGTTGCTGGGGTGGAATAATAGCACCGCTCTCAGCACGCACTGAGGAAGGAGGCTTAGAGCGCTCTCGACCCCCGCCAACCATATGTCAACACCTGCAATGACAAAGAGTGAACGAAATTAGTTCAACATAAAAAAATTGAATACCTAATAACATGAACTAATTAATAATATATATGTACATAATAATAATTAAATACCTCACATTACTAATATTAATCTTCATCATCTATATATGTTCCGAGATCAATAAATGCATAATCATCATCACTATCAGTAATGACGTGCTCATCAGCATCATCAATAAATGCATCAACATGTGGAAGGCCTCTATGTAATCGGTCAAGCATTGTCAGGTCATCCGCAGCAGTAACCTCTTCTTCTTCCGTCTCTTCTTGTTCCTACTCAGGGGTGAAGTCGGGTTCACTGTCGCCGTCGACCTTAGTGTTCTGGGGCGAAGTAGAGCGGTTCTTGAAGCGTTTTTTGGAAACACGTGTTTCTTGGAAGAATTCTCCTTCATATGTGTCTGGCTTAATGTGAGGTTCATAATCATCTTCATTGAGGGGAGGTGGTCTAAAATGTGGCGGCACATCATAAACGACATCAGAACCTTTCAAATTTGGATCCGTTTGGCAGGAGAAAACTTGGGTCGCCTGTTGAGCCGTAATATAGACATCGGGAACATCAAAATGGGTGCTTTGTTTGATTTCGACTAGCCCTATATATTCATGAGTCCTTCTAGTCTCCTTCGGCTGGAACCAATAACATTTTAAGAGTACGACGTTTGGTGGGATTTCACCAAAGAATGTAAGTTCATAAATTGCTTCAACTCTTCCATTATACTCGACCCCTCCTTCGCTGACAGCGGAGACACAACAATTTGTAATCTTTCGGTCGGCCATAGATAGCTCTTTGCCAAAAGTACGAAAGCGATACCCATTGATGTCGTATTTGTCAAATGAAGGGACCTTAAAGGCAAAACCATTAGCGACTTGTCTCAATTCGGAGTCCATAGACTCTCCATTAGCCTACAAGTTTAATACCAAAGGATTGTTGCATTAGCTGCAAACTAGGCGAAGAAATGAAATCGTCTAATTAATGGAAATTACCGTTTGCTTGAACCAAGAGATGAAACCGGGATAGCCGCCTCCATGCTATGCCAGAAGCTCATACTCTTCGATGGAATCCTTTTGGATCACCGCTCCAGCCGAAAATTTGGCAACGTATCGACTGTATCACATATCCGGGAATAAGAGCATTTCAAAGGAATTAGAAGTTGCGAAACAATGTACCGAGAACTTACTCGATGTACGGCCGCACTTCTGTTAGGTTGTTGAGGATATACAACGAAATGGTCCGCCATTCTTCGACATCCAACCCTATTGATTTTGAAGCACCGGCTGGTGCGAGCTTCCCTTTGAATAGGCTGAGGTTGGATCGACCTTTTGTCACGGTCGCCATCCTCGTATCGAGGCTTCGGATTATGCAAATGACAATTCTGGGCTGTGTAGTGTGCTGTCACAAAGTTTGCCGTGTTCTCAGTAATGAATGCCTCGGCCATCGATGCTTCAACTCTACGTTTATTTTTACATTTTGCTCGGAGCGTCTTCTGCATCCTCTCAGTTGAGAAGCACCAACGATTTTGCACGGGCCCCCCCAATCTTGCCTCAGTCGGGAGATGCAAAATCAAATGCTGCATTGGATTAAAGAAGCCCGGTGGAAAGATCTTTTCTAACTTGCAGATCAACTCCGGCGCCAACTCTTCCAGTTCGTCTAGCACGTCAGGCGATAGTTCTTTCGCACAAAAGCATGGAACAAATAGCTCAGCTCTGCCATTACTAGCCATTCATCCTCAGGGATAAAGCCACGCAACATCACCGGCATTACCCGCTCAAGCCATATGTGCCAATCATGACTCTTGAGAGGAAATATTTTCAATTTTTCAAGACTCGCTCCCCTCTTTAGGTTCGCTGCATACCCATCGGGGAACATCAACTGCATTTGCACCCACAAGATCATTTCCCTCATAGCTGGCCTTCCAAGATTGAACCATGCCTTTGGCTTCCTCCAGTTCTTCTTTCCTTTCAGTTGTCGAATGTTTTGTAACGGTCTATCACATAGAGCCTCCTGGTCGACTCTAGCCTTATGATTATCCTTCGACTTCCCCTCTATGCCGAACAATGTACCAAAAAGGGCCTCCACGACATTCTTTTCAGTGTGCATCACGTCGATGTTGTGTCGACAAAGGAGGTCTTTGAAGTAAGGCAGATCCCACAAACATATCTTGTGAGTCCAGGCATGTTCCGTATTATACCCTTTGAAATACCCTGGACGATTTGGATCCAGCTCGAGAGCGTTTATCTGATCCAGGATCTGTTGGCTTGTCAACGCAGGTGGTGCAACGTTTTTGACAACTCTACCTTTGATGAAATTCTTCTTGTCATTTCTGAACTTATGGTCAGGATCCAGGAACTGTCTATGCATGTCGAAGCAAGAAAACTTGCGACCCGCCTCCAGCCAACGGAACTGAAGAGCTGCCTTGCATGTGGGGCACAGAAACCTTCCACGCACACACCAGCCAACGAATAGCGCATACGCCGGCTAGTCATGCATCGAGTACATGTACCACACATGCATTTTGAAGTTCTTTTTTGTAGCGGCGTCGTATGTCTTGATCCCATTATCCCAGGCTTCTTGTAATTCATCCTTAAGCGGTTGCATGTACACATTCATATTCTTCCCTGGATATTTGGGCCCTGGAATTATCAGGGTCAGGAAAATTTTCTTTCTTTTCATAATATCTCCGGGGGGGAGATTGAGTGGAATGACAAATACAGGCCAACAACTGTATTGTGCTGCCGTCATACCATACACATTGAACCCATCCGTGCTGATGGCAACTCGAGGATGCCTTGGTTTTGCCACTTTATCCTTATGTAATGCATCGAAGTGCTTCCATGCAAAAGCGTCTGAAGTGTCTCCCAACATCGGATTCCCATCTGCATCCTGTTCTGTTCTTTTGCCCAATTTATGCCACGTCATCTGTCTAGCCGTCTCTTCGACCATGAAAAGTCGTTGAAGTCTTGGTATGATTGGCAGATACTGAAGAACATTAATGGGGATTTTGGTCTGACTCTTCTCACCCATACCGTTGTCTACCAGAACATACCTGGAAGCATTGCAAATGGGGCAATAGTTCAAGCCTGCATACTGAAGCCTAAATAAGGCACATCCATTCTCACATGCATCTATCTTCTCATAGGGCATCTTAAGCGCACGCAGGATTTTGTCTGACTGGTACAGGTTTGGTGGCAATAAATGGCCTTTGGGTAGAAAGCGTCCAAATATCGTCATAATCGCGTCATAGCATTCTTTGCCCAAGTTGAACTGAGCCTTTAGAGCCATTACTTGCGCGATGGCATCCAACTGACAAAGCTTAGTGTGCTCGTGGAGAGGACGTTTTGAAGACTCCAACATTTCATAAAAGGCCTTTGCAGATTCCTCCATCTCATCGTCCGAATCCCGAGCATCATCAAAGTCTTGCACCATGTCTTCGATCCCGATACCATGCTCGTCGGTGCGACGACGAAGCACCTCAGCTCTGGCACGTTGGGCAGACTCACCATGAAATGTCCAGACCGTATAATTAGGCATAAAGCCCCACTTCTGTAGGTGTTTGATCATTTCAAACTCTGACTTCTTCTTATAGTTGTCGCAATCGACACAAGGGCACCAGGTTGTTTTCTGTCCATTTGCAAATGCGACTCTCACAAACTCCTTGGTTTTTGTTAACCATTCATGGGTCATGTCTTTCTGACTAGTGTGACCGGTGTACATCCACCCACGATCACTCATCCTGCCTAGCTACTGGACACACACAAAATATATACATAATTCAGCAAACCATATTCATTACGTCGATGCAACCTAGACGCTAGTAGGTAAAGATAGGTCCTAATCCCACCCGAGTATGTGTCGATTGGGTTCGTTTTCCCATGCTCTTCTCCGGATCCGATGCAAAATTTCGGCAGCACCTCCCCGAATTTCTCCTGATACACGTCTCGCAAATAAGCAAAGAGGATGTGTACCCGGAGAACAACAGGGAGGCACTGACAAAATTCTGCATCGGATCAGGAGCAGAGCATATGGGAAAACGAACCCAATCTACACATACTCGGGTTGTACATGGATAACGTTGGACAATTCGAAAGAATCACGGTTATAAATATGCAAATGTATGCATATTTATAGATGTAACCCCTTTCGAACGGGAGACGCATAGTGTTCACGCATACTAATGATTCAATCTACCTACAGCTAGCAACTTTCATCAGCACGAAGACCGGAACAGAGAAAATGAAGGGGGAGGAGGAGATGTCATTTGTGCTCACCCACGAACGCAGGGGCGGAGCTCGTCGAACGCACGGGGAGGTCGTCGAACACCAAACCCTCGCAGCGACGAAACAACTGCACATTTAAATCCACCCGATCAACACAAATATATATATGATATTTTTCATAAAAAAATCAGAAATTATATGACCTAACTCATAATTCGCACATATATGACCCCGTCAGCCTCTAGAAGGCCGAAGAGCACCCTTTCGGTCAACAGGAGGCCGAAGAGGTGTCGGGGGTCGGGGGTGTCGTGTTGTGGTGTCGGGGTCGATATGTCGTGTCGTGGTCGGGGGTGCCGTGTCGGGGTGTCGGGGTCGGGGTGCTGTGTCGGGGTCTCGGGGTGTCGGGGTGTCGTGTCGGGGTGTCGGGGTCGGTGTCAGGGTGTCGAGGGTGTCGTGTCGAGGTCGGGGTGCTGTGTCGTGGTCGGGGGTGCCGTGTCGGGGTGTCGGGGTGTCGTGTCGGGGTCGGGGTGTAGGGGGTGTCATGTCGGGGTCGGGGTGGGTGTCATGTCGGGGTCGGGTGCTGTGTCGGGGTCTCGGGGTGCCGGGGGTGTCGTGTCTGGGTGTCGTGATGTCTGCTTTGTCATGTCGGGGTCGGGGTGTCGGGGTCGGGGTGCCGGGGGTGTCGTGTCTGGGTGTCGTGATGTCTGCTTTGTCATGTCGGGGTCGGGGTGTCGGGGTCGGGGTGTCGGGGGTGTCATGTCTGGGTGTCGTGGTGTCGGGGTGTCAGGGGTGTGGGGGTGGGGGTGGCGTGTCGGGATCGGGGTGTCGGGGTGTCGAGGTCGGGTCGGGTCGGGCGGGTGGGGAGGCTTCCTTCTTTTCCTTTTCCCTTTATCTCTTTTATTCTCCCTCCTCGCTTTTCTTGGATTGTGTCTTCTTTTCTTATTGGAGTTTTGGTTTCTTGCTCTGTCCTTCCTCTTCTCCCTCCTCATCTTCATATTCTTCTTCTTCTTCTTTTCTTTCCTCCTCCTCTCTTCTTTATTTTCTTCTTCTTTCTTCTTCTTCTTCTTCTTCTTGTTTTTTTTCTTTCCTTTTCCTTTTTCCTTTTTTTCCTGTTTTCTTTTCTTCTTTTCTTTCTTCTAGGTTTCTTTGTACCTAAATGTCTAAATATCTAAAAACCTAAACATCTAAGTATCTAAACTCCTAATGTCTAATATCTAAAACCTAAACAAAAAAATAAAAAAATAAAAGGAATAGGAGGGGGAGCTCACCAGAGGGGGGCAGAGGGGGCTGGCCGGCAAGGGGGGCAGCGACGGGGCTGGCAGGTGGCACGGGGCGGCCGGGCCGCAACGGGGCGACGAGGGGCGGGCCTAGGCGCGGCGGCGCGGGCACAGGGCGGGGCACGGGGCAGGTGTCGGGACCCGGATCCTAAGTCATATGATTCCATACTGTAACAAGCCACATCACTTTGCGGCCTCACGCACGGTACTCCACGGCTGCAGCCTTACCTTGGCCGGGACCGTTTGCGTCTTTTGGCTCATGTATGTGAACATGTCGCTGGCAATCACACAACAAAGAACCCGGGCCGACATAACTAGTCATAGAACCCAAGTGGCACATCCGTACGGAAACAGGCATACATAACCCAGCAATGCAGGTGTCGGTCTCAAGCGTGTGTAGACGAGTCGTAGCAAGTTACAAGGACTCCATTACGTCGCGAGACACGAATGTCATCGCTGCACGTAGACGAGTCGTAACAGGCTACAGGGACTCCATTACACTGCGAGACATTTCCCCAAAGGGACAGACACAGCAGCAAAGAAGGATACATGCCGGTCAATCAATGTGTCCGGAGCAGTAGCAAGCTACCAAGGCTCGGTGGAAGCACAAAAAGACAGTTTCCCGTAAGGAGTACTGCTAAAGGCACACAACTAGGTGTCGGATCCCATACATACCGTTGCACGCCGCACGTACGCACGACATGCCCGTTATGCATAGATACAACTATGGCATCACAACATAACCATACAACAACATGACTTTTATTTAAAAGGTTCAGAAGAGCCTTGCATAATATGTTCTTACAGATAGGGGTCACATGACCCGGCACTCAAGTTATACAAACAAGTTCATACAAGCCAGCGGAAACTTAGAACTATCCGAGTACGGACAGTGAAATGAAAAGAGGCCACATGGCCTGACTATCTACAGCACGCCACACAGCACAGGGTCGTAGCTGGGACACCAGCTATTCGGCATCGTCAACGTCTAGATAGAACTCACCTGATGGGTCCTGGTTTTCCTCTGCAACATTAATTAAGCAAGGATGAGTACAATCATACTCAGCAAGTCTTTAAAACAGACCTAGTCTAGTTATGCTCATGTATCAACAAAGGGGTGGAGGAGTTTATGCAGAAAGCCAGCTTTGACTCATGGCTAACCTACACTACTCAGTTTTACACTCTTTGTTACAATTTTACTTATCGCACACGAGTCCACTAACTCCATCTCAATACACCACCATGGACTCACCTTCCCCTCCCGGAAGAGTGCCATCCACGGTACTCACACTTGTCTTGAGATTTTTAGAAGTATCCATTTGATTATCTATGAACAGCATAAGTTCTCCAAGTATTCCATATCCGCGGACGCGGCTATTCGAATAGTTTCATAACCCTGCAGGGGTGTACTTCTTCACACACGCTCTCGCCACTTATCGCTGTGTGCCATAAACCATGCACCTCGGCAACCTTCAAGCGGATGCCCAGCGAGGGAGTCGGCCACGACCGTCAATCACATAAGACCTCTAGTCCAGGCTACCGCCTATTTGAGACTGACCCGCATGGAAGTCCGGCCGAAGTTTCCACTACGGTCCCAAACGATGTGCGCAGGGTTCCCAAGCCCACCATTCGGGTGACCCTTGGTACACCGTGCCACTGCCTACCGCGTCGTAACCCACCTCGAGGGTCAGCGCTACGCATGGCCTCCAGCAAGCTATAAACACCAGAAACTACTTGCAATACCTGAACCAAAGACTAAGCGACTGATAAGTCGAGCGGGGTCATATTTCACGGCCCAGCATGTGGTAGTATCTCGTCTTGGGTCTCAAACACGGAACCCAGTTCCTAAGAACGGTCTCAATGAGACAACCCACTATGTACTCCTACATAGCCTCTCATCGCCACCTTTTACCAAAACGGATTCGTTATGAGCTCAACACATCGGAACATCACAGTTTCACTCAAACTCATCACCCAGATGAATCAGACCTGACACAACTCTAAGCATAGCAGCATGGCATGAAGATAAGTTAAGCACATCACGGCACAAGCATCTACCAGGTATGCTAGGTTGCAAGGTGTAGCTATTTACTGTGACAAGATCAGGTCATGCATAAGAATAGGATCATCTACCGGGTATGACTGACATGTGATCGCTTGTCCTAATGCAATAATGAGAGCAGGAGCGAGAGAATGGGATGTTATCGGAATGATCAATGGGGTTGCTTGCCTTGCTGAGTTGCGGAAGAGTTCTCTCCTTCGTCGGGGTACGGAGTAGTATCGTCTGGATTCGGACCTACCGCAATGCAGATAAGAACAATCAATACAAGCAAATGCGACAATATGATGCATGATCATGGCATAGTGGTATACATGGGTGAGCTAATGTGAATGGTGATCATGTCTATTTAATTCAGATTTGAATATAGGTTCCAAGTTGTCCTCATTTCAAATTCCATATAATGACCTAATGCTAAAATGTCCAAGTTCACCTATTTGGGTTGCTCTATCATGCATGAGAGTAGCACCATTGGATTCATTGGATTTTTCTGATAAATTTTCATATATAAATTATTTTCATCTGACTTACAGATTAATTTATATGATTTTTCAAAGTTTTAAACATTTTCTGGAATTATTTTAAAATAAGAAAATGAGTTATGACATAAGCATGATGTCATGATGACATCAGCTGGTCAGCTGACTCGGCCCACAGTCAAACCTGACATGTGGGGTCCACATGTCAATGTCTGGTTAGTTTAACTAACTAATTAAAATTAATCCTAACTAATTAGCAGACCGGGGCCCACTTGTCAGTGTCACATTAGTTTAACTAAATAATTTAAAGTAATCCGTGATTAACTTAACTAATCTGGACAGGGGCCCCACCTGTCATTGACTCACAAAGTCAAGCCAGGGGTCCACCCGGGTCAAACCCACCGGAGTTGGCCGGCGGCTTGACGCCGGTGACCTCCAGAGACGGCGGCGTCCGTCGGGTTTCTTCTACAGGGGGTTATCTAGCGAGCTAAGGCCACTGGCGAGTAGCCCGCGCACAGCCGCATCCATCCGGAGCTGCAGGAGGTCGCGGGGTCGCCGGAGTCGACGGCCACGTCCGTTTTGGCGGCGGCCGGAGCTCGGGACGACAGGGAAACGGCGACCAGGACGCGGGGGGGGGGGGACTGGTGGCAGCTACGGCTCCTGGGGACGCACTGAGCACAGGCACATGCTCGGGTGTGGGCTGCGGCTGCTGTGGCCACGGCCGTGCCATGACCGGCGGCGAGGTCCCCTCGGGCGTCGACAGCTAGCAGGGCTAGAGGAGGGGAGGAGCAACGGGGAGAGGGGGAAACGAACCGGGGACTCACCCCGGTGCTTCTGGCGGCGACGGAAGGGTCGGGGAGGCGTCGAGAGCGACAAATCGACGGCGAGAACGACGTCGATTGCCAGGGAAGGAGGAGAGCAGAGGGGGGGGGAAGCGAGAAAGAGCGGCGACCGCGAGGGAGAGAGGGAGAAGACCTCGGCGACGGCGAGCTGGCGCGCCCTGGGGCCTCCAGGCGGGCGACCAGGCAGGGAGGAGGTGGAGGCCTCCCGGCGCCGCGCGGCACTTCGCCTCTGCCTACTGGCAGAGGTTGAAGATGACCGCTTGGCCCTGGTAGGCTGGGCCATCTCCTTCCTGGGCCAGGTAAGCCCCTTCTGGCTTTTCTTTTTTTTTAATTTCTGTTTTCTGTTTTCTAATATTTATTTATTTCCTTTGCAGGTCCAATGACTTTTATAAAATGACCCACATATTTTCTAAATTGTAGTTTGAATATTCCAAACTTATAATAATAGTTTCAGATTATTTTGGAAACAGTGATAATGATATTTGCTTTATTTGTCAATTTCCAGGGATGTAAACCATTAATTCAAATTATTTTAAATGTTCAAATAATACAAATGTCCCCTGGTATATCCATGTCCCTATTTATCAAACATAGGGGACATTTTTATGGGCATTTTGGATTTGTTGAAATTTCATTTATCTAGAAATCCTGTAATTCATTAAGTGGGTGGGGTTTTCTTCTTCTCCCCATTTCATATTGATGCATAGATGATGATGATGATGCAAACACATTACTAGCCTATGACTCTTACTAGGGTTGTGACAACTGGGCAGTGGGCGGCGTCGGCGTCGGCGGGTGCGACGGCGGCGAGCGGCGGGCGGCGACCTGGGGCGGGTCGGGGGCGGCGGCCGGTGGAGAGACAGAGCGGGTCGGGGGTGGGTCGGGGGCGGCGGCGGGGTTCGGGAGGGGAGAGACAGAGCGGAGAGAGCGGGGGGTGGGCCGGTAGGGCCGTTAGGAGGCATTTTCTTTGCCGTCTGCTAGCAGACGGCAAATTTCTTTGCCGTCCGCTAGGAGATGGCAAAGAGGTGGGGTGGGCCGTTGCAGTTAACTGGCCTTCATTAGGCACCACCCCACCTCTTTGCCATCCGCTAGCGGACGGCAAAGAGCTGGCTGATGGAAAATAGTGTCTTTGCCATCAGCCAGCTCTTTGTCGTCTGCTTTCCCAAAGCTGACGGCAAACAACCTCTTTGCCGTCTGCCAGCAGACGGCAAAGAGCTGGCAGATGGGAAATAACTGAATTCCAGTAGTGAAATGAACTGTGAAAAGGTTGAAAGTTGTCATGGTATCATCATTTGAATCACATAGCATGTTATAAAAGTTGAGAGGGTTACGGCAAAAACTAGATGCACTTCATGTACAAAATGGACAATCTCTTTTGAAGTATCGGGGTTTCGGACAAAAACTCACCTATTACAAAGGCATGTCATTTTTTAACTTATTTGAACTCCATACTTTTTGTATCTTCAAAATGCACCATTAAAAGCCACATCATCACTTTCCAACCCTTTCTCACTTCATTTACTATTTTCCATGCACTTAATCATTTTTGCGAGCAAAATAACCCTGAAATTGACAAGCACTTCGAATGAACTCTGAAAATCTTGAAAGTTGGCATCGCATCATCATTTCACCCACATAGCATGTGCTAGAAAGTTGAGAGGGTTACGACAAAAACTGGGTGCACTTCGTGTACAAAATGGACAATCTCTTTCTAAGTATGAGGGTTTCGGACGAAAATTCGCCTGTTACAAAGGCATTTCATTTTTTTAACTTATTTGAACTCCATAATGTCTGTGTGTTCAAAAGGCACCATTCAAAGCCACATCATTACTTTTCAACCCTTTTTGACTTCATTTGCAATTTTTCATGCACTTATTGACTTTTTCACCAAAATAACCCTGAAATTGAAAAGCATTTCAAATGTACTCTGAAAAGGTTGAAAGTTGGAATGGTATCATCATTTCACCCAAATAGCATGTTATAAAAAGTTGAGTGGGTTACGGCAAAAACTGGATGCACTTCGTGTACAAAATGGACAATCTCTTTCGAAGTATCACGCTTTCGCACGAAAACTCGCCTGTTACGAAGGCATTTAATTTTTTAACTTATTTGAACTCCCTACTTTATTTGTGTTGAAAATGCACCATTCAAAGCCACATCATCACTATTCAACCCTTTCTGACTTCATTTGCTATTTGTCATGCACTTACTGAATTTTTTAAGCAAAATAACCCTGAAATAGAAAAGCACTTCAAATGAACTCTTAAAAGGTTTAAAGTTGGCATGGTATCATCATTTCACCCACATAGCATGTGCTAGAAAGTTGAGAGGGTTATGGCAAATATTGGATGCACTTCGTGTACAAAATGGACAATCTCTTTCGAAGTATCACAGTTTCGGACGAGAACTCGCCTGTTACAAAGGCATTTCATTTTTTAACTTATTTGAACTCCATACTTTTTGAGTATTCTTAATGCATGATTCAAAGCCACATCATCACTTTTCAACCCTTTCTGACATCATTTACTATTTTTCATGCACTTACTGATTTTTTCAATAAAATAACCCTGAAATTGAAAAGCACCTCAAATGAACTCTAAAAAGGATGAAATTTGTCATGGTATCATCATTTCAGTCACATAGCATGTTATAAAAAGTTGAGAGGGTGCCGGCAAAAACTAGATGCACTTCGTGTACAAAATGGACAATCTCTTTCGAAGTATCAGGGTTTCGCACGAAAACTCGCCTGTTACAAAGGCATTTCATTTTTTTACTTATTTGAACTCCATACTTTTTGTATGTACAAAATGCACCATTCAAAGCCACATCATCACGTTTCAACCCTTTCTGACTTCATTTGTTATTTTTCATGTACTTACTAATTTTTTCCAACAAAATAACCCTGAAATTGAAAAGCACTTCAAATGAACTCTGAAAAGGTTGAAAGTTGGAATGGTATCATCATTTCACCCACATATCATGTGCTGAAAATTTGAGAGTGTTACGGCAAAAACTGGATGCACTTTGTGTACAAAATGGACAATCTCTTTCGAAATATCACGGTTTCGGACGAAAACTCGCCTGTTACAAAGGCATTTCATTTTTTTCACTTATTTGAACTCCATACTTTTTGTGTGTTCAAATGAACCATTCAAAGCCACACCATCACTTTTCAACAATTTCTGACATCAGTTGCTATTTTTCATGCACTTAATGATTTTTCCCGGCAAAATAACCCTAAAATTGAAAAGCACTTCAAATGAACTCTGAAAAGGTTGAAAGTTCGCATGGCATCATCATCTCACGCACATAGCATATTATAAAAAGTTGAGAGGGTTACGGCAAAAACTGGATGCACATGGTGTACAAAATTGACAATCTCTTTCGAAGTATCAGGGTTTCGGAAGAAAACTCGCTTGTTACAAAGGCGTTTCATTTTTTAACTTACTTGAAATCCATAATTTTTGTGTGTTAAAAATGCACCATTCAAAGCTACATCATCACTTTTCAACCCTTTCCTACTTCGTTTGCTATTTTTCAAGCACTTAATGATTTTTTCGAGCAAAATAACCCTGAAATTGAAAAGCAGTTCAAATGAACTCTGAAAAGGTAGACAGTTGGCATGGTATCATCATTTCACCCACATAGCATGTGATAAAAAGTTGAGAGTGTTACGGCAAAATCTGGATGCACTTTGTGTACAAAATGGACAATCTCTTTTGAAGTGTCACGGTTTCGGACGAAAACTCGCTTGTTATAAAGGCATTTCATTTTTTCACTTATTTGAACTCCATAATTTTTTTTGTTAAAAATGCACAATTCAAAGGCACATCATCACTTGTCAATCCTCTCCGACTTCATTTGCTATTTTCATGCATTTACTCATTAATTTGTTTTAGCAAATAACCCGAAATTGAAAAGCACTTCAAATGACCCTGAAAAGGATGAAAGTTGGCATGGAATCATCATTTCACCCACATAGCATGTTATAAAAATTTGAGAGGGTTATGGGAAAAACTGGATGCACATCGTGGACAAAATGGACAAGCTCTTCCGAAGTATCACGGTTTCGGACGAAAACTCGCCTGTTACAAAGGCATTTCATTTTTTAAATTATTTGAACTCCATACTTTTTGTGTGTTCAAAATGCTCCATTCAAAGCCACATCATCACTTTTCAACCCTTTCTGACTTCATTTGCAATTTTTTATGCACTTACTGATTTTTTCCATCAAAATAACCCTGAAATTGAAAAGCACTTCAAATGAACTCTGAAAAGGTTGAAAGTTGGAATGGTATCATCATTTCACCCAGATAGCATGTGCTAAAAATATGAGAGTGTTATGGCAAAAACTGGATGCACTTTGTGTACAAAATGGATAATCTCTTTCGAAATATCAAGGTTTCGGACGAAAACTCACCTATTACAAAGGCATTTCATTTTTTTCACTTATTTGAACTCCTTACTTTTGTGTGTTCAAAATGAACTATTCAATGCCACATCATCACTTTTCAACAATTTCTGACTTCATTTGCTATTTTTCATGCACTTAATGATTTTTTCCAGCAAAATAACCCTGAAATTGAAAAGCACTTCAAATGAACTCTGAAAAGGTTGAAAGTTGTCATGGTATCATCACTTCACCCACATAGCATGTTATAAAAAACTAAGAGGGGTTAGGGCAAAAACTGGATGCACTTCCTGTACAAAATGGACAATCTCTTTCGAAGTATCAGGGTTCCGGACGAAAACACGCTTGTTACAAAGGCATTTCATTTTTTAACTTATTTGAACTCCATAATTTTTTTTGTTAAAAATGCACTATTCAAAGCCACATCATCACTTTTCAACCCTTTTTGACTTCATTTGCTAGTTTTCATGCACTTATTGATTTCTTTCAGCAAAATAATGCTGAAATTGAAAAGCACTTCAAATGAACTCTGAAAAGGTTGAAAGTTGGAATGGTATCATCATTTCACCCACATAGCATGTTATAAAAATTTGAGAGGGTTATGGCAAAAACTGTAAGCACTTTGTGTACAAAATGGACAATCTCTTTCGAAGTATCAGCGTTTCGGACGAAAATTCGCCTGTTACAAAGGAAATTTAATTTTTTAACTTATTTGAACTCCGTAATTTTTGTATGCTGAAAATGCACCATTCAAAGCCACATCACACTTTTCAAACCTTTCTGACATCATTTGCTATTTTCATGCATTTACTGATTAATTTGTTTTAGCAAAATAACCCTGAAATTGAAAAGCACTTCAAATGAACTCTGAAAAGGTTGAAAGTTGGCATGGTATCATCATGTCACCCACATAGCATGTGATAAAAAGTTGAGAGTGTTACGGCAAAAACTGGATGCACTTTGTGTACAAAATGGACAATCTCTTTGGAAGTACCAGGGTTTCGAATGAAAACTCGCTTGTTACAAAGCCATTTCATTTTTTTCACTTATTTGAACTCCATACTTTTTGTATGTTCAAAATGCACCATTCAAAGGCACATCATCACAAGTCAACCCTTTCCTCATTTGCTATTTTCATGCATTTACTGATTAATTTGTTTTACCAAAATAACCCTGAAATTGAAAAGCACTTTAGATGAACTCTGAAAAGGATGAAAGTTGGCATGATATCATCATTTCACCCACATAGCATGTTACCAAAATTTGAGAGGGTTACGGCAAAAACTGGATGCACTTCATGGACAAAATAGACAATCTCTTTCAAAGTATCATGGTTTCGAACGAAAACTCGTCTGTTACAAAGGCATTTCATTTTTTTACTTATTTGAACTCCATACTTTTTGTGTGTTCAAACTGCACCATTCGAAGCCACATTATCACTTTTCAACCTTTTCTGACTTCGTTTGCTATTTTTTATGCACTAACTGATTTTTTCCAGCAAAATAACCCTGAAAATGAAAAGCACTTCAAATGAACTCTGAAAAGCTTGAAAGTTGGCATGGTATCATCATTTCACCCACATAGCATGTTATAAAAAGCTAAGAAGGGTTACGGCAAAAACTGGATGCACTTCGTGTAAAAAATGGACAATCTCTTTCGAAGTATCAGGGTTCCGGACGAAAACACGCTTGTTACAAAGGCATTTCATTTTTTTAACTTATTTGAACTCCATCAATTTTTTTGTTAAAAATGCACTATTCAAAGCCACATCATCACTTTTCAACCCTTTTTGACTTCATTTGCTAGTTTTCCATGCACTTATTGACTTCTTTCAGCAAAATAACCCTGAAATTGAAAAGCACTTCAAATGAACTCTGAAAAGGTTGAAAGTTGGAATGGTATCATCATTTCACCCACATAGCATGTTATAAAAAGTTGAGAGGGTTACGGCAAAAACTGGAAGCACTTCGTGTACAAAATGGACAATCTCTTTCGAAGTATCAGCGTTTCGGACAAAAATTCGCCTGTTACAAAGGAAATTTAATTTTTTAACTTATTTGAACTCCGTAATTTTTGTATGCTGAAAATGCACCATTCAAAGCCACATCTCACTTTTCAAACCTTTCTAACTTCATTTGCTATTTTCATGCATTTACTGATTAATTTGTTTTAGCAAAATAACCCTGAAATTGAAAAGCACTTCAAATGAACTCTGAAAAGGTTGAAAGTTGGCATGGTATCACCATGTCACCCACATAGCATGTGATAAAAAGTTGAGAGTGTTACGGCAAAAACTGGATGCACTTTGTGTACAAAATGGACAATCTCTTTCGAAGTACCAGGGTTTCGAATGAAAACTCGCTTGTTACAAAGGCATTTCATTTTTTTCACTTATTTGAACTCCATACTTTTTGTGTGTTCAAAATGCACCATTCAAAGGCACATCATCACTTGTCAACCCTTTCCTGATTTGCTATTTTAATGCATTTACTGATTAATTTGTTTTAGCAAAATAACCCTGAAATTGAAAAGCACTTCAAATGAACTCTGAAAAGGATGAAAGTTGGCATGATATCATCATTTCACCCACATAGCATGTTACCAAAATTTGAGAGGGTTACGGCAAAAACTGGATGCACTTCATGGACAAAATGGACAATCTCTTTCGAAGTATCACGGTTTCGGACGAAAACTCGTCTGTTACAAAGGCATTTCATTTTTTTACTTATTTAAACTCCATACTTTTTGTGTGTTCAAAATGCACCATTCGAAGCCACATTATCACTTTTCAACCTTTTCTGACTTCGTTTGCTATTTTTTATGCACTTACTGATTTTTTCCAGCAAAATAACCCTGAAGATGAAAAGCACTTCGAATGAACTGTGAAAAGCTTGAAAGTTGGCATGGTATCATCATTTCACCCACATAGCATGTTATAAAAAGCTAAGAGGGGTTACGGCAAAAACTGGATGCACTTCGTGTACAAAATGGACAATCTCTTTCGAAGTATCAGGGTTCCGGACGAAAACACGCTTGTTACAAAGGCATTTCATTTTTTAACTTATTTGAACTCCATAATTTGTTTTGTTAAAAATGCACTATTCAAAGCCACATCATCACTTTTCAACCCTTTTTGACTTCATTTGCTAGTTTTTCATGCACTTATTGATTTCTTTCAGCAAAATAACCCTGAAATTGAAAAGCACTTCAAATGAACTCTGAAAAGGTTGAAAGTTGGAATGGTATCATCATTTCACCCACATAGCATGTTATAAAAAGTTGAGAGGGTTACGGCAAAAACTGGAAGCACTTCGTGTACAAAATGGATAATCTCTTTCGAAGTATGAGCGTTTCGGACGAAAATTCGCCTGTTACAAAGGAAATTTAATTTTTTAACTTATTTGAACTCCGTAATTTTTGTATGCTGAAAATGCACCATTCAAAGCCACATCACACTTTTCAAACCTTTCTGACTTCATTTTCTATTTTCATGAAATTACTGATTAATTTGTTTTAGCAAAATAACCCTGAAATTGAAAAGCAGTTCAAATGAACTCTGAAAAGGTTGAAAGTTGGCATGGTATCACCATGTCACCCACATAGCATGTGATAAAAAGTTGAGAGTGTTACGACAAAAACTGGATGCACTTTGTGTACAAAATGGACAATCTCTTTGGAAGTACCAGGGTTTCGAATGAAAACTCGCTTGTTACAAAGGCATTTCATTTTTTTCACTTATTCGAACTCCATACTTTTTGTGTGTTCAAAATGCACCATTCAAAGGCACATCATCACTTGTCAACCCTTTCCTCATTTGCTATTTTCATGCATTTACTGATTAATTTGTTTTAGCAAAATAACCCTGAAATTGAAAAGCACTTCAAATGAACTCCGAAAAGGATGAAAGTTGGCATGATATCATCATTTCACCCACATAGCATGTTACCAAAATTTGAGAGGGTTGCGGCAAAAACTGGATGCACTTCATGGACAAAATGGACAATCTCTTTCGAAGTATCACGGTTTCGGACGAAAACTCGTCTGTTACAAAGGCATTTCATTTTTTTTACTTATTTGAACTCCATACTTTTTGTGTGTTCAAAATGTACCATTCGAAGCCACATTATCACTTTTCAACCTTTTCTGACTTCATTTGCTATTTTTTATGCACTTACTGATTTTTTTAGCAAAATAACCCTGAAATTGAAAAGCACTTCAAACGAACTGTGAAATGGTTGAAAGTTGGCGTGGTATCATCATTTCACCCACATAGCATGTTACAAAAAGTTGAGAGGGTTACGGCAAAAACTGGATGCACTTCGTGTACAAAATGGACAATCTGTTTCGATGTATTAGGATTTCAAACGAAAACTTGCTTGTTACAAAGGCATTTCATTTTTTAACTTATTTGAACTTCATACTTTTTGTGTGTTCAAAATTCAGCATTCAAAGCCACATCATCACTTTTCAACCCTTTCTGACTTCATTTGCTATTTTTCATGCATTTACTAATTTTTTTCAGAAAAATAACCCTGAAATTGAAAAGCACTTCAAATGAACTGTGAAAAGGTTCAAAAAGTAGTGATTCACACAAATTTCAAATAATTCAAATTTAAACTATTCGAATTTGAAAACTACTGGCACTAATAGAAAGTTTGTAATTTTTGTGATCTAACGCAAAAAGATTCACTCATTAACTCTCAATAAAGCACAAATAAACTGAGAAAACAAATAAAATAAATAAAGAAAAAATGAAAAATAATTAAAAAATAGGCCGCCTACTTGGGCTAGGATGCAGGCCCGCAAGGCCTAGTAGGCCCAACAGGGCCGCACAGGTTCGATAGGCCCACATAGGCCTCCTTAGAGAGGAGCTCGAGAGAGCAGCCGTAGAGTGGCTTATAAACCAGTGCGTCTGCCCCTCGCTTGGCGAGGTGGGACTAAACTTCCACCGCAGTGCCCCATGCGAGGAACTGGAGCCACCAACCGCGACTAAAGGTCCTCCTATATAAGCATCACCTTGAACTTTTTCATTTTGCCTCGGCTTTCTTCGTCTCTTCGACCATAGAGGAGATCGCCGCCCGCGCACGCCCGACGCCGTTGCCGCCCACGCCATCACTGCCCCGACACCATCGCCGCCCATGCCGTCACTGTCTCCGACGTGCCGCTCACGCCCTCGCCACCCCAGACGCGCTGCCCCCCAGTCGCGCGTCGTCGCCATCGCCGTCGCCTCGCCGGCCGTCGCCCCGCTTTGAGCCCCTGACTCGCCTCTGGATTTTTTTTCTTAATAATTAGATGAATTTTAGATATATTAGATTTTAATTAGATGTATATTAGTAGTTATTTAGATGTTAATTAGATGAATTTTGAATGTTAATTAGATGTTAATTAGATGTTAGATGAACTAGATGTTAGATGTATATTAGATGTATATTAGTTCATTTTTGGATGTTAATTATATGTTAATTAATTAGATGTTAGATGAATTAGATTTATATTAGATGTTAGATGTATATTAGATGTTCATTAGATGTATACTAGATGAATTTTGAATGTTAATTAGATGTTAATTAGATGTTAGATGAATTTTAGTTAGATGCTAATTAGATGAATTTTGAATGTTAATTAAATGAGAGGAATTTTTTTTCATAAGAAATTTTTTCTCGGAGTCAACGATGCCTGACCCCCATCCTCGCAGTCGACTCGTTCGCGACGACGTCCTGCTTCAGAGGGGCAACGTTCGGGACTAGGCCCCGCCTGGCTGGCACTGTGAGGTTCTCCCTTCAGGGGCGCGTAGCTTGGTGAGGAACACGGGTCCCGTCGTCGACCCGGAGCTTCTTTGGTGGCGTTCGCTTGAGCCACTTTTGGTGCGGAGGCAACCGGCCGGGCCGGAGGTGGTACATTGCCGTGTCAGGGAGGAGGACGAGCACGTCCGTCGGTACATGGATGCGTTGGATGTCAGGTTCTCTAATACGTGGCAGGTTCTTCAGGGATCTCACCCGAGCTATGATCCTATCATAGTTCCTTCTCTTTGGGTGTCCACCGCCTGTTGCGCGAGACGTCAACTGGATCTGTAGTAGTGATATTATATAATCAATAATATTCAAGATGTATTAGTAATAATATTTAAGATGTATTCGAGATTATATTCGATAATATTCGAGACGATTTATTCGAGATTATATTCGATGATGCATATTATGTACTATGATTCAGTTTTCCTTATTGATTGCATGCATTCTAATTTTAATACTAAATTGTTTCATCTTTCTTCTGGGTTAGTTAAATATAAGCTATGGACAATACCGACAGAGAAGGAGAAGAGGCTCTATTTGACATCATACGCTCCACGAGCCCAGAGCATGAGCATGAAGATGATGATGGCTCGCAATATCTGAACATTTCCAGTGAGGGTTGTATGTTTGATGAAGCCGAAAGAATAGATGAATTCGACAACAATGTTGATGAAGAAAATGTTCTTCAAATAACAAAGACCGGCGAGGTATATTTATTATATAAGACATCCGGTGATCATGACATGTCTTAATTGAGTTGTATATGTATTAACGAATCGATCTTTCTTCTTTTAGGCATCCGGATCGATCAAATCTTCTACAAGAAACATGGTAAAGCGAGGCCCGGCCATAAAGTTGGACAATGGCGTAAAGTTCAGCATCGATTCCATCAATATATCAACTGGCGAACTGCTTGAACTTAAGAAAAATGTGACCAAATTCAAGAATCAATGCAGAGTTATTGTCAGGGACCTAATCCCGATCTCCACACAAGAATGCAAAAAGCCAGCAAAGGGAGATCGACAAGGAGTTACTTTTGTCAATGAAAGAGCAAAAGATGTGCATTGGTCTGAGCTGCTGTCACATTTCACACTACCAGAAAACTTGACAGATGCAGATCTGAATAAAGTCAGAAACTATGCTCTTAAAAAGATGGCGATCGCATTCAACACCTTCAAGAAAAATGCATGGGCTACGTACGTCAAAGAAAACAAGATGACTCCAAAATTCGAGGGAGCACTAGTGAAGGCAAAAGATCACTGGGACGGTTTTGTGAAGTTCAAGGAATCGGAAGTATCTAAGGAACGGTCGAGAAAGAACAAGATTAATGCTGCGATAAAGGAGTGGCACCATACTCTGGGGCCAGGTGGCTACCAGATGGCCCTGCCAAAGTGGGATCAATCCAAGAAAGATATGATTAGTGCAAATGTCACTCCAATAACAGTGACCTGGCCCCTGAGGTGTAGGACATGGTTTTACGCGCATGGGGGGAAGTTGGACCCAAAGATAAGGGCTATTATGGTGAAGGCAAGTCTTAAAAAAGTGACAGATGAAATTCTAACGAAAATGGAAGAAGCTCGAACGGGGGCGTTCACACCCAATAGAGAGGACGACGAGCTTACGCGTGCCCTAAAGAATCTTGAACACCCAGGAAGAACACGAGGGAAAGGCATTGTTTCGTGGTTTGAGGGGTTTGCTGGTTGGAACGACAACTACAGAACCTATGCGAGAAAGAAGATGCAGGTGGAAAGGAAGAAGAAGGAGGAAGCACTCCACCTTGAAGGCCTCGAATAAAAGCACCTGGAGTTGGAATCTAGAGTCAGGCGGCAGCAGGAGCATATCGACTCACTCAGCCAGGAAAGGGCGTCTCAGCAGCAGCATGAGCAGATCAATCCATCATTGGATACCACCATCCCATCTATGTCGAGAAGCAGTGTGGGTTCTGCCCCGGACGATAGATGATGATGCACTGCTAGCTAGGTACCTCGTGGATGATATCAAAGACAGGACTAACTGTGAGCTACACATGAAAGTGAAGAACTTATCCATGAAGGTGGTGGACGGCTATGCTTTAGCAAATCCCCCAGAAGCAACCTTCCATTGCAATCCCATTCCAGCTGGCTATGCTCGTTTCGGGGTTGATGAAGTGATGTCAGCATAGCAGGAACTACAACTTGACAATCCTAGAGGTGACGAGGAGAGAACACTGGGAGAGGCCATACATCGTATCATTCTATGGAAAAAGGATTGCATCGTCTTTCCAAGGCCCCCGACTCCTCCTCCAAGTCCGCCGCCGCGTCAGTCGACTCCGACTCCTCCTCCAAGTCCGACATGACGTCAGCCAACTCCTCCTCCTCCAAGTCCAACATCACGTCATCCGACTCCTCCTCCTCCAAGTCTAGCACCGTGTCAGCCGACTCCTCCTCCAGGTCCGGCACAGCTCTAGCGTGCTACGTCCCCAAAGCAACAACGTAAGAGAGAGGCCGCAGCTACGAGGACTAGCGGTACAACAGGCAAGAAATTCAAATATGGTCCAAGCAGCCTGAAGCCTCTTCCGAAGTTGCCTTACCACCTGACTGACGAGGAACTCAATAGCGTAGTGGATGCCAATTTGAAGGCCCATTTTGGACCGAAACCGCCCCAGCCGCCAAAGGAGAAAGTACCTCAACATGTCTCACAACACTTCATTGATATGACTCAACCGGCTCAGAAGAACAGCGACTATGTGCGGTGTATCAACAAGAATCTTGCAGGAAAAAAGGTGTCAAGCTTGATCTCGAGCCAAAGAGTTGGCAAAAAAAGCAGGAAAACTATCCCCTAGCTGGGAGAACAGGCAGTGCAATCGATCCCCCGCTCATTGTACAAACACCTGTGAGTACCGCCGGTCGGCCAAAAGTAATCAAAAACCATATAAGGCAGGCTAAAGAGGCCGGTGTCACTGTTGAACAACTCCTAGGCATTGAGGAAATGCCCGTGCTTAAATAGTCAGAAGTAAAATATCAATATGCCCGCGGCAAACCTCTGGTCAAGCCTGAAGATGTCAAGCTTCTACCAACGAGAATGTATGAATTGAATACATGGTACATGCAAATAACAACAAATACCAATGAAGAGTCCCTCATGGTGAGAGTCCAAGAGAGGCATTGCTTCCATAAAAACGATGTGTGGATTCATTATGCAGAGTTATTTCAGTTATTCAATCAAGACGCACTCGGCAAATCTTTAGTCAGTTGCTATTGTCTGTAAGTGATTTCTTTCTATAATTTAAAGTCTCTAGCTAGTTGTGCTCTCGTTCATTACCTGGAATTATTCTCACTATATTCGTTTCTATGGTATTGTACAAAATGAAGATGCAAGAACCGAAACAAGCTGGATGCTATGGCGTTGGGTTCATCGACCCAAATACGATTAATCAAAAGATATCGGAATATTCATATTTGAGAAAAGACATAGAGAAAAAAATGCTAGAATTTTTGATCCATCTAAACACCCAACCATAAATACTACTTCCTTACAACTTCGGGTGAGTGTTACTATATATATAGATATATATATCGTGTACTACAAATTCTATTTTTTGCTTACTAGATGTTAATAAGTGTTGTTGCTGAGTTATGCAGTTACCACTGGATCTTGTTAATCATTGAAGTTGAGAAGGGAAAAGTTGAAGTGCTCGACTCGCTATTAAAGGATGCATCCGAATACGCAATTGTGAGGGGCTGCTTGACATGTAATTTCAATCATTATCGCACTATGTCGGTCTCTATAATTACTTCATTTCCTGATATCAACTAGTTAATAACTCATTTATTCATTTTATTTGCCGGCAGGCACGGCTTAGGCCAAGTTCATCAAATAGGTCCCACGCGACTGGGCACCACAACTGAAATGGGTGCGATCCAAGGTAATTAAGTACTACTAGCTAGCTAGCTATGTCCGTGCATCTGTTTAATTGTAGTTTCAATACCATTATCATGGTTCATTAATTATTATCTGATTGAATTTTATTCTCGTAAAGTGCATGGTGCAAGAGCAGGAGACTAGATTATGTGGATGCTATGTTTACGAATACATTCGCATGATCACGTCTGAAAGGAGCAGAAACAAAAGTAATCTTTGGGTACGTTTGCCAGAACACTATTCATATCTTTTTTATCATGATCTAGCTAATATATATACATACAACTAATATATTCATCTTGATCTCCATCTTGTAGCTAACGGAGGTGCGGGGCCAGCTCATACCAGAGGCTCGGGTACGAGCAATTCAAGAGGAATTAGCTAAATTTCTGCTCGACCAGGTCATAGATCCCAAAGAAGAATATGATTACAAGATCTCCAGGTATTAGTTGGATTTCTACGGGGCTATAATAGGAAGACTGTACATGACATCCAAAGTAGCCTATAGCAAGACTGTACATGACTCTTCTAACAACAATGAATAATTTTAATTTGGTAATTGCTATGTGTTACACATGGTCATATCCTCGTGATAAACATGCAATGCGCCTCAAATAATCTGGTGAAGTTTTTAGACCGAAAGACCAATACTCAGGTTTAATTAATTGACATTAATCTTATTCATGTTCAAGTGCATGGCCATGTTAACCTTGTTCGTCCATGCCCATGTAGGCTAAAGCTTATGTAGATTCTTTACCTTGACAATTAACTCATGATTATTTTGATATTCCCAACCATCAAGTTCAGTGTACATGTAATTAATGACGACATGTATGTGAAATATGTCAGCAAGCTAAATATCATTCATTCATCACTAGCATTTTTATCTATGGCTTCGAAGAGGAATTGTACCAAAAATATTCTCTATTCAAATTAGGACAATTTAGTCACTCAAATACCAAAAGAAGTGCCAGAACTCTAAGGTCCAAGAAATATTTTCTTATATTGCAAAGGTGACAACAACGAAAAGAAATGAATACCAAAATACAATCCAAAAGACATGAACCGAGAAATTTTTCGACATAGCACATCTCATTCATCAAATTTAATATTGCGTGTTGTAGACCTTGAGGAGCCAGAAGACCTTGCGGGCCAACATGATGGACTTGTTGATGTTCAGCGTAGTGCCGGGCTGGTCGTTCCCAGGAACTTGGATCTGTACTCGATGCACTACAGATGTTGTTCCTGGATTGGGCAGTTCAGCCTTGTTTGGTTATAGGATCAGGAGTCCAAGAATTCAATCTTGGCACTTCAAGATCCAAGAACTCATTATCCAAGAACAAAACTAGAACCCTAGAATTAGAGGATGAGGGGAGTGAAGAAGAGGAGGAGGAGCAAGGGCTTACTGGTCCACCGTCGGGGAAGTAAATCACGCCGGCAATGGGGTCGTTCTGGTCGCCACAAAGCTCGTGGCGCCATTGCCCTGGGTCGTCGCCGAGCTCGCACAGCTGCTGCGGTTGGATGAGTTGTCGTCGGTTGGCAGGGGAGAGGGAGAGGAAGGGGAGGGAAGCGCCGCTGTCATCTTCTCCTGTAGCACTACCGCCGTCCCTCCGTCTCCAGCGCCGGAGCCGCCACGAAATCGAAAGAGGGGGAGAGGCTAGGGGTTGAGGAGAGAGATAGGAATCGAGTGGGGGTTGCTTCCACGGGGTGGAAGGAGTGGGTTACTTCCCGGTGATTTCTACGGGGTTTGTGAGGGGTTTGAGTAGGGTTTCATCCCGGTAGGGGCTAACCGAAGGCACGTAGATGGCAGACCAGGATTGGACTCCGGTCGGGTGAAATCCACGCGGTTCGGGCGGGGGTGATGGCCAATCCCGGCGGGGTTGGGTGGAACCGAACAAAGCCTTATGTAACATGTATCGCTGCATGAATAAATAATGAGAACGGTGCATTGCAACTCTATCCTCTAGATTGGTATTAGATAGCCATGGCTTTCGAGGATCTCTTCGGCGACCTTCCTGCTCCGACCGCCTCCTTCCCTCCATCCTCCTCTCCGGCGAGCTCACGCTCTCTTCCAGCCGCCCCAACTCCCATTGCCTCCTCCGCTCTAGCCACCGTGCTCTCTCCTGCTGCATCTGCTGCAGCTCCTCCTGCCGGCTCCTCTCATCTGAATATTCACTCAGATCACATCTCCAATCACATCAAGTTCAAACTTGATCTTGCTGAGAACAAATACATCAAGTGGCGAACCTTTTTCACCTGTGTCCTCCTCCAGTATCACGTCCAGGACCACATTGAGCGCCCGCCCCCTCCCGATGCCGATGTCGCTTGGTTTGCCGTCGATAACCGCCCCCTCCTCTGGATTTACTTCACCTTGGCAGACTCTCTCCTCAAGCTTATCATGAGCGGCACTGCCAACACTTACACTACCTGTAACCACATATTATTTCCTTGCCAATCAAGGAGCCCGCTACCTCCACCTCACTTGCCAATACAGAAAACTCAAACATGGTGATCTCACCATCTCGGACTATGCCCATCGCTTAAAGGCCCTCGCAGACGACCTCATTGACACTGGCGTGCCGATGTCCGAGGAGAACCTCATGATGCAGTTCCTCCATGGCCTTGACGGTCGCTTCGACACCATCCGCACCATCCTGGGTGATATGGTGTCGTCCCGCCCTTCACTGTTGGGCGCTCCTGCCTGGATCTCGCCAAGTAGAACATCAACTTGCGCGCCGCCGAGGCCGGCTCCGTCGCCCTCACCCACTCTGGCAGCTCCGGCCCTTCCTTCGATCACGGTGACTGCGGTGACCGCAATGATCACGCGTTTGTTTTTCAAAAAGTAAAACCACTCCGCTGATCTCTGTAAAAGTAGAGGAAAAGTGGCCACCCCGGTAACACAAAAAAAAGCAATTCAACAAAAAGTCAAAAATTTCTGAAAATATTTATGCAATAAACTTGACCTTTCATTGTACTTGTGAAAACAATTCCACAAAAAGAAAATTACAGTTTGACTTCTTTTCAAAAAAGACTAATTTTCGGTCAAAATAGTATGAATAGTGACCTATAGTAGCAAATAATATTTTTTTGCCCAGGAGTCAATGTTGGGTTTTTTTTCATAAAAATTTATATACTAGTGCAAAGCAAAGTCAAGTTTAATTTAAAAATACTTCAAAACTATTTTAATATTTTAATTAAATATTAAAAACAAATCCCCATGTAGGATGTATATACAATCAGGAATCAAAGTGTATTTCGCCGGCTACGAGATAAGCGATGAGATTGCAACGATCCATGGATCAGCAAACTGTGGTGCGACCTCGTACGCTGGCAGATGGGGTGCGTGGACCTGTCGCCCAAGGTTAGCTACGACTACGAGACAGACACATGCATCCCAGCGGTTCCTGTACTCATGTCCCTACCAATTATAGCCGGTCCAAAATATAATAATAATAACAATAATAATAATAAAGCACATTATGAAGTCTGCTGGTATATTGTCTTGTAAACGCATGCCAGAGGTGGAAAGGTCATTGGCCTGTTGCGGGGCCGGTGCTGGTTGGATGCATGTCGAAGCTACACGTACCCAAGGCCAAACATGGCTGCCTGCTGTGTGGCTGCCTCGCACCGGATCAGCTGCGGGTCGAGTGAATGGAACTCGGGCCCAGCGTAATCAATAGGCCAAAGTAGGGGCCTGGGTTGGAGGCATCGCATATGTCCAAGGTTTAATTTTGTGGTTGTCGCACTATAGGCAATGAGATGACCCGTCGGAATCAAGATTGTTTTTCAGATGTTGGAACCAAGGGCATCTTCAAAGGGAAAACCCGCTAAGAACATCCAACCGTTGGATACAAATGAACGCGCGTTTTGTTCTGTTCGTTTGAGTCGGCATATTTGTTTTTTTTATAAATGGGTTGATCGTGTGTCTAACGCGTCGACACAGTTATTGTTCTCATGGCCGGCCGACATCCATATTTTAGCACACATTATTTTTGGATTTACACGTTATTTTCATATCATTATATGCATTTTAATAGATACATTTTTTCATCAATTCTTCATTACGAATACAAAATCAAAGAAAACAAGAATCACAATTAGACATTTTAAAAGATGTCCAACTTTCCTAATTGCTCCCACTAGTTGGACTAAGATCCTCTCTATGTCTTCGTTGTTGATCTCCAGATTCTTGAGTTTAACAACGTCTTTCCTTTTTTTTAGAAAAGTAGACATTGCTTCCATCGTTGCTCTCTTCTTTACTTTCACCTATAGCTTCAAATCTAGCTAGAAGTGAACGAACATCTAGCATTTTTCGGGAGAGCAATAGATTGATGTATTCTTCTTCCGAAAATCAAAATTTGCATTCGTCCTACACAAAAAATTGAGCAAATAAGCTACCAAATTTCATGGATTCGAAGAGCAAAAAGCAACACAAAAATCATACCCCATCGTTTATGCACTTGATGAACACCTAGCCGGGATGTTCTGGCGTCCAAGAAATGCGTAGGACGACATGAAGTTCGCAGTCGTCGCACTTTATGAGCGACAACGGTGAGCCGGCCAGCATATGGGCCAGCGTGACCCAGGACACGAGCCGGGCATGGCTTTGCTAGCCTACTGACGACGGTACAGATCCGAGCGGCTAGAGGCGGATTGAGCACTTGCATGTAACACCAAGGCTTTTCCTAGACTAGGTGGACTGGCTCCCGGCCAATCCATTGCAAGCGCAGTCCACTGCTGCCCGGCAGGACGCGCCAAATCTCGCCGGTAGGATGCGCCAAATCTCGTCGCCACCGTCCCAGATCTACTGTTGTGGAACGTTGCATGAGAAACAAAAAAATTCCTATGCTTCACCAAGATCAATCTAGGAGATGAATATCTACGAGAGGAGAGATCGGATCCACATACCCTTGTAGATCGCTAAGCGGAAGCGTTAAGTAACGCGGTTGATGTATTCAAACATGTTCACGATCCAAATCGCAAGTTGTCCCACTATCCAATCACGATCTAGCGCCGAACGGACGACACCTCCGCGTTCAACAGACGTACATCTTGATGGCGCCTTCACCTCCTCGATCTAGCGACCGATGGTGAAGTAGTAGATGAGTTCCTGCAGCACGACGACGTGATGACAGTGGTGGTGAAGAACAATCTCCGCAGGGCTTCGCCAAGCACAATGGAAACTACGACAGAGGATAAACTAGGGGATGGGATTGCCGACACATGGCTTGGGGAATTCTTGATGTCATCCGGGTGCTAGTCCTGCCCCTCTATTTATATGTTGACCCCTAGGGTCGAAACTTGGAGAAAGAGCCTCCTCGAAGTCGGGTTGGTCCGCAAGGCACTAGTAGAAAACATGCCATTAGACCCGGTTGGGAAGGGCCTTTGATCCCAATGGTTCCCCAACCGGTACTAAAGTATAGAGACTAAAGGGTCCAGGTCTTTCGTCCTTGTTGGCTACAATCCGGGACTAAACCCTCGCCACGTGGGTGGCAGAGCGCGGCAGGGCATTGGGACCTTTGGTTCTAGTTGGTAACACCAACCGGGACTAAAGGTTTAGGGATTTAGGGGTTTAATGTTTATTGTTTACTTTTCCTTTTTATTTTGTGTTTTCCATTTAATTCTTTTTTATTTCAAACATATTTTATGCTACTACATACTGTACACATTATGCATATATAATAGAATTTTTCATAGAACCGATCATATATCATAAAATTTCTCGTACAACCAATCATATATCATAGAATTTCTCATATGACCACATGCATAAATGAATAAAAGAGTTATTAATTACTTGATATTAGGAAATGAACTAATAAAGAAGCCGACATAGTGCGTCAATAATTGAAATTACCTTCCGAGCAACGAATGCAAGCTTATGTAATCCAAGGGGTCTTTACTTAGAGAGTCTAGTAGTTCAACACTTCCATCGTCAACGCAAACGATTAGAAGGATCCAGTGGTAGCTGCGCACATGATTTTTATAAGCAGGCATGCATAACTCATCAACTATACTTAACATTGAATATATATGTATAAGCAAAAATAGTATTTGTAATACAAGACAATAACACTCACTGAAAGTTCCACGGTAAAAGTATTTCTGCTTTGTACTCTAGGGCCTTCAAAAACATTAGACGCATTTTCTACGTGTCTTTAGGGTCCCTTCTCAACACTTCTTCATTGACGGTATTTGAGTCAACGAACCCAATGCCATAGACTCCAGCTCTTTTCAATTCAAAAATCTTCATTCTACATAATACCACACAAAAGAATATAGTGAGTATAATAACATGCAATGAACGAGCTGAGCTAGAGACTTAAATTACAGAAAGAAATCAGTTACACACAATAGCAATTGACGATAGATTTGTCGAGTGCTTTTTGATTGAATAACTGGAAAAAAATCTGCATTTTCAATCCACAAAGCATTTTCATGGATGTAATACTCTTTCTTGACTTTCACCATGAGGCTAGCTCGCCTGACCTTTACTTCTCTCATGTACCAGTCATGCAAGTTGTGCATTTGCGTTGTTAGAAGCTTCTCGTGGTCAGGAGTGACCAGAGGTTTCCGGGGACATATTGTCATGCTATTTCCTTCGGATCCAACAGTGGAAATTCCTCGGTCTCTATGAGTTGTTCAACGGTGATACCGAGCAATCTAACATTCTCTCTATTAACGTCGGTTATTACCACCTTATTGGCACTCACCTTGAGCGGGCTGATCGATTGGACTGGCTATTCTCCGAGCTTGGGAACAGTTTTCCCGCATTTACTACTACCGCTCGACTTTTGCCTTTTGCTGGATTCATAGGACTTGGTAATACAGCGTTCATACTCTGATACCGGCCTTTTCTCCGCCGGTTTAGCTGCATCAATAAAGTGTTGTACGACCTCGTCGGGTACTTCTCTCCTTTGGCGGCAGGGGCATTTTCGGTCCAAAACATGCCTGCAATTGGATAGCCACTTCTTCATCGAGTTCCTCATCAGTCATATCATAAGCTAACTTCTTTTTCATAGGAGGCTCAGGTTTCTTCTTTGGTGCTGATCTCTTCCACTTTGGAGACGGCGGATATCGATATCGCGAATGATTCGCGCTAGGCTCTGCCTCGTGGTGGGATGGACTATGCTGACGTGCCAGAGCTTGATATCATGGACTGGCCATGCGATTTGTCTCGGGGTGGGATGGATTTGGCTCGCGCGTCAGATATGGATATGGCAGAGTCAACCTGTGCTCCGTCTCGGGGAGGGTTGGAGTCTTCTGACATGGCGGACTTGGAGGAGGAGTCGGTGGCCTTGGCACCGAGTTTGCAAACATGATGCATTCCCTTTTCCACACAATGATAGCATGTATGGCTTCTCCTAGTATCACCTCCCCTTGACCTCGAGTGTGATCAAGCTTTAGTGTATCATATCCCGACATAACTTGATCCACCCCGACACGAGCATAGCCAGGTGGAATCGGATTGTCGTGGATGAGTGCTTCAGGTGCATTCGGTAAAGCAAAGCTGTGCGTCACCTTCATGGATATGTTCTTGAGCTTCATGTGTAGCTCACAAGGTGTCGACTCTAGGATATCATCCAGGAGGTAGCAAAGTGCATCATCGGACGAGACCTCCGTGGAACCCATGCTGTTTTTCGGCATAGATGATGGGATGGTACCATCCAAAGCTGGATTTGGTTGCTGCTACTGAGACGCGCCTTGCTGGCTAAGTTTGTTGATTTGCTCCTGTTACAGCATGTATTTGCGTTCCAAGTCCTGAAGCCGATCTACTTCATGCTTCTTCTTTCTATCACAACTTCTATAGCTGTCGTTCCAATCCACAAACCCTAGAAACCATGGAACCATGCCTTTGCCCCGTGCTCGTCCAGGGTGTTCAGGATTCTTGAGGGCGCACGAAACCCGTCGTTCTCTCTCTCCGGCTGGTACACACCCGCTCGAGCTTGTTCTATTGCTTTAAGTATATCGACCATAGCATCTTTAAGACTTGCCTGTTCAAGAACCAGGCATGTCTTTGGGTCCAACTTTCCCCCATGTGCATAAAACCAAGTCCTACACCCCTCGGGTCAAGTCTCTGTTACTGGAGTGACCCTTGCAACCTTCATGTTTCGCTCAGATTCATCCCACTTAGGCAACCCGGACTTGTAGCTGCCTGGCCCCAGACGATGGTGCCATGTTTTTTTGTTGGCATTTTTCTTGTTTATTCTCGATCGTTTCTTAGATTCTTCTGATTCCTTGAACTTCACAAATTCGACCCGGTCATCTGCTAACTTCATATATTCTCCTTTGAATTCTGGAGTCTTCTTTCCTCCTCCAAGTAATTGTTCCATAATCTTTTCTTACAAGACTGGAATTGTGTGGCCATCTTCTTAAGAGCACACTTCTTGACTTTCTCCCGTTGGAGATCTGTGAGACCCTCTGGTAGGGTGAAATGTTTCATGAGCTCCTCCCAAAGCAGATCTTTAACTCTTTGGCTAACAAAAGGAACTCTGCGATCCTTTGGCCGATTCCATTCTTGAGCAGTGATCGGGATTCGGTCCCTAATGATAACTCCACATTGACACATAAATTTGTTTGCATTCTCTTTAGGAGCAATCGGTTCGCCATCTACTCTGATTTGATTGATGTTATACTTCACGCCTTGTTTCAACTTTCGTTTTAGGCCACGTTTAACCCTTATAGAAGATTTGCTTGATCTAGAGGGCTAAAAGGAAGAAAGATTCATTAATATATACAAATCAATCAATACATCTGATGATCACCAGAGGGCAAATTAATACCTTGTCAGACTCTGTTAAATGGACCAAAATTTCTTCGCCATCGTCATTGTCAGCTGGTTCGTCTTCGTCTCTCGGTTGTTCTTCCTCGATTCCCTCACCGGATGGGTTAAGGTATTGTGAGCCATCATCTACTTCATTCTCTTCGTTTCCGAAGCATATCAGGTCGTACATGGCATTCTCTTGATCACGACCCATAGCTTAACTAATCTAGAACAAATATAAAACAATTAGAATGCATTCAATAAGCAGAACCGGAGATATGCAAATCAATACATGGCAATGAAACAATATGATCATATAATATCACTAATACATCATCGAAGAATAGTATCACTAATACATCATCGAATATTTTCACTAATAGATCATCGAATAATATTACTAATACATCATTGAATAGTATCCACTAATACATATATAGTTGGCGTCTTACGGCGCAGGCGGTGGACACACAAAGAGAAGGAACTATGACAGGATCATAGCTCGGGTGAGATCCCTGAAGAACCTGCCAAGTATTGGTGAACCTGGCGTCCAACGCAACCATGTAGCGTTGGACGTGCTCCTCCTCCTCCCTAACACGGCGACGTACCACCCCCGCGGGGGCCGGCTCCCTCTGCACCGACAATGGTCCATGCGACCGCCACCAAATAACCTCTGGGTCGACGACGGGACCCTCATTCCTCATCAAGCTCCACGCCTCGGAAGGCAACACCTCCTAGTGCCAGCCCGGCAGAGCCCAGTCTCGGACATGTCGCCTCTCAAACAGGTGGTTGTCGTCGAGTCGATGATGAGGATGTGGGATGGGCATCATCGACTCGACGGCTACACTATGCAATTGATTCGATGGTTAGGCAAGATGCTTTATATGCAATATGTCAATTAGAAAATCAGCAACATCTAAACATTTAAAACATACATTTAAACATATATAAATTTAAACATTTAAAACATACATCAAAGCAACAATATAACATGCATTTTATCCAGTGGTGGAGCGAAGGGGGTGGGTGGTTAGCAGGGGCCTGGCCCCCAACGGTCGGTAAATTCTTTAGTACCTAGGAGTAATTAGCGTCAAGATTACGTCGATACACATCATTGGCCCCCCTTAATAACTCAAGTAAAAACCAGGAGGAAAGATTTTATCCTACGCTCTCCAGCTCGTCATTAGATTTGACTCTGACTAAATCAGGCGACACTGGCGACATGTGATCATACGTACAATGCTATAAACTCCTAGGTGCAAATTTAAACTAATAAAATATATCATTTATTTTAATTGCGTCAAAGTGACATATTATTCTAGTCTTATCATTTTTTTCTAACATACACATATACGCATAAATATATCTAACATATAAATACTATAAACCCCTAGGACTCCCGATTTTATCTAACATACACATACACATACACATATAAATCTAACATACACATACACATACACATAAATTTGGAGGGCAGAGGACAGATCGGGCTTACAAATATGCGGTGCCGAAGACGGATCGGAGCCATAGACAACCGATGACTGGGAGGAGCGGCGCCGGCGGAGTTGAGGGCGACGGCGTGGAGGAGGAGAGCGACGGCGGAGTCGGCGGAGCTGAGGGCGACGGCCGGCGGCTGGGAGGAGCGGCGCCGATGGAGATGAGAGCAACGACGTGGAGGAGGAGAGCGGCGGCGGCGCGTGGACGAACGACGACGTTGATCGAGGGCACGGGCAGGGTATCCTGGCGGCGTCATCGAAGCGAGTGAAGACGGAGTGAATTTGGGGGAGGAAGAGTTGTTGCTAATATAACTTGGAACCTTTAGTCCCGGTTGGCTGGTGTCACAAACCGAGACTAAAGGTCCCCTTTAGTCCGGGTTGGTGATACCAACCGGGCCTAAGGAGGCCTTTTGGGCGGCCCAAATTCACGTGGGAATGGACTTTTAGTCCCGGTTGGTGGATCCAACCGGGACTAAAGGTTATTTTCTCTTTGCTTTTGTTTTTCTGTTTTTATACTTGGAATAATTGTTTTATATTTGCAATAACTGTTAGAACATTTATAGTTTTTTAATGAATCCTTTTGCTTTAGGTCAAAAAAATTACAATTTTTCTGTTAGTGCTACTAGTTTTCAATTTTAAATAGTTTAAATTTGAATTCTTTTGAATTTTTTATGAATTACTAGTTTGTGAATAACTTTAGTTTAAAAATAGATTTTTGAGTGATTGTTTTTTCTTTTGTTTAATATTAGTATGTTTTATCATTATGTTAAATTTTGGAATTTTTAGGATATTTTAAATAGGTGTTTTAATCAAAACCAGATTCTGTTTAACTCTTTTTAGTTTTATATCTTCATTTGTTTTAATCAAAATCACTATTAATGAACTCCGAAAAGGTTTAAACTTGGCATGGTATCATCATTTCACCCACATAGCATGTGGTACAAAGTTGGGAGGGTTACAAAAAAAACTGGACGCACTTCGTGTACAAACTGAACCATCTCCTTCGAAGTTTGAGGGTTTCACACGAAAACTCATATATTACAAAGGCATTTCATTTTTAAACTTATTTCAACTCCAGACTTTTTGTGCATTAAATATGAACCATTCTAAGCCACATCATGAAATTTCAACCCTTTCTAACTTCATTTGCTATTTTTCATCCATTTAATGATTTGTTTTGAGCTAAATGACCCTGAAATTAAAAAAGCACCACAAATGAACTCTAAAAAGGTTGAAACTTGGCATGGTATCATTATTTCACCCACATAGCAAGTGCTAAAAAGTTGAGAGGGTTACAACAAAAACTGGATGCACTTCGTGTACAAACTGAACCATCTCCTTCGAAGTGTGAGGGTTTCGGACGAAAACTCATATGTTGCAAAGGCATTTCATTTTTTAAACTTATTTCTACTCCAGACTTTTTGTGCATTCAATATGAACCATTATAAGCTACATCCTCAAATTTCAACCATTTTGAACTTCATCTGATATTTTTCATGCATTTAATGAATTGTTTTGAGCTAAATGACCCTGAACTTAAAAAGCACCACAAATGAACTGTAAAGAGGTCGAAACTTGGCATGGTATTACCATTTCACCCACAGAGCATGTTCTAAAAACTTGAGAGCATTACAACAGAAACAAACTGGATGTCGTTCGTGTACAAAACTAGACCATCCCGGCTACACACTAGAGAAGAAAAGTGATGACGTTGCAGCCAATCACGTTCCAAAGTGGGATCTTGGGGTATAAAACTTTTTCTTCGCGTGTGTCCCTTGATTATTGCGCCTTAACCATGGACAATCGTCATCATTTAACATGATGCTTGGGTCAGTCTTCACTGCAAAGGGAGGGATTTCATCAAACTTTTCATAATCTTTTGACATTTCTGTCTTGTCCTCAATTCCCTCAATGTTTCTTTTCCCAGAAAGAACTATGTGACGCTTTGGCTCATCGTATGATGTATCCTCTTTCTTATCTTTCGTCTTTCTGGGTTTGGTAGACATGTCATTCACATAGAAAACTTGCGCCACATCATTGGATAGAATGAATGGTTCGTCTGTGTGCACAAGATTGTTGAGATCCACTATTGTCATTCCGTACTGCGGGTCTATATGTCGAAGCAGTTCATCTTGGTCGTCCTTATGATCTTTAGGGTGCTCAACATGGGTTTCAGGAGTCACCAAGGTCGGATTTTCCGGCTCAGGGACCGCGGGATTGGTTGATGACTCGCTAACCTTTCTCTTCTTAGTCTTAGCCTTGGCCCTGAAAACAAGACATCAGAATGAAGCATGTGCAAGGTTAAGTATAAATAAGCAATATATGGTATAAGGAAGAAAGTTTACCCATGGTTGATAATGAGGGGTGGCAGCTTTGTGCGGTTGAGTCGCCTGATGAAGAGGTTGCCGGATAAGGCCAGCTTTTGGAAGAGAAGGGGTTGGACTATGAGGAACCTCATTTTGTTGGTTGCGGGGCGGTTGACTTGTCGGGTAAGCCAGGCATAAGGTCACCAGAACTGCTCCAAGTATGGCGCCTTGATTCATGCTGAGTCTTATTCAGAATAAAATTGGTATTCAAATAAGAATCCGGGTGAGAATAACTTACTTTCTGAATGACCCGCCTTGTTTTCCTTGGAGACCAGGATTCTGAGCCGGAGGAGATGGAAGTTACCCCCATATTGTTAGCCCGGCTTGTTGCAGCATCACACAGAGAGTAAGAGGTATCAACAAGTTCAATAAAAAAAGACGACCGAGGGAGTCAAGTTCTACCTCCGACTGTGCATCATCTATTGGTGACTCGCCCCTAGTTGACACCTCATCTACAACCGCCTTATTCTTCTTCTTACTCGGGGTGGGTTTAGGCTTATTTGCTAGAGTTTTCCTCTTCTTAATCCAGAATGGAGAGTCCTCCTATAAGGTTGTCAATAAAAACAACAAGTAAGCTTTGAAGTTTAAAAAGTTTTATAAGCCAGACAAATAGTTATTAAAGATTCTTACTGGAGGATCCGGTTTGAGAGTGCATAAGGGTTTTAGGCCAACTTGATTGCAAACTGCTTGAGTTTCTCCCAACAGTTTCTTTACAATCCGGTTTATTTCACCAGCTTCCAAATCCTCGCCGATGTATCTTTGTGCATCGTTTAAGCTGCCAGAGTAATTGTACATTAAATCACTACAATGACTCAATGGGAAGATCCTCCAAGCTACCCATCACCGGGTTAGATCAAACCCATTCAACCCATTGGCTAGCAAGGCCCTCAGTTTTGGGGCATATGGGGGCGAGTTGAGAACGTTCTTCTTGTGGAGCCCATCCAAGAAGTACATGTTGGAGAACGTTGCATGGGAAACAAAAAATTTCATACGCACATGCAGATCTATCCATGGTGATGAGCACCTACGAGAGGGAGAGTGGATCCACATACCCTTGTAGATCGCTAAGCGGGAAGCGTTAAGAAACGCGGTTGGTGTAGTCGCACATCTTTGCGATCCAAATTGCCATGCGTCCCGCGATCCAATCACGATCCGTCCCGTGATCCGATCACGATCCGTCCCACGAACTTGATCACGATTCGTCTCACGAACTTGATCATGATCCTTCCGATCTAGCACCGAACGGACGGCACCTCCGCGTTCAGCACACGTACAGCTTGACGACGATCTCCACCGTCTTGATCCAGAAAGAAGGAGTGGAGAGGAAGAAGAGTTGTTCGGAAGACTAACGGCGCTCCGGCAATTGTGGTGGAGCAATTCCGGCAGGGCTTCGCCTAAGCACTACAGAAAACCGATGTAGAGGAGAAACTATGCACTGGAGGAACGGGTAGCACGTGCCTGAAATTCTAGTGCAAAACCCTAGAAATCCACCAGTATATATAGGAGGGAAGGAGGAGGAGAGGCAGCCTTGGCCTCCAAGCCTTGGAGGCTTCGGCCGAAGTGGGAGGTGGAGGAGAACTCTCCTCTTCCAATCCTAGTAGGACTAGGATTGCTCCTTTTTGCCTTTTTCCACCTTTTCCTATTGAGTTTTTTCCTCCAGCCACATGGGCCTTGTGTGGGAGTTTCCACCAGACCACTAAGGGCTGATATTAACTCTCCCACATCCGATGAAGCCTCTTGGGTCGAAATACCCCTCCCGGAGGCCTCCCAGTACACTACCAGCACTCCCGGTACACTACCGATGAGCCCGAAAGTTTTCCGGCGACCAAAACGGGACTTCCTATATATGAATCTTTACCTCCGGACCATTCTGGAGCTCCTCGTGATGTCCGAGATCTCATCTGGGACTCTGAACAAACTTCGGTCACCACCATACATAACTCTATATTATCGAAACGTCACCAAACCTTAAGTGTGCAGACCCTGCGGGTTCGAGAACTATGTAGACATGACCGAGACACCTCTACAGTTAATATCCAATGGTGGGACCTGGATGTCCACATTGGTTCCTACATATTCTACAAAGATCTTTATCGGTCGAACCTCTATGTGAAGGATTCAGTTAATCCCGTATGATGTTCGCTTTGTTCTTCGGTATGTTACTTGCCCGAGATTCGATCATCGGTATCTCCATACCGAGTTCAACCTCGTTACTGGCAAGTCTCTTTACTCGTTTCGTTTGTCACATTGCTTGCAAGGCTTATTGTGATGTTGTATTACCGAGTGGGCCCTGAGATACCTCTCCGTCACACGGAGTAACAAATCCCAGTCTTGATCCATGCCAACTCAACAAACACCCTCGGAGACACCTGTAGAGCACCTTTATAGTCACCCAGTTACGTTGTGATGTTTGATACACACAAGGTACTCCTCCGATATCTGTGAGTTGCATGATCTCATGGTCATAGGAACATATACTTGACATGCAGAAAACAGTAGCAATAAACTGACACGATCATAAGCTACGTTTATAGTTTGGGTCTTGTCCATCACATCATTCTCCTAATGGTGTGATCCCGTTATCAAATGACATCTCATGTCCATGGCTAGGAAACCTTAACCATCTTTCGATCAATGAGCTAGTTCACTAGAGGCATACTAGGGACATTGTGTTTGTCTATGTATCCACACATGTATCCATGTGTCCAATTAATACAATTATCGCATGCATAATAAACGATTATCATGAACAAGGAAATACAATAATAAACACTTTATTTATTGCCTCTAGGGCATATTTCCAACAGTCTCCCACTTGCACTAGAGTCAATAATCTAGTTCACATCACTATGTGATTTACATTGTAATGAATCGAACACCCATGCAGTTCTGGTGTTGATCATGTTTAGCCCTTGGAAGAGGTTTAGTCAATGGGTCTGCAACATTCAGATCCGTCTACACTTTGCAAACATTTATGTCTTTCTCCATGATGTAATCGCGGATGGAGTTGAAGCGTCGCTTTATGTGTCTGGTCCTCTTGTGAAACCTTGGTTCCTTGGCCAGAGCAATGGCACCAGTGTTGTCACAGAACAGGTTCATTGGATTCAGTGCATTGGGCACTACTCCAAGATCTGTCATGAACTGCTTCATCTAGACACCTTCCTTCGCCGCCTCCGAGGCTGCGATGTATTCCGCTTCTCACGTAGAATAAGCTACCACGCTTTGCTTGGAGCTGCACCAGCTTACCGCTCCCACGTTAAGAATAAATACGTATCAGTGTCAAAGCTTGCATCGACGTAACCCGTTACGACGAGTTCTTCATCACCTCCATAAACGAGAAACATTTCCTTAGTCCTTTTCAGGTACTTAAGGATATTCTTGACCGCTTGCCAGTGCTCCATTCCAGGATCACTTTGAAACCTTCCGGCCATACTTATGGCAGGGCTGATATTGGGTATTGTGCACAACATTGCATACATGATAGAGCCTATGGCTGAAGCATAGGGGATGGCACTCATCTTTTCTCTATCTTCTGCAGTTACTGGGCATTGAGTCTTACTCAACTTCACACCTTGTAACACAGGCAAGAACCCCTTCTTGGCTTGTTCCATTTTGAACTTCTTCAAAACTTTATCAAGGTATGTGCTCTATGAAAGTGCTATTAAGCGTCTCGACCTATCTCTATAGATCTTAATGCCTAATATGAAAGCAGCTTCTCCTAGGTCCTTCATTGAAAAACTCTTATTCAGATATTCCTTCACGCTTTCCAGCATTTCTATATCGTTTCCAATCAGCAATATGTCATCCACATATAACACTAGAAACGCTACAGAGCTCCCACTCACTTTCTTGTAAATACAAGCTTCTCCATAAACTTGTATAAACCCAAACGCTTTAATCACCTCATCAAAACGCTTATTCCAACTCCGAGATGCTTGCACCAGTCCATAAATGGATCATGGAGTTTGCAAACTTTGTCAGCATTCTCTGGATCGACAAAACCTTCGGGTTGCATCATATACAACTCTTCCTCAAGGAAACCATTGAGGAGCGCCGTTTTGACATCCATCTGCCAAATTTCATAGTCAAAATAAGCAGCTATTGCCAACATGATTGTGACAGACTTAAGCATCGCTACGGGTGAGAAAGTCTCATCATAGTCAACTCCTTGAACTTGTGAAAAACCCTTTGCCACAAGTCGAGCTTTATAGACGGTGACATTACCGTCTGCGTCCGTCTTCTTCTTAAAAATCCATTTGTTCTGAATGGCCTTTCGCCCTTCAAGTAGTACTTCCAAAGTCCATACTTTGTTTTCATACATGGATCCCATCTCAGATTTCATGGCCTCTAACCATTTCTCGGAATCCAGGCCCATCACTGCTCCTCCATAGCTCGTAGGTTCATTGTTGTCCAACAACATAACCTCCAAGACAGGGTTGCCGTACCACTCAGGGGTAGTACGCGGCCTTGTCGACCTACGAGGTTCAATAGCAGCTTGATCCGAAGCTTCATGATCATCATCATTAACTTCCTCTTCTATCGTTGTAGGTTCCACAGAAACATCTTTCTGTTGCGCTACTTTCTTGTTGAATTAAAGGTTCAATAACCTCATCAAGCTCTATTTTCCTCCCACTCAATTCTTTTGAGAGAAACTCTTTCTCAAGAAATGTTCCGTTCTTAGCGACAAACACTTTTCCTTCGGATCTGAGCTAGAAGGTATACCCGACTGTCTCTTTCGGGTATCCTATGAAGACGCATTTCTCCACTTTGGGTTCCAACTTTTCAGGCTGAAGCTTTTTGACATAAGCATCACATCCCCAAACTTTAAGAAACGACAACTTTGGCTTCTTGCCAAACCATAGGTCATATGGCGTCGTCTCAATGGATTTTGATGGTGCCCTATTTAAAGTGAATGCGGCTGTCTCTAATGCATAACCCCAAAACGATAGTGGCAAATCAGCAAGAGACATCATAGAACGCACCATATCTAATAAGGTTCGATTACGACGTTCGGACACACCATTACGATGTGGTGTTCCAGGCGGTGTCAACTGTGAAATAATTCCACACTATCTTAAGTGACTGCCAAACTCATAACTCAGATATTCCCCTCCTCGATCAGATCGTAGGAACTTAATCTTCTTGTTACGATGATTCTCAACTTCACTCTGAAATCTACTTAAGTCACTAGTGAAGGTGAGAAAATAACGATATCCACCACGCGCTGTAACATTCATCGGACCGCACACATCAGTATGTATGATTTCCAATAAGTCACTTGCCCGTTCCATTGTTCCAGAGAACGGTGTTTTAGTCATATTGCCCAAGAGGCATGGTCCACATGTGTCAAGTGATTCAAAATCAAGTGACTCCAAAAGTCCATCAGTATGGAGCTTCCTCATGCGTTTTGCACCAATATGACCTAAACGGCAGTGCCACAAGAAAGTGGTACTATCATTATCAACTCTACATCTTTTGGTATCAATGTTATGAACATGTGTGTCATCACTATCAAGATTCAATATGAATAAACCCCTAACATTGGGTGCATGACCATAAAAGATATTACTCATATAAATAGAACAACATTTATTCTCTGATTTAAATGAGTAACCATCTCGCAATAAACAAGATCTAGATATAATGTTCATGCTTAACGCAGGCACTAAATAACAATTATTTAGGTTCATCACTAATCCCGATGGTAATCGAAGAGAGAGCGTGCCAACGGCGATCACATCAACCTTGGAACCATTTCCCACGTGCATCGTCACTTCGTCCTTTGCCAGCCTTCATTTATTCCGTAGTTCCTGCTATGAGTTGCAAATGTGAGCAACCGAACCGGTATAAAAAACCCAGGCACTACTACGAGAGCTAGTAAGGTACACATCAATAACATGTATATCATACATACCTTGTTTGTCGTTGGCCGCCTTCTTGTCCGCCAGGTACTTGGGGCAGTTCCGCTTCCAGTGACCAGTTCCCTTGCAATGAAAGCATTCAGTTTCTGGTTTGGGTTCATGCTTGGGCTTCTTTGCAGGAGTAGCAACTGCTTTCCCATCCTTCTTGGTTTTACCCTTCTTGCCCTTGCCCTTGACTTTGCCATTTTTCTTGAAACTAGTGGTTTTATTGACCATCAACACTTGATGTTCTTTCTGGATTTCAGACTCAGCGACTTTTAGCATCGCAAATAGCTCGCTTGTTCATCCCGTGCATGTTATAGTTCATCACAAAGCTCTTGTAACTAGGTGGCAGTGATTGAAGAACTCTGTCAGTGATCGCCTCTTGCGGAAGGGCAATTCCCAACTCCGCTAGACGAGTTGAATACCCAGACATTCTGAGTATATGTTCACTGATAGACCCATTCTCCTCCATCTTGCAAGCATAGAACTTATCGAAGGTTTCATACCTCTCGATCCGGGCGTTCTTCTTAAAGATAAACTTCAACTCCTGGAACATCTCATATGCTCCATGACGTTCAAAACGTCTTTGAAGTCCCGGTTCTAAGCCATACAATATTGCACACTGAACTATTGAGTAATCTCCAGTACGTGCCTCCCGTGCGTTCTTAACGTCTTCGAAGGTCATGTCTTCTGGTTGGTCACCAAGCGGTGCATCAAGGACATATGATTTCTGGGAAGCTGTGAGGATAATCCTCATATTATGGGCCCAGTCAACAAAGTTACTTCCATCATCTTTCAGTTTAGCTTTCTCTAGGAACGCATTAAAATTCAAGGGTGCTACTGCGCGAGCCATTGATCTACAACATAAATATGCAAAGTTCACTTAGATTATTGTTCAAGATAATGATTTTAGTTAATCAAATTACTAAAGCTCCCACTCAAATTGCCATCCCTTAGGTCATCTGAGTGTCACATGATCCAAATCCACCAACTCAAGTCCGATAATCACGTGAGTTGAGGTGGCTTCAATGGTGAACATCATTATGTTGATCATATCTACTATATGACTCTTGGTCGACCTTTCGGTCTCTTGTGTTCCGAGGCCATGTCTGTAAATGCTAGGCTCGTCAAGTTTAACCCGAGTGTTCTGCGCGTGCAACACTGGCTTGCACTCGTTGTATGTGAACGTAGAGTCTATCACACCTGATCATCACGTGGTGTCTCAACACGACGAACTTTCGCAACAGTGCACATTCGGGGAGAACACAATTTTATATTGAAATTTAAGTGAGGGATCACCTTATAATGCTATCGTCGTACTAAGAAAAACAAGGTGCATAAAAGGATTAACATCACATGCAATTCATAAGTGACATGATATGGCCATGAACTTGTGCTTTAGATCTCTATCTTGAAAGCACCCGCATGATCTTCATCGTCACTAGCACGACACCATGATCTCCATCATCTTGATCTCCATCAACGTGTCGCCATCGAGGTTGTCACGCCCTGCATGCTTCTACTACTATTGCTATCGTTTAGCGATAAAGTAAAGCATTACATAGAGCTTAATGATTGACACGCAGGTCATACAATAATTAAAGACAACCCTATGGCTCCTGCCGGTTGCCGTACTCATCGACATGCAAGTCGTGAAATTCTATACATCACATGATCATCTCATACATCACATATATCACATCACGTAATTGTCCATATCACATCACAACATACCCTGCAAAAACAAGTTAGACATCCTCTAATTGTTTTTGCATGTTTTACGTGGCTGCTACGGGTTTTTAGCAAGAACGATTCTCACCTACGCATAAACCACAACGGTGATACATAATTTTCTTTTCAACCTTCTCAAGGACCGCCTTTATCGAATCCGATCCAACTAAAGTGAGAGAAACTGCCACCCGCAAGCCATCTAGGCAACAAGTTGCGTCAAGGGAACCGGTCTCTCGTAAGCATACGAGTAATGTTGGTCCGGGCCGCTTAATCTCACAATACCGCTGAACCAAAATCCGACCAAGGGAGGAAGCAATCAAAGCATCAACGCGCACAAACCTTTTGTGTTCTACTCGAGATCTCATCAACACATAGACCTAGCTCTGATACCACTATTGGAGAACATTGCATGGGAAACAAAAAATTTCCTACGCACATGCAGATCTATCCATGGTGATGAGCACCTATGAGAGGGAGAGTGGATCCACATACCCTTGTAGATCGCTAAGCAGGAAGCTTTAAGAAACGCGGGTGGTGTAGTCGAACGTCTTTGCGATCCAAATCGCCGTGCGTCCCGCGATCCAATCACGATCCGTCCCGCAATCCGTCCCGCGATCCGATCATGATCCGTCCCACGAACTTGATCACGATCCATCTCACGAACTTGATCACGATCGTTCTGATATAGCACCAAACGGACGACACCTCCGCGTTCAGCACACGTACAGCTTGATGACGATCTCCACCGTCTTGATCCAGCAAGAAGGAGTGGAGAAGAAGAAGAGTTCTCTGGCAGCCTGATGGCGCTCCGGCGATGGTGGTGGAGCAATTCCGGCAGGGCTTCGCCTCAGCACTTCAAAAAACCGATCTGGAGGAGAAACTATGCACTAGAGGAACGGGTAGCACATGGCTGAAATTCTAATGCAAAACCCTAGAAATCCACCAGTATATATAGGAGGGAAGGAGGGGGAGAGGCAGCCTTGACCTCCAAGCCATGGAGGCTTCGGCCAAAGTGGGAGGTGGAGGAGGACTCTCCTCCTCCAATCCTAGTAGGACTAGGATTGCTCCTTTTTGCCTTTTTTAACACCTTTTCCTATTGGTTTTTTTCTTCCAGCCACATGGGCCTTGTGTGGGAGTTTCCACCAGCCCACTAAGGGCTGATATTAACTCTCCCACATCCCATGAAGCCTCTTGGGTCGAAATACCCCTCCCGGAGGCCACCTGGTACACTACCGACACTCGCGGTACACTACCGATGAGCCCGAAACTTTTCCGGCGACCAAAACGGGACTTACTATATATGAAGCTTTACCTCAGGACCACTTCGAAGATCCTCGTGATGTCAGGGATCTCATCTAGGACTCCAAACAAACTTCGGTCACCACCATACATAACTCTATACTACCGAAACGTCACCAAACCTTAAGTGTGCAGACCCTGCGGGTTCGAGAACTATGTGGACATCACCGAGACACCTCTATGGTCAATAACCAATGGCGGGACATGGATGTCCACATTGGTTCCTACATATTCTACAAAGATCTTTATCCGTCGAACCTCTATGTCAAGGATTCGGTTAATCCCGTATGATGTTCCCTTTGTTCTTCGGTATGTTACTTTCCCGAGATTCGATCGTTGGTATCTCCATACCTAGTTCAACCTCATTACTCGCAAGTCTCTTTACTCGTTCTGTAATACAAGATCCTGTAACTAACACTTAGTCACATTGCTTGCAAGGCTTATTGTGATGTTGTATTACCGAGTGGGCCCTGATATACCTCTTCGTCACACGGACTAACAAATCCCAGTCTTGATCCATGCCAACTCAACAAACACCCTCGGAGACACTTGTAGAGCACCTTTATAGTCACCCAGTTACGTTGCGATGTTTGATACACACAAGGTACTCCTCCGATATCTGTGAGTTGCATGATCTCATGGTCATAGGAACATATACTTGACATGCAGAAAACAGTAGCAATAAACTGACACGATCATAAGCTACGTTTGTAGTTTGGGTCTTGTCCATCACATCATTCTCCTAATGATGTGATCCCATTATCAAATGACATCTCGTGTCCATAAACCTTAACCATCTTTCGATCAACGAGCTAGTTCACTAGAGGCATAGTAGGGACATTGTGTTTGTCTATGTATCCACACATGTATCCATGTTTCCAATTAATACAATTATAGCATGGATAATAAACGATTATCATGAACAAGGAAATACAATAATAAACACTTTATTTATTGCCTCTAGGGCATATTTCCAACAGTACAAAGGTCATAGGAAGATGATCAGGTCTGTAACCGTGCAGAGGATTTTCGCCAGCTGGGGCTTTGTTTTGGCAATAGAACCAAGTTTTGATCCATCCTTTGGGGTGGCTTGGCAGAGTAGCTGCAGGAAAAGAACCGTCTCTTTGCCTTTGAATTGAGACCCCATCGAGTTCTAGACTAGGGCCATCATCACACTCAGTCTGGCGGTTGAGATAGAAGAATTCACTAAAGAGATAGACAATAGGCTCCATTTGCGGATACACCTCGCAAAACACTTGGAACTGGCTTAGGTTGGTTATGGAATTGGGAGCCAGATCTTGAGAAAGAATATTGAAAAAGTGTAGAACATGCCAAAAGAATTTCAACCCGGGGGGAGAAAAGCCCCAAACAAGGTGATCTATGAATACCACTACTTATCCTTCGCCGGGTTATGGAATTTCATCTCCAAGGTCAACCCGCCAACCAATTTGCTCTTTAGATGGCAGAAGGCCTTGATCTTCATAATCCTTGAGCATAAACTCAGAAACTTGGGAAGGCACCCAGTTGCATGTGGTGGTTTTTGACATGATGAGTCGCCTAAGTAAAAATGAAAGGAGCTGCAAAAGCGTATATGGAGGATTATTTAAGAAATGGCAATTTCTTTAAATAAGCTATGTGATCAAATAACAATGTTATGACAATTATGGTCAAGGGTGAGAGGGCTTATTTATTTACAACAGATGAGTCGCCTCATGGTATGTCGACACCTAAATGAAGCAGACTTTAAACATGGAGGGTTACACTCATGATGATGAACCGGCAAACATGAGGGCTTCCAATGTTGATCAAATATTTCTTATTTTTGCTAAGTATAGAACCAACAAGTCTGTACCAAAGCAACAACAATTGTGGATCTACAAATTGTTCAAAAAGGAAAAATAATTACTAAACCTAACGATGAAGCATGGCAGCAGTGGTGACCTAGTTTGCGGATTCCCAAGGGAGATTTAAGTACAGTACGCATGAAATGGTGCCTTCACTCATACCGCTCTGTTTCTATGGGAAAGTTCATTGAAACTATGTATGGACTAGCAATGGTGATGAAGGGGCGATGAACTCCGGTAACTCCAATGAACTAAGATGAGCGTATACAGATCTGGAGAAGGAAGAAGACTTACCTGACGGTTGCAGGGGGGCGGCGGAGATATTTGGCCGAGCCCTAGTGAGGTCGGGGTGATGCCACGATCTTGGAAATGGACGGTCAATGATGGACGAACAACAGCGGCGGTGCAGCAAGACATGAGCGCGAGGAGAAATAAGAAGCGATGGGGCAAGGCAAAAAGTAAATAAGAGGGTCCCTCGTGAGTATTTATAAGGCGAAAATCCAAAGGGTAACAAGCATGCACGAGAATTGAGGGGGCACAGTAAATTTGGAGCCAGAGGCGCTTCGAGTTTTGGGCTAAACATATATATATATATATATATATATATATATATATATATATATATATAAAGATCTGTTGTGATGTCATCATTGATTTCCTGGATTCCCGGTGAGTGATGTCATTGATGGGTAGAACAAGAAAATTAGAACTATCGAAGCATCAGAAGCCGACATTTCATGACCCAGAGAAGACACAGATACAATCAGAAGATAAGCCGCCAAATTAAGGTGGTGGAGATTGACATGAATGAATTCAAATCAATCTAGGTGATAATGTTGGGGATATAACCCCATGATATAACCCACCCTATTGGGGCGGGTCATCCTAATGGTGGCTCGTAAGCAGTACACAAGGTGGGCTATGATGCTGAGGAACAAGACCGGCAAGGTGGCTTACCAAGTAAGCGGGTTTGCGGGTCAGTATCCGAAGACGGTGACTCAAGGCCCAAGAGGTGTAAAGTCGCCTCGAGTTTCCTTACTTAGGAAGCAAGACGAGTTAGAGATAGACTTTGTCATGAATCGTAGCATGACTCGGACTCTTGTAAGCCCCGGGTCTCGACCTGTATATAAAGGCGAGGCCAATAGACTTAAGTTACCATCGATCAATAGCTAGGTCAAGTGGATCTACTTCCTTGTATTGATCCCCAAGCAATAAGTAGAAAAGTAGGAGTAGGCTATTACCTCGATTGTGAGGGGTCGAACCTGGTTAAACCATGTCTCTCGATTCTGATCAACCCCGACAATCTAACCTCCCAGTTGCGATGGTCTCACGTCTAAGTCCTTGCACTAGGACATCTGCTGTGACAAAACCACAACAATGTCCACAAAAGGTCATGCGAGCACAACGCCACCACCTCCTGTGATTGCTGCCCGAAGATCTCTCCCGAGGACGCCCGCCGACGACACTGTTGCCGCCGCCACCGAGCTGTTCGACGAAATGGGTGCAAGGTATGAATCTTTGATTTTCTTGTATTTGTTTTTATTTTTTGCTATTGCAATTGTACATGACTCGTGGAGCAAAATTGTAGTACTGATGTGCCTGATTCGACTGTCGAGTTTGTGCACATTTTGGACGACAACTTCGTGGACATTGATCAAGACACGATCGGTGATTACGTCTACAATGAGATGGATGGTGGTGTGCACGGTCATAGTGAGGAAGAAGATGAGATGGAGGATATTGGGGAGGGGGTGTTCAACCAAGAGCAAACAAAAGTGTGCGTGAGATCAAAGAATTACACAATTGGAAGATCAAGGCTTGATCAACGCTTGGGAAGCTGTGTCTCTTGATGTGTGCACTGACACTGACCAAACCGCCAAGCGGTATTGGCAAAGGATAGAGTACCAATTCTTCTGAATGATGGCAAAGCATCCCTCAAGGATGCCCCGTACCTATCGGTCACTGCAAAATCGTTGGGATATGATCAAGCCGATTTGTAGTCATTGGAGTTGTTGCTTGGAGGAAATCCGTAATGCACCTCCAACTGGTACCGTTGAAGCTGATTATGTGAGTTTGTTTTCACGTCCAAATTTGTGCAAATAATTATGTGAGTAGTTGTGTGCGACATACTTTGACATTATTTCCATTTTGTATCCCAAAATTGTGCAAGAAAGGTACAAGGACATGGATGATTCCAATGGCAAGTCATTTACAATAGAACATTGTTGGGAATTTCTTGAAAAGTGCGACAAGTGGAAGTTAATTGATCAAGAAACCCCACCGAATAGAGGTTCACTCACCAAGTTGGATGATGATGATGATGAGTATGATGATGATGATGATTATGATGGCCCAAGAAACAAGAATAAGCCCGATGGAACAAGAAGGCTAAGGATAAGATCAAGAGGGAAGCGAAGGCATCAAGATTGTGGGACAAGATAGATGACATGGTCAAGTCCAATGAGGCATTGGAGATCAAGACATTGGAGGCAAAGAAGGAGTTGGCCAGAAGAAGGATCAAGAGAATCAAGAGAAGTGGCAACTACTCAAGGACGAGACCATGCAGATGGCCACCATTGAGGAGAGAAGAGCCATGGCCGATGAGAACAAAGCCATGGCGAAGCTCCTTTTAGAGGAGGACAAGATCATCGTGATGAATCAAAATGACATGGATGAGCTCACCAAGGAATGACATGACATAGCAAGGTCGGAGATCCTGGAGAGGAGGAGGCTAGCCGAAAGAGGCCATGGTTTGGCAACTGGTGGTGGCAATGGTGGCGGTGTTGGCGGTGAAGATTTAATCTTGTGATGATGATGATGGATGAGTGATGATGAATGCGATGTCATTTGGGTTGTGGCACGAAAACTATGTTCAAATGTCGCTAAAATTGTGTTTAAATTCTTGGAATCTATGTCTTATTTTTGAAAATTGCGGTCAATTGCTTTGTGTGGTTTTACGATTTCAGGGCCAAAATCAGCAGGGCGAGGAACGACCCCGCAAACCCGAGCGATAAAATAAAATATCGGGGGATATTCTCTTTTACCGTTTGGGTTTGCAGGCTATGTTCGGCCGCAACCAATTTTAGCATATAAACCACATTTCTCTTGGACCCAGTCTGTGGTTCAAGCATCACAACTTTAAGGGCTTTGTTAAAGATGCTCTAAACATGAGCAAAGTAACAAAGGAGAACGTGTTCACGTGAGAGTAGCAGGTCACGTCGGTACCCAAACAACTGACACACTTGCACGTATGTACGTCAGAGACCTCACGCTACAAATCCTACTACTTGATCTCTCCCCAAAGATTTTGATTTGGCTTCCCTCAGATCCAACATGGCCTTACTATGATTAGGCACATTGACCTCTTTATTTTTTGCGGGGAATGGGATTTCATTACTAAAGTAAAGTGGTACATAGGCTGCCCTACGCAAGAAAGGTATATAGGTGGGGCCAAAATAATACCCCCCGCCGCCTTCCGCCCCGTCTCTCTACAAAATGGCGATGTGAAGATCTTGTGCAAAGGGCTCACCACCAGTTTGTAGCGGCAAATCACCCACTTGACCGACGAGTATCAGTTCGGCTTCTTTGGGGAAGAAGTATCGTTGAAAATTTCGTTCCATATGCCACATGCGAGGTGCCCCCATGGTGGTGCTAAAACTCGACTTCGCCATAGGCTTTGTTTTGATCAACAGGGTGAGTCTACGCACGATCATGGAGGCACGGGGGCTCCCTCCGCTCTGGTGTGATTGAATGGATCTCCTCTTCTGCTCCTCATGTTCGACCATCCTACTTAATGGTGCGCCGTCCAGGTGGTTTCAGTTCAAGTGTGGCCTTCGACACGGGGATCCGATCTCCCCCTACATGTTCCTTATCGTCGCCGATGTCCTCTAGCAGCTCATCCGCCAAGATAGTGTGCTGCGTCACACCCTTCCCCTGCGAGGAACAGACAGTGGTGCTTCAGTAAGACGATGACACGTCGATCATCATGCGGGTGTGCCTAGCCGACACAGCTCGTCTTCACAAGATCCTGGACCTGTTCACGGAGGCCACGGGGCTGGTGATCAACTTCATCAAAAGCACTTTGGTCCCCGTGTACGTCGAGCTCGCGTTTGTAGAGCAGGTCACGGGTGAGCTATGGCGAGCTTCAGGCGTGTTCCCCCAGACATACCCCAGGTTTCCCCTATCGTGGGAGAAGCTACGGTTTGCAGACTTCTTGGCCACGATTTCTAAGGTGACAAGTACCTTATGGGGTGGGCCACACGCCTTCTATCGCCGACGTGTTGTCTCGTCCTCATCAACGCCATCCTCGACACCCTACCCACTGATACGTCTTCAATATATTGATAATTTATGAAGTATTCATGCCATGATTGCCTATGTTTACAATACGTTTATATGGTTTTGATGCACCTTATATGATTTATTAGAACTAACCCGGACTGACGTTGTTTTCAAGAGAATTTCCATGGTGGTGTTTTTGTGTAGAAAATGAAAGTTTTTGGAATCACCAACAACTTTTTTGTGATTTTTTGGAGGAAATAAGCAATATTGGAGCGAAGAACCACCGGAGGGGGGCCACCCTTGGGCCACAAGCCATCAGGGCGCGGTCCTGGGGGGGCCTAATATGTGGTGGGGCCCACGTGGCTCCATTGCTCGTGATTCCAACACTGGAGAAACCTATAAATCCTAGAAACCCCAAGAAATAAATAGAGACTCCTCGGTCCGCTGCCACAACTATCTTTATCGACGAAAAACCAATCTGGAGGCGTTCTAGCACCTTGCCGGAGATGGGAAACCATCACCGGTTGTCATATTCATCATCTCGATGGAGGCCATGATGAGGAGGGAGTAATGCACCCTCGGGGCTGAGGGTATGTATCATTAGCTATGTGTTCAATCTCTCTCCCTCCCTCTCTCTCTTTCTCTCGTGTTCTTGAGATGTCACGAGCTTGAGGTATCACGGGCTTTGTTAATATAGTCGGATCATATGGTTTTCTTCCCTTGTCATCTTGTTATGATGAATTGAATCTTTCCCTTTGAGATCTTGTTATGTTGGATTGAATATTTTTGTTTGAGAACACTTGTTGTATGTCTTGCATGCGGATACCCATAGTGACATTGGGGTATTCAAATGATTCCCTTGATATATGTCACTAGTAGAAAATAGGGCATCGGTTCGGACCGACCAGCCCATTAGTCCCGGTTCAGTCATGAACCGGGACAAATGGGAGTAACAGTCCCGGTTTGGGAGGCCAAGGGGCCGGGCGGGCCACATGGGGCACTGGTCCCGGTTCGTAGGACACCTCTGGTCCCGGTTCCATACACGAACCGGGACCAATGTGCCTCGCTCCTGGCCCACAACCATTGGTCCCGGTTCGTATCTAGAACCGGGACCAAAGGGGGTAACCGTTCGCCTGGTGCGAGCCCCTTTAGTCCCGGTTGGTGGCTCAAACCGGGACTAAAGGTTCAAACGGTTCGCTTCTCATGACGTTTCACGCTCCGAGAAAGATTCCGCAGCGAGGGCTACAATAACTTCGCCCATTTCTCTTCTTCTCCTATGTTCTTCTCCTCCATTCTCCTCTGTTCTTATCCTCCATTCTCCTCTCTTCTTCCCCATATCTTCTACCATTAATCCAATCACTCGCTACGGGGAGGTGCTCGCACATGGCACGACCAATCTCGATGTCTTCTACACGAACGACAGCGCCATGGTGCCGCATTTCTTTCCCTTTTGCAGAAATAGCTTGAAGTGGATGATGAGAAAGACAAGTTCATATGGCTTGATCTCGAGTACACGGCCAAGCAAGAACAATTTTCCTTGTTGCAAAACGTGGGAGAACATATATGTCATATAGTTAATTTAGGGTTTCTTCATCAATTCATAGGATATGAAAATTGCATATATATAGGATATAGCAATATATATGTTCTATTTTGAATCCTATGGCAAAGATCAATTTCTCTTAAGTTGTAGTGAAATAATTTTCAATTTTTTTATGATATTAATTACTGTTCACCGGGCTCAAATGAGCCCGGGAGCAAAACCTCTGCGTCTTCCTCTTTTGTTGCAGCAAAATAATTTTCCTTTATATAGTTGCATATTACAATTCTGCAGAAATATACTTGTTGCAGCAGTATTTAACATTTGTTCCATTTTAATTTGTTGATGTTGCAGTAGTGACAAGCACTGCCCAGCACTCATGGACTTCCTACGCAGCGGCATACATTTTGCTAGCATGGATGTAAGGAATGACAAGCTAAAGATGAGGCGCAGCTTCGGTATTGAGATACTAGTTGGCTGCCTTATTGATATCCAAGACATATTCAGACTTCGGTATCAGAGGACTTCGATGGCTTCTATGGCAGTCGCCTTGATCGACAACTATTATGGAGATATGAAGACCAAACTTCCCCCGACGCAGCACAAAGAGTGGGAGAGGACCCCACATCAGCCTATGAACATTGAGTATGCAGCAAAAGATGCATACGTTGCATATGAGTTGTACTGCAAGATTCGAACCATGAACTATGGGCAGCGTCACCTCGCACCACCACCACCATGGGGCGGATATTCTTTTGATTCGAACTAGATAGTAGTGTTCGCTTGGACGAGTACTTTCTTTAATAGATATCTGAACTATTATATATTACATATCTCTCTAGCTATTATATATTTGTAGAGCTTTTCAATTCAGGTTTTTCTTAAATTCCAATTGTGGCCGAGAACAATATGCAAAAAAAAAGTGGGTTGTCATCATTGGCAACAAGCACGCACACACCATGCCAACTTTCAATCTTTTCAGACTTCATTTGAAGTGCTTTTCAATTCCAGGTTAATTTAGCTCAAAAAAAGAAGTAAATGCATGAAAAACATCAAATGAAGTCAGAAAGGGTTGAAAATTGATGATGTGGCTTTGAATGGTGCATTTTGAACACACGAAAAGCCTGGAGTTCAAATAAGTTCAAGAAAATGAAATGCCTTTTGTAACCGATGAGTTTCCGTCCGAAACCCCGATACTTCGAAAGAGAATGTCCGTTTTGTACACGAAGTGCATCCAGCTTTTGTCGTAACCCTCTCAACTTTTTAGCACATGCTATGTGGGTGAAATGATGATACAATGGCAACTTCCAACCTTTTCGGAGTTCATTTGTAGTGCTTTTCAATTCCAGGTTCATTTAGCTCAAAAAAATCAGTAAATGCATGCAAAATACCAAATGAAATCAGAAAGGGTTGAAAATTGATGATGTGGCTTTGAATGGTGCATTTTGAACACATGAAAAGCCTGGAGTTCAAATAAGTTCAAGAAAATGAAATGCCTTTTGTAACCAATGAGTTTCCGTCCGAAATCCCAATACTTCAACAGAGACTCTCCGTTTTGTACATCAAGTGCATCCAGCTTTTCCCGTAACCATCTAAACTTTTTCGCACATGCTATGTGGGTGAAATGATGATAACATGGCAACTTCCAACCTTTTCGGAGTTCATTTGTAGTGCTTTTCAATTTCAGGTTCATTTAGATAACAATTAATCAGTAAATGCATGAAAAATACCAAATGAAGTCAGAAAGGGTTGAAAATTGATGATGTGGCTTTGAATGGTGCATTTTGACCACACGAAAAGCCTCGAGTTCAAATAAGTTCAAGAAAATGAAATGCCTTTTGTAACCAATGAGTTTCCGTCCGAAACCCCAATACTTCGGAAGAGACTGTCCGTTTTGTACATGAAGTGCATCCAGCTTTTTCCGTAACCATCTAAACTTTTTCGCACATGCTATGTGGGTGAAATGATGATACCATGCCAACTTTCAACCTTTTCAGAGTTCATTTGTAGTGCTTTTCAATTTCAGGGTCATTTAGCTCAAAAAATCAGTAAATGCATGAAAAATAACAAATGAAGTAAGAAAGGGTTGAAAATTGATGATGTGGCTTTGAATGGTGCATTTTGAACACACGAAAAGCCCGGAGTTCAAATAAGTTCAAGAAAATGAAATGCCTTTTGTAACCGACGAGTTTCCGTCCGAAACCCCGATACTTCGAAAGAGACTGTCAATTTTGTACACGAAGTGCATCCAGCTTTTGCCATAACCCTCACAAGTTTTTAGCACATGCTATTTGGGTGAAATGATGATACCATGTCGACTTTCAACCTTTTCGGAGTTCATTTGTAGTGCTTTTCAATTTCAGGGTCATTTAGCTCAGAAAAATCAGTAAATGCATGAAAAATACGAAATGAAGTCAGAAAGGGTTGAAAATTGATGATGTGGCTTTTAATGGTGCATTTTGAACACACAAAAATCCTGGAGTTCAAATAAGTTCAAGAAAATGAAATGCCTTTTGTAACCAATGAGTTTCCGTCCGAAACCCCGATACTTCAAAAGAGACTGTTGGTTTTGTACATGAAGTGCATCCAGCTTTTGCCGTAACCATCTAATCATTTTTGCACATGCTATGTGGGTGAAATGATGATACCATGCCAACTTTTAACCTTTTCAGAGTTCATTTGTAGTGCTTTTCAATTTCGGGGTCATTTAGCTCAAAAAAATAAGTAAATGCATGAAAAATACCAAATGAAGTTAGAAAGGGTTGAAAATTGATAATGTGGCTTTGAATGGTGCATTTTGAACACACGAAAAGCCTGGAGTTCAAATATGTTCAAGAAAATGAAATGCCTTTTGTAACCGAAGAGTTTCCGTCCGAAACCCCGATACTTCGAAAGACATTATTCGCTTTGTACACGAAGTACATCCATATTTTTCCGTAATCCTCTCAACATTTTAGGACATGCTATGTGGGTGAAATGTTGATACAATGCCAACTTTCAACCTTTTCAGACTTCATTTGTAGTGCTTTTCAATTTCAGGGTCATTTAGCTCAAAAAAATCAGTAAATGGATGAAAAATACCAAATGAAGTCATAAAGGGTTGAAAATTGATGATGTGGCTTTGAATGGTGCATTTTGAACACACGAAAAGCCTGGAGTTCAAATAAGTTCAAGAAAATGAAATGCCTTTTGTAACCAATGAGTTTCCGTTCGAAACCCCGATACTTCTTAAGAGACTGTCTGTTTTGTACATGAAGTGGATCCAGCTTTTGCCGTAACCAGCTAAACTTTTTCACACATGCTATGTGGGTGAAATGATGATACCATGCCAACTTTCAACCTTTTCAGAGTACATCTGTAGTGCTTTTCAATTTCAGGGTCATTTAGCTCAAAAAATTCAGTAAATGCATGAAAAATACCAAATGAAGTCAGAAAGGATGAAAATTGATGATGTGGCTTTGAATGGTGCATTTTGAACACACGAAAAGCCTGGAGTTCAAATAAGTTCAAGCAAATGAAATGCCTTTTGTAACCGATGAGTTTTCGTCCGAAACCCCGATACTTCGAAAGAGACCGTCCGTTTTGTACGCGAAGTGCATCCAGCTTTTGCCATAACCCTCTCAACTTTTTAGCACATGCCATGTGGGTGATATGATGATACCATGCCAACTTTCAACCTTTTCGGAGTTCATTTGTAGTGCTTTTCAATTTCAGGGTCATTTAGCTCAAAAAATTTAGTAAATGCATGAAAAATATCAAATGAAGTCAAAAAGGGTTGAAAATTGATGATATGGCTTTGAATGGTGCATTTTGAACACATACAAAGCCTAGAGTTCAAATAAGTTCTAGAAAATGAAATTCCTTGTCTAACCGAAGAGTTTCCGTCCGAAACCCCGATACCTCGAAAGAGTGTGTCTGTTTTGTACGCGAAGTGCATCCTGCTTTTGTCGTAACCCTCTCAACTTTTTAGCACATGCCATGTGGGTGAAATGATGATACCATGCCAACTTTCAACCTTTATAGAGTTCATTTGAAGTGCTTTTCAATTTCAGGGTCATTTAGCTCAAAAAAAGAAGTACATGCATGAAAAATATCAAATGAAGTCAGAAAGGGTTGAAATTGATGATGTGGCTCTGAATGGTGCATTTTGAACAAACGAAAAGCGTGGAGTTCAAATAAGTTCAAGAAAATGAAATGCCTTTTGTATCCGATGAGTTTCCGTTCGTAACCTCGATACTTCGAAAGAGACTGTCCGTTTTGTACATGAAGTGCATCCAACTTTTGCCGTAACCATCTAAACTTTTTAGAACATGCTATGTGGGTGAAATGATGATACCATGCCAACTTTCAACCTTTTCAGAGTTCATTTGTAGTGCTCTTCAATTTCAGGGTCACTTAGTTGGAAAAAAATCAGTAAATGCATGAAAAATACCAAATGAAGTCAGAAAGGGTTGAAAATTGATGATGTGGCTTTGAATAGTGCATTTTGAACACACAAAAACCCTGGAGTTTAAATAAGTTCAAGAAAATGAAATGCCTTTTGTAACCGATGAGTTTCCGTCCGAAACCCCGATACTTCTTAAGAGACTGTCCGTTTTGTACATGAAGTGCATCCAACTTTTGCCATAACCCTCTCAACTTTTTAGCACATGCTATGTGGGTGAAATGATGATACAATGCGAACTTTCAACCTTTTCAGACTTCATTTGAAGTGCTTTTCAATTTCAGGGTCATTTAGCTCAAAAAATCAGTAAATTCATGAAAAATATCAAATGAAGTCAGAAAGGGTTGAAAATTGATGATGTGGATTTGAATGGTGCATTTTGAACACACAAAAATCCTGGAGTTCAAATAAGTTCAAGGAAATGAAATGCCTTTTGTAACCGATGAGTTTCTGTCCGAAACCCCGATACTTCGAAAGACATTGTTCGTTTTGTACACGAAGTACATCCATCTTTTTCCGTAACCCTCTCAACATTTTGGGACATTCTAGGTGGGTGAAATGTTGATAGAATGCCAACTTTCAACCTTTTCAGACTTCATTTGAAGTGCTTTTCAATTTGAGGGTCATTTAGCTCAAAAAATTCACTAAATGCATGAAAAATATCAAATGAAGTCAAAAAGGGTTGAAAATTGATGATATGGCTTTGAATGGTGCATTTTGAGCACACAAAAATCTTGGAGTTCAAATAAGTTCAAGAAAATGAAATGCCTTGTCTAACCGAAGAGTTTCCGTCCGAAACCCCTATACTTCGAAAGAGTCTATCTGTTTTGTACGCGAAGTGCATCCTGCTTTTGTCGTAACCCTCTCAACTCTTTAGCACATGCTATGTGGGTGAAATGATGATAACATGCCAACTTTCAACCTTTTTAGAGTTCACTTGAAGTGCTTTTCAATTTCAGGGTCATTTAGCTCAAAAAAAGAAGTACATGCATGAAAAATATCAAATGAAGTCAGAAAGGGTTGAAATTGATGATGTGGCTTTGAATGGTGCATTTTGAACACACGAAAAGCCTGGAGTTCAAATAAGTTTAAGAAAATGAAATGCCTTTTGTAACCGATGAGTTTCCGTCTGAAACCCCGATACTTCGAAAGAGACTGTCCGTTTTGTACATGAAGTGCATCCAGCTTTTGCCGTAACCATCTAAACTTTTTAGCACATGCTATGTGGGTGAAATGATGATACCATGCCAACTTTCAACCTTTTCGGAGTTCATTTGTAATGCTTTTCAATTTCAGGGTCATTTAGCTCAAAAAATTCAGTAAATGCATGAAAAATGTCAAATGAAGTCAAAAAGGGTTGAAAATTGATGATATGGCTTTGAATGGTGCATTATGAACACAAAAAAGCCTAGAGTTCAAATAAGTTCAAGAAAATGAAATGCCTTTTGTAACCGATGAGTTTCCGTCTGAAACTCCGATACTTCGAAAGAGACTGTCCGTTTTGTACATGAAGTGCATCCAGCTTTTGCCGTAACCATCTAAACTTTTTAGCACATGCTATGTGGGTGAAATGATGATACCATGCCAACTTTCAACCTTTTCGGAGTTAATTTGTAGTGCTTTTCAATTTCAGGGTCATTTAGCTCAAAAAATCAGTAAATTCATGAAAAAATCAAATGAAGTCAGAAAGGGTTGAAAATTGATGATGTGGATTTGAATGGTGCATTTTGAACACACAAAAATCCTGGAGTTCAAATAAGTTCAAGGAAATGAAATGCCTTTTGTAACCGATGAGTTTCTGTCCGAAACCCCGATACTTCGAAAGACATTGTTCGTTTTGTACACGAAGTACATCCAGCTTTTTCTGTAACCCTCTCAACATTTTGGGACATTCTATGTGGGTGAAATGTTGGTAGAATGCCAACTTTCAACCTTTTCAGACTTCATTTGAAGTGCTTTTCAATTTGAGGGTCATTTAGCTCAAAAAATTCAGTAAATGCATGAAAATATCAAATGAAGTCAAAAAGGGTTGAAAATTGATGATATGGCTTTGAATGGTGCATTTTGAGCACACAAAAAGCTTGGAGTTCAAATAAGTTCAAGAAAATGAAATGCCTTGTCTAACCGAAGAGTTTCCGTCCGAAACCCCGATACTTCGAAAGAGTCTGTCTGTTTTGTACGTGAAGTGCATCCTGCTTTTGTCGTAACCCTCTCAACATTTTAGCACATGCTATGTGGGTGAAATGATGATACCATGCCAACTTTCAACCTTTTCAGAGTTCATTTGAAGTGCTTTTCAATTTCAGGGTCATTTAGCTCAAAAAAAGAAGTACATGCATGAAAAATATCAAATGAAGTCAGAAAGGGTTGAAATTGATGATGTGGCTTTGAATGGTGCATTTTGAACACACGAAAAGCTTGGAGTTCAAATAAGTTTAAGAAAATGAAATGCCTTTTGTAACCGATGAGTTTCCGTCTGAAACCCCGATACTTCGAAAGAGACTGTCCGTTTTGTACATGAAGTGCATCCAGCTTTTGCCGTAACCATCTAAACTTTTTAGCACATGATATGTGGGTGAAATGATGATACCATGCCAACTTTCAACCTTTTCGGAGTTCATTTGTAGTGCTTTTCAATTTCAGGGTCATTTAGCTCAAAAAATTCAGTAAATGCATGAAAAATATCAAATGAAGTCAAAAAGGGTTGAAAATTGATGATATGGCTTTGAATGGTGCATTATGAACACAAAAAAAGCCTAGAGTTCAAATAAGTTCAAGAAAATGAAATGCCTTGTCTAACCGAAGAGTTTCCGTCCGAAACCCCGATACGTCGAGAGAGTCTGTCTGTTTTGTACGCGAAGTGCATCCTGCTTTTGTCGTAACCCTCTCAACTTTTTAGCACATGCCATGTGGGTTAAATGATGATACCATGCCAAGTTTCAACCTTTTCAGACTTCATTTGAAGTGCTTTTCAATTTCAGGGTCATTTAGCTCAAAAAATCAGTAAATTCATGAAAAATATCAAATGAAGTCAGAAAGGGTTGAACATTGATGATGTGGATTTGAATGGTGCATTTTGAAAACACAAAAATCCTGGAGTTCAAATTAGTTCAAGGAAATGAAATGCCTTTTGTAACCGATGAGTTTCTGTCCGAAACCCCGATACTTCGAAAGACATTGTTTGTTTTGTACACGAAGTACATCCAGCTTTTTCCGTAACCCTCTCAACATTTTGGGACATGCTATGTGGGTGAAATGTTGATAGAATGCCAACTTTCAACCTTTTCAGACTTCATTTGAAGTGCTTTTCAATTTGAGGGTCATTTAGCTCAAAAAATTCAGTAAATGCATGAAAAATATCAAATGAAGTCAAAAAGGGTTGAAAATTGATGATATGGCTTTGAATGGTGCATTTTGAGCACACAAAAAGCCTGGAGTTCAAATAAGTTCAAGAACATAAAATGCCTTGTCTAAGCGAAGAGTTTCCGTCCGAAACCGCCATACTTCGAAAGAGTGTGTCTGTTTTGTACGCGAAGTGCATCCTGCTTTTGTCGTAACCCTCTCAACTTTTTAGCACATGCTATGTGGGTGAAATGATGATACCATGCCAACTTTCAACATTTTCAGAGTTCATTTGAAGTGCTTTTCAATTTCAGGGTCATTTAGCTCAAAAAAAGAAGTACATGCATGAAAAATATCAAATGAAGTCTGAAAGGGTTGAAATTGATGATGTGGCTTTGAATGGTGCATTTTGAACACACGAAAAGCCTGGAGTTCAAATAAGTTTAAGAAAATGAAATGCCCTTTGTAACCGATGAGTTTCCGTGTGAAACCCCGATACTTTGAAACAGACTGTCCGTTTTGTACATGAAGTGCATCCAGCTTTTGCCGTAACCATCTAAACTTTTTAGCACATGCTATGTGGTTGAAATGATGATACCATGCCAACTTTCAACATTTTTAGAGTTCATTTGTAGTGCTCTTCAATTTCAGGGTCATTTAGCTGGAAAAAAATCAGTAAATGCATGCAAAATAGCAAATGAAGTCAGAAAGGGTTGAAAATTGATGATGTGGCTTTGAATGGTGCATTTTGAACACATGAAAAGCCTGGAGTTCAAATAAGTTCAAGAAAATGAAATGCCTTTTGTAACCGATGAGTTTCCGTCGGAAACCCCGATACTTCGAAAGAGACTGTTCGTTTTGTACATGAAGTGCATCCAACTTTTGCCATAACCCTCTCAACTTTTTAGCACATGCTATGTGGATGAAATGATGATACAATGCGAACTTTCAACCTTTTCAGACTTCATTTGAAGTGCTTTTCAATTTCAGGGTCATTTAGCTCTAAAATCAGTAAATTCATGAAAAATATCAAATGAAGTCAGAAAGGGTTGAACATTGATTATGTGGATTTGAATGGTGCATTTTGAACACACAAAAAGCCTGGAGTTCAAATAAGTTCAAGAAAATGAAATGCCTTTTGTAAATGATGAGTTTCCGTCCGAAATCCCGATACTTCGAAAGAGACTGTCCATTTTGTACACGAAGTGCATCCAGCTTTTGCCGTAACCCTCAACTTTTTAGCACATGCTATGTGGGCGAAATGATGATACCATGGTACCTTTCAACCTTTTCAGAGTTCATTTGTAGTGCTTTTCAATTTTAGGGTCATTTAGCTCAAAAAAATCAGTAAATGCTTGAAAAATACCAAATGAAGTCAGAAAGGGTTGAAAATTGATGATGTGGCTTTGAATGGTGCATTTTGAACACACGTAAAGCCTGGAGTTCAAATAAGTTCAAGAAAATGAAATACCTTTTGTAACCAATGAGTTTCTGTCCGAAACCCCGATATTTCGAAAGAGACTTTCCGCTTTGTACATGAAGAAAATCCAGCTTTTGCCATAACCATCTAATCTTTTTAGCACATTCTTTGTGGGTGAAGTGATGATACCATGCCAACTTTCAACCTTTTCAGAGTTCATTTGTAGTGCTTTTCAATTTCAGGGTCATTTAGCTCAAAAAAATCAGTAAATGCATGAAAAATATCAAATGAAGTCAGAAAGGGTTGAAAATTGATGATGAGGCTTTGAATGGTGCATTTTGAACACACGAAAAGCCTGGAGTTCAAATAAGTTCAATAAAATGAAATGCCTTTTGTAACCGATGAGTTTCCGTGCGAAACCCCGATACTTCGAAACAGACTGTCCGTTATGTACACGAAGTGCATCCAGCTTTTGCCATAACCCTCTCAACTTTTTAGCACATGCTATGTGGGTGAAATGATGATACCATGCCAACTTTCAACCTTTTCGGAGTTCATTTGTAGTGCTTTTCAATTTCAAGGTCATTTAGCTCAAAAAAATCAGTAAATGCATGAAAAATACGAAATGAAGTGAGAAAGGGTTGAAAATTGATGATGTGGCTTTGAATGGTGCATTTTGAACACACGAAAAGCCTGGAGTTCAAATAAGTTCAAGAAAATGTAATGCCTTTTGTAATCGATGAGTTTCCGTCCGAAACCCCGATACTTCGAAAGACATTGTCCGTTTGGTACACGAAGTACATCTAGCTTTTTCCGTAACCCTATCAACATTTTAGGACATGCTATGTGGGTGAAATGTTGATACAATGCCAACATTCAACCTTTTCAGACTTCATTTGAAGTGCTTTTCAATTTTAGGGTCATTTAGCTCAAAAAAATCAGTAAATGCATCAAAAATATCAAATGAAGTCAGAAAGGGTTGAAAATTGACGATGTGGCTTTGAATTGTGCATTTTGAACACACGAAAAGCCTGGAGTTCAATTAAGTTCAAGAAAATGAAATGTCTTTTGTAACCGATGAATTTCCGTCCGAAACCCCCATACTTCGAAAGACATTGTGCGTTTTGTACACGAAGTACATCCAGGTTTTTGCATAACCCTCTCAAAATTTTAGGACATGCTATGTGGGTGAAATGTTGATACAATGCCAACTTTCAACCTTTTCAGACTTCATTTAAAGTGCTTTTCAATTTCAGGGTCATTTAGCTCAAAAAAAATCAGTAAATGCACCAAAAATATCGAATGAAGTCAGAAAGGGTTGAAAATTGATGATGTGGCTTTGAATGGTGCATTTTGAACACACAAAAAGCCTGGAGTTCAAATAAGTTCAAGAAAATGAAATGCCTTGTCTAACCGAAGAGTTTCCGTCGGAAACCCCGATACGTCGAAAGAGTCTATCCGTTTTGTACGCGAAGTGCATCCTGCTTTTGCCGTAACCCTCTCAATTTTTTAGCACATGCTATGTGGGTGAAATGATGATACCATGCCAACTTTCAACCTTTTCAGAGTTCATTTGAAGTGCTTTTCAATTTCAGGGTCATTTAGCTCAAAAAAACAGTAAATGGATGAAAAATATCAAATGAAGTGAGAAAGGGTTGAAAAATTGATGATGTGGCTTAGAATGGTACATTTTAAACACACGAAAATCCTAGAGTTCAAATAAGTTCAAGAAAATGAAATGCCTTCTGTAACCGATGAGTTTCCGTTCGAAACTCCAATACTTCGAAAGAGAGTGTCCGTTTTGTACACGATACTTCGAAAGAAACTTGATATTATCTACAATTCATGAAACTAAAATTATCAAAGTTATTTTCGTTAAAAAATTTAATAGCCAAAAAAATACTCATAGAGTATTTTTTGTTAACAACTTTTAATATGCAAAGATATAACATAAAAAATAACAAAGTTAAAATAGATGCGCTTACACTCAAATTCAACCTAAATTTAAAGTGCTAGTTACGCACCTAACTACCATTTTGAATTTAGGCCGAATTTCAGTATAAATGCATCTATTATCACTATGAGAGCAGCTCAACGTAACAGCCGCCGCGAGGCTTATAAGCAGGTTTTGGCAACCTTCGCTTGGCGAGGTGGGACTAAACTCCCACCACACCGCTGTGCAAGGCCATTGGTCCCGATTGGTGGCCCCAACCGGGACCAATGCCACCCTTTCGTCCCGGTTTGTGCCACCAACCGGGACCAAAGGGCCTGTTTCCCGCTCTTTGGGCTCCTGAAAATAGGGCTTTGGTCCCGGTTGGTGGCACCAACCAGGACCAAAGGTCCCTATTTCCCGTCCTTTGGGCGGCGAAAAATAGGGCGTTGGTCCCGGTTGGTGCGACAAACTGGGACTAAAGGTAGCATTTTTCCCGGTTGGGGCCACCAACCGGGACCAATGCTCCTTCTATGTGACAAGCACTTAGAAATATTCACAGTTTTCATTCCACCTCGCCCTCGTCGCCGCCTCGAGCCCGCCGTCGCCGTTCCCGTCCCCGTCGCTGCCCCCATCACCGTCCCTTCGCCTCCCCCGCCGCCCCCGTCCCTGCCCTGTAGCCTCCCCCGCCGCCCAGTCGTGTACCCCGCCACCCCGTCGTCTCCCCCGTCCCTGCCCCATCGCCTCCCCCGCCGCCCCGTCGCCTCCCCCACCGCCCCCATCGCCTCCCCCGTCGCCGCCCCGCTCCCGTCGCCGCCCCTCCTCCGTCACCTCCCCCGCCGCCCCCGTCGCTGCCCCGTCGCCGTCGCCGCCTCGCCCCCGTCATCGCCCCGTTGCCGCCCCCGCTATGAGCCGCCGCCGCCAAGGCTTGTTGCATTTTTTTTAAATATAAGTTGATTTTTATTCTTTTTTAGTATGTGTATGCATGTTAGATTAGTATGTTTATGTTAGCTAGATTAGTATGTGTATGTTAGATTAGTATGTTTATGCTTTTTTTAGTATGTTTATGTTAGCTAGATTAGTATGTGTATGTTAGATTAGTATGTTTATGCTTTTTTTTGGAAGTAGATTAGTATGTTTATGTTAGATTACTATGTGTATGTTGATTTTGGGTTTTATGAAAAATTAGTCGACGATGCCCGGCCCGCATCCTCGTCGTCGAGTAGTCCGCGACAGCCTGCTTGATAGGCGCCATGTCCGGGACTGGGCTCCACCGGGCTGGCACTAGGAGGTGCTACCTTCCTGGGCTCGGAGGTTGATGAGGAATGCAGGTATCATCGTCGACCCGGACCTTCTGTGGTGGAGGTCACGCGGGCCACTTTCGGTGCGGAGGGAGCTAGCACCCGCGCAGGTGGTACGTCACCGTGTCAAGGAGGAGGACGAGCACATCCGTCGCTACATGGCGGCGTTGGACGCCCGGTTTGACAATACCTGGCAGATCCTTCAGGATCTCACTTGAGTTATGATCCCGTGATGGTTTCTTATCTTTGGGTGTCCACCGTCGGTGACTCAGAGACCGCTAGTGAACCGAGTTCACCGTCCTCCACTTTGGATTCTAGGATATTCGATCTGTATTAGTGATATTATATTCGAGGTCATTATAAATATTAATGTATTAGTGATATTTTATCGGTATAATGCGTGTGTGACTTTCGGTCTGTTGTTGCTCCTTGTGTGACTTTCATGTGTGTTCTTGATGGAGAAAGGAATCCCGACTGTTGTTGTGGGGGCGCGCTTCCTCTTTCTTCTCTTGCTCGCGATATACTCATCGATATATTGCGCAAGAAGTGAAGAGGGGAGGCATCCATCACGGACGGTCAAACTATTACTGTGAGAGAGTGTCCACCAACATATATACGCCACCGTATCAATGTGAGAGAGTGCGCACCAACACACCATGAGATATGAGAGTTATTTAAGGAAAGCCTCGACGGACCGAAAGTCACACACACATTAATTAAGATCCAAAGCGCGTCGTAATTCTTGAACTGGATTATTCGGCATGATGTATTAGTGATATTATATTCAAGTTCATTATAATGTATTTGTGATTTGCAAGTCATTTCAGTATTTTTTCTATGTCATTGCTCGATATATGAAATGGGTTTGAGTTTAGGTCTGTTTCGGCTCATTGTGTATCTTTCAGCGATGAAGAGTGTCCTCCATATGTATGAATATATATATGAGAGAGGAAGAATCCCGACTGTTGTCGTGGGGGTCGCTTCTCCTTCATTCCCGTGTGCTAGACATTTTGGTGTAATGCACTCGGGGACGAATGGAGGAGCCACCATCACCGACGGTCGCAATATCAAAGGGAGTGCCCACCATATACGTGAGATGAGAGTTTAGGAAGGAAAGACTCGACAGACCTAAAGTCAACCCGCATATTGAGTAATAGTGATCTGTGTGTTGATCAGTTTTCTCGTAGTTTGCTTCAATCGATTTTAAATGTTTCAACTATGAGCCTGTGCCGTAATTCTTGAATCATGAACACAGGAAATGTCATCGTCATCAGACGACGATGGGATCCAAGTGTGCGAATTTTGCGGTGAAGATAAAGGTCTTTGTGACAAGCCTGGGCTGCGAGACGGCAGGTTCTTCACCATGAAACTTTTGATATTTCTACGGTACGCAATGATGACAACTATTTTTTCGTAATTAAGCATGACATTTGTTTCTTTCCTTCAACGCATAATTTCTGTTTTATACAATTCGACTAGTTCGTCCCCTATCATGCAAGACGGTATTTTTGGAGAGGCTCGGTTTCGAAGAGCACGAGAGTTTTGAGACGAGGACAGCCAACCTAAGGACTAAACATGGTCACAGATTTCTTGTGAAAGTAATGAATGCACCTAATAACACAGAAATAGGGTGCGCAAATTGGGAAGCTCTTTGCAAGGCATATGGATTTCAGGAAGATATGGAAATAACCTTCGATCTTTGTCCCGAAGATCATATTGAAGGAAACATCGATATTTGGGTGGATGTCGATATGTTTCCTGTTTTACCTCCATGTGAGTTTGTCAACCATGCATATTTGTCAAGTAATTTGCATTATATATATATATATATATATTAGGTGTTCATGCATACTAAATTTGTTAATTTTTAATTTACAGCTTATTTCGTTTCTTCGAGTGACATACATAACATAATCGACACGACACACTACACTTATGGATCACATCTAACTTGGAAGGAGAAGGATGATCTTATCTACTTTCTTATTGGTGTCATAGCTGGTAGAGACATCTTCCCGTATAATTTGGGAACTGGCCCAAATTATACATTGTACAGGACACTAGTGCATAGGTTGAGTGCGGGTGACATTCACCGAAATATCTTGGTAAGAATTGCTAATTAAGTATACTAGTACTGTTGCGTAAATGATATTTATTACATTGCTAACTAGGCTACTATTATGTTCTTCAACAGAAATTGCCAAATGAAGTTGCGCCACCGTTGATGAAACCCGAAGGTAATATGACAATAAAAAGACCGTTCCATCCCGAGTTATCTTTTGCATACTTGACTGAGCGCAAACCACCAAGAAGGCTCCAAATTGAAGCATGGGGACAAATAAAGATGGATCGCAAGCCACAAGTTGGAGACCGTTGGATCTCTTTGCTTCATCATGGACACATTGGTGTGATTCTTTTTTATGCCATTTTACCTAAGAGGGAGGAGTAGGTCCTATGAGGGAGGACTGTGTCATTTTATATTTTTCGTTTTGTTTTATGAGACTTTAACTTTGTATGCTTAAGATGATGATGAGCTGTTAGATCTTGTGTAATTAATGGTTTTCCGTCATTTGCTTACTAGCTAGCGTCGAGTTCTCTATATGTATAGTAGCTAGCGTCGACCAAGCACAGAAAAAGAGAGATCACTTCTCTTTATTAGCTAGCTAACACAATATGAAACCCCTAAATTAACCCTTCAAAACCCCCTACCCCCCCTTTCAAAAAACCCCAGCTCTTGCTAGATGCTGACGCGTGGATGCCTTTTGGTCCCGGTTGGTGTTACAAACCGGGACTAAAGGTCCTCCTGCCTGGGCTCCCGTAGTGGCCACGTGAAGGCCTTTTGGTCCTGGTTCGTAAGCGAACCGGGACTAAAGGTTTAGGGCTTTAGTCCCGACCCTTTAGTCCCGGTTCCAGAACCGGGATAAATGGGCCTCTGGAACCGGGACAAATGGGCCGTTTTCTACTAGTGTGTTATCGCATTAACTTGCGGATTCCGGTGACCTTGAGGATCTATGCATAGGGGTTGATTGCACGTTTTCATACCACGTTCTTCGATAGAAATCTTGGGGTGCTTCTTGAAGTTTTTTGTGTTGGATTGAATATGATAGATCTGAAATTGTGTGATGCATGTCGGATAATTTACGTACAGATACTAGATGTGACATTGAAGTATCCATGTGCCATTAGGGTGGATTGATATGTATCATTGATGTTATTTTACTACGAACTTTAGAGCATTGCTAGAAAGTAATATGTGCCATGTCGTCGCCGCCGGCTATAGAAAAATAATTATCCAACGTGAAACAAATGGCCGCTAACAGAAATTCACATGGGGGAGAGAGGGAGACTAGATGGTATGATCATTACCTTGGAGACAATCGCACTTCTCGGCCTCCTAGCGGACAACGTCGAGAAGGGAGTCGATGAGCTGGGCGTCCTTGGTGTAGTGGCCTTTGGCCCTGTTGATGACATACCAAATATGCCAACCCCACCACTATTTGGAAACAATGATGATGACATGGATTATAAATGAGGTGTCACCAATTAAAGTTGTAGCTAGCCATTTTTTACTAGTGCCGCGGTCACCCACGTAACCAGCGTCACGACTGTGGCCGTGACTAATGCACCGGCCAAACGGTTGATCAACGTCACAACCATGGCCACGACCCAACATGTATGTGTCCATCACGTTCTCATAATCGTCGACCCATTTGTCCCATGGTAACCTATTTCCCAAGTAGGCAGTCTCGGGCTCGCGAGCGGCAAGCGGTACGACTTGTTGGGGGTGAAGGAGCCACAACCTATTCGGTTTGCTTGGGCGCAAAAGCGACAACCTGGTTCTATTCCCCAACCAACATTTGAGCAAGCTCCTCCATGGCCTTGTTCCTGAGGGCCCAATGCTCGGCTAGATGATCTTGTGGCAGCTCTTCGATGCCATCAACACTAAAATTGAACACAAACAGGAGTATGTGGGGGAAAGGGAGTCGCCATGGATGAAGAGTTGTAGAGAGGACTATAGAGGCTATAGTAGTGCACCGAGAAGCTACAAACGAACTACGAAAATTATATCCCACCGCACGCTCAATTACACCAAGGAAGCTGGAGCGGTCAATTGTTGCATCTCCCACTGCTCCATCATAAGACTACCCACAATGGGAATACATAGGTAGTAACATAAATATCACCTAAGTAAAAAAATATAATGTGGCAACTAATTAATGAGAAGAGAGAAAAATTGAGTAACTTAGCAAGTTACTCATACTATGAGTAACATAACACATACCAAGAAAAGATGAGCCTGTAAGCTAATAAATAAAATGCTTAATGTTACTACCACTATGTTACTATCCACTTTGAATGCAGTAAATTAGAGTAGTAACATATGCATCTTACTACTCTATATTACTCCCCATCGTGGGTAGTCTAATGCAGAATGCCTCCAACTAGAAAAGTCTAGATGAGCATTAAGTTCCGTTCATTGAAACTTAGTTCTAAAACTTACTGTACACGTCTCATTAACCGGCTGAACGATCAAAGCCTTATATGTCTATCAACACGTCTAAATTTATGTCTCGTGGAGTTTCCGTATTAATTTAGTTCATGATTCAATTTTGTTTATTTTATGATACTATCAACACGTCTAAGTATTAGTTTAGTTTAGTTCATGATACTATCCCGATGGACGCAACACTTTGTTCATACTTTATTTTTTTAAATAACTGCACTAGTTTTTGTTTTGCTTCTTTAATACTATATCCTTATAATATGATTATTTCCATCTGTTCCCGATCTCTAATTATATTTACATTCATTACAATCAGATGTACATAAACCAATTACTATAAGGTCATCACAAACAGTACACATGTAAGAAATATTAAAACAACAGTCTTTTCATTCCATATAGTTACATTTTCCTATCAATGTGTGATAGCAAGTAATTATCAAGTAGCCGGTCAAAAAAAAGTAATTATCGAGTATCACTACACAAACGTAAATTGTACATATCTTCTACTTCAACAACATATCTCTTCTGTGTTTTACAATTTAACATACTTATACTATTTTCAATTTATAGTTTACGTCACCAATTAAAATTATTGTTTTTTACAATAAATAGTTTCACATCTTATGATTATCGTTATTATTTCGTATTTACCCATTGATTTCTGCTTCAATTTCTAAGTATTCCAGTTTTCACATTTATCATTTAGCAGTCTTTGTTTATATTTTGAACGGAATTACTTTAATATTTAGTGCTAGCATTCACTAAAAATTTACATTTTATGGTACTTAAATAGTAAATGTAGTAATATTAGTTTAAAATATCACGTCTCAAGTTTAGGGTCAATGGTTTTCTAATTTTCCATATATTTTCATTATAGTGAGTTTAGGGTTTAGGCTTATAGTTGAATTAGGGTTCAAAGTTTAGGGTTTATGCTTCTCATATAGTTCATCTCGAGAGACATATAAGAACATTTAGATCACTACTTTAGTGATACTTTAGTGATCTAAATGATGTTATATTTCTTTACAGAGGGAGTCCTCAATATAGCAACATTACTTTAGCGTTAGGGTTTAGGGTATATTATTTATATTTAGTTTAGGGTACTCATGTAGTCAATGTAGGGATCTTACTTTAAGCTTTAGGCCTTAGGGTTTAGGATACTTATCTACAATATGTAGTGATCTTAATTTAGGACGTACAACTTATGCTTTCGGTTTTATATTTATTTATTCTTATTTGCTATCAGTTTCATTGGCATTATGAATTACACATGATAGATTATTGTGTTCATTGTTCACTATTAGGGTTTAGGGTAAGGGTTGGGTTTAAGTTTTTATTATTTTGCGATTAGTTTGACGGGATATACAAGTAGCACATTAACTAGCAAGTAAGGGATGAAAAATCATACTCTTCGTTAGGCCAGGCTAAGGTAGACGCAGACATAGCAGTTTTGGGCTCTTTTGCAGCGTTCTTCTTGGCGTGATCCTCGTTGGTCATGAAGGGTTTAGGGTTTTTAGGGTTAGTTTTCTTAAGATTAGGATTTAGGGGTTTTGGGTAAACATTGTCCTTTCAAAACGGTTGACCTTCAAACACAGAATTATTTCAAATCTCGCAACACAAATATTTATACTGATAATGATATTATAATAATGATCTATGACAGGATTAAACATGTGTAATGTTTAAGTTCATTATAAGAAACATGCATATTAAAGTCTTGAAAATTCAGTTTCAGTGTTTGAATCTTGTGCCAACAGATTTTAGCGACATATATGTGCTCCCACTGTTTAGAGATGCATAAAAAATTCCAGTTCATACGATTTCAGATTAAACATAGTCAATATGTCGCACAGAATAACCACTAGTGCAGAACAGGACTATAGTTGAAGGTCGTAAGGGCCTTTAGTGCCGGTTCTATAACCGGCACTAAAGGGTGGGGACTAAAGCCTACCCCCCTTTAGTGCCGGTTCAACATGGCCCGGCACCAAAGGCCCTCCACGTGGCATCCGACGGCGCCATGGGCTGGGGGGACCTTTAGTCCCGGTTGGTAACACCAACCGGGACTAAAAATATTGAGTTTTTTTAGTTTTGTTTTATTTTTCCTTGTAATTCTTTAGGGTTTTATGAATTAATTATGGTTATACGCTGTTATAATTTTTTTGATACAATACCAATTAAGAGGTTGTTATATCATTATGTTCATGATGAATTATTATATCATTGTGAGAAAGAAACATCTATTTTATTCATCCAAATGAATAAAAAGTGATCAAAAGTTGAATTAGTAGGACGACAATCCTACTAAGTCATCTTTTGGTCACTTTTGATCCATCCACACGAATCTAATCCGCTTTCCTTTCCCCAGTGATATAACAAATCATCATGATAATCATGATCAACATCATCATCATATTAATATAAAAACTCTTACATCATATCATCACCAACAACACTATAGCTAATATTCATCATAGTCATTACCACCAACCCCTCCTCATCATCATCATCAACTCTAACACATTGTAACACATAATAACACATTGTACCTAGGACCTACTCCTCTTTCATAGGACCTACTCTACCCTCTCATAGGTACAATATCATAAAACAAGATAGGCCCTGACTCTCCATTATGGAGAATGGAGATCATCCTATCTCCAATTCTTGGCCTACGCACAATGTTGCTTCCAAGTAGCTCTCTACGATTGACCATACAGTTTTTCCAATCTTTGATTATCATGTCTTCATCGGTTTTAGAAATCCGGTATGGACAGGAGTGATGCGTAGGCTAACCTGGCCGTGGTGGCCCTAGCTCATAACAACAACGCAAACTCTCGAAAACATCAAATGAGGCACACAATCCTTTGGGATTTTCTGTTGAAAAACATACTAATTACTTTGTAGTTAGCAATGTAGTTTATTTTTAGAAGAATTTACGTAAAAGATGCATGAATGTCATAATAGTAAAAAATCTTACCATTCAATCTTCATGGATGTTACCGTAGTTCACCACGTGCACTAGTGGCATGTATTGACCATAATGTGGAGGAGTTTGATAACAGCTATTGTAATTCTCAAGATGATTAAGAAATCCGGTAAGATGATCTTTCTCTTTACAAGTTAATTTTGCTTCATCATTATAGTAGTAGGTTCTGTCTACCATCTTTCGTACATTTTTTGAAGAATGAAAATAAGCTATCAATGGAAATAAGTTGTCAACTATTTTTAAATAAACAATATAAATTACTTAATAAATATCGTTGAGAAATTATAAATGAATTAATCCATATGTTTGAGAAACCCACATCATGGTAGAACTGGAGGCGTCTGCACATCGACCCAGATGCCGATATTACCTTCAATTTCATCTTCCGGACGAATTTCAAAGGGGATAAGCATATTCGGCTCAAATGCATAAGCCTTGCATAGTGGTCTTCAACTTTTACATTCAAAATAGTAGTAGGTGTCTGCATTGTACAATTTTACGGCAAAAGTATAATCATGCTCGGTCCTCAAGTAAACTATCTCTACCTCCATATTTTTTTTAGTATTGAAACCAATCTTATCTAAGACATAAATTCTTGCATGGCAGGGGATACACTGATAAAATAGTAAAAAATTAAAATTATAGGTTGAAGAAAAAGAAGCATAAGTCATGCTTAATTACGAAAAAAGACTTATCGCTGTGACTTACTGTATCCACTTCGAAGGTATCATCCAGCATGATGTTGAAGCGCCTATCATCAACTTAGAAAGGCTTGTCACACATGCCGCGCTCGTCTTCGCAGTATTCGTACATAGCGAATTGCCTTTCTCCGTCAGACATTTTCTATGTTCATAGTTGAAACATTTAAAGTCGATCAAAGAAAACTACGAGAAAACTGATCAACACACAGATCACTATTACTTAATATGCAACAGGTTGACTTTAGGTCTGTTAAGTCTTTCCTTCCTAAACTCTCATCTCACGTATATGGTGGGCACTCCTTCTGATATTGTGACCGTCGGTGATGGTTGGTCCTCCATTCGTCCCAGAGTGCATTACACGAAAATGTCTAGCACACTCGAACAAAGGAGAAACGACACCCACGACAACAGTCGGGATTCTTCCTCTCTCATATATATATATGGTGGACACTCTCCCTCACTGAAAGACACACAAGGAGCGGAAGCAGACGTAAAGTCAATCCGTTTCATATATCGAGCAGTGGCATAAAAAAATACTACATTAAAATATGCAACTTTTGCAAATACTAATTGGTATATATTGGATCAAATGTCAAAATTCATCAACTTTTTTCTATATATATATTGGATCAAAATGTAAAAATCCCTAGGTTATAACTACCCTAATAATATTCCATTCTCAATAAAAAATCTAATGAAGCAACATTATATACTTCTAAGCAACATTTTAATAGGTTAGGAACATTATATACTTCCAATTAAGCAAAAAAATCTAATTAACCATATATACTAATTAAATATATATATTAATTAAACACTAATTATAGAAAAACAACACTATATAAAAAAATTCAAAATTCATCTAATTAACATTTATATATCTAAAATTCATCTAACATTTCTATAACTAAAAGTATAAAAAACTAAAAAAACATTCATCTAAAATTTATATATCTAATTCATCTAACATTTGTATAACTCAAAGTATAAAAAACTTAAACACAAAAAAAGGAAAATAAGAAAATGTGTGTGTTTGTGTGTGCGTGTGTGTGTGGGTGGGTGGGCTCGATCGATGGGAAGGCGGCCATGGCGACAGGTGCTCACAGTGAGGCGACGGGCGGCGAGGCGAGGCAAGTCGTTGGCGATGGCGACGACGATGGAGCGCGGGCTCGAGGAGGGGGCGGCGCGCGACGCGGGCAAAGACGGGGGGCAGCACGTCGTGGGCGGCGACGGCGTGGGCGGGGCGGCGGGGGCGGCGACGATGTAGGCGGCACGTCGGGGGCGGTGACGGCGTGGGCGGCGCGTCGGGGGCGGCGACGGCATCAGGGCAGGTGGTGCGTCAGGGGCGGCGTCGATCTCCTCTGTTCGTAATGGTCAAAGAGAGACGAAGAAGCAGTGGGAAAGTGAAAAAAATTCATCTCCTAATTATATAGGAGGACCTTTAGTCCCGGTTGGTGGCTCCAACCGCGACTTGACCCCCCATTAGTCGCGGTTGGAGCCACCAACCGCGACTAAAGGTTAATTTCACCAGCCGAAGCGGCGGGAAGCGAAACCCATTAGTCGCGGTTGGTGGCTCCAACCGCGACTAAAGGGGCGTCTTTGTCATGGTTGGAGCCACCAACTGTGACTAAAGACCTGATCCTGGCACGGCGCACTGCGGTGGAAGTTTAGTCCCACCTCGCCAAGCGAGGGGCAGCCGCACTGGTTTATAAGCCACGTTGCGGCTGCTCCATCGAGCTCCTCTCCAAGCAGGCCTATGTGCGCCTATCGAACCTATGTGGCCCTGTTGGGCCTACTGGGCCTTGTGGGCCTGCATCCTGGCCCAAGTTGGGTTTCTAGTCGTATGCAGGCCGTGGCGGCTTAGTAGGCGGCCTATTTTTTAATTATTTTTTGTGTTGTTTTGTTTTTTGCTTTATTTATTTTCTTTTGTTTCTGATTTTGTGTGTGTTTTATTGAGAGTTAATGAGTGAATATTTTTGCGTTAGGTCATAAAAATTATAAACTTTCTGTTAGTGGCAGTAGTTTTCAAATTTGAATAGTTTAAATTTGAATTATTTGAAATTTATGTGAATCACTAGTTTGTGAATAACTTTACTTTAAAAATAGATTTTCTAGTAATTCTTTTTTCTACTGTTTAATATTATCGTGTTTTATCATTATATCCAATTTGGTAATTCTTAGGTTCTTTAAAAATGAAATGCCTTTGTAACATGCGAGTTTTCGTCTGAAACCCTGATACTTCGAAAGAGATTGTTCATTTTGTACACGAAGTGCAGTCAGTTTTTGCCATAACCCTCTCAACTTTTTAGAACATGCTACGTGGGTAAAATTATGATACCATGCCAACTTTCAACCTTTTCAGAGTTCATTTGAAGTGCTTATCAATTGCAGGGTCATTTAGCTCAAATAAAATCAGTAAATGCATGAAAAATAGCGAATGAAGTCGGTAAGGATTGAAAATTGATGGCCTCCCTTTGAATGGTGCATACTAAACACAAAAAAAGTCTGGAGTTGAAATAAGTTAAAAAAATGAATTATCTGTGTAACAGGTGAGTTTTCGTGTGAAACCCTGATACTTCGAAAGAGATTGTCCATTTTGTACACGAAGTGCATCCAGCTTTTGCCGTAACCCTCTCAACTTTTTAGCACTTGTTATGTGGGTGAAATGATGATACCATGCCAACTTTCAACCTTTTCGGAGTTCATTTGTAGTTCTTATCAATTTCAAGGTCATTTTGCTCCAAAAAAATCACTAAATGCATGAAAAATAGCAAATGAAGTCGGAAAGGGTTGAAAATTGATGGTTGCGCTTCGAATGGTGCATACTGAACGCAAAAAACACATAAGTATACTACTATTACAAAGATTCCCTTCGATTTGTCCGAAGTGGGAATTTTTAGATATATAAGTCCGGAAACTAACTAGAGAAGCCGGTCACATCACAGAGTGGGATCTTTGGGTGTAAAACTTTTTCTTCGCATGTGTCCCTTTGCATCATAACCATGGGCAATCTTCATTGTTTAACTTGATGCTCAGGTCAAAATTCACTATCAAGGGAGCAATTTCATGAAACTTTTCATAATCTTCTGACATGTCTTTCTTGTTCTCCACTCCCACGTTGCTTCTTTTTCCTGAAAGAACTATGTGGCGCTTTGGCTCATCGCATGATGTATTTTGTTCCTTATCTTTTATTTCTCTCGGCTTGGTAGACATGTGCTTGACATAAAAAACCTGCACCACATCATTGGCAAGGACGAATGGTTCGTCTGCGTACCCAAGATTGTTGAGATCCATTGTTGTCATGTCGTACTGCGGGTGTTCCTTTACCCCGCCTCCTATCAGATTGACCCATTTGCACCTAAACAAAGGGACCCTCAAATCAAGTCAGTAGTCAAGTTTCCATATCTCCTCTATGTAACCATAGTATGCATCCTTTGGCCCATTGTTGTTTGCTGCATCAAAGCGGACACCACTGTTTTGGTTGGTGCTCTTTTTATCTTGGGCGATCGTGTAAAATATATTCCCATTTATCTCGTACCCTTTGAAAGTCAATATAGTCGAAGATGGTAACTTGGACAGCAAGTATAGGTCATCTTCAACAGTGTCATCATGCATGAGACATGTCTGCAACCAACCGGCGAAAGTCACCGTTTGTTCATGTGTAATCCAGTCATTCGATTTCTCCGGGTGTTTGGAGCATAGAATATTGTTGTGTTCCTCGATATATGGAGCAACCAACGCGAAACTTTGTAGAACTGTGTAGTGTGCTTGCGCCAAAGAATGCCCGTCCCGGCATATTAGTGAATTCTTTCCTAGCGTGCGTTTTCTACCCAGTCTGCCCTCATGCCGTGATTCATTAACACCTATCGGCTATATGTCAGGAATAAAGTCAACACAAAACTCAGTGACCTCCATTGTTTCATGGCCCTTGGAGATGCTTCCTTCTGGCCTAGCACGATTATGAACATATTTCTTTCAGACTCCCATGAACCTCTCAAAGGGGAACATATTGTGTAGAAATACAGGACCCAAAATGGCAATCTCCTCGACTATGATATTGAAGAAGGATGGTGGGAACACAAACTCAAAACTGACAAAACATTGCACCAAATCATTCTCTAACTAACGAGGATACGTACCTAGGATAGGGTCCTAGGCAAGGCCCACATACCCTACCTAAGGACACCACATGGGAGGACTTGAAGATCAAGCATGATCTTCCGAGTGGATCCCTGGAGACGTTCAAAGTCACTCGACAGTAATCCACTCGGAGACTCCCGCTCTCACTCGGCGGTCGCGTGTCACTCGGAAGACCTCGCTTTCACTCGACGCCAGAAGACCAGGAGCCATCATCAAGAGCCCAATGGGCAGATGGTGGTTCAATGGTCATTAGTAGCTTTCATTACGTACGTTACCTGTAACGGTAGACTTTAAACCCCATGACCAGGCCCTTAGATGCGGGATAATTATGAGGGGTAGCGAACTCTATATAAGCCGCCCCTCCCCTCCTGCACAAGGTTTGCAACCATTGTAATCTCAAACATTCCACATGACATAAAGCTCCCGAGCACTGAGACGTAGGGCTGTTACCTCCACGAGAGGGGCCTGAAGTCATACATCCATGTGTACATCCTCGCCATAGCTAGGACTCTGCCCTCTCCCTTCGTACCACTACCATTTACTATCAGGCTCGTTCCCATGATAGTTGGCGCCCACCGTGAGGCGGGCGTCTAAGCGACTTCCGGCGAGGTTGCGATTTTCATCCTTCGACATGTCTTCCGGCGGTGTTTTTGCTCTGGGCCACGAGATCCGTTTCGGAGCGCTCACCTTCATCACCGACGATTTGGCATGGCTCCAGGAGGCACCTCTCGATGTCGAGGCGCTCCCGGTCCGTGGGGCCGCACACTTCCCTGCGAGTCTCTGCGGTGTGTTGCTACATCAGCCGTCGACTCCTTACGCGTCGGCCCCTCTCGCTGTTCGCAGTCCCAAGTGGTCCGGCCGCCCATGACTTTAGCATTGGGTTGAACACGCAGCGGGGCACCAAACTTCTCCACAGATTGCAGCGCTCGAGCCTGCAGAGTCCCTTCACGGCGTATTCAAGTTGGATTCCGATCCGTCTGACGTGCCTTTCGAGTGCGAAAGCTGCGATCCTATAGCAAAGGTGTTGATGGCGGGCCCTCATCAGAGTTCACCGCCTGGCTTCAGCCGTGGCAAGTGCGAGGCTGGAGGTCCGTCGAAAGAGCAGCCGCACCACGACGAAGAGGTTCTTCATACTCCCATCATCGGCATGACTGCCAAGGCCCAAGCTTTGGAGGCCATGCGCGTTCGTCTGGAAGAGCTCCAGGCAGAGATTGACGAGCGCGCTCGCCAGCGCCCGCCATGCCCCAGTCGACGTCATTGAAAACTGTTTCCTACTGGATCTCATGACGACGTTGAGGTATACCGAACTCCTATGCTAAATGTTGTTGCGGCTGCTAGGATAGCGGATTCCATTCAGCCGTCTCGGTCAGAGGCTGGTAGAGGGCTGTTGCAGATCAGAGCACTGTTGGATGCAACGCAGCGTCAGAATTCAGCAGTTTCTCAGTCCCGTAACAGGATATACAGCAATTCACCCAAGGCGGAAACCGTTTAGTCGACACACAACCCTGGATCGCCCTTGCGTCGTCGAGGCGTCGGTTTTCGTGAAGGGCAAGACAAAGATCAGCATCACCGCGAACACCACCGTTGAGTGCCCACTCCTCCGCGGAGTGGTCCGTACGCGCCCCAGCACCAAGACGACAGGCGCTCCTTCGATGATGAGCGGGACACGGACTTTGACGCCCGTGCCTATCTTGTTCAGAAGTGGATCGACAAGAGCAGAGCCTACAGAGAAGGACTCGATAGAGATGTTCCGAGTGGAAGCTCAGCTATGGTGTCTGGTCCCGAGTGTTTTAGTAGAGTTATACGTTCTGCAGAGATTCCCCCAACTTCGGAATGGCGGCGGGGATCGGAAAGTTTTCTGGTCAAACAAAGCTAGAGACTTGGTTAGATGATTACCGAGTGGCTGTGCAGATTGGCGATGGAAATGAAAATGTTGCAATGAACCACCTGCCCCTCATGTTGGATGGTTCAGCTCGAGCTTGGTTGAATCGTTTGGCTCCTTCCAGCATACATTGTTGGGAAGATCTTGCGAGTGTTTGTCCGGACCTTTGAGGGCACTTGCAAGCGCCCGGCAGGTCTGGTCGACTTACATCATTGCATCCAGAAGCCCAATGAAACCTTAAGGGATTATATTAAGTGTTGGTCCACCCTGCATCATACGGTGGAGAATGTGTCAGAACACCAGGATGTTTGTGCTTTCAAGGCCGGTGTGAGATACAGGGAGCTGTACCTGAAGGATACACTGGTGTTATTTCACTCAGCAAGATGATGGAAATTGCCACCCGGTACGCCAATGGCGAAGAAGAAGACCGCCTCCGTAGCGGCAAAGGAAAAACAGTCGCCAACGAGTCTGGCAGCGGCAACAATCGAAAATAGAAGCGGAAGGCTAAAGACCCGGCTCCGGCAGAGGCAGCGGCACTGGCGACACAGTCAAAGAACAAGGGCAAAGCCAAGGCTTAGTATGCCCCCAAGAAGTGGAAAGGTCAGTCAGGAACTCATATCATGGATCAACCGTGTGTGATTCACATGAGGAAAGACGCAGAAGGCAACCTGATTTTGCCGAAGCACACCACTCGACAGTGTCGAACCCTTATCCAGCAATTCAAGGGAGACCAGTCGAGTGAGAAATCTCCTGAAACGGGAGATGAATATGAGGAAAAGGAAACATTCCTGGATGTCACTGCTACACTGGTGATCTTTGCTCATGTCGAGAGCAAGAGTCGTCTAAAAGTCATCAATATAGAAATCAACATGGTTGTGCCAGACAACCCCACCGACCTCAAATGGTCCCAATATGCGATCACACTCGACCAGACAGACCATCCTGCTCGTGTGGCCACTCCCGGTCGGCAGGCTCTGGTAGTTGATCCGGTGGTGCAAGGGACTCAACTCAGAAAGGTCCTCATGGATGGTGGCAGCGGCCTGAACATTCTTTATGTGGATACCCTGAAAGCGATGGCCATTCTGATGTCCCGTCTGAGCGAGAGCAGCATGCAGTTTCACGGGGTCATCCCAGGAAAGAAAGTCAAGTCACTCGGGCAGATAGCATTGGATGTGACATTCGGAGATGACAAAAATTTCCGAAAAGAAAAGTTGACTTTTGAAGTCATGGGTTTCAAGAGTGCTTACCACGCCATTTTGGGTTGACCCGCTTATGCACGTTTCATGGCCCGACCATGTTACGTGTATCTCAAGTTCAAAATGCCAGGCCCTAAGGACGTGATCACGATCACTGGCAATCGACAGCGGGCCGAAGAGTGTCTCCAGCAAGGCTCCAAGATCGCCAATCAATAGATGGCCATGGTCGAGCTGGAGGAATACAAGAAAACCGCTGACCCTGCTGATTTGCTCCGAGCAAAGAAGCCGCTTCCGACTCGGGATTTCAGTCGGCAGGGGAAGTGAAGAAGGTGCACATCCACCCGACGGATCCAACTGCCGCCCCGACAAATATCTCAACAACACTCGACAGTAAATAGGAAGCCGAGCTCATCCAGTTCCTCCGTGAGAACTGGGATATCTTTGCATGGAAGCCTTCTGACATGTCGAGGATTCCCAGGGAGCTGGCTGAGCATCGTCTGCGAGTGGATCCAAAAGCCAAGCCCGTTAGGGAGCATTTGCGTCGATCAGCGGCGGAGAAGCGCAAGGCAATCGGAGAAGAAGTGGCCCATCTCTTGCAAGCCAAGTTCACTTAGGAGATTTACCACTCCGAGTGGCTCTCGAATGTTGTGATGGTGCCAAAGAAATGTAAGTCGTTGCACATGTGCATTGACTTCAAAGATCTCAATAAGGTGTGCCCAAAACACCATTTTCCGCTCCCCCGCATAGATCAAATTGTTGACTCGACAGCGGGATGCGAGCGTTTATCGTTTTTGGACGCTTATTCTTGGTACCATCAGATCCGTTTGTATGACCCGGATGAAATAAAGACAGCCTTCGTCACCCCATTCGGATTCTTTTGCTATGTCACCAAGCCTTTTGGTCTTCAGAATGCCGGCGCTACTTTTATGCGAATGATTCAGAAATGTTTACTCGACCAGATCCCTTGGAATGTTGAGGCATACATGGACGATATAGTGGTCAAGTCCCGCAAAGGTTCCGACCTGCTGGCTGACTTGGCCGAGACATTCGCCAATCTGAGGCGATTCCACATAAAGCTGAATCCGGCCAAATGTACCTTCGGTGTCCCTCATGGCAAGTTGCACGGTTTTCTCGTTTCCAAGCGAGGAATTGAAGTCAATCCCGAGAAGATCAGTGCCATTACCCGTATGAAGACTCTCGTGTGAGTGCACGACGTTCAGAAGCTCACACGTTGCTTGGCGACATTGAGTCGATTCATTTCTCGTCTTGGTGAGAAGGCTATGCCCTTATATTAGTTGATGAAGAATTCCGACACGTTCGACTGGACTCCCGAAGCCGAAGCAGCGTTTGTTGAGCTCAAAGCCCTGCTCTCCACCCAGCCGGTGCTTGCCGCTCCTGCTAGCAGAGAGCCCTTGCTCCTATACATCGTGGCCACAAATCAGGTCGTCTATAGTGCTGACTGTCGAGCGAGAAGAGGAGGGTAAAACCTATAAAGTCCAGCGGCCAGTTTATTATGTCTCAGAAGTATTGTTCCCCTCAAAGCAAAGATATCCACACTATCAGAAGCTGGTGTATGGTATTTACCTGTCAGCGAAGAAGGTGGCGGATTATTTCCAGGACCATTCAATTTAAGTCGGCAGTGATGCTCCTTTATCCGAGATTTTCAATAATCGCGACGCATCAGGTTGAGTGGCTAAATGGGCAATTGAGCTTGGACACATTGACATCAGATTCGAGGCCAAGAAAGCAATCAAGTCCCAAGCATTGGCAGATTTCATGGCCTAGTGGACTGAACAGCAACAACCCATCGACTTTCACTCGGCGCATTGGACAATGTTCTTCGACGGCTCCAAAATGTTGAATGGGTCCGGTGCTGGTGTTGTCTTGATATCTCCCAGAGGCAACAAGCTCAGCTATGTATTGTAGATTCACTTTGATTCCTCCAACAATGAGGCAGAGTATGAAGCACTTTTGTATGGGTTGCGCATGACTATCTCACTCGGCGTCAAGCGCCTGATGGTTTACGGTGACTCAGATTTGGTGGTGAATCAAGTGATGAAAGAGTGGGATGTTAGAAACCCTGCTATGACTGGATACTGCAATGTGGTCCGGAAGTTGGAGAAGAAATTTGAAGGCTTGGAACTTCATCATGTTCCCCGACTGAAAAATCAAGCGGCCGATGAGCTATCCAAGATTGGTTCACTCGACGGCCCGTCCCCAGCAGTGTGTTTCTAGAGCACTTGCACACTCCTTCAGTTCAAGAGGATCCCTTCACCGAAGAGCCCCCACAAGCTTTGAGCTCCTCTAACTCGACTAAAGTCAATGTTGCTGCTATGATTGACCTGGTCATGGAGATTCTAGTTATCATTCCCGACTGGACTGTGCCATACATTGCCTATATCCTCATACAAGAGCTCCATGAAGATGAAGCAGAGGCTCGATAGATTGTGCGTAGGTCCAAGGCTTTCACTGTGATGGGATATCAACTATTCAGAGAGAGTGTGACTGGTGTCACCCAGCGTTGCATTTCCCCCGAGGAAGGTCGGATGATTCTAGACGAAATTCACTCGGGAACTTGCGGTCACCATGTGTCTTCGAGGGCGATCGTCGCTAAAGCATATCGAGCTGGTTTTTACTAGCCATGAGCTATTGAGATGGCTAAGGACATCGTTGATCACTACGAGGGCTGCCAGTTCTATGTGAATTTGTAACACAAGCCGACATCTGCTCTGAAGACAATTCCTCTCGCCTGGACGTTTGCGGTGTGGGGACTCGACATGGTTGGTCCCTTCTGACCCGAAAAAGGAGGATTCACCCACCTGTTGGTAGCAGTCAACAAATTCACCAAGTGGATTGAAGCCAAGCCCATCAAGAAGCTGAACTCCCATACGGCGGTCACGTTCATGAGGGAGATCATTATCCGATACGGCATTCCGCACAGCATCATCACGGACAACGGCACTAATTTTGACTCGGAAGAATTCAGGAGATTCTATAACTCCCAAGGCATTCGAGTGGATTATGCTTCTATTGCACATGCTCAAACCAATGGGCAAGCTGAGCAGGCTAATGGTCTCATTCTACAAGGTCTGAAGCCTTGTCTCATGCGCGATTTGGATCGTGCCGCTGGTGCGTGGGTAACTGAGCTGCCATCTATTTTGTGGGGATTGAGGACAACGCCTAATTGGTCGACTAGACGAACTCCTTTCTTCCTTGTCTATGGCGCTGAAGCCATGTTGCCGAGTGATTTGGCACACAATTCTCCTTGAGTGGAGCTATATTCTTAGGCTGAAGCTGAACAGGCCAGACAGGATGGGGTAGATCTTCTGGAGGAGGATCGAGAGATGGCTCTGATCCGGACCACTGCCTATCAGCAAGACCTGCTGCGCTTCCGTGCAAGGAATGTCAAGAGTCGAGTGTTCCATGAGGGAGATTTGGTGCTCCGGGTGAATCAACACCAACCTCACAAGCTTGCTCTTGCATGGGAAGGCCCTTTTGTCATCACTAAGGTGCTAAACAATGGAGCCTATCACCTGTATAATCTCATGAAAAAGATAGATTAGCCACGAGCCTGGAATGCAGATCTGCTCCGGCGTTTTTCCACTTGAGACAAGAGTTTTCTGATGTAATAAGAATACTTCATCAATGCAATTCATGTTTCTGCGATATATACTTCAATGATTCCAACCGTGCACTTACATTGTTGGGGATACACCAAGTGATGAGCAATCCTCACACTCGGGGGCTTAGCTGCGAAACATGTTTCGCCTAAGTTAAAATCCCTGTCGGGTGGATAGCAGTACATTCACTCGACGACCTATTTGCGAATCCGTCTTTTCTTAGGTTCAAAAAAAAAACACTCCGAATGATAAGCAATCCTCACACTCGGGGGCTTAGCTGCGAAACACATTTCGACTAAGTTAAAAACATCGTCGAGTGGATAGTAATCCATTCACTCGACAACTTAGCTACGAATCGACATCGCCTAAGTTCAAAAATACTCCGAGTGATGAGCAATCCTCACACTCGGGGGCTTAGCTGTGAAACACGTTTCGCCTAAGTTAAAAAACCCGTCGAGTTGATAGTAATCCATTCACTCGAAAACTTAGCTGCGGACCGACATTCTCCTAAGTTCAAAAATACTTCGAGTGATGAGCAATCCTCACACACGGGGGCTTAGCTGCGAAACACGTTTCGCCTAAGTTAAAAACCTCGTTGAGTGGATAGTAATCCATTCACTCGACAACTTAGCTACAAATCGACATTCGCCTAAGTTCAAAAATACTCCGACTGATGAGCAATCCTCACACTCGGGGGCTTAGCTACGAAACACGTTTTGCCTAAGTTAAAAACCTCGTCGAGTGGATAGTAATCCATTCACTCGACAACTTAGCTGCGAATCGACATTCGCCTAAGTTCAAAAATACTCCGGGTGATGAGCAATCCTCACGCTCGGGGACTTAGCTACGAAACACATTTCGTCTAAGTTCAAAACCTCGTTGGGTGGATAGTAATCCATTCACTCGACAACTTAGCTGCGAATCGACATTCGCCTAAGATCAAAAATACTGCGAGCGATGAGTAATCCTCACACTCGGAGGCTTAGCTGCGAAAGCATTTCGCCAAGTTAAAACCAAAATCAGTCAAAAAAATGATTGAAAGCAAAAGCACGAGTAGAATTTGCAAGGTAAAATCACGGATAAACGTCTTGTGCAGAAGCAAATGTGCTCAAGCCTAAGGCCCGAATGAAGTTTTAGGGGATACAGTTCCACTCGGCATACCGAGGCAAATTTAACTGCTTTTTCCAAAGACCAAAGTTTTTTAAGTAGGGGACGGACTGGCGGGCTCGACGAAAGTGTCCAGGTCGATGCTGTCAGCGATTCTGGTAGCTGCCTAGATGAAGGTTTCCATGAAGTCCTCGAACTGGAGTTTCTTCGTGTTTACCACTTGGAGCTCCTTCAGCTTCTCCTCCCTTATGTACCTACAGTGGACCCAGACGAGTGACATCGCCATGTCGGCCTCAAAGCGAGCAGCAGATTTTTTCCAAGCTTGCACTCGACTGGGAAGTTCGTTCAGGCGAGCCATCATGGAGTTGAGGTCGAGCTGAAGAGTGCCCTCATGCCATAGCTCCTTATCGATTCTTTCCATGACAGATTTCAGTCGAGTGATGCAGGCCTGGGCACCCTGAAGCCAAAAATTGAGCCACAGCATGTTCATCGCCACCGCATCAGCAACTGGCGACTTGGTAGGGTCAAGCATGGGCTCAATCTTTTCTGTTTCCTTTACAAAGTCCTGGCAGAATTCTATTGAAGAAGAGAAATAGGAAGAGAATTGATGAACTGCAGCCCTCAAATTTTTTGCAAATGTCAGTCGACAAGAATACTCACCGTCGAGCAGAAGATACATATTCCTCGAGTTGAGCAGGCTAATGGTCTCATTCTGCAAGGTCTGAAGCCTCTTCTCATGCACGATTTGGATCATTCCGCCAGTGCGTGGGTAATTGAGCTACTGTCTGTTTTGTGGGGATTGAGGACAATGCCTAATCGGTCGACTGGACGAACTCCTTTCTTCCTTGTCTAGGGAGATTTGGTGCACCGGGTGAATCAACACCAACCTCACAAGCTTGCTCCTGCATGGGAAGGCCCTTTTGTCATCACTAATGTGCTAAACAATGGAGCCTATCACCTGTTTAATCTCATGAAAAAGATAGATGAGCCACGATCCTGGAATGCAGATCTGCTCCTGTGTTTTTACACCTAAGACAAGAGTTTTCCGATGTAATAAGAATACTTCATCAACGCAATTCATGTTTCTGCATAACATACGTCGTCGATTCCAACCATGCAGTTACATTCGTGGGGATACTCCAAGTGATGAGCAATCTTCACAATCGGGGGATTAGCTGCGAAACATGTTTTGCCTAAGTTAAAAACCCTGTCAGGTGGTTAGCAGTCCATTCACTCGATGGCCTATTTGCGAATCCGTCTTTGCTTAGGTTAAAAAAAACACTCCGAGTGATGAGCAATCCTCACACTCGGGGGCTTAGCTGCGAAACACATTTCGCCTAAGTTAAAAACCTCGTCGAGTGGATCGTAATCCATTCACTCGACAACTTAGCTGCGAATCGACATTCGCCTAAGTTCAAAAATACTCCAAGTGATGAGCAATCCTCACACTCGGGGGCTTAGCTGCGAAACACATTTCTCCTAAGTTAAAAAACTCGTCAAGTGGATAGTAATCCATTCACTCGACAACTTAGCTATGAATCGACATTCACCTAAGTTCAAAAATACTCCGAGTGATGAGCAATCCTCACACTCGGGGCTTAGCTACGAAACACATTTTGCCTAAGTTAAAAACCTCGTCCAGTGGATAGTAATCCATTCACTCGACAACTTAGCTACGAATCGACATTCGCCTAAGTTCAAAAATACTCCGAGTGATGAGCAATCCTCACACTCGGGGGCTTAGCTGCGAAACACGTTTCGCCTAAGTTAAAAACCTCGTCGACTGGATAGTAATCTATTCACTCGACAACTTAGTTGCGAATCGACATTCGCGTAAGTTCAAAAATACTCCGACTGATGAGCAATCGTCACACTCGGGGGCTTAGCTGCGAAGCACGTTTTGCCTAAGTTAAAAACCTCGTCGAGTGGATAGTAATCCATTCACACAACAACTTAGCTGCGAATCGACATTCGCCTAAGTTCAAAAATACTCCCGGTGATGAGCAATCCTCACGCTCGGGGGCTTAGCTGCAAAACACGTTTCTCCTAAGTTAAAAACCTCGTCGAGTGGATAGTAATCCATTACTCGACAATTTAGCTGTGGATCGACATTCGCCTAAGTTCAAAAATACTCCGAGTGATGGGAAATCCTCACACTCGGGGGCTTAGCTGCGAAACATGTTTCGCCTAAGTTAAAAACCTCATCGAGTGCATAGCAATCTATTCACTCGATAACTTAGATGCGAATCGACATTCGCCTAAGTTCAAAAATACTTCGAGTGATGAGCAATCCTCACACTCGGGGGCTTAGCTGTGAAACACGTTTCGCCTAAGTTAAAAACCTCATCGAGTGGATAGTAATCCATTCACTCAACAACTTAGCTACGAATCGACATTCGCCTAAGTTCAAAAATACTCCGGGTGATGAGCGATCCTCACGCTCGGGGACTTAGCTGCGAAACACGTTTCGTGTAAGTTCAAAACCTCGTTGGGTGGATAGTAATCCATTCACTCGATAACTTAGTTGCGAATCGACATTCGCCTAAGATCAAAAATACTCCGAGCGATGAGTAATCCTCACACTCGGAGGCTTAGCTGCGAAAGCATTTCACCTAAGTTAAAAACAAAATCAATCGAATAAATGATTCAAGACAAAGCACGAGTAAAATCAGAAAGGTAAAAGCACGGATAAACGTCTTGTGTAGAAGCAAATGTGCTCAAGCCTAAGGCCCGAATGAAGTTTTAGGGGATACAGTTCCACTCGGCATACCAAGGCAAATTTAATTGTTTTTTCCAAAGACCAATGTTTTTTAAGCAGGGGACGGACAGGCGGGCTCGACGAAAGTGTCCAGGTCAATGTCGTCAACGATTCTGGTAGCTTCCTCGATGAAGGTTTCCATGAAGTCCTCGAACTAGAGTTTCTTCGTGTTTACCACCTGCAGCTCCTTCAGCTTCTCCTCCCGTATGTACCTACAGTGGACCCTGACGAGTGACAACAACATGTCAGCCTCAAAGCGAGCAGCCGATTTGTTCCAAGCTTGTACTCGACTGGGAAGTTCGTTCAGGCGAGCCATCATGGAGTTGAGGTCGAGCTGAAGAGTCTCCTCAGGCCATAGCTCCTTATCGATTCTTTCTATGACAGATTTCAGTCGAGTGATGCAGGCCTGGGCACCCTGAAGCCGAAAATTGAGCCACAACATGTTCATCGCCACCGCATCAGCAGCCGGCGACTTGGTAGAGTCAAGCATGGGCTCCATGTCTTCTGTTTCCTTTTCAAATTCCTGGCAGAATTCTGTTGAAGAAGGGGAAATAGGAAGAGAATCGATGAATTGCGACCCTCAAAATTTTTGCAAATGTCAGTCGACAAGAAATACTCACCGTCGAGCAGAAGATACATCTTCCTCGAATTGAGCAGGCTTATGGTCTCATTCCGCAAGGTCTGAAGCCTCGTCTCATCCGCGATTTGGATCATGCCGCCGGTGCTTGGGTAACTGAGCTGCCGTCTGTTTTGTGGTGATTGAGGACAACGCCTACTCGGTCGACTGGACGAACTCCTTTCTTCCTTGTCTATGGCGCTGAAGCCATGTTGCCGAGTGACTTGGCCCACAATTCTCCTCGAGTGGAGCTATATTCTGAGGCTGAAGCTGAATAGGCCAGACAGGATGGGGTAGATCTTCTAGAGGAGTAGCGAGAGATGGCTCTGATCCGGACCACTGCCTGTTAGCAAGACATGCGGCGCTTCCATGCAAGGAATGTCAAGAGTCGAGCATTCTATGAGGGAGATTTGGTGCTCCGGGTGAATCAACACCAACCTCACAAGCTTGCTCCTGCATGGGAAGGCCCTTTTGTCATCACTAAGGTGCTAAAGAATGGAGCCTATCACGTCTTTATTCTCATGAAAAAGATAGATGAGACACGAGCCTGGAATGCAGATCTGCTCCGGCGTTTTTACAGTTGAGACAAGAGTTTTCTGATGTAATAAGAATGCTTCATCAATGCAATTCACGTTTCTGCGATATATAGTTCATCGATTCCAATCGTGCAATTACATTCTTGGGGATACTCCAAGTGATGAGCAATCCTCACACTTGGGGGCTTAGCTGCGAAACATGTTTTGCCTAAGTTAAAAACTCCGTCGGGTGGATAGCAGTCCATTCACTCGATGGCCTATTTGCGAATCCGTCTTCGCTTAGGTTCAAAAAAACACACTCCGAGTGATGAGCAATCCTCACACTCGGGGGCTTAGCTGTGAAACACATTCCGCCTAAGTTAAAAACCTCGTTGAGTGGATGGTAATCCATTCACTCGACAACTTAGCTGCGAATCGACATTCGCCTAAGTTCAAAAATACTCCGAGTGATGAGCAATCCTCACGCTCGGGGGCTTAGCTGCGAAACACATTTCGCCTAAGTTAAAAACCTCGTCGAGTGGATAGTAATCCATTACTCGACAATTTAGCTATGGATCGACATTCGCCTAATCTAAAAAATACTCCGAGTGATAAGAAATCCTCACACTCGGCGGCTTAGCTGCGAAACACATTTCTCCTATGTTAAAAACCTCGTCGAGTGGATAGTAATCCATTGACTCAACAACTTAGCTGCGAATCGACATTCGCATAAGTTAAAAAATACTCCGACTGATGAGTAATCCTCACACTCGGGGGCTTAGCTGCGAAACACGTTTCGCCTAAGTTAAAAACCCCGTCGAGTGTATAGTAATCCATTCACTCAACAAGTTAGTTGCGAATCGACATTCGCCTAAGTTCATAAATACTCCAAGTGATGACCAATCCTCACACTCGGGTGCTTAGCTGCGAAACACGTTTCGCCTATGTTAAAAACCTCGTCGAGTGGATAGCAATCTATTCACTCAACAACTTAGCTGCGAATCGACATTCGCCTAAGTTCAAAAATACTCCGAGTGATGAGAAATCCTCACACTCTGGGGCTTAGCTATGAAACACGTGTCGCCTAAGTTAAAAACCTCATCGAGTGGATAGTAATTCATTCACTCGACAACTTAGCTGCGAATCGACATTCGCCTAAGTTCAAAAATACTCTAGGTGATGAGCAATCCTCACGCTCGGGGACTTAGCTGTGGAACATGTTTCGTCTAAGTTCAAAACCTCGTTGGGTGGATAGTAATCCATTCACTCGACAACTTAGTTGTGAGTCCACATTCGCCTAAGATCAAAAATTCTCCGAGCGATGAGTAATCCTCACACTCGGAGGCTTAGCTGCGGAAGCATTTCGCCTAAGTTAAAAACAAAATTAATCGAACAAATGATTGAAAGCGAAAGCACGAGTAACATCCGAAAGTTAAAACCACGGATAAACGTCTTGTGCAGAAGCAAATGTGCTCAAGCCTAAGTCCCGAATGAAGTTTTAGGGGATACAGTTCCACTCGGCATACCGAGGCAAATTTAACTGTTTTTCCAAAGACCAAAGTTTTTTAAGCAGGGGACGGACTGGCGGGCTCGACGAAAGTGTCCAGGTCGATGCCGTCAGCGATTCTGGTAGCTGCCTTGATGAAGGTTTCCATGAAGTCCTCGAACTGGAGTTTCTTCATGTTTACCAACTGGAGCTCCTTCAACTTCTCCTCCCTCACATACCTACAGTGGACCCTGACGAGTGACAGCGCCATGTCAGCCTCGCAGCGAGCAACAGATTTTTTCCAAGCTTGCACTCGACTGGGAAGTTTGTTCAGGCGAGCCATCATGGAGTTGTGCTCGAGCTAAAGAGTGCCCTCAGGCCATAGCTCCTTATCGATTCTTTCCATGATAGATTTCAGTCGAGTGATGCAGGCCTGGGCACCCTGGAGCCAAAATTTGAACCGCAGCATGTTCATCACCATCGCATCAGCAACCGGCGACTTGGTAGGGTCAAGCATAGGCTCAATCTCTTCTGTTTCCTTTTCAAAGTCCTTGTAGAATTCTGTTGAAGAAGGGGAAATAGGAAGAGAATCGATGAACTGCGACCCTTAAAAAATTTGCAAATGTCAGTTGACAAGAAATACTCACCGTCGAGCAGAAGATACATCTTCCTCGAGAATTCGCCCAGATGCTTCTACAGGCCATTACCCCTCTTGGCTAGTTGCTTGGCCTTGTTGACAAGGTCCGCACGCTCCTGCTTCAGCTTGGCGTTCTCGTCCTCCAGCTCCTTAGCGGCCGCCAGCTTTCGTTCCGCGGCTTCAGTCTTCTCCTTGGCCGATCATTGAGCATCAGCAAGCACCTTGTCCTTCTCCTCCAACGCCTTCTTCATGGAATCTAAAGAAAAAACATTGTTGAGTCGTGCTCGGAGTCAACAGTTTTCATTGCGTACGTCTGTTCGAGTGAGAGTACTCGGTTCAAAACATGGAGTGTGAAGAGGAGAATGTAGAAAATCAGTAGTAATTACCTCCCAAAGTCTTCATCTCAGCACGCACTCGCTCCAGAGTGTTGTTGGTGACTGCCAGATCCACCTGCAACCGGTTCCTTTCATCCTCCATGTCCTTGTACTCTGCCCCAAGCTCACAAGCCCTCTAGAATCAACACAAGACAGGAATTCAATTGGCGAGTGACGCTTGGGACAGTCGACTGGGTATCTAATGCCGGTGAATGACCATCTTAGAAGAATTCAAGCAAAAAGTCCACTCGACAAGCAAAAAGTCCACTCGACATGTCGAGTGGCTCTGGCGCTCCGCGCGCCATAAACAAATTCAAAAGCTGTCTCTATTAAGACCCATGCCGATGCAAGCATTCGACAGTGGTCTCGGGGACTACACCCAGTGGGTGCATTATGAGTGCCCCCACTGAGACGGTTAACTCTCGATCCGTCGAGTAACTCGTCAGAAAAAAAACACTCGACTTGTCGAGTGACCCTAGTACCACGCGTAAGACAAGTTTTCAAGGCTACTTTTTATCGTCTGCGATGAGCAGTAGCCTCGGGGACTACACCCAGTGGGTGCACTTAGCATGCCCCCACTTGTTATTCAAACATTCAACAAGGTCAGCCTTGTCAAAACACTCGGCCCGTCGAGTGATGCGCCTCCCTAGTCTATGAAGTGCAGTCTATCCTTATGCAGCATCATATCATGGTTTGCCAATAATATCCATGAAACCTGCAAGGTAGCTACGGAGTGGTGTGATTCAAGGCAAAGTGTATCCTGTATACAATAGACTCTAAGACCCCTACCGATGCAAGAACTCAACAACGGTCTCTGGGACTACACCCAGTGGGTGCACTAAGAGCGCCCCCACTGAGATGGTTAACTCTCGATCCATCGAGTAACTCGTCAGAAAAATTATACACTCAACAAGGTCAGACCTGTCACAACACTCGACCCGGCGAGTGACGCACCTCCCTACTCTATGAAGTGCAGTCTGTCCTTATGAAGTGTCATATCATGGTTTGCCAATTATATCCATGAAACCTGCAATGTAGCTACGGAGTGGTGTGAATCAAGGCAAAGTGTATCCTGTATACAATAGACTCTAAGACCCCTGCCGATGCAAGCACTCGACAGCGGTCTCAAAGTGGGTGCGCTAAGAGCGCCCCCACTGAGACGGTTAACTCTCGCTCTGTCGAGCAACTCATCAGAAAATACACTCGACATGTTGAGTGACCCTAGTACCATGCGTACTATCAATCCGAGTCCTACTCGACTACGATCCAGTCTATTCGAGTGGAGAAAGTTCAAACATTCAACAACAACCACCCACTGGGTGTACATCGGCCAAGAGAAGACAGGAATTCAATCGACAATGAACTTACAATCGAACTTACTCGGACATTGGTACGGAGGCTGTGCTGACGTTAAAAGCCAGTTTGCTGGCCTCGAACGCCGCCTTGGTTCTCAGCATGAGCTGCTCCGCCTGACTCATGGCTTCCTTCACAGCTCTGGTCTGATCTTCCGGGGTGCGACGCAGAGAGAAGGCCGTCACAGGTGGGGTCGGCGTGATCGCTAGGGCAGCTGAAGTAGTCTGAGGGGGTCTAGTTGGGGTCGATGTCACAACGGTCGAGACGGCTGGAGGAGCATGCGACAGAGGTGTTGCGGGTTCAGCCCTGGGTTGTGTCAAGCCACCTCTCTCCTGGGAAGACTCTAGAGTCGAGCGCTGAAGCGCTTGCGCTGATGATGCCCTCCGGGTACGAGCACGCGAAGTGTCCAGTTGCTCCTCATCGTCCTCCACCTGAATGACCTCTGCAATGACAACCGACAGTGTTAACATCTACATGTGTCGAGTCCCATCCGGACGAACCAACAACTTTATTACCTCTATGAGAAGTGGCAGCATCAGCAGTGTCAACATCCATCGCTTCCCCTCCATCCCGATGAGGCGAGGTCATAGATGTAGCAGCTCTGACGGATTGAGTGGCATTCGGTCAGATACAACTCCATACTTCAGTCGACAGAGAAAATTCAGAAATAAACACTTATGAGGAGACGACAGGTATGGCCACCCTCATGCGAGGCAGAGCTTTGCGAGGCTTGGTGACGGCTTTCTTGGGTTGTTTGGCCAATCTTTCACTCGACTCAACGGTCGAAGGGCGGCTCCGTTTCGGGTTCTTCTCACTAGGGCCGGAGCCCTGTCCTCAACAGCTGTCGGTTCCTGGCGGGCCTTGGTGCGACCTTCGCGCTGGGGAGGCGACTCGACCTCTTCCTCTTTGCCAGAGTCTTCGTATTCGTCCTCGGTGTCGGAAAGACCGTCGCCATCCATGCTACTGCCCTCGCTCACCATGCCGTCTTCCACAAGGTTCCCGTTGGGAACGGGCGAGTGCATGTTCATCCACTCCTGCATGATTCAAGGGAGTAAGTCAGTTTATAAGTCAAAGTATCACTCGACAATACAACATCAGTCGACTCACCAGATTCTTCGGCGGGTTTTCGTGTTGGAAATATGCCCTAGAGGCAATAATAAATTAGTTATTATCATATTTCCTTGTTCATGATAATCGTTTATTATCCATGCTATAATTGTATTGATCGAAGTCTTAGATGCATGTGTGGATACATAGACAAAACCATGTCCCTAGTATGCCTCTAATAGACTAGCTCGTTGATCAAAGATGGTTAAGGTTTCCTAGCCATGGACATGAGATGTCATTTGATAACGGGATCACATCATTAGGAGAACGGTGTGATGGACAAGACCCAAACTACAAATGTAGCATATGATCGTGTCGGTTTATTGCTACTGTTTTCTACATGTCATGTATATGTTCCTTTGACCATGAGATCATGCAACTCACAGACACCGGAGGAGTGCCTTGCGTGTATCAAACGTCGCAACGTAACTGGGTGACTATAAAGGTGCATTACAGGTATCTCCGAAGGTGTCTGTTGGGTTGGCATGGATCAAGACTGGGAATTGTTACTCCGTGCGACGGAGAGGTATCTCAGGTCCCACTCTGTAATACAACATCACAATAAGCCTTGCAAGAAATGTGACTAAGTGTTAGCCACGGGATCTTGTATTACGGAACGATTAAAGAGACTTGCCGGTAATGAGGTTGGGCAAGTAACATACCGAAAAACAAAGGGAAACATCGTACGGGATTAACTGAATCCTTGACATAGAGGTTCGACCGATAAAGATCTTCGTATAATATGTAGGAACCAATATGGGCATCTAGGTCCCGCTATTGCTTATTGACCGTAGAGGTGTCTTGGTCATGTCTACATAGTTCTCGAACCCGTCGGGTCTGCACACTTAAGGTTTGGTGACATTTCAGTAGTATAGAGTTATGCATGGTGGTGACCGAAGGTTGTTTGGAGTCCCGGATGAGATCCCGGACGTCACGAGGAGCTCCGGAATGGTCCGGAGGTAAAGATTGATATATAGGAAGTCCTGTTTTGGTCGCCGGAAAAGTTTCGGGCTCATCGGTAGTGTACCGGGAGTGCCGGTAGTGTACCAGGGGACCATCGGGAGGAGTATTTCGACCCAAGAGGCTATATGGGCTGTGGGAGAGTAAATACCAGCCCTTTGTGGGCTGGTGGAAGTCCCACACAAGGCCCATGCGGCTGGGAAGAAAATCCCAAAAGGAAAAAGGTGGAAAAAGGCAAAAAAGGGCCAAATAAGGAAGGAGTCCTAATCCTACTAGGAGTGGAGGAGGAGGACTCCTCCCTCCTTGGTTTGGCCGACCCAAGGGCTGCCTTTTTGGCAGCCAAGCCTCCTCCTCCTCTCCTCCTATATATACTAGGGGATTTTAGGGTTTTGGCACAAGATTTTCAGCCACGTGTTACCCGTTCCTCTAGTGCATAGTTTCTCCTATACATCGGATTTCTGCAGTGCTTAGGCGAAGCCCTGCCGGAATAGCTCCACCACCATCTCCGGAGCTCCGTCACTCTGCCGGACAACTCTTCTACCTCTCCGCTCCCTCTTGCTGGCTCAAGAAGGCGGAGATCGTCATCGAGTTGTACGTGTGCTGAACGCGGAGGTGCCGTCCGTTCGGCGCTAGATCGGAAGGACCGTGATCAAGATCGCGGCACGGATCGTGATGAGTTCGCGGGACAGATAGTGATGAGTTCGCGGCATGAATCGTGATGAGTTCGCCGGACAGATCCTGACGAGATCGCGGGACGGATCGTGATGAGTTTGCGGGACGGATCGTGATTGGATCGCGGGACGGATCCTGATGAGATCGCGGGACGCTCGGCGATTTGGATCGCGAAGACGTTTGACTACACCAACCGCGTTTCTTAACGCTTCCCGCTTAGCAATCTACAAGGGTATGTATATCCACTCTCCCTCTCATAGATGCTCATCAGCATGGATAGATCTTGCATGTGCGTAGGAAATTTTTTGTTTCCCATGCGACTTTCCCCAACATTTCAGCCGAGTAAGGTCGGACCCTCTTGGCTCCTACAGGATTGTCGCAAGCTCCACTGATGCTACGAAGCCACTGCTCGATAGTTTTCTGTGGAACCTCCTTTGGATGCATCCTGGTCGTGTCCTCTAGGCCCGTGTAGTGCCACATGGTGTGGTCTCTGGCTTGGAGCGACTGAATGCGTTGACCGAGGAACGTCTCCAGCAAATACATTCCTGTCACTCCACCCCGGATCAGTTGCACCACTGCTTCAACTAAGATACCCACATGGACATGCTCCTCTTCGGTCACCCTCAGAGATTTGGGAACAGAGGGGCGGTCATGTGTAAAGGGGGGAAGTCCAGTCGACATATTGGGTGATGCTACGTCTTTGCAGTAGAACCAAGTCGACTGCCAGCCTCTGACGGACTCGGGAAAAGTCATGGCAGGGAAGGAACTTCAGGCTCTTTTCTGAACCCCTAAACCTCCACATAGCTAGAGCACGTGAGTCTTCCCATCGGAGGGGAGGGCTTTCTTCACTGTCTGGGATCTGACCGTGAAGAGGTGCTTGAACAACCCCCAATGGGGAGAGCAACCCAGGAAGCACTCGCATAATGTGACGAATGCAGACAGATAGGCGATGGTATTTGGCGAGAGGTGGTGCAGTTCAGCACCGAAAAAGTTCAAAAATCCCCTAAAGAATGGGTGGGGAGGCATGGAAAAACCTCTTTTGACATGGGAGAGAAGAAGAATCCGCTCCCCGTCGCGTGGCTCCGGCTCCCGCTCCTCCCCCGGCAACCTCCAAGCGACATCCGCCACGAGCCCGTCGGAGATGAGGCCCTCCATGTCCTCGCGAGTGACTACAGAGGGGAGAAAATCCCCTTGCACCCAACCCGCCGGCGCGGTGAACCGGGCGGTCGAGGGCTTCTTACCCTTGAGCTTCGTTGCTCCCTTCTTCGCCCGCTCCAGCTTCTCCGTCGTGTTCTCCAGCGTCAACACGGCGGCTCTCGTCGAGGAAGATCGGAGTGGGGCGCTAGGAGAAGAGGAGGCGGAGGAAAAGAGAGCAAGAACTAGCAGAGGTACTGTGCGAACCGCAGCGCGGTAAGCTTTATACACTGCCGAGTGTCTCACTGACCAGTGGACCCGCGAGGTTACCGCGCACGCCAACTACTGACGGGGCCTGGTACGTGGCGATATGACCGGTGCAAAAATCGAGGCATCGTGCCTCCACTTTCCCTGATCGTGGCGTCATCGTCGCGTGCGCACGCGCTTCCCAAATTTTTGTATCCCAGAAAATCCGGGTCTGTCAGACCGACCCGTCGCCTCCCAAGATACTGTTAGTTCACACGGAGCAAAACAAATGCTAAACATCCACTAGGGCACTTTTAAGACTGAATGGATCCGGGTGAGCGAAGAAGAGAATTCAATGGACGCAAGTTTCGTTGAAGCCCCGAATATCATTCGGAAGATTTTGCGTGTCGATCCTGAATGAACGCTAATGCTCAGAGTTCAACCGATGCAAGTTCCATGGAAATCCCAAAATCATTCGGAGGATTTGATGCACTAACTCAAGGTCTACGTTGATACCTCCTTCCAACACTCAAACCCCGATCCATTCGGGGGCTAATGACGAGGACCTAGGGTAGGGTCCTAGGCAAGGCCCACATACCCTACCTAAGGACACCACATGGGAGGACTTGAAGATCAAGCATGAACTTCTGAGTGGATCCCTGGAGACATTCAAAGTCACTCGACAGTAATCCACTTGGAGACTCCCGCTCTCACTCGGCAGTCGCGTGTCACTCGGAAGACCTCGCTTTCACTCGACGTTAGAAGACCAGGAGCCATCATCAAGAGCCCAACGGGCAGACGCTGGTTCAATGGTCATTAGTAGCTTTTAGTTACCTGTAAGGGCAGACTATAAACCCCACGACCAAGCCCTTAGATGCGGGATAATTATGAGGGGCAGCAAACTCTATATAAGCTGCCCCTCCCCTCCTGCACAAGGGTTCGCAACCATTGTAATCTCAACATTCCACATGACATAAAGCTCCCGAGCACTGAGACGTAGGGCTGTTACCTCCACGAGAGGGGCCTGAACTCATACATCCGTGTGTATACCCTCGCCGTAGCTAGGACTCTGCCCTCTCCCTTCGTACCCCTACCATCTACTGTCAGGCACGTTCCCATGACTCTAACCTTGGTAGGATTTCTGGATCAATTTCCTTTTGAGAGATTGCATTCAGGAATGCACATAGCTTCACAATGGCTAATCAAGGTTTTCCGGTAGAATCCCCCTCAATGCAACCGGAAGCAGTTGCGTCATAATCATGAGACTTTAGGTTCTGGAACTTTTCTCTGCCATATTTATTATTCCCTTTATATTCGACGAGAAGCCAGACGGGACCTTCATACTAAGCAGGCATTCGAAGAAGATTTCCTTCTCTTCTTTGGTAAGAGCGTAGCTGGCATGACCCTGAAACTACTTTGGATCCATGCCGTCTTTTCCGTGCATACGTTGTTGGTCCTCCCGTGCCTCCGGCATATCTTTTGTCTTCCCATACACGCCCAAGAAGCCTAGCAGGTTCACGCAAAGATTCTTCACCACGTGCATCACATCGGTTGCAGAGCAGACCTCGAGGTCTTTCCAACATGGTAGGTCCCAAAATATAGATTTCTTCTTCCACATGGGTGTGCGTTTGTCAGCGTCATTCGGAACAGATTATGCACCAGGACCCTTGCCAAAGATTACTTTTAAATCCTTGACCATATCAAGTATTTCATCACCCGTACGGTGGCGAGGCTTCTTCCGGTGATCTGCCTCACCTTTGAAATGCTTGCCTTTCTTTCTTACGGGATGCCTGCTCTGAAGAAATTGATGATGCCCCAGATACACATTCTTCTTACATTTATCCAAATATATACTATCGGTATCATCTAAACAATGCGTGCATGTGTGGTATCCCTTGTTTGTCTGTCCTGAAAGGTTACTGAGAGCAGGCCAATCATTGATGGTTACAGACAGCAACGCATGTAGGTCAAATTCCTCCTGATCTTTCGCATCCCACGCAGGTACACCTTTTCCATTCGATAGCTGTAAAAGTTCTTCAACCAATGGCCTTAGGTACACATCAATGTCGTCGTCGGGTTGCTTGGGGCCTTGTATGAGCACTGGCATCATAATGAACTTCCGCTCCATGCACAACCAAGGAGGAAGATTATAGATACATAGAGTCACAGGCCATGTGCTATGATTGCTGTTCTGCTCCCAAAAAGGATTAATGCCATCTGCACTTAAACCAAACCATACGTTCCTTGCATATTTTGCAAAGTCCTTCCACTTTATCTCGATTTTTCTCCACTGCGACCCGTCAGCGGGCACTCTCAACTTCTCGTCTTTCTTACGGTCTTCATTGTGCCATCGCATCAACTTGGCATGCTCTTTGTTTTGGAACAAACATTTCAACCGTGGTATTATAGGTGCATACGACATCACCTTGGTAGCAATCTTCTTCCTGGGATGCTCGCCCTCAACATCACCAGGGTTATCGTGGCCGATCTTATAGCGCAATGCACAGCATACCGGGCATGCATTCAAATCCTCGTACTCACCGCGGTAGAGGATGGAGTCATTAGGACATTCATGTATCTTCTCGACCTCTAATCCTAGAGGGAAGACAGCCTTCTTTGCTTCGTACGTACTCTCTGACAATTCATTGTCCTTTGGTAGCTTCTTCTTTAACATTATCAGCAAGTTTTGAAATGCCTTGTTAGATACACCATTCTCTGCCTTCCATTGCAGCAATTCCAGTGTGGTACCCAGCTTTTTATTGTCATCTTCGCTATTTGGGTACAACCCTTTTTTGTGATCCTCTAACATGCGCTGCAACTTCAGTTGCTCCTTTTCACTTGCGCGATTTCTCTTTGCATTGGAAATGGCCCGACCAAGATCATCACCGGGCTCATCTGATGCCTCTTCTTCAGCTCCTTCCCGCATTGTCGGCTCATCTTCTTCCGCCATTGTTGTACCATCGTATTCATGGAACCCATGGCCAGGAAAGCTGTCGTCATCCTCTTCTTCTTCATTCTCTTCCATTAGGACCCCTCTTTCTCCGTGCTTGGTCAAACGGTTATAGCCGGACATGAAACCGGACTCAAACAGGTGGACGTGAATGGTTCTTGAGTTAGAGTAATTTCGATCATTCTTACAGCCAGCACATGGACAATACATAAAACCATCCTCCTGCTTGTTTGCCTCAGCCGCAACCAGAAAAATATGTATACCATTAATGAACTGGGGAGAGCATCGGTCCTCATACATCCATTGTCGGCTCATCTTCATTACACAACACCGAAAAGACCAAATTAATACAAGTTCGTACATAAAGTTCATACACACTTGTTCTCATAAAACAACATACAAACTCTCTAGCTAAAGCATTTAAATGCAACAACAAATGCTATCAACATCACAACTAAGTTAACAATTGATCCAACAACATAGCGATGCCAAGCTTCACTATCAATGGCATATCTTTAAAATTTTCTAATCTTCAAGCGCATTGCACCCATCTTGATCTTGTGATCAACGACGACATCGGCAACATACAACTCCAGTTTCATCTTCTCTTCTTCAACTCTTTTCAATTTTTCTTTCAAATACTCGTTTTCTTTTTTGACTAAATTTAACTTCTTGACAAGAATATCTATGTCGGTTGGAATCTCCGGTTCACATACCTCCTAGATAAAAATATCTATGTCAACTTAATTGGCATAATTGTCATAAACACGAAATGCAACAAAGAGTTATAAAAGAGAGTATATACCACATCCGCATCATAAACCGGACGAGGGCCGACGGGGAAGGATTTCAAAACCATGCCACTATGTATAACAAACAACCATATAGGTAAGAAAAATATACAAGTAACTAACTAAATCTTACAAACATGGTTTTTATATAAAAAGGATAAGAACAAGAAGCTCACCAAGGTGGTGCCGGCAACGGGACGGTGCGGGCGATCGACGGTGGTTAGGACGGGGACGGGAAGGCACTAAGTAAACCACACCTACAAATGCAAAGTAAGAAGTTAATTTGAGCTCAAATTGAAGAAATCAAATAAGCTACCACGTACAAACTAAAACCCACAAATTACTATACTTATAGAGCATTGCAAGAGCTAATCTAGCAATGAGAGATGAAAGGACAAAGTTGCTAACCTTTGTGAACACTTGGAAGAATGGGATGCCTCCAAATCTTGACAATTTTTTGCAAAAATGGAGAAAATGGAGGATGAGCTCGAGGAAGAGAGAAAGAACAGAGAGGAGAGGAAAGGGGAAGAACAGAGGACTCTGCTCGGGCTGGCGCCGAAGGGTTTCAATATAGGGGGACCTTTAGTCCCGGTTGGTGGGTCCAACCGTGACTAAAGGTTAGCCTATAGTTGTGGTTGGAGCCACCAACCGGGACTAAAGGTTTCCATGGGGCCCCAGGCTGACACCAGCCTGCCACCACACCTTTAGTGTCAGTTCATGACACGAACCGAGACTAAAGGTCCGTAACGAACCGGCAGTAATGATGTCCGTCACGAACCGACACTAATGATCACATTAGTGCCGGTTCAAAAGTCAACCGGGACTAATGATACGGACAAAAGATCGGTTTTCTACTAGTGAACTGTTCCAAGATAACAAATGACCACAACGAGCATTGGAACAAAGACAAACGTGAAACATCAGAAAATGATTTTCTTGCACAAACAAGATCGCTAGCAAGGAGTACACGAGAAAATGAAACTTTGCGGCCGAACTGTACCTTTTTGCATCAAATATACTTCTTCGGGGCTTCTTATCTTGAAGACATCAATTTATGAGGAGACAAGATGATCTTTTTACTTTCTAGTCGTATGGTGCTTGACGGTGAATATTCTGTTTTGATGAAGAGGAAAGAAGAACAAAGAGGAAGCAACAAGAACAACACAACAAAGGAAGGGTGAATCATTTTCCCTTATCTATTTTATAAGGGTTTGCAATTTCTTGTTTTCACTGTTAAGGCACCCGACGGAATAAATATACGGCCCGGCACGAACAGGTATATGCGCATGATATACGAACAAATTATAGATAAAAGCAAACATAGAATTCTCACTATGCATCGTCAAATATGTAAAGCTTGGCGCAGATCAACGACACATAATCCACGTGCCCCCCGTTTACGTGCCCTAAATTCTCTCTCGTTTTTTGCCCTGCATCTTTTCAACAAAACTCAAGTGAATCACAGGTACAAGAAGTTAAAAAAGACGCAGATAGCCAAACACGCTCCAACTGATCAGACCGTAGCATGCATGCATGCATGCAACTTACTAATTGAGCAGCAGAGGTAAGTTGAACACCGGTGGCTCGGCGTCGATCCGTGCCATGCACCCGAGACAGAACAGCAGCAGGCGGCAGTAATGGAGCGCGGCCGTATGCAGCTAGCGCTGAAACAGACCTGCACAACTTTTGGAGTATATTAAGAACCACACCCACTGCATCTCAAATTGATTACAAGAGCAATGACTCCTCAACTAAAAAAAAGGTCCTCTTGTTTTTGCGGTAAGGACCTCAGATCTGTATTGAAATTATGGTTCCTTGCCTCCTTGCCAACCTGACAATGACTAGACACGGTTGAGAGGAGAGTTCACAGTTACCAACGGTTAAAACATGCAGCAAAATTTAACAAGGCCTGAACAAGTTGAATAGTTTTTCTACTCGAGTATACAATACTCCCTCCTTACATAATCCCTCCTTTCAAGTTGATAAGGTCCCAACGTATTCTTATATAGCTAATTCGACTAATGGAATGCAAATTGTATACTAAAAAAGTTATATCATTAAAGAATACAACAATTAGAATTTCTAATGGTATGCTGTTGTGATGTGTAATTCATATTACATTTGTCAGACTGTAGACTTAATTAAGGATACATGTGTGTGCCTTCTAAACTAAAAATGAGGGAGTATATCACCCACGTTCTTGGCGTCTTCCGGATAGAGCATCGACAACCAAACTTGGTAAATCCGGCCACTAGACACCGATCGGACCATCCGGACGTGTCCGGGTACAGCGTTGGACGGTCCGTCATTTCGGCTATTGCAGATCCATGCATCTTAAATACTGATCCTTAGATACATAAAATTCATGCATTCATGCACATCGATCATATGATAAAAATTATCTCAGTTCAATAGTTCAAAACAAATAAGAGAAAGCAAGTAGTTCAATAATCTGGACATGCCAAAATGAAATTAAAGTCCAAACGTGCCGGATCACTCGTTGGTTGGCCGGATCATTCTCCGGACCACATCCATGCCACCTGCCCCGATGCCATCCTTGCCTCTTCCACCGCCTAGATCCGGGTCGCAAGCTCTGCCCGAATCTTGCCGCATGCTCCGTTGCTGCCATAGTCGCCCTCGCCACCTCATACTCCCTATGCTTGTTGCTTTCTTCTTCATCTCCAGAAGTGAGTTCTTGCTCATGCAAGATGCTTTTGTCCGTCAACATTGTCTTCGCATCCTCTGCGTCCCAACATTGCAGCCTCTCCTTCTCAAGCTTAATTTGTCCAAATGTCTTGGCCTTCTCGAGCTCCCATTTGATCGCACCTATTTCTTCTCCAACTCAATCTTCTCCCTCTTAATTTCCAGCTTCTTCCCCACCCTCTTTCGGTCCAAATCCATCATCTCCTTGTGCGCATCCAACATGAGCTTGTACCTCCCCTCTTTCTTGTTCCCCCTAATCGAAAAAATGCCCGTCCATATGGAGGACAATTTTGTAGCCGTGGCATCATGGGAGGCCCTTTCCTTCTCCCACTTGTTTCCAATCGCTTTCCGATTATCTTTTGGCATAGTAGCCCTTTCATTATCCACTAAAACATAATCCTTTTCTACATACAACCCAATCGATTGGTGGGATCTAAAGCAATCATTCCCCTTCTTACCAGCCTTGAGATCGACCACAAGTTGTGTTCACTTTGGTTTTGTATTCAATATCACCTAACAATGGATAAAATCAAATGGTGTTCTTTGTTTCTTGATACATAGTGGTAGCCACTACCCTCTAGCCAAAAAATATGTATGAGCATGAGAATGCAACAAAAACAAGCATATGCAAATGATGACAAGATTAAGTAATTTAGCTTACGTGAATTGCCACTCCTAGCCCACTGTGAAGACGACCAAGCACTTATGAATAGTAGGTGACATACTTGTTCAATTCCCCTTGAATGATCCCTTGTCGATGTTGGTGAGATGCATGACACATTACGGTTGGTAATCATGGATACAACTCCACGTATTGCTTTCGTTCATTATATTCCTTCCATATCTTCTCTCAATACTTGATTCCCTTTTTCTCTGTGCCACATATTGGATCCATTGTTGTGGCCAACCAATAATTGACCAAAAGGATGTTCTCAAAAGTTGAGAATGGATAACCTCTACCCTTTGCTATCTTTTCCTTCTGCTTCTTTGTCGCATTAGGATTTGATGTTGTCCCAACTTTGACCAACGGGATTTGATCCCCGAGCTCGTAGTGCATCTGATTCGGATCTTGATTATCATTGATCATGTATGACATGATAAACTCCTAAATGATCATGGTTCCAGCATTTGTCATGTCCAAAATGAACTACCGGCCTATGCTAAACATTGAACATGACATACAGAAACAAGATCATACCGAGTCTTGTTGTGTCATTCCGTCAAACAAGTCTTGGGCAACCCATGCACCACCGTTGCCTCAGCTTGTCCGTGTCTGAACGAGCTGCGTCGAATGACAGGCATCAATCGAGAGACGTCAACTGACGACATCTGCGTGGGCGAAAACCTCTCCGTAATGCCCCAACCAACCATCGGATCCTCCTCTGTCCCGACCTGGTCCGACGGCACGATCCTTGTCGGCATCTACATCGATGGGGTGCGGGTTCCCGAACACGATGGGGGAGGGGCATAGGGGCGGAAGACCGCTCGTCATAGACTGCATCCGCTCCCTGGGACGGGTTCCCTTTGTCACTGCCTTTGTCGACGGTCCCTCCGGGTGATGTTCTCCGGCTTGTATTTCGTCACCGCTAATGGGACACCGATGGATAAGGCGAATGCACCCTCGGTCAGGGCGGTCGGGACGTAAAGGGACGGGCTGGACAACATCTCTGGCGGCGGACTAGCACAGATGGGGAAGATATGGAGCAAGGGTGGCGCTCTGCGAGGGCGAACGCAGGAGGAAGGGGAACGGTTTGGTGGATTTGGTGCAACTTATTATGGGGTAGGACCGTAGGACTGTCGGGTCTAACGTGGCGGACGCGTCCGGTCATGCTTGGGCCTTTGTTGGGACCCCGATCCTAAGACAGATGAATCTAGCCTGTAACACATCACACGACTTTGTGGCCTCACGCACGGTAACCCACGGCTGCCACCTTACCTTGGCCGGGACCGTTTGTGCCTTTTGGCTCACAGATATGAACATGTCGCTAGGATTCACACATCAAAGAACCCGGATCGACATGACTAGTTATAGACCCAAGTGGCACAATCGTACAGGGACAGGCATACATAACCCATCAATGCAGGTGTCGGTCATCAGCGTGTGTAGACGTGTCATAGCAAGCTACAAGGACTCCATTACGCCGTGGGACATAAATGTCATCACTGCACGTAGATAGGTCGTAGCAGGCTACAGGGACTTCATTACACTGCGAGACATTTCCCCGAAGGGACAGACACAACAGCGATACAACATGGCATCACAACAAAAGTCTACAACATAACATTTATTTAGAAGGCTCGAAGGAGCCAACATAGTATAATGTTACAAACAGAAGGGGTCACAAGACCCAACATTCAGATCATACAAACAACAAGCGGAAGTTACATGTCTGAGTACAGACATCTACAAAAGCGGCTAGAAGAGCCTGAAAAGCTACAACGACCCTACCATAGGAACCAGACCTCTGTCTGGGTTACTAAGCTCATCCGTCGATGTCAACGTCAGGAGAACATAGCTGAACACAATTTCTAACTCTGCAAAAATGAAAATAAGCAACAGTGAGTACGAAGGTACTCAGCAAGTCTTAAACTACGACAAAGAACCAACATATCACTACTCTCTCGTCTCCCTACGAGAGAGCACACACGAGCCCACATGTTCACCATCTCAATACACCACTATGGATCCTCTCTCGTCTTCCTACGAGAAGCCATCCATAGCACTCACACTTCTTTGGTGCATTTTAGAGTTTCCACTTAAAGTTGTCTATGAACAATGCAAGTATCCAAGTAGTCCATATCCGCGGACGCGGCTATTCGAATAGATAATTTACCCAGCAGGGGTGTACTTCGTCACACATGCTCCCGCCACTTATAGCCATGTGCACATAAAAGGCACATCGGCAACCTTCAAGCGGAAGCCCAGCGAGGGAGTCGGCCACGGACGTTAACCTTCAACGACTCACGTCCAAAGTAGTCGCCTATCTGAGTTGGAACCCATAATGGAAATCCGACCAAGGTTTCCAACATGGCCTCAAACTTTGCGAGCAGGGCCCCAAGCCGGTCCTGATTGGGCCGTTCATCCACTCCACGGGTCGTGCCACACCTATCAACGTTTCGAACTACTGCGACTCCTGGACTGAGAACAGGGTAGGTTAATAGGCCGAGAGAGCTCGAGTTACAGGAGCCCAATGTGCGGTAGTAGCTAGTCTTGGAACACAAAACGGAACTCAGCTCCTATGAGCGGTTTCAATGAGACAACCCACCATGTACTCCTACATGGCCTCTCATTGCTACCTTTACCAAAACAGGTTCATCACTTAACTCTCATCATCAGGACACATTCATTTCACTCCGGTTCATCTCCCAGATGAATCAGACCTGACACAACTCTAAGCATAGCAAGCATAACAGGGTTATAGCAAGACATGGCTCAAGCATCTACCAGGTATGCTAGGTTGCTTGGTTTAGCTATTTACTGTGACAATGACAGGTCATGCAAAGGAGTGGGTTCGTCTATCGCAACACAGGTAGCATTTGAAACGCATTGTCCTAATGCATTAAAATGAGAGCAAGAGCGAGAGATGGGATTGTATCGAATATGCTCAAGGGGGGGAGGTTGCTTGCCTATATATCAGAAGAACTCAGTTGTTTTTCGATGTCGTCGATAACTACATCTCGCAAGTCTATCAACAAGATCAAACAAGGTACAATTTAAATAAGGCAAATGCTTCACAATGATGCATGATAATAGCATGGCAATATGTTGCTGGTTTGAGCTAATGCATCTATCAACATGTTAAATGAAGATGGTTTGAACACAAGGTTCAAATTCAACTCCATATGAGAAGTGGCCTATTGTGTTTTGAACAAAATGTCCAAGTTTGCCTATTTAGATTGCTCTAACATGTATGAAATGCCACCATTAGATTCATTGGATTTTTCTGATAATTTTTCAGATATAAATTATTTTAATCTGACTTACAGATTATTTTCTATGAATTTTTGAAGTTTTTATTAATTTCTGGAATTTTCTGCTTTATTTTTATTCTAGAAATTAATTATTGCGTCAACATGACGTCATCACGACGTCAGCCGGTCAAAGGTGCTAGGTCAAGGTCAAACCTGATGACCCAGACCCACACGTCACTAACACGGGGCTAATCCCCACGCTGACCGGGGATTTGACCCGAAGTGGGGCCGCTGTCAGCGGCTGGGGGCTAGGTTAGTGGCTAATTTGTCGGGCTAATGACGGCCACGTCGGCGCCCGGCTGAGCGAGGTCGGCAGCGACCAAATCCGTGGCGGAGGACCGCCGGAGATGGCCGGAGACGCGCTAGGGGGCTCGGTTTCATGCGTCGAGAGCATCTACGGGACGCCCACACTCGTCTGCATCCCACTGGACAAGCGGCAGGGCCCGAGGTGGCCTAGAACGACGACGGCGACAAATTGGTCGATGACGAGCTCTCGGCCACGATGGCCTTCGTGGCTAGGGGGCTAAAAGGTCCACGAGGAGAGGGGGAGAGGGACGGCGACCTCACAGGAAGGCTGCAAGGGTGCTCGGCGGGCTCGGGGAGGCCGGAGTGGCGGCGAATCGCCGAGGCGAGCTACCGTGGCCGACAGGGAAGAACGGCGACGGCTGGCTTCGAGGAGCTCCCGGCGGCTTCTGGCTCCACGGGGAGTACCAGCTCGAGGCGGCGGAGCTCAGGGGCGCGGCATGGAGCGAGGGGTGGCCGGAGGCCACGACGGCAGTGAGCGGCGTCGATGACGACACCCGGGCAGAGGAGAGGGGAGAGAGCAGAGGAGAGGGAGAGGAATGACAGGGAGAGAGCGGCAGGGGGGCGCCGTGGCACACCTAGGCGAGGCCAGCAGCAAGCAGGCAGGCAGGAGGTGGTCGGGCGCATGGCCGACCATGCTCGGCTTCCCCTCTACCTACTGGCAGAGGTGGAAGACGACTCTACCCTTGGGCCGGGCCACTTCTGCTACAGGGAGCCCCAGGTAAGCCTCTCCCTTATTTCTTATTTTCTATTTTTCTGACATGTGTGCTGGCTAAATAAAATAGCTAGCCATTTTTCGAATCCTGAAAATTATTATGTGACCTAGACATAGATGATTTATGCCACATAATTAATTTCAAAATTATTTGACATATATTTCATATATAGAAAAATATATATCCAATGCAAGTAGAGTTAATTTAATTCGAAAACCCAATATAAAATATTTCAATGATCCCAAAATATTGGTTGACAATTTTAACTCAAACCAATATTTTATTAGAGAACCAGGAACATTTTCTTGGAATTGTTTGAAGCAATTTTTATAATGCTTATTTGACAAAAATTTAAATTATGAGGCTTGATCGTTCCTCATTTCATCTTCATTTGATAATAAAAATGCATGCATGAATGCACTTGCAATCATAGAGAAACTAGGGTTGTGACAACTTACCCCCACTAAACAAGAATCTCGTCCCGAGATTCAGGAGTAGTCGGGAAGAGTGCATGGTACTCAAGCCGAAGACGATCTTCGCGCTCCCAGGTTGCTTCATCCTTGGAATGGTGCGACCACTGAACCTTCAAAAACTTGATGCCGCTACGTCGAGTGCTGTGCTCGGTTTCATCAAGAAGACGAACAAGATATTCTCAGTATGAGAGATCATCTTGAAGATCAAGCGTTTCGTGGTCTACTTCGCGGATAGGATCCTTTAAGCAACGCCTGAATAGAGAAACGTGGAACACATCTTGAACTTTGGCAAGTTGTGGGGGTAGTTCCAATTGATAGGCAACCTCTCCTTGTTTAGCAAGAATGCGAAAAGGACCAATGTAACAAGGAGCCAATTTGCCTTTGATACCGAAACGATGGGTGCCCTTCAAACGTGACACCCGAAGGAAAGCCTTCTCGTCAACCTCATAACTTACATCCTTATGACGATGTTCATATTGGCTCTTCTGACGAGATTGGGCGGTTTTCAAATTCTCACGAATGATGCGAACTTGCTCTTCTGTATCCTGGATCATATCCAGTCCAAAGAATTTTCTTTCACCGGTTTCTGACCAGTTTAATGGCGTTCGACATCTTTGTCCATACAGAACTTCGAAATGAGCTTTGCCCAGACTAGATTGAAAGCTGTTGTTATAAGAAAATTTGGCGAATGGAAGACATTTCTCCCAGTTTATTCTGAATGAGATAACACAGGCTCTGGGCATATCCTCAAGAATTTGATTGACTCTTTCTACTTGACCACTTGACTGAGGGTGATAAGTTGTGCTAAAGGAGAGATGGGTTCCCATAGCATTCTAGAAACTTTCCGAAAATCGAGAAGTGAAAAGACTTCCACGATCTAAATTGATCTCTAGAGGAACACCATGAAGAGAAACTATTCGAGAAATATACAAATCTGCTACTTGACTAGCAGTTATACTTTCTCGAACTGGAAGGAAATGAGCAACTTTTGAAAGGCGATCGATAACCACGAAGATGGCATCATTCCCTTTCTTAGTCTTTGGAAAGCCGGTGAAGGTATCCATACCGACCTTGTCCCGTTTCCACTCGGGAATAGCCAAGGGCTCAAGGGTGGCGGCAGGCCTTTGATGCTCTACTTTACCGCGACGACAAACATCGCAGTTAGCAATGAATTGAGCGATTTGTCTCTTCATCCGGGTCCACCAAAACCTCTGGCGTAGGTCCTGATACATCTTAGTACTACTGGGATGAATCGTGAGAGGAGATTCATGAGCTTCCTTGAGAATCAGTTCTCGAAGTTGTTGATTTTTGGGAACCACCAAGCGGTCCTCAAATAAAAGAACACATTGATCATTTACCGAGAAAGAACAAGCAACTCCCTTGGTGATGTTGCTCTTGATACGACAAATTCCCGTATCCTGCTTCTGGGCAGCTATGATCTGATCCTCAAGAGTTGTTTTCGCCACCAAGGTAGAAAGGAATCCCCGAGGAACAATGTGAAGATTTAACTTACGAAATTTCTCGTGGAGAAGTGGTTGACTTTGTAGCAACAAGAGGTTGTTACAATAGGATTTATGACTTAGTGCATCATCCATGACATTGGCTTTGCCTGGGGTGTAAGATATTCCTAAGTCGTAGTCCGTAATCAACTCAATCCACTGTCTTTGCCTGAGATTCAAATCCGGTTGAGGTGAATATATATTTGAGACTCTGGTGATCACTAAATATTTCACAACGATTACCCAGAAGGTAATGTCGCCAAGTGACTAGTGCATGGACTACTGCGGCAAGTTCAGATCGTGTGTTGGATAATTTTCCTCATGTGGACGCAACTATCGAGATGCGTAGGCAATCACATGACGATCTTGCACAAGAATGCAACCTAGACCTTGTCATGAAGCATCACAGTAGATAACAAAGTCCTTTGCGAAATCTGGGGGTACAAGTACCGGGGCAGTAGTCAGTCGTCTTTTCAACTCCTGAAACTTTCCTCACGTTTTGGAGTCCACTCGAACTTCTTATCTTTCTTGAGGAGTTCAGTTAGATGTTTGGCAACTTTGGGGAAGTTCTCAACGAAGCGGCGACAATAGCTCGCTAAGCCAAGGAAACTCCTAACTTGCTTCACCGATTCAGGTTGAGTCCAATCAAGGACAGTTTGAACTCTCTCAGAATAGATAGCAATAGCTTTCGCAGAGATTACGTGACCGAGATAGGTCACTTCTGGCAACCAGAATTCGCACTTGGAGAATTTGGCGTAAAGGCGGTGCTCTCGGAGTTTCATCAATACCATCCTAAGATGCTCATCATGTTCTTCTTCGTTCTTCGAGTATCTGAGGATATCATCAAGGTAAACCACCACAAATTTGTCCAAATACTCCATGAAGATCAAATTCATTAAGAGGGAGAAAGTGGCTGCGTCATTGGTTAGACCGAAGGACATGACGGTGTACTCGTATTGGCCATAACGAGTGACAAAAGCCGTCTTTGGAATGTCCCCATTCCTGATTTTGATTGATAACCTAATCTCAAATCCATCTTGGAAAAGTCTGTGGATCCAGTAAGCTGATCATACAGATCATTGATCCTGGGGAGCGGATATTTGTTCTTTATTGTGACCAGATTAACCAGACGATAATCGACAACCATCTAGTCCATACCATCCTTCTTCTTGATGAAGAGGCCAGGACAAGCCCATGGAGAAGAACTAGGACGGATGAAACCTTTCTTCAAAGATACATCGAGTTGGGTCTTAAGCTCAGCTAGCTCTTGGGGAGACATCTTATAGGGCCTTCTAGCAATTGGAGCGGTTCCTGGAACAAGTTCTATGACAAACTCTACTTCTCTATCAGGTGGAACACCTAACAATTCTTATAGAAACACATCCGGAAAGTCACGGACTACCGAAATGTTTTCAAGGTCTTGAAGAGGATTGGCATTGAGGGAATAAATCATGCCCTCTGGGATGTGGTTTTGGATATTGACTATCTAGCCAGAAGGATGGGTAAGCTGAACAGACCTAGACAAACAATCAATTTTGGCATCATGAGCATCTAGTCCATCCCCAAAATGATGTTGATATCTGAAGTTTTAAGGGCTATCAGAGATGCAAGAAATACTAAACCATCAACAAGGATTTGGTTCCCATGGCTTACTACATTGGTTTGGCATTTGGAACCTAGACTTTGAATTACTAGTGGAGAGGGCATAACCTCGAAAGCAATGTTATGCAAAGAGGCATAACATTCAGAGATGAAGGAGTGGGATGCTCCTGAGTCAAACAAAATTGAAGCTGGTTGAGAACTGACAAGAAGCGTCTTAAGCATGACATTAGCATCATCTTCAGCTTCTTTTGCAGTTACATGGTGCACACATCCACGAGTATAAACAACTGACCTGACATTGGGCTTCTTGGTTGGCAAATTGCAATGAACATCACGACTTGTTGAAGAAGGTGGAACATTTGCTTGCAAAGGGCAATTCTTCGAGTAATGTCCAGGCTGACTGCACTTGAAGCATGCACCATGAATGGGACGTGGATCCGGGTTGAGCACTCAGTTGATGAGGTTCTTCTGGGGAGCACGTGGCATCGGTAGACGAGGCGCCACATAGGATGGCCTCGGTGCATACCTCGGAGGAAGAGCGGTATTCGGGATCCATATCCTAAGCTTCTGGGATGTAGACGTTGAAGATCATCCAACATCACAGCTGTGCTTGCGAGATTCCTCGTAGGTCATCCTGCTCGTCTCTGCTTGGATTGCTTTGTTCACAAGAACTTGGAAGCTAACGAACTCATGCATACTGAGGTCATGACAGAGCGTTGGGTTAAGGCCTTTCCTGAACCTTGCTTGCTTCTTGGCATCTGTGGATACTTTTTCTCGGGCATAGCGCGCGAGGCATTCAAATTCACGGCTATAGGCATCCACATCCATCTTGCCTTGGGTCAGAACACATAAGTCTTCTTGCTTACAATCTAGCAGGGCCTGTGGAGTATGATGCTTGCAAAAAGCCTCACAAAATTCCTTCCAGGATGTAGCTTGGCCTGCAGGATGCATGGCCTCGAAATTCTCCCACCATAAACTAGCAGAACCTTCAAGGTGATATGCGGCATAAGTGACCTTGTCTCCTTCAGCCACGTTTGCATAACGCAACTTGTTGTTGATACTTCGGAGCCAATCATCTATGTCTAGTGGATCAATGGAGTGATGGGAGGTGGGCGGATGCAAGTTGATGAAGTCTCTGATGGATACTACCTCATTGCGACGATGCGTTGTATTCTGCTTGATGTGCTCCAACAAACGGTTGGTGGCACACTTGTTCCTCTCAACTTCTAGCATGACCTTCGTCAACAAAGACGGGTTGGGAGGATCTTCTTCCTCCCTACCATCTCCATGGTTCTTTTTGGGGATATAACCCCACGGTGAGACCCAGCCGAGGGGCTCCGGTTCAAACTAGGCAGCTATTACACCAGCCCAAGAGTGGGATGTGCAGACTTAAGCCCAAGACGTTTGGCGGATTGACAAGATGGGCCAGAACGTGGCCCGGACAAAGAAGACGCGGGCGAGTGAGCCGCCCGAAGACAACTTGGTTAGGAAGGCAAGATAAGGTAGAGATAGACTCAAACACGTAGTGAGAGTCGGTTACAACTTGTATGACCCGTGGTCTTGACCTCCTATATAAAGGCGTGACCCGGGGCGACTTAGAGATCAGACTATTGAGAACTAGGTCAAGCAATAGCTCCCTTGTAATCGATACACCAAGCAATATAAACACAAGCATGACGTAGGCTGTTACCTTAACTTGAGGGGCCAAACCTTGGTAAACCCATGTCTTTCGTCCCAATAACCCCTTTGAGTCCATCACCTTAGCGATGGCCTCGAATCCAAGTCCATTCACCCGGACATCTGCCATGATAAAACCACGACAGTTGGCGCCCACCGTGGGGCTCGTGCTCGGTGGTGTTGAGTTCTCAAAGGGATCTCTCCCAAGGCTCGAGGGGTACGTGGTCGACAGGATGAACAAGAGTCGCCGTGGCCGGCTCTACATCGACGACGCCGGCTGGGGTCTTGATGCCGGCTCTGTCGAATATGGATTTCGGGTTCCCTTTGGTGGGATCCATGTCTTCATCGGCAGGATCGACGAATCTACGCTTGGGCCGGACATCTGCACTAGCATCGTCGTGCCGGCTCGGCACGCGCATCCCGCCCGTGATGTGCGACCCACCTGTGTTAACCCGGGCCGAAAGCACGTCTTCATGGGCTTCACTCAAGGTATGGATCTTGAAGCTTCTGCATCGCAGGAGACTCTTGTTTGTTCAGAGGACGGATCTTCGAGCGGGGAAGCAGAGTCGATCTACCAGCTTCACAACGGTGGGCTCGGGGGCTACGACGAGCTTTACCCTCAGTCGGAGCGTTCCGAGCCGGACGACTTCGGGCTACCGGTTCATGCGACTATGTTCATGACGGGATTGGCCCCAGGTGCGAGCAACACTACAACCGGAGCAGCAACCTCGGGGGCTGACCCGCCATCGCCGGCTCAAGTTCTTCTGGAGCTGATGAACGAGCTCGCAGCCCTGATGGCCACTGAAGTCACGCCAGATAATCAAGCCACTCGGAACTTGGAGATTGTGAGACTCAAGGACCGAATGGCGGAGGAGCAATAGAGGATAGCTGAGCTAAAAGTTCAGATGGAGGCAGAGGTAGAATGCATTAAGACGGATGCCTTCCGCCTTGGGCTAGAAGAACAATCAACGGTTGTGGTGCATCGGATGAGGCATCAATCCCACTTACCAGAACATTATGAGGCTAGGAATCTCTTCAATATGCCAGGAATGGGATGGGCAACGGATACACCTGGAAGTCAACCAGCGGCTCGACCGCAGCTTAACCCGCCCTGACAAAACCAGGCCTCACCAGTGGTCTTTCCAACGCCGGTGGGTCATTATTCCAACCCGGCAAAGAACATGGTGGCCGCGTCCACCCGTCTTGAAACAATCCCTATCCTAGATGAGGCACCTTTTGCAGAAGAGGTACAGAACGCCATTGGATAGCTTCAGACGATAATGGCCCAGCAGGAGAAATATGCTTACAGCCGGAGCTGCATTCATTCAACCCCCCTCCCCAGCCACAGCTTTAGCCGATGCTATGAATCGCCGGCGGTCTCCAGCAGCGATCGGCACAGAGGGCCTCTAGGGGATGATCAGTCGGGTCTAGATCCACAAGCACTCATAAACCAGGCGAGAAACCAGCAAGAGGCGGCCGCTTTGGCCACGGCGGCTCACCAAGAGCCCGCACCCTCCTTATCAGTAGGAGTGGGAGTGATCACCAGGGCCGTGGGAGTGCCATGCTTAGCACCGGCTTTGCAGAGTGAGCGGTTGCCAAAGGATTTCAGTGGACCTCGCAAGGTCCCGAATTACACTGCTGACTTACCTCTGGAGGCCTGGATCGAAAGTTATGAGCTGGCTATGGAGATGTTGGATGTCAGTGAGGCGATGTGTGCTAAGTACTTCATAATGATGCTTGAAGGTCCGGCTCGCAAGTGGTTAAAGGGTTTGCCACCCAATACCATCAATTCATGGGCCGAATTGAGGGCAAGGTTTGTCAAAAACTTTCAAGGGACTTGCAAACAACCTATGACTATTGTGGATCCCAATCATTGTGTCCAGCGGGAGAATGAGTCGGCTCATCATTGGGTCCAACGGGTGTCGACCATCATCCACTCATCTGAACAGATCACGACGGCTCAAGCGGTGCTGATCCTAGAAAAAAACTGTCACTTCGTCCCTTTGAAGCAAAAGCTCAGCCGACTCAAGCGTACATGTCAGGACATGGGAGATCTCATGGCGGCTCTCACAAAGTATGCTGACTCTGATAACACGAAGGATCCAGGCTCTAATGAGGAGAAGTCCGGCCAAGTTAAGAGGAACAACCAGGGCATGGGTGCGGCAAACAATGGTAACCAGAGCAAACAGAAAAACACAGATGGCGCGTCAGAACTGGTGGCCAATGCGAGCACCAGCCAGAATGATTCCAAGGGCAATGGGAAGTTCAGACCGCCTTTTAAAAAAAATAGGACTCCTTTCAATTTGGAGGAAATGCTCAAAAAAACCTGTAAAGAGCACAACCGGCCCGATAAACCTACGGCGCACACATGGGGTGATTGCCATATCATGCAGAAGTTCAGGAATTACAGCATGCAGCAACACAACAACCATGGTGGTGGTCCGCCCGGTGGCTCAGGACTAGGTGGGTCAGGAGCCGGATTTGGATCTGGCGGCTCAGGGCCCGGTCATCATAGTCAGGCAATCAAGGAGGACATCCTCAACACTCTGGTAACAACAATCAACAACAACATAATCAATCTGGGTATCAGAGTAATCCAAAGCAGCTCAGTTTGGGCCAGTATCATGTTTTTACGACCAGCCTTAACAAGCGGGATCGGAAATTGCGCAAGCGAGTGGTTAACGCAGTTGCGTCGGCTTTGCCGCAATACCTGAAGTGGTCTGAGTATGACATAACATGGAGCCGAGAGGATCACCCGCCATGTGTTGATGACCCGGGGCAGCTAGCCTTGCCAGTTGGCCCCCAAGTGGGAGGATATATGGTGAATAAGGTACTTATGGATGGTGGCAGCAGCATCAACATCCTGTATTATGATACCTTCCGGCGGATGAAGCTGCTTGATAAAGACCTTAAGCCCTCATCAACCATTTTTCATGGTGTGGTACCGGGAAAGTCAACTTACCCAGTGGGCAGGATTTCTTTAGAAGTTTCCTTTGGTGACGAATACAAGTACAGGGTGGAGTCCTTGTGGTTTGAAGTGGTCAAGATCAAGAGCCCTTATCATGCATTGTTTGGGCGGCCAGCTTATGCTAAGTTCATGGCTAGGCCCTGTTATGTCTACTTACATCTCAAGATGCCCGGGTTAAAAGGCACGATTACTGTTCATGGTGATCGGAATACGGCTATTGAGTGCGAAGAAGGGGACGCGGCTTACGCGGAATCTAGTTGTGCTGAGGCAGAACTCAAGTTCTATAAGGAAAATGTTGATCCGGACGATATGACCCCGCTGAAGAAGCCTACCACAGAGGTTGAGCCGCCCCTTAAATTCTCGGCGGATGATACAAAGACGGTCGATTTTACACCGGGTGACTCATCCAAACAGATCATTATTGGGGATAACATGGATCCCAAATAGGAAAGCGCGCTCATCGAATTCATCCGTGAGAATCGGGACATCTTTGCATGGAAACCTTCTGACATGCCGGGTGTGCCGAGAGAGTTCGTTGAGCATAACCTGAATGTGGATCCTAAGTTTAAACCTGTCAAGCAATTTCTATAGTGGTTTAATGAGGAGAGACGCAAGGCCATTGGGGAAGAGGTCGCCCAGCTCTTAGCGGCGGGTTTCATCGTCGAGGTTTTTCACCCGGAGTGGCTTGCTAACCCAGTGCTTGTGCTCAAGAAGAATGGCACATGGCGTATGTGTGTGGATTATATGGATCTTAACATGGCTTGTCCGGCTGATCCTTTTGCTCTCCCTCATATTGATCAAATCATTGATGCTACGGCGGGTTGCGAAAGTTTATGCTTCCTGGACGCTTATTCGGGATATCATCAGATCAAGATGGGAGTTAAGGACCAAGAGAAGATGGCTTTCATCATGCCTTTTGGAGCCTTCTGCTATGTGTCTATGCCTTTTGGGCTCAAGAGTGCCCAGGTGACTTATCAGCGCTATGTGCAGAATTATCTTCACAATCAGATTGGACGCAACGTTCATGCTTATGTGGATGATATTGTGATCAAGTCAAGGAAGAAGGAGACCCTGCTTGATGACTTAAAGGAAATGTTTGACAATCTGCGGATCTATAAGATGATGCTTAACCCGGCAAAGTGTCTTTTTGGTGTTCCGGCTGGCAAGCTCTTGGGATTTCTAGTTTCTGAGTGTGGTATCGAAGCTAACCCAGATAAAATCAAGGCTATCACCTCCCAGGCTGAGCCGGCTTGTATTAATGATGTTCAACGCCTGGCAGGGCAGATCGCCGCATTGAGCCGGTTTATAAGCCTCCTTGGTGAGAAAGCCATCCCTCTATGTCAAATGATGAAAAAGACAAACAATTTTGTCTGGAGTGCGGTGGCGGTTGAAGCGTTTGAGGCGCTCAAGAAGTAACTCACTGAGCCGCCAGTTTTAGCTGCTCCGGCTGAGAAAGAGACCTTGCTCCTATATGTGGCAGCTAACAACCAGGCTGTCACCGCTGCAATTGTGGTCGAGCGCAAGAAAGCAAGGAAAGAGTGTCCGGTTCAGAGGCCGGTTTATTATACCAGTGAGGTCCTTACATAGTCCAAGCAGAGGTATCCACATTGGCAAAAGCTAGTGTATGGGGTGTTCATGGCCAACCGCAAGTTAAAGCGTTACTTCTTAGGGCACCAGATCACTGTCGTCAGTTCTGCTCCGTTGGGGGACATAATTCAAAACAGAGAAGCCACTGGTAGGATTTCTAAGTGGGCATTAGAGCTGGGACCTCTCAATCTGAAATACGTACGGCTATCAAGTCTCAAGCCCTTGTGGATTTCATAAACAACTGGACAGAGTGTCATGCGCCTGAAGAAAAGCCGGATAACACATACTGGACAATACACTTTGATGGATCCAAGCATCTGGAAGGATCAGGGGCAGGAGTTGTGTTAACATCTCCCAAGGGTGATAAGTTCTATTATGTGCTCCGGCTGATGTTCCCTTGCACTAATAATGCGGCTGAATATGAATCCCTGCTTCATGGCCTCATGGTAGCTAAGGAGATGAATTTAAGCCGGGTAAGGTGCTTTGGCGACTCATACCTTGTGGCTCACCAAGTTTTAGGTACCTGGGATTCCAGGGTTCCATGGATGATGGCTTACCGTCAAGCAGTGGATGTCATTGCTCGTCATTTCAAGGGTTATCAGGTGGATCACATTGATCGTCGCAGGAATCAGGCGGCTGATGCCCTATCAAGGTTAGGCTCTCAGCGAAAGCAGGTGCTGCCCAATATCTCTCTGGACATCCTGCATCACCTAACTGTAAAATTACCCTCAGAGGAAGATTTGGCTGTTCCTGACCCGGAGGGACAATTGGTGGAGGCTCTACATGCTATTCCGGATTGGACTGTGCCTTACTTGGCGTATTTGACTTGGGGTGAGTTACCTGATAATGAAAATCTGGCCAGACAGATCACCTGGCGGTCTAAGTCCATGACAATAGTTAATGGTGAGTTGCACAAGTGCAACGTCACCGGGGTGTTTCAACGTTGTGTCTCACCAGAGGAGGGTAAGGAAATCTTGAATGAAATTCATGCTGGAGATTGCGCACATAACGCTGGCTCAAAATCTCTGGTCGCCAAGGCTTTCCGGCATGGTTTCTTCTGGTTGACAGCTCACAAGGATGCCGAGGATCTAGTCCGCAAGTGCGACGGGTGTCAAAAGTTTGGCCGGCGTGCTCATGTTCCGTCTCAAGAATTGCGCATGATACCAATTACTTGGCCGTTTGCAGTTTGGGGGCTCGATATGGTCGGTCCTTTCAAGAGATCCAAGGCGCACCTCTTGGTGTCAGTTGATAAGTTCACCAAATGGGTAGAGGCTGAGCCATCCAGCAAGTGTGACGTGGCTACGGCGGTTCAGTTTATCAAAAAACTGATCTACTGTTTTGGTTACCCACACAGCATCATCACGAACAATGGCACAAACTTGTCCAAGGGGGTTATGAAAAAATTATGCGACCTGGAACACATCCGACTTGATGTTTCTAAGGTTGCTCATCCACAGTCCAATGGTCAGGTGGAGCGTGCTAACCAAGAAATCTTGAGAGGTATCAAGCCCCGGCTTATGGTTCCTTTATAGCGGACGCTGGGGTGTTGGTTGGAAGAGTTGATGTGTGTCTTATGGAGCAATAGAACTACCCCCAACAGATCCACATGTTATACACCCTTCTTCATGGTTTACGGTGCAGAGGCCGTGTTACCAAGTGACATCTGGCACGATTCGCCACGAGTGGCGGCTTACGTTGAGACGGACAATGAGACGGCACGTCAAGACATGTTGGATGCTTTGGCGGAGGAACGAGAACTGGTGGCTGCTCGTTCGGCGATCTATCAGCAAGACCTGCGTCGCTATCATAGCCGCAGAGTTAAGACCCGGACGTTTCAAGAAGGCGACTTAGTGTTATGGCTGATTCAAGACCAGACAAATATGCATAAGTTATCTCCTCCATGGGAAGGACCTTTCGTGGTCAGCAGAAATCTCAAGAAGAGGTCGTATTATCTCATTGACATCCGGGACGACTCAGATACCTCGGGGCAGGAGACCCGCCGACTGTGGAACATAGCGCATCTGTGGCCTTATTATACCTGCGTTGTTGAGACTCGACATTTTACACTATCATTGTACATATCATATTTATATATGAATAAAGTAGCATCCCTGCAAGCTGGGGCCTCTGCCATTTCCCATATCTTCATACATGCAAGAAAGATCCAAAACATGGTTGTCGAAGGGGGCTTCCCACCTCCGGGTGTAGCTTATCTAATCCTAACAACCGACTTTTAAGCCAAAAATTGTTGACAAGTCAACATAGCTGTCAAAGGGGGACTTCCCACCTCCGGGTGTAGCTTATCTAATCCTAACAGCCGGCTCTTAAGCCAAAAAGAGTTGACAAATCAACTTGGTTGTCGAAGGGGGCTTCCCACCTCCGGGTGTAGCTTATCCAATCCTAACAACTGGCTCTTAGCCAAAAAATGTTGACAAGTCAACATAGATATCGAAGGGGGCTTCCCACCTCTGGGTGTAGCTTATCTAACCCTAACAGCCGGCTCTTAAGCCAAAAAAAGTTGACAAGTCAACTTGGTTGTTGAAGGGGGATTCCCACCCTCCGGGTGTAGCTTATCTAGCCCTAACAACCAGCTCTTAAGCCAAAAATGTTGACAAGTCAACATAGCCGTCAAGGGGGGCTTCCCACCCTACGGGTGTAGCTTATCAAACCCTATTGGCCGGCTCTTAATCCAAACACTTGACTCCGTCAACATGTTAGGAAGATACAACATCTTTGGGTTACGCTTTTAAGCCGCCCTCCTAACGATATAAGGATACATCTATTCTTGCAGGAAACTAAGCTGCCAAGAGCCGGTAAATCATGCAATGAGAAGCACAAGGAAGATGGCATATATATGTTAAGCCGGACTGTTTCATATGTGCACGATGGCACAATTCAAGCAAAGGCAAAGTTGCTACTAGTCTATTACATATGCTCTTTGTGGAGCCCAAAAATATCTTAAAGTTTTTTAGACCTCTCATGGCGGGTCACAAAGAGCCGGCTATCAATAGGCGTTCACAGCGCGATCAGCTGGCCGGCGGGTCACCCTGCTCCGAGTCTTTGACTGCCTTGATCTGAAGATTTTCCAAGTCTTAGTTGTAGTTGATTAAAGCCGCAAAGGTTCCTTCTTCAAAGAAGGGGGATGGGTCAACTTCAAAGGCAAAAATATTCTTCCTGCGGGCAGGCGTCAGATCCATGGACTCAAAGAGAGGGCCGCGGATTCTTTCTGGTCAGCGTTGTAAGCCGCCTGGTATGTCTCCAGGTTGACTTCTTCTGCTAACACGGAGGCAAGGACTTTGGAAGCCTTTACACACCGTGCATAGTCAGCCTCTGTAAACTCGGAGCCATCATGTTTTTGGAAGGAAACCCGTCCATCATATCAGCCGGAGTTAATTCTGGAGCAAAAGCCAATGCGCAGCCTATGGCTACGATCGCCCCCTGACGGGCGACTTATCTCTTCAATTCTACAATGTGCTTTCGCAGCGTCGAAAGAAGCTCTAAGACCCCTTTGATAGTTGAAGGGGTTTTATCGTTGTACAGTATAGCCTTGATTGTACACACAACACCGCAATAAAGTTGTTGTGTCAGATTATACATGGCCTTCAGGGGCAGCAAGATGTCGGAGGCAAGTTGGCGGTTCCTAGGACCTGCATAAGATTGATGCCTCGTTATGAGTCGCCAGCAAAAGTACAATACACAAATTGAGTTAAGTTATCAAATACTTACCAAAGATGGCGACTGTCATCTTCTTGATGTGGCGCTTCAAGGACTGCAGTTCATAAGACATGATCATAAGCCATTGATCAGCATCATCCGCCTGTTTAGTCAGGGTGGCTTGTTCAGTCTTAGCAGATTCCTTGAAGGTTGCAAAGTTGACCTAAATCTTGGTCAGTTCTTCAGAAAGGAGCTGACATTTTTCATCAGCTTCACTTTGGGCGGCCTACTGCATGGCCAGATTATTTTTTAAGCTAGACACTTCTCACCCGGCTTCGTTTAAAGCTTCCTGCGACATATCAAAGTATGGAATGAGCCGGCAGGAGGCAAAGTTTAAAAAACTTAGCAAGTCTCAAACAGATTGCAAGCAATATGTATGACACTTGGGGGCTAATGTCTATTTGATCTCCTAGATTAAAGGCAGTTCCGGATCATATTTATCAAGTTAACCCGGAACTTGGGGGCTACATACTAGCTTTTCAGGCTGTTCAGAATGAAAGTCCCGACTCAACTTTGACAAGATTGAGCCGGCCCTTGGGGGCTACAGTTGGCTCTGTTAGCTATTCTCAATAAAGTCCCAACTCAACTTTGATAAGATTGAGCCAGCACTTTGGGGCTACAATTGGCTCTGTTACCTATTCCCAATAAAGTCCCAACTCAACTTTGATAAGATAGAGCCAACACTTGGGGGCTACAATTGGTTCTATTACCTATCTTTTATAAAGCTCCGGATCAATGATTATCAACCTTGAGCCAGCCCTTGGGGGCTAACAACAATGATTTGAGATTACCTCTAGGTAAGTTGTGGCCTACGGGCTAAATATTTCTACTTCTACCAAGATTGAAGACCCGGGTTATCATCAGCCAATATTAACCCGGTTCTTGGGGTCGACGTAAGGGTATAAGGAGAGTAAAGAATACTTCATATTTCTTCTTCATTAAATTAACAAGCTTGAGCTCTAGGTCCCGGCTTGTGGACAGTCGGCTCATATAGCCAGCATGAAGTTCGTCAGCTATCATCTTCTCAAGGGCGGGGAGCTCAAAATCCAGCTTCTTGGAGGCCTCAATTGTCTCACTATGCTTTGTCAGCACATGAGGCGGAGGAGAGTGGAAGACAGCACCGGTAATCAGGACGTCCAGAGTAGTGGTGTCATCAGCAGCCTTGGCAGGGCTCGGCGACTTGGAATGGTCCTTCTGAGGACTCTCTCGAATAATATCGTTAGCTGTCGGCTCTGCAGAAGTCACCGAGGGATTTACATCTGGCATAGGAGCATCCGGCTTGGCAAGCTCCGGTTCTTGAGCAGTAGGGACAGGGGAGGACTTGTTGGTCTTCCTTCACTTGGCTTGAGCCCTGGAAAAGCATAAAAGTTAGAGCCCAAGGTTTACAACCTCCAAAGACTCGGATGTAAGGCTTGAAAACACGTACAGCGGATTAATCTTTGGAGGCGGCAGAGCAGTGGCCGTAGAGTCGCCAGACGAAGGCGATGATCCCTAAAAAGCAGTTCAGATAATGTAAAGCAATGTTGGAATTACAAAGGAAGAGCTAGTAAAATCAAGTATAGAAGAAATACATACCTCCACGGGACGCTTCTTCTGAGCCGGGGAGTTAGGTAACCCGGACATGAGATTGGTAGAGCCGGCGCTCCGAGTCTGGCGTCGGTCGGCTTGCTATTGCTTTTTCAAAAGAAATTGGGGGTCCAAGTAAGCAAGAGGATGAGAAAGGGGAACTTTTCGAACGACCTGCTGTATCTTCTGGGGTACAAAGTACTCTGAGTCGGACGAAACATAAGTTACCTCAGTGGCGTTGGCAAGGCTGGTCTCTGTCTCGTCCTGTGAATGGTTATTGTCAATAAGGTAAATAAAGAGGTGGAAAAAATAGTCAAAGTTATACCTCTGAGCCGTCTGATTCTGGCGGTTCAAACCATTCTTCCTAAGGAGTGGTCTTCTTCATCTTCTTGGCCACGGCCTTCTTCTTGGTTTTCTTTAGAGGAGGAACATATTTCTTCTTCCAGAAGTCGGAGTCAGCCTGAAAAGATAAGCCGACAAGTAGTGAGGGGATTGCCAAGACATAGCTAATAAAGAGAAGAGACTATAAAGAGTTGCCTTACATCTGGGGCCGGGTTAGTGACACAGAAAGGTGCCAGCCCAATGGCACTGCAAGCGCTTGAAGTTTCATGGACAAGACTCCGGATGACAATTGTAATGTCATCTTCGGTTAACGTTGTCTGGCTGAAGCAGAGGGAATCATCATACTAGCCCGGATATTCGCACATAATCCTCCAAGAGATCCAGCAGCGGATCAAATCCAATCCCGTCAGTCCGTTGGCCATAAGGGCTTTAATCCTGGCGTGAGCCGGTTCGTGCTTCACCCGTTCAGCAGTTCACAGCCGGCCAGGAAGCTCAGAGGTCGTCTTGAGCCGGGATGGGCGGTAACCCGACAGGGGATGCTCACCCTCTGGGGCGGTTTCTTTACAGTAGAACCAAGTCTTGTTCCAATCTTTCGGATGACTCGGCATCTAAACAGCCGGAAAGGTTATGTCCCGGCGCCTCTGAATTGAAATCCCACCGAGTTCTAAGCTTGGGTCGGCCTTCCCTTCTGTCTGGCGGTTTGCATAAAAAAAGTCACAAAAGAGACCAACGGACAGCTCCGTTTGTAGGTAGACTTTGTTGAGCACTTGGAAGTTGCATATGTTGGAAACAGAATTGGGGCGAGGTCTTGAGGGCACAGCTTGTAAAAGTGAAGAACATCCCGAATGAATTTTGAGCCGGGGGGTACAAACCCACATTCGATATGATCAGAAAATGCAACTACTTCGCCCTCCTCAGGAACAGGCTTCAGTTCATTACCCGGAACCCGCCAATGGATGACATCTTTGGCGGGAAGGGTGCCCGTGTGTACAAAGTCCATTAGGAACTCTTCAGTGATGCAATAGCCGATCCAATTGCATGAGTTGGATGCACGAGACATGGCGGCGGCTCAAAATTGCTTAAGGTAAAAATGTACAGCGAGTCAAGGAATGTCAGACGTCTACGGGCGGTTAGAAGCTTAAGATTTTAAGATTAAGCCGGCAGGATCCAGTTGGTGAGAGCCGGAATTACATGGCGGGTCAAGTTTATGAGAAGACAAGGCAAAATTTGGCTAAGTGTAGAAAACAGGTTTCACAAAGTATCTTTGAGATTACGGCTCTACAAATCAGAGGGAAATGGTTTTATTTCAAACGTAGAGACGAACTATCGAAACGACGAAAGTTTGAAAACGACAGGCAGAACCGTTACCGATCTGCGCTGTGCTACTATCAGTTTTCTACAGAGCGCTGCATTGGGGACATAATATCATTGAGTTCTTATGGACTAAGCATGGCCGGCATTGGAGAGAAGCCTGCATTCAAAAGCAGCGGAAGAACTCCGTGAAACCCTACCGAAATGTCTGCGGATCTAGGAGAGGAAAGACTCACCGGAGATGGCGTGACGGATGCGGGGAGAGCTCTGGAACAAATAGGTTGATGCAGCGGCCTCGACGACGACAGTGTGAAGACGGCACCAGAGCGGGGTGTGCTAGAGCGGCGGCGTCGGAGGAAAAAGACGAAGAGCGAGCGGGGAGGAAAACAAATGCCACCCCCTCGCGGTCCTATTTAATAGGCAAGGGTGGAAACAGGCGTGAAAATCCAGGCGGCGGATATCATTTGACCGAGGCGGACGCCTCGATTCCTGGACCGTCCATTTAATAAGGGAAATATTCGTTGCGGACATCAGAGGATCTTTCTGACAGATTTGACATGACGTCACGGCGGGTCATGCCTTTCAGGTGACATAAGGTAGACTCGTCGACGATTGAGAAGGAGGCCGAAGTGAGCAAGCTCAAATCCACCTGGGGCCTAATTTTGGGGATGTAACCCCATGGTGAGACCCGCCCCAGGGGCTCTGGGTCAAACTAGGCGGCTCGTACACCAGCCCAAGAGTGCGTTGTGAAGACTTAAGCCCAAGACGTTTGGCGGCTTGACAAGATGGGCCGGAACGTGGCCCGGACAGAGAAGACCTGGACGAGTGAGCCGCCCGGAGACAACTTGGTTAGGAAGGCAAGATAAGGTAGAGATAGACTCAGACACGTAGTGAGAGTCGGTTACAACTTGTATGACCCATGGTCTTGACCTCCTATATAAAGGCGAGACCCGGGGCGACTTAGAGATCAGACAATCGAGAACTAGGTCAAGCAATAGCTCCCTTGTAATTGATACACCAAGCAATATAAACACAAGCAGGACATAGGCTATTACCTCGACTTGAGGGGCAGAACCTGGGTAAACCCATGACTTTCGTCCCAATCAAACCCTTTGAGTCCATCACCTTAGTGATGGCCTCGAATCCAAGTCCGTTCACCCGGACATCTGCTGTGATAAAACCATGATAGTTCTTACTATGAACAATAGATCTCCGATGACTGGCGGCATCCTGAAGGAAACAGCCAGGGTTCAGAAACAAGGGAGAATACTAACACATAAAGAATCCTAGGTGAACTCGGGCAGCATAACGGCTGTACGGGCATGAAATATGAGGCAACCTGCACAAGATTTGGCCAGCATCACATCTCAAAATCATGGTTCAAGGCACAGGGAGAACATAGGCATCACTTTTCATAACTCTGATGGGACAAAACTTGTCAAACAACCATTCTATGAGTCTGTGGTCTAGTAACTCGTCATCCTAGCAGTTAGGTAGAGGAGCCTAGTTCTTAATCCCTGTAGAAAGGAGGAGAGTGACCCAGAATAGAGTAACTGGAGGAAAGGAGTAAAAAGAGCCTTACGTTCCCTTCCACAATCAATTCCCTTATATATAACTAAAGCATTTCTAGACTCAACATTGACCAGTTTGGCTTCGTAAACCTACAGGCAGTTCAGCTCAGATACCAACGTTGTCGGGACCCCGATCCTAAGACATATGAATCCAACCTGTAACACATCACACCACTTTGCGGCCTCACGCACGGTAACCCAACGGCTGCCACCTTACCTTGGCCGGGACCGTTTGCGCCTTTTGGCTCATGGATATGAACATGTCGCTAACATTCACACATCAAAGAACCCGGGTCGACATGACTAGTTATAGACCCAAGTGGCACAACCGTACAGGGATAGCCATACGTAACCCAGCAATGCAGGTGTCGGTCATTAGCGTGCGTAGACGTGTCATAGCAAGCTACAAGAACTCCATTATGCCGTGGGATATAAATGTCATCACTACACGTAGACGAGTCGTAGCAGGCTACAGGTGTTGGAAATATGCCCTAGAGGCAATGATAAATTAGTTATTATCATATTTCCTTGTTCATGATAATCGTTTATTATCCATGCTATAATTGTATTGATCGGAGACTTAGATGCATGTGTGGATACATAGACAAAACCATGTCCCTAGTATGCCTCTAATAGACTAGCTCGTTGATCAAAAGATGGTTAAGGTTTCTTAGCCATGGACATGAGATGTCATTTGATAACGGGGTCACATCATTAGGAGAATGATGTGATGGACAAGACCCAAACTGCAAACGTAGCATATGATCGTGTCAGTTTATTGCTACTGTTTTCCGCATGTCAAGTATGTGTTCCTATGACCATGAGATCATGCAACTCACAGATATCGGGGGAGTGTCTTGTGTGTATCAAACGTCGCAACGTAAGTGGGTGACTATAAAGGTGCTCTACAGGTATCTCCGATGGTGTCTGTTGAGTTGGCATGGATCGAGACTGCGATTTGTTACTCCGTGTGACAGAGAGGTATCTCGGGGCCCACTCGGTAATGCATCATCACAATAAGCCTTGCAAGAAATGTGACTAATTGTTAGTTGCGGGATCTTGTATTATGGAATGAGTAAAGAGACTTGCCGGTAACGAGGTTGAACTAGGTATGGAGATACCGACGATCGAATCTCGGGCAAGTAACATACCGAAGAACAAAGGGAACATTATACGGGATTAACTGAATCCTTGACATAGAGGTTCGACCGATAAAGATCTTCGTAGAATATGTAGGAACCAATGTGGACGTCCAGGTCCCGCCATTGGTTATTGACCATAGAGGTGTCTCGGTCATGTCTACATAGTTCTCGAACCCGTAGGGTCTACACACTTAAGGTTCGGTGACGTTTCGGTAGTGTAGAGTTATGTATGGTGGTGACCGAAGTTTGTTCGAAGTCCCGGATGAGATCCTAGACGTCAATAGGAGCTCCGGAATGGTCCGGAGGTAAAGATTCATATATAGGAAGTCCCAGTTTGGTTTCCGGAAAAGTTTCGTGCTCATCGGTAGTGTACCGGGAGTGCCGGTAGTGTACCGGGAGACCTCCGGGAGGGGTGCATCGACCCCAAGAGGTCCATGGGCTGTGGGAGAGTATTAACCATCCCTTAGTGGGCTGGGAAAACAGCCACAAAGGCCCATGGCGCAGGAGAGAAAGTCCTAAAGCAAAATGTGGAAAATCAGCCAATAGGAGGCAATCCTACTCCAACTAGGATTGGAGGTGAAGTAGGATTGCTTCCCACCTCCTATTTCGGCCGACCCAAAGGCCTTGGCTGCCTCTCCTCTCCTCTCCTCCTATATATACTAGTGTATTGTGTGGTTTTTGGACAGAATTTCCGGCCACGTGCTACCCGTTACACCGGTGCATAGTTTCTCCTCTAGATCGGTTTTCTGCAGCGCTTAGGCGAAGCCCTGCCGGAATTGCTCCACCACCATCACCGGAGCGCCGTCACGCTGCCGGTGAAATCTCTCTCCTCTCCACCTCCTCTCGCTGGATCGAGACGGTGGAGATCGTCATCAAGCTGCACGTGTGCTGAACGCGGAGGTGCCGTCCGTTCGGCGCTAGATCGGAAGGACCGTGATCGAGATCGCGAGACGGTTCTTGATGTGATCACGGAACAGATCGTGATGAGTTCACGGGACAGATCGTGATCAAGATCGTGAGATGGATCGTGATGAGTTCGCAGGACGGATCATGATGTGTTCGCGGGACGGTTCATGATTGGATCGCGGGACGCTCGGCGATTTGGATCGCGAAGAAGTTCGACTACACCAACCGCGTTTCTTAACGCTTCCCGCTTAGCGATCTACAAGGGTACGTAGATCCACTCTCCCTCTCGTAGGTGCTCATCACCATGGATAGGTTTGCATGTGCGTAGGAAATTTTTTGTTTCCCATGCGACATTCCCCAATAACAGGGACTCCATTACACTGCGAGACATTTCCCCGAAGGGACAGACACAACAGCAAAGAAGGATACATGCCGGTCAATCAATGTGTTTGGAGCAGTAGCAAGCTACCAAGGCTCGGTGGAAGCACAAAGAGGCATTTCCTCGTAAAGAAGGCTACTAAAGGCACACAACTAGGTATCGAATCCCACGCATATCAATGCATTTCAATCATACACACACTATGCACGATATGCGTAGATACAACATGGCATCACAACAAAACTCTACGACATAACATTTATTTAGAAGGCTCCAAGGAGCCAACATAGTATAATGTTACAAACAGAAGGGGTCACAAAACCCAACATTCAGAGCATACAAACAACAAGCAGAAGTTACATGTCTGAGTACAGACATCTACAAAAGCGTCTAGAAGAGCCTGAAAAGCTACAACGACCCTACCATAGGAACCAGACCTCTGTATGGGTTACTAAGCTAATCCGTCGATGTCAACGTCAGGAGAACATAACTGAACACAATGTCTAACTCTGCAAAAATGAAAATAAGCAATAGTGAGTACGAAGGTACTCAGCAAGTCTTACATCAGAACTATCTACATATGCATCATGTATCCATGAACGAGATGTGGGGTTTACTGCAGAATGCCAGGTTTGACCTTTGGCTATCCTAAACTACGACAAATAACCAACGTATCACTACTCTCTCGTCTCCCTACGAGAGAGCACACACGAGTCCACATGTTCACCATCTCAATACACCACTGTGGATCCTCTCTCGTCTTCCTACGAGAAGCCATCCATAGCACTCACACTTATTTGGTGCATTTTAGAGTTTCCACTTAAAGTTGTCTATGAATAATGCAAGTATCCAAGTAGTCCATATCTGCGGATGCGGCTATTCGAATAGATAATTTACCCTGCAGGGGTGTACTTCGTCACACATGCTCCCGCCACTTATCGCCATGTGCACATAAAAAGGCACCTCGGCAACCTTCAAGCGGAAGGCCAGCGAGGGAGTTGGCCACGGACGTTAACCTTCAACAACTCATGTCCAAAGCAGTCACCTATCTGAGTTGGAACCCATAATGGAAGTTCGGCCGAGGTTTCCAACATGTCCTCAAACGTTGCGAACAGGGCCCAAGCCGGTCCTGATTGGGCCGTTCATCCACTTTGCAGGTCGTGCCACACCTATCAACATTTCAAACTACTGTGACTCCTGGACTGAGAACATGGCAGGTTAATAGGCCGAGAGAGCTCGAGTTACCGGAGCCCAATGTGCGGTAGTAGCTAGTCTTGGAACACAAACACGGAACTCAGCTCCTATGAGCGGTTTCAATGAGACAACCCATCATGTACTCCTACATGGCCTCTCATCGCTACCTTTACCAAAACAGGTTCATTACTTAACTCTCATCATCAGGACACATTCATTTCACTCCGGTTCATCTCCCAGATGAATCGGACCTGACACAACTCTAAGCAAAGCAAGCATAATAGGGTTATAGCAAGACATGGCTCAAGCATCTACCAGGTATGCTAGTTGCTTGGTTTAGCTATTTACTGTGACATGACAGGTCATGCAAAGGAGTGGGTTCATCTGTCGCAACACAGGTAGCAGTTGAAACGCGTTATCCTAATGCATTGAAATGAGAGCAAGAGAGAGAGATGGGATTGTATCGAATATGCTCAAGGGGGGGGGGCGGTTGCTTGCCTGTTTATCAGAAGAACTCAGCTATTCTTCGATGTCGTCGATCACTACATCTCGCAAGTCTATCGACAAGATCAAACAAGGTACAATTTAAACAAGGCAAATGCTTCACAATGATGCATTATTATAGCATGGCAATATGTTGCTGGTTTGAGCTAATGCATCTATCAACATGTTAAATGAAGATGGTTTGAACACGCAGTTCAAATTCAACTCCATATGAGAAGTGGCCTATTTTGTTTTGAACAAAATTTCCAAGTTTTCCTATTTACATTTCTCTAACATGTATTAAAATGCCACCATTAGATTCATTGGATTTTTCTAATAAATTTTCATATATAATTTTTTTTAATCCGACTTACAAATTATTTTCTATGAATTTTTGAAGTTTTTATTAATTTCTGGAATTTTCTGAGTTATTTTTATTCTAGAAATTAATTATTGCGTCACCATGACGTCATCACGACGTCAGCCGGGCAAAGGCACCAGGTCAGGGTCAAACCTGACGACCCGGACCCACACGTCAGTGACACGGGGCTAATCCCCGCGCTGACCGGGGGTTTGACCCGAAGTGGGGTCTGCTGTCAGCGGCTGGGGGTTGGGTTAGCGGCTAATTAGCCGGGCTAATGATGGACACGTCGGCACCCGCCGGAGCGGGGCCGGCAGTGACCAAATCCTCGGCGGTGGACCGCCAGAGATGGCCGGAGACGCGCTAAGGGGCTCGGTTTCGCGCGCCGAGTGCATCTACAGGACGCCCACACTCGTCCATATCCAACTGGACAAGCGGCAGGGCCCGAGGTGGCCCAGAACAGCAACGACAACGAGCTGGTCGACGACGAGCTCTCGGCCACGATGGCCATCGTGGCTAGGGGCGAAAAGGGCCATAGGGACAGGGGGAGAGGGACGGCGAGCTCACAGGGAGGCTGCAGGGGTGCTCGGTGGGCTCAGGGAGGCCGGTGTGGCGGCGAATCGCCGAGGCGAGCTACGGTGGCCGGCTGGGAAGAACAGTGGTGGCTCGGCTTCGAGGAGCTCCCAGCGGCTTCTGGCTCCACGGGGAGGACCGGCTCGAGGCCACGGAGCTCGGGGGCGCGGCAGGGAGGCGAGGGGTGGCCGAAGGCCGTGGCGGCAGCGAGCAGCATCGACGACGGCGCTCGGGCAGAGGGGGGGAGAGAGTAGGGGAGAGGGAGAGGAATGAGAGGGAGAGAGCGGCAGGAGGGCGCCGTGGCACACTTAGGCGAGGCCAGCAGCAAGCTGGCAGGGAGGAGGTGGCCGGGCACGTGGCCGGCCGCGCTCGGCTTCCCCTCTGCCTACTGGCAGAGATGGAAGACGACTTTGCCCCTGGGTCGGGCCACTTTTGCTACAATGAGGCCCAGGTAAGCCTCTGCCTTCTTTCTTATTTTCTGTTTTTCTATTTTCTGACATTTGTGCTGGCAAAATAAAATAGCTAGCCATTTTTTTAAATCTTGAAAATTATTATGTAACCTAGAGATAGATGATTTATGCCACATAATTAATTTCAAAATTATTTGACATATATTTCATATATAGAAAAATATATATCCAATGCAAGTAGAGTTAATTTAATTCAAAAACCCAATATAAAATATTTATGTGATCCCAAAATATTGGTTGACAATTTTAACTCAAACCAATATTTTATTAGAGAACCAGGAACATTTTCTTGGAATTGTTTGAAGCAATTTTTATAATGCTTATTTGACAAAATTTTGAATTATGAGGCTTGATCATTTCTCATTTCATCTTCATTTGATAATAAAAATGCATGCATGAATGCACTTGCAATCATAGAGAAACTAGGGCTATGACAGCCTCCTTTTATGCGTCCAACATTTGGATTAAATATGTAGGGTGCTGGTCAGTCCGGACGTTTGAGACACGCAAAGTTTTTAGAATCGTGATTCTGAATCGGATCGGAGGTCCGTTGATAGGATTGTGAATCGTAGAATCATAACTAGCAAGATTGTATAATCTTAGATTCTATGAGCAAAATCATAAAATCGAAGGGGATAATTTCGATCGTAAAGTCGTAAGATTCTAAGACTTGAGTCGCGATTCTGATAACTTTGAAGACACGTCTAAGGTGTCCTTCTAGGTCAAGTTTTTCAGACGTGACGCTGACCGGGGCCTCTGTCCAGATGTTTAAAGGGGGTTTGGGGTGCCATAGTGTAGATGCTCTTCGACCTTTCAAAACATTATCTGATTGGAAAATTGATAATCATGTGTAGAAGGACCATGTTAATGGCTAAAACGTCTCGTATTTGTGACACTTGGAACTTTGCTAGCTCATAGTTCTCCCATGCTTTGTCGTTTTGGCTACAGCTATAGCATCATGGCAGGAGAAAGCAACACACAGTTATAACGAAGGCTGATCTGATATACAGTATATATGAGTCGATGGCATCATGCATGGCTGCAGTGCGCACACTGTTTTCATGCCGAGACAAAAGGTGTGAGGAATCATCGACAGAAGAACGACAACCAATAATCGGCACCGCTGTGGCATTGTGTACAGTTGGGGAGGCACGGTTCAAAGAAACTTCACGCCAAAATAATGCGGTAGCATGTTCATGTTGCTGCATTTCTTTTAGATCATAGCGATCTAAAAGATCTAAAGTATTATTTTGCAGAGGGAGTATTTCCGACATAATCGTTCATGTTTATTCCTGTTGCCACATTATTTTTGGCATGAAGTTTGCGTGAATGTAGTGATCTAAAAGATCTTATATTAGTTTAGGATAGAATACCTTAAATTACTACTGAAATTTGCCGTATGTGAAAATATGCAAAATAAGCTCAATCGCTCAATAAATAGAAAATTTACTCAATGGTCAACGGTCTAACAAAAAATACAACATGACAAAAGAATAAATAATGATATGGATATGCAGAAATGTATCAAATTCAGTTGTTTACTTCATTTGTGCCCTCCCCATAAGTTGACAGTTGAAGAAGAAACAACGAGGATACCGATCGACGAGAATAATTTTCGGTTACAAGAATGAACCGTTATGAATGCATAACACAGTTGCAAAATTAAAATTAAGTCACAAATGTAGACATAGCCAAACAATAAGCAGGAGACACAACATCTTATAGTTACAAGGGAAACAAAAAAAACCACATACAAGGCTTAGAGAAAGGCCATGATAACGCCTCCGGTATAACTACAAGTGTTGTGCTCCACTCCGCTTCCTCCTCGCTCCGCAGGCCACCTCAGCCACGGAGGCCATCCACCCTCCATTATGGCGCACCATTCCTCCACTAGATCCCGTGACGGTCATAGCCCCCATCCCATCAAGGCACACCTGGACCCGGTGGTCCATCCCCTGCTCTTGATTCATGCTACGTGGCAAGCTCTCCAACAACGTGTCCCCCTGTGGACCGCTGGTTCCGAGCTAGCCCTCCCAGTCTGAGGAGATGCGCTTGAAATCCAATGTGGTTATCCCCTCTCCTCGGGTAGGCCTTTCCTCTTAGGGCGAGGAGGACGGATGGATGACTGTTTAGTTCTGGAAGGACCAGTGCACCACTCGGACCAACGTTGATCTCCCAATGACTCAGCTGGCCACATGGCCTTTTTAAGCAGCTTCAAGGGAAGTTGTTTCGCCGCCTCAGCAAGAATCATCGGCGCAAGGAGTACCGCAACCCTCTGCACTCCATCATCTGCGAACTACAAGCCCACTTTGGTAGAGAGCGTGCGTAGAAGCCCCGCACCAGTGGCCTAGAAGGGCCCACCCGCGGTCGGCTTGCTCTGATGCCCCTAAGGCCTCTTGTTGTGGTTTAGTCACGGCAGATATTCTGGTGAGAGAACTTAGGTGTGAGGCCAACGCAACTAGGTGGCGGCTTGAATGGGGTTGATGGGAATCGAGAGACGCAAGTTTTACCCAGGTTCGGCCCCTATGATGGAGGTAAAATCCTACCTCCTTTGTGTGTATTGAGAATCCGGATTTTACCGGCTTGCTCCCCTGGCCAACTTATTTCAATGAAGTGTCTCCTCGAAAATCCGGATTTCTTCTTCATATCAACGAGCCATCTTCAAAATTATGTTGCTGGTCCATGTCCTTTGCGGGAAAAATATTGGGAAATATAACACCCATAAGTCGTTGAGTTGGCTTCCAATGCTTTGGGTTTAATGAAAATATTGGGAATAGAAATTCGTCTGTTGTTGAGCCGGCTTTCTAAGACGCGGCGTCACTTACCGGGTCATCGTACGTAGTGGATGCGGGTCATGAACATTGATGATGTCGGGTCATGATCGTTAGTGCCACAAGGTCAAAATAACTGGACTCCAGTCGACTTTGATAAATTTATTGGGAATAAAGAAATCCGTATGATGTTAAGCCAACTTCTGGGCCTTTCTATGAATAACTTGGTGTAGTTGATCTTTGCAAACCTTCATCAAGAAATGAGACAAGTTCTCATTCACCATTGTTAGCTTGACAGTGTTCTTTTTTATATATCCATATTACCTGTAGCCCCCAAGCACCGAGTTTCTAGTTTATGATGACTTCGTGCTTTCCGTATAACAATATTTTGACTGTGTAGCCCCCAAGTGTCGGGTTGTCTTGCTTGCAGCAGCCTGGAACTTGTAATTGTCTTATACTTTATAAGTCTTTCAGCTAGTGTAGCACCTAAGGGCCGGATTTTCTTGCCTGCAATAAACTGGGACTTTGAACTTGGTTTTGAATGTTGTAAGTAGATAGCTTTGGAGAAATCCGGGTTGTCATCTAAGTCGCCAGTTATAAACTGAATGTCTTGCATTTCACATGTGTAGCCCCCAAGAACCGGCTCATCAATATGTGATTCGCCAGGTCTTCAATTTCGACCTTATAATCTGTTTAAGCAACTGAATACTGTATCCCCCAAGTGTCGGGTCGCATGCCTGCAGCGGCTTGGGACTTTAGAAAATTTGATATGAGTAGTGTAGCCCCCAAGTACCGGGTTGTTTCTCTGCAGCGACTCGGGACTTATATGCACTCCTTTGAAAAGAAAAACATCATATGATGTAGCCCCCAAGTGCCGGGTCATATGCTTGCAGCGACTTGGGACTGTGTGAGAATAATATAACCCATCATAATGCACTTCAGAAGTTCTCTTAAATTGATATTGATCTGACTTGAATGAGTCCTTTCCTGTGGTTATAATGCAACCCGGTAATTTATCATTTGTACGAATATCCTGGAATAATGCATTTTGTCTTTGAAATAAAATTCCTGCTCGTGGTTGCGGTGCAACCCGACAAATATATGTTTGTGAAATCAAGAAGTGTTGTAGTTTACTACAAAGCACAAGTTGAAAAAAATCCAAGAGTCGATCAATTAAATGACCCGACATTATATACGATAAGTTGTCTCAACAATATGTATTATACCAGCTCAACAATAGGTGATAGACCATCTCTTTTGAGAATAGTCATTTTCCCTGAGTTGGTTTGGAAAACCCTAATCATTTAATACTGGTTACGATGAACCATGATGAAGATCCAACCATTTTGGCTATCAAAGATCTATTTGTTCCTGCAGAATTTACAATGTAACCCGGTTTAAAGACCGGCTTTCCACAACGTACACAAATATGGATATGCATTGTATGATGATGCATTGTGCGGTGATGCAATGCATGATGATGTATGTATATGAGAAAACATTATAAAAATGCCGGCTTTCGAGGCTCAACATAAAGACTGGCTTTCGAGGCTCGAGCCTTGCTTCAATGAAGCGGGTGTGATAACCCATGGTTTATCCTCGCTCTCTATAAGTCGGCTCTCACGTGACTAAAGTCGGTGTTTTAAAATTGATAAATTCAGGGTCTAGATGGATTGACATATCAAGAGTACACGAGGTCACCTGTTCGGAGTAGCATCTTGCAAACATGTAGGTTTAACCATATATGTATTGGCTTATAGCCTAGTCAAGAGAGATATTAAAGGCTGACTCGTTGAATTGGAAGCCACCAAGTGACTTTGTGATCATGGAAAAGCTCAGCATAGGATATACATGAGACATTGCTACTACTGCAAAACATCAGGGATCTAGATAAGCCGGCTTTATTCCATTAAAAAATAAAATGATAATATGATGATCCAATAAAAAAGGATACCCATGTTTGAACAGCGCATCACGACAGTTGGTCCTCTTTGGAAACCTTTATTTTTTTCGCCCGTAAGGCAGGGAGGCAGGGCACCCATATTTGAACTGCGCATCGTGACAGCTAATTCCCTTGGGCGACTTTGAATTTTTCGCGAATAAAGCAGCAGCCAGTGGAACCGGGTTATCTTCCTTGCAACCAGGGGAAGAGCCCATTGGGCTGGCCCTGATGCACGAGAATACGGGTCCATCAAAATATTTAGTGCTACCTATCACCTAAAAAGGCCATGTGCATCAGGGTCTGTGTCCCGATTTCACGCATGCCTCCGCAATGGGCCAACAGGCCACGCACACACGTACTGTTGTTTGTCACATACGCACGCTGTAATCAATCAATCGACCAATCATCCGTGTAGACGTACATGCGCATATCAAACAGCCATGAGCCTGTGACCGTGAGCCAGCTTGCAGTTGCAGTCCGTAGTCGATACTAATATACCTCACGTATATAGGCGGCAACGAATCAGCGATTGGCCGATGGAGGTGTCGGACGCCGCAGGCCGCAGCACCGCAGCCACACCTTAGTTCAGTGCGAAGCCAACGCGATGATTCCTGCCGCACATCGCAATTTCGTCTTTCGATGGTCCTGATCTCTGCAATTCGAAGACCTGTCCGAGATCTTTCGTGCTGTCTATGGATTGGATTGGAAGGAACCCCAATTCTGGTAGCGCCCTTGCCCTACCTTTTTCTAAACCTGTCTACGAATTGCAAGTTGCAACAATTACGTGTATAAACTTGCAGCTGATAGATTAAATCTCTATGTATTGGCAAACTTAGAGCATTTTCTAGGGTTATAAACTTGCAGCTGATACCTTAAATCCACTCTCATGTTTTATCTCTCATATGTAATTTGTATATTTGTTAGATGCAACTATTGTTGAGAAGTTTCTTCTCAAAAGAAATCCCGGAAACATAATTTGAGGAGAGGAGATTCAATACGATCTCGGCAAAAGAAAACTGAAAGAAAGAATGAAAAGGTCAGCAATGCACAAGTTGTTGAATGTGTCTTTGATACATCTCCAATGTATCTATAATTTTTGCTTATTTCATGTTGTTATATTATCAATCTTGAATGTTTTACAATCATTTTATAGCAAATTTATATCATTTTTTGGGACTAACCTATTCACATAGTGCCAAAGTGCCAGTTATTGTTTTTGCCTGTTTTTTACTTCGCAGAAAATCAGTACTAATCGAAGCCCAAACGTCACATAAATTTTTGGAGATTTTATGTGGACTAGAAGAACCAGGATGGGCCAAACAACCACCGGAGAGTGGGGGCAGGGTGGCCACCCTCCACCAGGGCACGCCAAAGGCCCCTGGCGCGGCCTGGTGGAGCGCGCCCAACTTGGGCTCTCCTCAACCTACTATCAAGCCTATAAATTCCCAAATATTCGAAAAACCCTAGAGGAGTCGGCGAAACAAAATTCTAGCCGCCGCAAGTTCAAGAACCACGAGATCCAATCTAAAACCATCATAGAGGGATGCACCGTCTTCATGGGTGCTTCTCCGATGATGCGTGGGTAGTCCACCATATACCTACGTGTCCGTAGGCAGTAGCTAGATGGCTTCCTCTGTCTCTTTTGATTCTCAATACAATGATCTCTTGAAGATCTATTAATTTGATGTAATAACTTTTGCGGTGTGCTTGTTGGGATCCGATGAATTTTGAGTTCATGATCAGTTTCTATCCATGAATATGATTTGAGTATTTTGATCTCTTATTTGCATGATTACTTATAGTCTCGTATTTCTTCTTCGAATCTTTCGTTTAGTTAGGTCAACTAGATCAGTTTTTCTTTCCATGGGAAGAGGTGCTTTGTGATGGGTTCGATCTGTTGGGGAACGTTGCATGGGAAATAAAAAAAATTCCTATGCACACGCAAGATCTATCCATGGTGATGAGCATATACGAGAGGGAGAATGGATCTACATACCCTTGTAGATCGCTAAGCAGGAAGCGTTAAGAAATGCGGTTGATGTAGTCGAACGTCTTCGCTATCCAAATCGTCGAGCGTCCCGCGATCCCATCACGATCCGTCCCGCGATCTCATCACGATCCGTCCCGCGATCTCGTCACGATCCGTCCCGTGATCCAGTCACGAATCGGCTCGCGATCTTGATCACGGTCCTTCCAATCTAGCACCGAACGGACGATACCTCCGCGTTCAGCACACGTACAGCTCGATGACGATCTCCACCTTCTTGATCCAGCAAGAGGGAGCAGAGAGGTAGAAGAGTTCTCCGACAGCGTGACGGCGCTCTGGCGATGGTGGTGGAGCTATTCCGGCAGGGCTTCGCATAAGCACTGCAGAAAACCGATCTAGAGGAGAAACTATACATTAGAGGAGAGGGTAGCACGTGGCAGAAAATCTAGTGCAAAAACCCTAAAACCTCTAGTATATATAAGATGAAGAGAGGAGGAGGCTTGGCCCTCAAGGGGCCAGCCCTAGGCTTCGGCCGAACCAAGGAGGAGAGGAGGAATCCTTCTCCAATCCTAGTAGGACTAGGACTCCTTCCTTTTTTGCCTTTTTTTTTGCCTTTTCCACCTTTTCTTTTGGGGCTTTTCTCTCCCAGCCGCATGAGCCTTGTGTGGGACTTCCACCAGCCCACTAAGGGCTGGTATTCACTCTCCCACAGCCCATGTAGCCTCTTGGGTCGAAATACCCCTCCCGATGGTCTCCCGGTACACTACCGGCACTCCCGATACACTACCGATGAGCCCGAAACTTTTCTGATGATCAAAATAGGACTTCCAATATATCAATCTTTACCTCCGGACCATTCCGGAGCTCCTCATGACGTCCGGGATCTGATCCGGGACTCCGAACAACCTTTGGTAACCACCATACATAACTCTATACTACCGAAACGTCACTGAACCTTAAGTGTGCAGACCCTACGTGTTCGAGAACTATGTAGATATGACCGAGACACCTGGCTGAAAATCTTGTGCCAAAACCCTAACATCCCCTAGTATATATAGGAGGAGAGGAGGAGGAGGCTTGGCTGCCAAAAAGGCAGCCCTTGGGTCGGCCAAACCAAGGAGGGAGGAGTCCTCCTCCTCCACTTCTAGTAGGATTAGGACTCCTTCCTTATTTGGCCCTTTTTTGCCTTTTTCCACCTTTTTCCTTTTGGGATTTTCTTTCCAGCCGCATGGGCCTTGTGTGGGACTTCCACCAGCCCACAAAGGGCTGGTATTTACTCTCCCACAGCCCATATAGCCTCTTGGGTCGAAATACTCCTCCCGATGGTCCCCTGGTACACTACCGGCACTCCCGGTACACTACCGATGAGCCCGAAACTTTTCCGGCGACCAAAACAAGACTTCCTATATATCAATCTTTACCTCCGGACCATTCCGAAGCTCCTCGTGACGTCCGGGATCTCATCCGGGACTCCAAACAACCTTCGGTCACCACCATGCATAACTCTATACTACTGAAATGTCACCAAACCATAAGTGTGCAGACCCTGCGGGTTCGAGAACTATGTAGACATGACCAAGACACCTCTACGGTCAATAAACAATAGCGGGACCTAGATGCCCATATTGGTTCCTACATATTTTACAAAAATCTTTATCGGTCCAACCTCTATGTCAAGGATTCAGTTAATCCCGTAGGATGTTCCCTTTGTTCTTCGGTATGTTACTTGCCCGAGATTCGATCGTTGGTATCTCCATACCTAGTTCAATATCGTTACCGGCAAGTCTCTTTACTCGTTCCATAATACAAGATCCCGTGATTAACACTTAGTCACATTGCTTGCAAGGCTTGTTGTGATGTTGTATTACCGTGTGGGCCCTGAGATACCTCTCCGTCACACGGAGTAACAAATCCCAGTCTTGATCCATGCCAACCCAACAAACACCCTCGGAGATACCTATAGAGTACCTTTATAGTCACCTAGTTACGTTGCGATGTTTGATACACACAAGGCACTCCTCCGGTGTCAGTGAGTTGCATGATCTCATGGTCATAGGAACAGATACTTGACATGCAGAAAACAGTAGCAATAAACTGACACGATCATATGCTACGTTTGTAGTTTGGGTCTTGTCCATCCCATCATTCTCCTAATGATGTGATCCCATTATCAAATGACATCTCATGTCAATGGCTAGGAAACCTTAGCCATCTTTGATCAACGAGCTAGTCTATTAGAGGCATACTAGGCAGATGGTGTTGTCTATGTATCCACACATGTATCTGAGTTTCCGATGAATACAATTATAGCATGGATAATAAATGATTATCATGAACAAGGAAATATGATAATAACTAATTTATTATTGCCTCTAGGGCATATTTCCAACACGATCTTGTGGTGTTCTTTCCCAGTGATGGAAGGAGCTGCAAGACACGCATGTATCGTTGCCATTAAGGATAACAAGATGGAGTCTATTCCTACATCGATAGATCTTGTCTACATCATGTCACCGTTCTTATTGCATTACTTTGTTTCTCCATGAACTTAATACACTAGATGCATGCTGGATAGCGGTCCATGTGTGGAGTAATAGAAGTAGATGCATAATCATTTCGGTCTACTTATCTTCGACATGATGCCTATATAATGATCATTGCCTGGATATCAGCATGATTATTGGATCTTCTATCAATTGCCCAACAGTAATTTATTTACCCACTGTGTGCTATACTCATGAGAATGCAGCAAGGTAGCCAAAACCTTTTGAGGAAAAGGACAGGCCAAAACGGTGTCTTATAATAAGCAAAGCATTCTTGACGGTACACGGCAATTTCATCTAGTCACCACCATCATGTTGGTTTGATTTGCGTTCACTACTTAATAATTTGATATGTGGGTGGACTGGTGCTTGGGTGCTGTTCTTAATTGAACAAGCCTCCCACTTATGATTAGCCCCTCGCAAGCATCCGCAACTACGAGAAAAGTATTAAGATAAAATCTAACCATAGCATTAAACATTTGGATCCAAATCAGCCCCTTAAGAAATAGCGCATAAACTAGGGTTTAAACTTCTGTCACTCTAGCACCCCATCATCTAATAACTACTCCACACAATGCATTCCCTTAGGCCCAATGATGGTCAAGTGTCATGTAGTCTACGTTCACATGACACCACTAAGGGAATCACAACATTCATATCATCAAAATATTGAACACATATCATCTTCACATGATTACTTGCAACATGACTGCTCCCGTAACCTCAAGAACAAAGGTAACTACTCACAAATGATATTCATGCTCAAGATCAGAGGGGTATTAAATATCATAATGGATCTGAACATATAATATTCCACCAAATAAACCATATAGTAATCAACTACGAGATGTAATCAACACTACTAGTCACCCACAGGCACTAATCTGAGGTTCCGGTACAAAGATTGAACACAAGAGATGAACTAGGGTTTGATAGGAGATGGTGCTATTGAAGATGTTGATGAAGATTGGCCTCCCAAATATGAGAGGGTTGTTGGTGATGACGATGGCTTAGTTTTCCCCCTCCAGCGGGGAAGTTTCCCCGGCGGAATCGCTCCACCAGAGGGCAAAAGTGGTCCTGCCCAAGTTCTGCCTCAAGACGGCGGCGTTCCGTCCCGAAGTCCCCTCCCGATTTTCTCTTGGTGAAAAGACCTTAAGTACCAGAAAATGGGCACCGGAGTTGGCCGGGCTGGCCACAACCCACCAGGGCACGCCTGGGGGGGGGGGGCTGGCGCGCCATGGTGTCTTGTGTTCACCAGGTGGCCCCACTCCGGTAGTTCTTTACTGCAGTATTTTTTATATATTGCAAGATAATTATACGTGAAGTTTTAGCTTATTTGGAGATGTGCAAAATAGGTTTCTCAGATATGCAGTTTTAGGTCTAGAATTCCAGCTGCCGACATTCTCCCTCTTTGTGTAAACCTTGCATACTATGAAAGAAAAGGCATTAGAATTACTCCATAAAGAATTATTATGCATAAAGACATTATAAATAACAGTATGAAATCATGATACCAAATGGACGTATTAGCTTGTTATAGCATCACCCTGAGAGTAAGAGGCGTCCGCAAGTTCAATAAAAAGACGACCGAAGGAGTCAAGTTCTACCTCCGACTGTGCATCAACTATTGGTGACTCGCCCCTGGTTGACAACTCATCCGCAACCACCTTATTCTTCTTCTCACCCGGGGCATGTTTAGGCTTATTTTCCAGAGTTTACCTCTTCTTATTTCAGAATGGAGAGTCTGCCTATATGGTTGTCAATAAAAACGACAAGTAAGCTTTGAAGTTTAAAAATTTCTATAAGCCGGATAAATAGTTATTAAATATTCTTACTGGAGGAGCCGAGTTGAGAGCGCAGAAGGGATTCGGTCCAACTTGATTGCAAACTGCATGGGTTTGTCCCAATTGTTTCTTTACAATCCGGTTTATTTCATCAGCCTCTAAATCCTCGCTGTTATATCTTTGTGCCTCGTTGAAGCTGCTAGAGTAATTGTACATTAAATCGCTACGATGACCCAATGATAAGATCCTCGAGGGTACCCAACACCGGGTTAGATCAACCCCAGTCAATCCATTGGCTAGCAAGGCCCTCAATTTTGGGTATATGGGGGCGAGGTGAGAACGTTCTTCTTGTGGAGCCCAACGAGGAAGTTCAAAGGTCATAGGAAGACAATCCGGTCTCTAACCCCGACAGATGATTTTTGATGGCAGGGTCTGTGTTCCAGCAATAGAACAAAGTTTTGATCCATCCTTTGGGGTGGCTTTGCAGAGTAGCTCCAGGAAAAGAACCATCTCTTCGCCTTTGAATTGATACCCATTGAGTTCTAGACTAGGGCCATCGACACACTCAGTCTTGCGGTTGAGATAGAAGAATTCCCTAAAAAGAAGGACAGTGGGCTCTGTTTGCAGATACACCTCGTAAAACACTTGGAATTGACATAGGTTGGTTATGAAATTGGGAACCAGATCTTGAGGATGAAGATTGAAAAAGTTTAGTACATCCCGAAACAATTTCAACCCGGGGGAGAAAAGCCCCAAAGAAGGTGATCTATGAATACTACTACTTCTCCTTCGCCGGGTTGTGGAATTTTGTCTCCAAGGGCAACCCGCAAGACAATTTCCTCTTTAGATGGCAGAAGGCCTTGATCTTCATAATCCTTGAGCATAAGCTCGGAAACTTGGGAAGGCACTCAATTGCATGTGGTGGTTTTTGACATGATGAGTCGCCTACGTAAAAGTGAAAGGAGCTGCAAAAGCATATATGGCGGGTTATTTAAAAATGGAATTTTGTTTAAATAAGCTATGTGATCGCACAACAATGTTCTGACAGTTATGGTAAAGGGTGAGATGACTTAATTATTTCCAATAGATGAGTCGCCTCATGGTAAGTCAACACCTAAATGAAATAGTCTTTAAACTTGGCGGGTTACAGTCATGATGATGAGCCGGCAAACATAAGGGCGTCCTAGGGTAATCAGAGATTTCTGGTTTTGCTAAGTATGGAACCAACAAGTTTCTGCCGAAGTAGCTACAATTATGGATCTAGAAATGGTTGAAAAAGGAAAATTTATTATTAAGCCTAACGATGAAGTATGGAAGCAGTGGTGACCTACTTTGCGGATTCCTAAGGGATATTTAAGTACACTACGCACGAAATGGTGCCCTCACTCATACTGCTCTATTTCTATCGGAAGGTTCATTGAAACTATGTATGGACTAGCAATGGTGATGAAGGGGCAATAAACTCCGGTAACTCTGACGAACTACAATGAACGGATACAGATATGGGAGTAGCAAGATGACTTACCTGCGGTAGCAGGGGGTGGTAGAGATGTTTGGCCGAGCCCTAGTGAAGTCGGGGTGACGCTGCGGTCCTTGAAAGGGACGGCAGGCAATGGACGAACAATAGCGGCGATAAGGCAATATGTGAGCTCAAGGAGGAAGAGAAGCGAGGGGGAAGGGTAAAAAGTAAATAAGAGGGCCCCTCGCTAGTATTTATAAGGCGAAAAGCCAAAGGGTAACATGCAGGCACGAGAATTGAGGGGGCATAGTAAATTTTGGAGTGAGTGGCGCCTCAACTTTCAGGCTAAACGGATATATATATATAAAGATCCATTGTGATGTCATCATTGATTTCCTGGATTTCCCGGTGAGTGATGTTAATGATGGATAGAACAAGGAAATTAGAATTCTAGAAGCATCATAAGACGACATTTCATGACCCAGAGAAGATGCAAATATGATCAGAAGATAAGGCACCAAATTAAGATGGTGGACATTGACATGAATGAATTCAAATCAATCGGGGGGCTAATGTTGGGGATGTAACCCCATGATATAACCCTCCCTATTGGGTTGAGTCATCCTGATGGCGGCTCGTAAGCATTACACAAGGTGGGATGTGATGTTGAGGAATAAGACCAACAAGGTAGCTTACCAAGTAAGCCGGTTTGCGGCCCGGTATCCGAAGATGGCGAGTCCAGGCCCAAGAGGTTTTCTTACTTAGGAAGAAAGGCGAGGTAGAGTTATAGTTGGTCACGAATCATAGCACAACTTGGACTCTTGTAAGCCCAAGGTCTCGACCTGTATATAAAGGCGAGTCCCTGAGGCCCATAGACTTAAGTTACAATCGATCAATAGCTAGGTCAAGCAAATCCGCTCCCTTTTATTGATCCCCAAGCAATAAGCAGAAAAGCTAGAGTAGGCTATTACCTTGATCATGAGGGGCCGAACCTAGGTAAACCATGTATCTCGTTCCGATCAACCCCAACAAGCTAACCTCCCAGTTGCGATGGCCTCATATCGAAGTACTCACACTAGGACATCTGTCGTGACAAAACCACGTCAGTCTCGGCAGAACTTGCAGCCAGGTCCATTGGACGGTTCTCCTGTTGATCTTGGCGATTTTTGGGGTGGCGGCTAGTTTTCTTGCGTGATTGTTCTATCTTGGCTTTTCTTCACCCAACCAAACACAATCTTCTTGATTTCAGTGACAGACCACAACCCGGCTGTCTGGCTTGACCTAGTAGCTCCTTTTTGTCAAGTCAGCTTAGTATAGTGTACAACACCAAAGGCCTACTATTTGATTTCAGCTACAGATCACAACCCGACTGTCCGACTAGCAAGAGAAAAAGCTAGAGGCCGCCTACACATGAAAAATGATGATGGAGAAAGCGGCTTGGACGACTCGAGTGCATTCTTACCGCCCAGCCGGTTGCATCAACCAAACATATACATGCTAACCCGACATCCCCACCGATTCACTTAGCACGACTGTGAATTCAGTCTGTTTCCTAGATGTTACAGGTGCAACCAACAGTGCTGGTTGCTCTTGGCCGGCTGCAAGCTGCCGGCTGAACCTTGGCCGACTCCTCTCGGCTGGCTACCAGCTACTGGTTGCTCTTTGCCGACTGCCGGCTGCTGGCTGCATTGGACGGATGGAGATAGCCAGCAGACTTTGTGTCCTCGCCGGACGCTCCCCCCACGCCAAACAACCGGCGGCGCCCCGCGCCAAACAGTCGGAGGACTCCACGTCCTCGCCCGGTGGCGCCTCGCACCACAAAAGCCGTCGGACTCTGCGTCCGCGCCCGACGGCGCCCCGCGCCAAATAACCAGAAGACTTCGCGTCCTCACCTAGCAGCGCCCCGCGCCAAAGAGGCGGCGGACTCCGCGTCCTCGCCCGGCGGCGCCCCGCTCCAAATAGCCGGCAAACTCCACATCCGCGTCCAACAGGGAACGGACTTTGCATCCTCGCCCGGCATCACGTCGTGGACCAATAGCTGGTGGACTCCGCGTCCTTGCCTGGCAGGCCCACGACACCACCATCTGCCACGACAATGGCAAAACCCTTTGCCCGACTCTTCGAGTCTCGCGGAGGCTTAGGGCTACTGTCGGGGGGTTGACAATGGGTAGGCTCATGGAGACAAGACAACATTTCAAAACATCGGGCGAGTTACCCCCGGTACGCCAAACCCCATGATCAACAAGATAATCGAAGAAGTGAAACCAGAAGACCAGTTGCAACCCGACCGGCTGGAGACCGGCCGAATGGAGCCTTGCTAGCTGTTGGCTACTCCTGGTCGGCTGCGGGATGCTGGCTACTCCTGGCCGGCTACTGGGTTCTAGCTACACCTGGGCGGCTGGAGCCTGGCCAACTGGAGCACTGCGGGCTACAGCCCGACAAAGTCAATCGCAGTGTCCCGTTGGACACAAAGTGAAGACACTATGGCCTGCGTCATGTGTCACAGCGTTGTGCTCCAACGGTCCAGAACTATTGGAAAATAGTGCCCCACTATGCACATGTCATGCATCCTATCATCCGTCACCTCCAACAGTGTTGTTAGGCGATGAGGGCCACCCCTTGTCCCTGGGCACCCCTTTATAAGGTGACCCAGAAGCCAGCCCGAGGAGGATGATGGGTGAGGGGGCGCTCACTCTCTCATTCAAACACTCTCCAGGAGAAGAGGAGAGCTCACAGCCTACTTCTTCCTCCTCCAGTCAGCTCAAGGAGCAACCGTGTACAACCAGATACTCTTCATATACACCACACATGTAGGAGTAGGGACGTTACCTCCACGCGAGGGCCCCGAACTTGGGTATGCCACTGCGTGTTGTTGCCCAATCCCATTCCGGATCTTCATGGTGGTCTTGCTCTCACCTCTTTAAGCCATCCCATGGAATCTGCCATGGGAAAACCATGACAGGTCAGCTTGTCCGATTCCTAGTGACCTATCTTTCGCCCCCGATAACAACTTCCCGTCTATACCCAATGCATCTACAATTTGTGCTTGATAAAATCCGTGCACGCCTCGCTAGCTGGAAGGGTCGTCTCGTGATTTTGGCTGGTACGAGAGTTTTGTTGTGTTCTATTCTAACGACATACTCACTTTCGCTTTGACAAGGCTCAAGGCCCCAAAGAAATTGCTTAGATATGTTGACAAGATCAGGAGGGAGTTTTTGTGGGCACAAGAAGAGGAGCTCAGTAGAGGCAAATGCAAAGTTAGTTGAAGGAAGGTGTGCTAGCCGGTGGAGTGCAGGGGGGGATATGTAGATATTCAATCGAGCCCTGTGACTCATGTGTTGTTGGCTTGGGTGGCAACAACTCAGGAGGCCATGCTTTTCCTGCCCAACTCCTTATGATGAAACAGACGAGGCTTTATTTGACTCAGCCATAGCCGTGACAGTGGGGATGGAAAATCTGGAAGTGCTCCTAGATCGTAGGGTGCCCTCTGTCTGGCTCCGTCCCAAGCATATTCAGTCACTGTAAGCAGAAAACAGAACAATATAGACAACTGAGCATTCTCGAATGATAAATGGGCCCATGATATGAAGGATGGCAATAGCAGCAACATTTTCATTTCATTTCTCCGGCTGTGGATACTAATCGACAACTAAGGCATTACTTGAGGGAGGGCGTCGACGACTATATCAGATGAACGGCGGATAGCACATGCTGCTACTCTGCTAGCTTGGTGTCTAAGCTACATCTTATGCTAGATGTGGCAACAGGGTTCAAGAGCCTGATCTGAATGGTATGGATAGATGGGAAGCTAAAATTGTTCTTATGGCTGCTGCTTTAGAACATGCTATGGTGCAATGATCGCTTGCAATGGGGTGATGGCCGAACATGTACTTCCGCTGTCTTTGCGTCCGGAGTCTAGAATCTCCACTCCACCTCGTCTGGAATTGCCCTTTCTCAAATACAATCTGGTCTACGACTGCAACTTGGATCGGGTGTTCGTCTCCGAGCCAGACAGGCCCTGCACACAACAACACTATTGATATCTCTCTGGCAATGATCAAGAATGCAAGGAAATAACCTATGAGGGGCACAAGATGATTATTTGGGACAATTGGAAGAAAAGAAACGATTGTGTTTTCTGTAACAATTTGCCAAGGTCTTCTGACATGACCGCTGCCATCAGGAGGAATATCGAGAAGTGGCGCTTGACGGGAGACAAGGCCCTAGGGCACCCCTTTGGTGATTATCGAGCGGCATAAAGACCTAACAGTAGTCTAGTTTTTTTTCTCCTCCTCCATGATAACTTGATATGATAATTCAATCAAAGCCATACCAGCTAGATTTTTCAAAAATGAAAATCAAAAGTACGGTGAATGCTAAATGCCATAGCCATCGAAGGGCTCTATCGAATGTCCAGGAGTTCAAAGGAAGGTGGGAAGGATTGAATTGGTTCAAAAATTCAGCACGAATCACAGCGCGAGATCGGACGGTCAGAAAATTGGAGTGAAACGAATTGAAATAGTTGGCAGAAAAATAGAATTCTTCGTTCCTGTATTTATACCTGTTGAAAGTGTCCCCCCCCCCTCTCTCTCGCGTGCCTACTCGCCGGACAAACCGAAGGCAAGGAAGAAGACACAAGACACGGTGGTTCCGGCGCACGAATGCCTGCCGCATGAACGGTGTTTTTTTCTTGAGCACGAACTCAACTCCACACCAATTACAACGCTCCTCACACAGGCTTTATACCAGTCCGGCGCCGGGTACGACCCGCACGCCTCCACCCCACTCCCCACGATCTGGCCCCGCTCTGGCCGCGGCCACCGCGCGCACGCACGCGCCCAGCTCGCGTTGAGCCCATTAACAGATCGCCCAGAGACCCAGTCCGGCTTGCCCAACGGTGTCCTACATCTACACCGGGCACACACACACATGCACACACACCCGCCACGAACCCGACGCGCCCCGCTCGCACCCACGCGCGCCCGACGCAGTCGCCATGGCTTATGCCCAACACACACACACCCTAAGCCACGACCTAGAGGAGCCCGTCGTTCTCCACGTTGCCGTCGACGAGGAAAGCCTGCTCCGCAGCCTGTGCCTTCCACGACCTCGGGCACTCGCGCTGGAAGTGCCCGCGCTTGCCACAGCAGTAGCAGCACCCACGCCGCTTCGCATCGGTACCCGACGTTGTGCTTGCCGCTCCATCATCGTCGTGGCTGTCAGACCTACCTTTGCCTTGCTGCCACCACCGTGCCACCCACTTTACCGTCGTGAGAAGAAGGTGTTTGCCGCTCGCCCCACCGCTGACCTGGGTGCGCCGTCGCGTCCGTTCCTCGAACGCCTTCAGCCGCCCTAGCGCCTCCTCAAACATCATCGCCTCCACATCACATAACTGCTCGATGTCGTCCACCACGACGTTCAGCCGGTCCGGCACAGTGTCGAGCATTTTCTTCACCATGGTCGCATCATCGAGGGTTGCCCCGAGTCCTGCGTACCTCGCCGCCATGTCGTAGACCTTGCGGCGTACGCACCCAGATCGTCATTGTCGTCCCTCCGCGGGCCGTTGAACTCCCCTCACAGCGTTGCCAGCCGCGCGGCCTTTACCCGATCGGCACCGACGAAACGCACCTTGAGGGACTCCCATACCTCCCTCGCGATGAATTTTGGCGCCACCTGCATCAGCAGGTCCTCCGACAGCGCCGTGAGCAGCATCGCCCGCGCTATCTTGCACTTTCCAGCATCCATCGCCGCACCTTCCGCCGGCAACACCGAGCCCCACAGCCCCCCTGGCATCAAGGATCGCCTCCAGCTTGATCGCCCAGGAGGTGTAGCCCGTCGGTGTCAGTGGCGGGAGGTGCATCGATCCCGCCGCACCGCCGCCGCCGTACGGAACCAGCGCCATGACCGCCGGTGATCACCGCTCCACGAGGCTCTGATACCAATTGTCGATGCAGCGCCTCTCTGCACCTTGAGGTCCCCCTCTCTTTCTCGCGCCTACGTGCCGGCACGAACCAAAGGCAAAGAAGAAGACACAAGACACGGTGGTTCTGGCGCACGAATGCCCGCCGCACGAATGGCGTTTTTTTCTTGAGCACGAACCTCAACTCCACACCGGTTACAGCGACCCCCACACGGGCTTTATACCAGGCCCGACGCCGGGCACGACCCGCACGCCTCCACCCCACTCCCCACGATCTGGTCCCGCTCTGGCCGCTGCCACCGCACGCACGCATGCGCCCAGCTCGCGTCGAGCCTGTCAACGGATCCTCCAGAGACCCGGTCCGGCTCGCCCAACGACGCCCTACATCTACGGCGCGCACACACGCGCACTTGAACACAACGCGCGCGCACACACACACGCTACGAACCCGATGTGCCTCGCTCGCACCCACGCGTGCCCAACTCAGTCGCCGTCGCTTATGCCCAACAGAAAGTTAAAACCGATCCCAATGTAAGGTCAGACAAGTCCATAGCTTGTTTCACACCTCTTTCCCATTAAAGAAGCGCGGCCGTTACCATTTCTAGCTATCATCACTTCTCTCGCCAATGTCCTTGTGTTGTGTTGTACTACCTCTGTAAAGTAATATAAAACGTTTTAGACCACTAGTTTAGTGATCTCAAACATCTTATATTACTTCACGGAGGGAGTACTCCTGATACGCCAACAGCAGCTACCTGAGCTAATTAAACTGCTACTGCGATGGAGAAGGCCACGTCGTCATGGTTCCATGTGCAAGCAGCAGCGGCGGCGGCGGCGCTGCCGGATCTGTCGCTGGCGTTGTCTCCAGGGGACAGCAGCCAAGACCGGGACGAGGAGGTGGCACCAACGGCGCGCGTAGACGGCAAGACGGTGCGGTTGTTCCAGTGCCTCTTCTGCGACAAGACGTTCCTCAAGTCGCTGGCGCTCGGCGGCCACCAGAACGCCCACCGCAAGGACCGCCTCGCCGGCTTCCTCTGTGACCCCTACAACAACGACATCCCATTCCAGGCCCACGCCGCGTTCACCGGGACGACATTCGATTCAAGTGCCGGCCGGTCCATGTGCACTTCCGTCGCCTCGCACGGCGGTGGCGTGGAGGCGGCACCAACTTCCGATGCCTGCAGGTGGAGACGGCGCAGTGGCGCTCCACGGTTCGTGGAGGAAACACCTCTCCTGGGCCCGTTCACTGGCCAAGACGGCGTGGTGGGCTGGTCAAGAGCCTCGGTCGCAAGTGGCGCCGGCGAGGCTCTGGACTTGGAGCTGCGCCTCTAACCAGGCTGCTCTCATATTGCGCAGGTGATATCATTTTGAGACAATACCTCTTTTCAATTGCCGCATTGTAAGTTTTTGCACAAATCGTGTCCTTCTGGGGAGAAAATTTCAACATTTAGAGACGCGATGCGGTTTAGACTGAGATTTCTTTACAAATGACGATGCTGTTGCAGTGACCTTTAATTAAAGCAAGGACTTGCAGGAGGCGGAAAACTCGATTGGCCCCGCTGCTGCTATTTATGAAGTGTGCAATTTATTAGCATGTACTCTCTCTTTGTTCCAAAAATTTTGTCTAAGATTTGTCTAGAAATGAATGTATCTAACGCTATAACATGATTAAATACATTTATAATGAGACAATTTAAGACAAGAATTTTGGGACGAAGTAATTTTGTAGTATTTCTTTTATTCACTGTCCTACGGAGAGCAAATATGCTTGCTCATTTGCTAGCTAGTCGAGCGGTGGGACCTTGTACCACTATGTGGCAGGTGGATCCGCATGTGTTTATTGTAGATGCTTTGGCAAATGATGTAAACTTAATTGAACTCCAATAAAATGCCTACAGGCTTTCTCTCTCTATCAAACAAAAAAAGCAAGGACGAGGAGTCCGGAAGCTGATGATGCTGTATAGTAATCTGACGCCTGGGATATCGGACACTATGAATAAGCAATTAATCCAAGGAAGAGTTGAGGAGTCCGGACGCTGAAGACGGCGATGAGAAGGGGGCGTATGCAGACGACATGAATATGGGTGCCTGCAGCTGCGTAAGGATTGCAAACAGAAAAAGAATTCGGATTGTTGGAAGAACACTGTCTTTAGGTTGTTGGCTTGCTGCATGATACCTGCGCTTCCTGTACTGTAATAAGTAGTAGATGAATACTGCTTAGAGGTCTAGTCCAACCCTACTAATTTTACCGTAATGAACTAGGTTATGGCGGTTAATTTGTTAATGGAAATCATCGAGTAGGTGGACTACTAATGTTTTGTCAATGAAGTATGGTATGCGTCGTGCGTAGTAGTACGACCGATGGACCAAACAAGCAAACTCTCTGATGCTTAATTTGCGCAAGTTTCAACAAGTACCGAGTGAGAGGTTGCCACATGCGAGACAAGCTGGCCAGTCGTTCTCCGTATCTCTTTGTCCACCCATGTGATTCCACGAGTGTACTACAGTAGTACGTTACTATGCGCCAGAAAGGTACAAGTGGCCCAGCGGAGTGGAGTGTAGTCACTCTGATGCCTGTGCCGACGACAAGAGCACTAGATGCTCTCCTTGTCGCCATGTCCCGTCGACAAGAGCACTAGATGAGTCCTCCTGCATACAGGATTTCGTCATGCTTTATATATAAAACCACAACTAAATAGAGTATATGACTGAATGATACAAAATGATGTGATAGCTCTCATACAATGTCAATTCCAAAATAAACGACTAACGCAAAACGCACGCAACACTAGTAGAAAACAGGTCTTTGGATCGAAGCATTAGTCCCGGTTTGCTTCTGGACCGGGACTAATGCAACAACTAGTCCCGGTTCATTAGGTTAGGCATTAGTCCCGGTTCATGAGGAGCTTTACTCCCGGTTGTTGTTACCAACCGGGACTAAAGAGTGGTGGTAGGGTTGCGTTAGGCTGGGGCCCATGTGAGCCCCTTTAGTCCCGGTTTGTAACACAAACCGGAACTAGAGATGGACCTCTAGTCCCTGTTCGTATAACCAACCGGAACTAAATGTATCCCTATATATAGATGCTTCTTCTAGCCCGAGCTCATCCTCTCCATTCTTTGTTTCCTCTTCCTCTTCTCGAGCTCATCCCTCCATTTTTGCCAAGATTTGTCAAGTTTTGAGGCACCCCAATCCATTCAAGTGTTCACAAAGGTTAGCAACTTTGTACTTCCATCTCTCATTGCTAGATCACCTCGTGCAATCCTTTATAAGTATTGTGATTTGTGGGTTTTAGTTTTGGTGTAATTATGTGGGAGTATTTTTGATTTATATGCAATTTGACCTCAAATTAACTTCTTAGTTTGCATATGTGTGTAGGTGTGGTTTACTTACTGTCTTCCCATCCCTGTCCTAACCACCGTCCATTGCCCGCACTGTCCCGTCGCTAGCACCACCTTGGTGAGACTCTTCTTGTTCTTATCATTTTTATAAAAGAAAAATCGTATTTGTATGATTTAGATAGTTACTTGCATATTTTTCTTACTTGTATGATTGTTTGTTATATATAGTGCCATGGTTTTGATATCCGTGCCCATCGGCCCTCGTCCGGTTTATGATTCGGATGTGGTATATTCTCTTTTATAATTATTTGTTGCATGTCGTGTTAATGACAATTATGCCAATCAAGTTGACATAGATATTTTTATCTAGGAGGTAGTTGAACCGGAAATTCCAACCGACCCTACTGTCGAGAAGTTAAATTTAGTTGAAAAAGAAAACGAGGATTGAAAGGAAAATTGAAAAGAATTGAAGAAGACAAGATGAAATTGGAGTTGTATGTTGCCGATGTCGTCGATGATCACAACACTAGTAGAAAACAGGGCTTTGGTCCAGGCCTGAAAAGCCATTAATCCCAGTACACTCACGAACCGGGACCCATGACGGCATCGGTCCTGATTCATTAGGCCAGGGCGTTGATGGGGCCTCGTGGGCCATTGGTCCCGGTTCGTCTGACCCATGTGGTCCCGGTTCCAGCCACGAACCGGGACCAATGGGCCTCGCTCCTGGCCCACAAGCATTGGTCCCGGTTTGTGGCTGGAACCGGGACGAAATGTGGTCCTTTAGTCACCGTTCCAGCCACAAACCGGGGCCAAAGGTTGGCCTATATATACCCCCCCAATAGTAGAAAGCAGACCTTTCATTCGCATCATTAGTCCCGGTTGGGTTTTGAACCGACACTAATGTGCCCATTAGTCCCGGTTAGTGACGGGCATCATTAGTGTCGGTTCATTCCGGACCTTTAGTGCCGGTTCGTGCCACGAACCGGCACTAAAGGTGTGGTGGCAGGCTGGCGTCAGCCTGGGGCCCCACGGGAACCTTTAGTTCCGGTTGGTGGCTCCAACCATGACTATAGGCTAACCTTTAGTCGCGGTTGGAGCCACCAACCGGGTCTAAAGGCCCCCCTATATTGAAACCCTTCGGCGCCAGCCCGAATAGAGTCCTCTCTGTTCTTTCCCTTTCCTCTCCTCTCTGTTCTTCCTCTTTTCCTCGAGCTCATCCTCCATTTTTGCCAAAATTTGTCAAGATTTGGAGGCATCCCATCCATCCAAGTGTTCACAAAGGTTAGCAACTTTGTCCTTTCATCTCTCATTGCTAGATTAGCTCTTGCAATGCTCTATAAGTATTGTAATTTGTGGGTTTTAGTTTGTATATAGTAGTTTATTTGATTTATGCAATTTGAGCTCAAATTAACTTCTTACTTTGCATTTTTAGGTGTGGTTTACTTAGTGCTTTCCCGTCCCTGTCCTAACCACCGTCGATCGCGCGTACCGTCCCGTCGCCGGCACCACCTTGGTGAGCCTCTTGTTCTTATCATTTTTATGAAAAAACATGTTTATAAGATTTAGTTACTTACTTGTATAGTTTTCTTACCTATATGGTTGTTTGTTATACATAGTGGCATGGTTTTGAAATCCTTCCCCGTCGGCCCTCGTCCCATTTATGATGCGTATGTGGTATATATATACTCTCTTTTATAACTCTTTGTTGCATTTCGTGTTTATGACAATTATGCCAATCAAGTTGACATAGATATTTTTATCTAGGAGGTATGTGAACCGGAGATTCCAACCGACATAGATATTCTTGTGAGGAAGTTAAATTTAGTTGAAAAAGAAAACGAGGATTTGAAAGGAAAATTGAAAAGAGTTGAAGAAGAGAAGATGAAACTGGAGTTGTATGTTGTCGATGTCGTCGATGATCACAAGATCATGATGGGTGCAATGCGCTTGAAGATTAGAAAATTTAAGAGATATGCCATTGATAGTGAGGCTTGGTATCACTATGCTGTTGGATCAATTGTTACATTAGTTGCAATGTTGATCGCATTTGTTGTTGCATTTAAATGCTTTAGCTAGAGAGTTTGTATGTTGTTTTATGAGAACAAGTGGGTATGAACTTTATGTACGAATTTGTATTAATCTGGTATTTTCGGTGCTGTGTAATGAAGATGAGCCGGGAATGGATGTACGATGACCGATGCTCTCCCCAGTTCATTAATGGCGTGCATACTTTTCTGGTTGCGGCTGAGGCAAACAAGCGCCTGGATGGTTTTATGTATTGTCCATTTGCTGGCTGCAAGAATGATCGAAGTTACTCTAACTCAAGAACCATTCACGTCCACCTGTTTGAGTCTGGTTTCATGTCCGGCTATAACTGTTGGACCAAGCACGGAGAAAGAGCGTGCCTAATGGAAGAGAATGAATAAGAAGAGGATGACGGCAGCTATCCTAGCCATGGATTCCATGAATACGATGGTACAACAGTGGAGGAAGAAGCTGAGTTGACAATGCGGGAAGGAGCTGAAGAAGAGGCATCAGATGAGCCCGCTGATGATCTTGGTCGGGCGATTGTCGATGTAAAGAGAAACTGCGCAAGTGAAAAGGAGAAGCTGAAGTTGTAGCGCATGTTAGAGGATCACAAAAAAGGGTTGTACCCAAATTGCGAAGATGACAATAAAAACCTAGGTACCACACTAGAATTGCTGCAATGGAAGGCAGAGAATGGTGTCTCTAACAAGACATTTCAAAAGTTCCTGATAATGTCAAAGAAGAAGCTACGAAAGGGCAATGAATTGCCACAGAGTATGAACAAAGCAAAGAAGGTTTTCTGCCCTCTAGGATTAGAGGTCGAGAAGATGCATGCATGCCCTAATGACTGCATCCTCTACCGCGGCGAGTACGAGGAATTGAATGCATGTCCGGTATGCTGTGCATTGCGCTATAAGATCGACCACGATGACCCTGGTGATGTTGAGGGTGAGCGCCCCAGGAAGAAGATTCCTTCCAAGGTGATGTGGTATGCTCCTATAATACCACTGTTGAAACATTTGTTCCAAAACAAAGAGCATGCCAAGTTGATGCGATGGCACAACGAAGACTGTAAGTAAGACGGGAAGTTAAGAGTGCCTGCTAATGAGTCACAGTCGAGAAAAATCGAGAGGAAGTGGAAGGACTTTGCAAAGGATGCAAGGAACGTATGGTTTGGTTTAAGTGCAGATGGCATTAATCCTTTTGGGGAGTAGAACAACAATCATAGCACATGGCCTGTGACTCTATGTATCTATAACCTTCCTCCTTGGTTGTGCATGAAGCGGAAGTTCATTATGATGCCAGTGCTCATACAACGCCCCAAGCAACCCGACAACGACATTGATGTGTACCTAAGGCCATTGGTTGAAGAAATTTTACAGTTGTGGAATGGAAAAGGTGTATGTGCGTGGGATGCAAAAGATCAGGAGGAATTTGACCTACATGCGTTGCTGTTTGTAAACATCAACGATTGGCCTGCTCTCAAGACAAACAAACAAGGGATACCACGCATGCACACACTGTTTAGATGATACCGACAATATATATTTGGATAAATGTAAGAAGAATGTGTATCTGGGGCACCATCAATTTCTTTAGAGAAGGCATCCTGTAAGAAAGAAAAGCAAGCATTTCAAAGGTGAGGCAGATCACCGGAAGAAGCCTCGCCACCGTGCGACTGATGACATACTTGATATGGTCAAGGATTTAAAAGTAATCTTTGGCAAGGGTCCTGGTGCACAATCTGTTCCGAATGACGCTGACAAACGCACACCCATGTGGAAGAAGAAATCTATATTTTGGGACCTACCGTATTGGAAAGACCTCGTGGTCTGCTCTGCAATCGATGTGATGCACGTGACGAAGAATCTTTGTGTGAACCTGCTAGGCTTCTTGGGCGTGTATGGGAAGACAAAAGATACGCCAGAGGCACAGGAGGACCAGCAACTTATGCACGGAGAAGACGGCATGGATCCAAAGTAGTTTCAGGGTCATGCCAGCTACGCTCTTACCAAAGAAGAGAAGGAAATCTTCTTCGAATGCCTACTCAGTATGAAGGTCCCGTCTGTCTTCTCGTCGAATATAAAGGGAATAATAAATATGGCAAAGAAAAAGTTCTAGAACCTAAAGTCTCATGACTACCACGTGATTACGACGCAACTGCTTCCGGTTGCATTGAAGGGGCTTCTACCGAAAAATGTTCGATTAGCCATTGTGAAGCTATGTGCATTCCTAAATGCAATCTCTCAGAAGTTAATCGATCCAGAAATCCTACCAAGGTTATAGAATTATTTGGTGCAAGGTCTTGTTAGTTTCGAGTTGGTGTTCCCACCATCCTTCTTCAATATCATGAATGCATGTCCTAGTTCACCTAGTCGAGGAGATTGCCATTCTGGGTCCTGTATTTCCACACAATATGTTCCCCTTTGAGAGGTTCATGGGAGTCTTAAAGAAATATGTTCATAATCGTGCTAGGCCAGAAGGAAGCACCTCCAAGGGCCATGAAACAGAGGAGGTCCACTAGTAGAAAACAGACCTTTCGTCCCAAGCATTAGTCCCGGTCTGGTTACAAGCCGGTACTAAAGATGGTATTAGTCCCAGTTCGTGCCGGCTCCAACGGCTAGGAGCAGGGCAACCTTTAGTACCGGCTCGTTAGCGATCTTTAGTACCGGTTCGTGTCACGAGCCGGTACTAAAGGGGCGTGGCAGGCTTTTGGTCATACTTGGGCCCCGCGTGCACCTTTAGCACCGGCTGGTGACACCAACCGGGACTAAAGGGCAACCTTTAGGACCGGTTGGTGTCACCAACCGGTACTAAAGACTTCCTATATATATGCTTCATCCGTAGCCCATCGAAGGGGCTCTCATTTCTCTGTTTTCTCCCCTGTTCTTCTTCTTGCTCGAAGCTCATCCTCCATTTTGCCAAGGATTTGTCAAAATTTAAAGGCACCCCATCTATCCAAGTGTTCATAAAGGTTAGCAACTTTGCTCCTTCATCTCTCATTGCTAGATTAGCTTGTGGTATGCTCAAAGATATGTCATTTGTGGGTTTTAGCTAGGTTTTGGAGGAGTGCACATTATGTGGGAGTTTATTTGATTTATATGCAATTTGAGCTCAAATTAACTTGTTAGGTTGCATATGTATAGGTGTGGTTTATTTGGTGCCTTCCCATCCCCGGCCGTTGCTACTTCTCGAGCTTGCGTTGGTTTTTCCCTTGAAGAGGAAAGGGTGATGCAGCAAAGTAGAGATAAGTATTTCCCTCAGTTTGAGAACCAAGATATCAATCCAGTAGGAGTATCAAGATGAGGCACCAAGGAACGTGCACAAAAACAAGCAAACTTGCACCCAACGCGTTAAAGGGGTTGTCAATCCCTTTACGATTACTTGCAAGGTGAGATCTGATAGTGATAATAGGTAGATGTAAATGAGTAAATAAAATTGCAGCAAGGTATTTTTGGTATTTTTGTGTTTAGATCTGAATATATAATATGTAAAATAGACCCGGGGGCCAAAGTGTTCACTAGAGGCTTCTCTCATGATAGCAAGTATTACGGTGGGTGAACAAATTACTGTTGAGCAATTTATAGAATCACGCAAAGTCATGACGATATCTAAGGAAGTGATCATCCATATAGGCATCACGTCCGAGACAAGTAGACCGATACTTTCTGCATCTATTACTATTACTCCACACATCGACCGCTATCCAGCATGCATCTAGTGTATTGAGTTCATAACAAACAGAGTAATTCTTTAAGCAAGATGACATGATGTAGAGAGATAGATTCATGCAATATGATATAAACCCCATCTTTTTACCCTTGATGGCAACAACATGATACATGCCTTGCTACCCTTTCTGTCACTGGGTGAGGGCACCGCACGGTATGAACCCAAAACCAAGCACTTCCCCATTGCAAGAACTATAGATCAAGTGGGCCAAACAAAACCCATAACTTGAAGAGACTTACAAGGATATGAAATTATGCATATAAGAAATCATAGGAGACTTAAATAATATTCATAGATAATTTGATCATAAATCCACAATTAATAGGATCTCAACAAGCACACCGCAAAAGAGAATTACATCGGATAGATCTCCATGGAGATCATGGAGAACTTTGTATTGATGATCAAAGAGAGAGAAGAAGCCATCTAGCTACTAGCTATGCACCCAAAGGTCTGATGTGAACTACTCACTCTTTTCGGAGAGGCAATGGTGTTGATGAAGATGGCCACCGGAGATGGATTCCCCTCCGGCAGGATGCCGGAACGGTCTCCTGATTGGTTTTTGGTGGCTCTGGAGGCTTGCGGCGGCGGAACTTGCGATCTAGGTTTAGTTCTGGAGGTTTTGGTATTTATAAGACCGTATGGCGGCGGAAACAAGTCAAGAGGGGCCACAAGGAGGTCACGAGCCCCCTAGCCGCACCCTAGGGGGGCTCCTCCCAGGCTCGTGACTCCCTTAGGTCTCCTCTCCGGTATATTTTCCTTCTGGTATTTTTGATATTTTCCATAAAAAATCACGGCGAAAGTTTTATTCCGTTTGGAGTCCATTTGATATTCCTATCTGAAAAAGGTCAAAAAACACGGAAAAAACAGAAACTGGCACTGGGCACTGAGTTAATAAGTTAGTCCAAAAAATAATATAAAATATCATATTCATGCATATAAAACATCCAAAGTTGATAATATAATAGCATGGAACAATCAAAAATTATAGATACGTTGGAGACGTATTAAGCATCCCCAAGCTTAACTCCTGCTCGTCCTCGAGTAGGGAAGTGATAAAGACCGAATTTTTGATGTGGAATGCTACCTAACATATTTGTTCTATGTAACCTCTTTATTGTGGCATGAATGTTCAGATCCATAAGATTCAAAACAATAGTTTAATATTGACATGAAAACAATAATACTTCAAGTATAATAGCAAAGTAATCATGAACCTTTGAAATAATAAGGCCAAAGAAAGTTATCCCTACAAAATCATATAGTCTGGCTATGCTCCATCATCCCCACACAACGAATTTAAATCATGCACAACCTCGGTATTGGCCAAGTAATTGTTTTCGCACTCTTACTTTCTCAAACTTTTCTCAACTCTCACGCAATACATGAGCGTGAGCCATGGATATAGCACTATAGGTGGAATAGAGTGTGGTGGAGGTTGTGAGGTAAAAAGGAGGAGATGGTCACATCGACTCGACGTATCAATGGGCTATGAAGATGCCCATCAATAGATATCAATGTGAATGAGTAGGGATTGCCATGGAACGGATGCACTAGAGCTATAAGTGTATGAAAGCTCAAAAATAAAAACTAGTGGGTGTGCACCCAACTTGCTTGCTCACGAAGACCTAGGGCAATTTGAGGAATCCCATCATTGGAATATACAATCCAAGTTATATAATGAAAATTTCCACTAGCATATGAAAGTGACAAAACAAGAGACTCTCTATCATGAAGAACATGGTGCTATTTTGAAGCACAAGTGTGGAAAAAGATAGTAGCATTGTCCCTTCTCTCTTTTTCTCTCATTTTTTTGTTTGGGCTCTTTGGCCTCTTATTTTTTTTGCTTGGGATCTTTGGCCTCTTTTTTTATTTCCTCACATGGGACAATGCTCTACTAATGATGATCATCACACTTTTATTTACTTACAACTCGATACTTAGAACAATAATGACTCTATATGAATGAAAGTGATGGCACATGTCATGAGACGGAGCGGTGAAGTTGCATGGCAATATATCTCGGAATGGCTATGAAAATGCCATAATAGGTAGGTATGGTGGCTGTTTTGAGGAAGGTATATGGTGGGTTTGTGCATCGGCGAAAGTTGCGTGGCACTAGACAGGGTAGCAATGATGGAAGGGTGAAAGTGCATCTATACCATGGACTCACATTAGTCATGAAGAACTCATATACTTATTGTGAAAGTTTTATTAGTAATCGAAACAAAGTGCTAACCGCATACTCCTAGGGGAAGGGTTGGTAGGAGTTAACCATCGCGCGATCCCGACCGCCACACAAAGGATAACAATCAATAAATCAATTATGCTCCGACTTCCTAACATAGCAGTTCACCATACGTGCATGCTACGGGAATCACTAACCTCAACACAAGTATTTCTAGATTCACAACACCCTACTAACATAACTCTAATATTATCACCTTCATACTCAAAACTAATCGTGAGGAATCAAACTTCTCTTACTAATCAATGCACTTGAATATGAAAGTTTTTATTATATCCTCTTTGGATGCCTATCATATTTAGGACTTATTTCATAACACATGCCAATTACCAAGTTACTTAGGGAGAGCACTCTCAAAATGATATAAGTGAAGACCAGAGTTTTTATTTCTACAAAATATGACACCTCCGTGCTCTACAAAGATTTAAGTGAAGCACTAGAGCAAAATTATCTAGCTCAAAAGATATAAGTGAAGAACATGGGAGCAAAATTACCAAGCTCAAAAGATATAAGTGAAGAACATATGAGCAAAATTACTAAGCTCAAAAGATATAATTGAAGCACATGGGAGCAAAATTAGCAAGCTCAAAAGATATAAGTGAAGCACATGGGAGCAAAATTATCAAGCTCAAAAGATATAAGTGAAGCACATGTGAGCTAAATTGCCTAACTCAGAAGATATAAGTGAAGCTCATTGAGTATTCTAACAAATTCATGATGAGTGCATGTCCTTCTCAAAAGGTGTGCAGCAAGGATGATTGTGACAAAACAAAAAGCAAAGACTCCTATAATACACAACGCTCCAAGAAAAACACATATCACGTGGTGAATAAAAATATAGCTCCAAGTAACGTTACCGATGGATTGAAGACGAAAGAGGGGATGCCTTCCCGGGGCATCCCCAAGCTTAGGCTTTTTGGTGTCCTTAAATTTGGCTTGGGATGACTTGGGAATCGCCAAGCTTAGGCTCTTTCCACTCTTTATTCCATTGTCCATAAGAACATCACCCAAAACTTGAAAACTTCACAACACAAAACTTAAACAGAAACTCGTGATAGCATTAGCATAAGAAAACAAACCACCAACTTTTTAGGTACTGTAGTAAACTTAATTTCCATTTATATTTATGTTATATTACTGTATTCTAACTTTTACATGGCTCATACCCCCCTATACTAACCATAGTTTCATCAAAATAAGCAATCAAAACAACAAAAACAGAATCTATCAAAAACAAAACAGTCTATAGCAATTTGTACATTTCGTATACCTATGCCAACTCAAAAATTATGAAACAATTATGAAAATTAGGAAAATTCTCATATAAATCAGCATAAAAAAATCAACTCAAAATATCTTTCTGCATAGGAATGAAAAATAATTTCGTGAGCACAAAGTTGCTGTCGTTTTTTCAGCATGATTGAACAACTATCACCAAAACTAATCATAAAGGTTCTACTTGGCACAAACACTAATTAAAACATAAAAAATGCAATAATAACATAATCATGATGGTGTGGACTCAACGAAACAGAAAGTAAAAGCAAAAATAAATCTATTCATTGGGTTGCCTCCCAACAAGCGCGATCGTTTAACGCCCTTAGCTAGGCGTAAGGCAATAGAATCAAGTATTGTCATCTTTAGTGCTCAAACCATAAGTAGCTCTCATAGTGGATTCATAAGGAAATTTTATTCTATTTCTAGGAAAATGTTCCATGCCCTTCTTTAATGGAAATTGAAATTTAATATTCCCTTCCTTCATATCAATAACGACACCAATAGTCCTAAGAAAAGGTCTACCAAGAATAATGGGACTTGTCGGATTGCAATCAATATCAAGCACAATGAAATCTATGGGCACATAGTTCCTATTTGCAATAATAAGAACATAATTAATCCTTACCATAGGTTTTTTAATAGTAGAATCCGCAAGATGCAAATTACGAGAGCACTCATCAATCTCATTGAAACCTAGAACATCACATAAGGATTTTGGAATTGTGGAAACACTAGCACCCAAATCACACAAAGCATGGCATTCATAATTTTTAATCTTGATTTTTATAGTAGGTTCCCACTCATCATGAAGTTTTCTAGGAATAGATATCTCTAACTGAAGTTTCTCTTCAAGATATTTTATCACAGCATCAATGATATGTTTAGTAAAAGCCTTATTTTGGCTATAAGCATGTGGAGAGTTTAGCATGGATTGCATCAAGGAAATACATTCAATAAAATAACAACTATCATAATTAAATTCCTTCAAATCCAAAGTAGTATTTTCATCACTATTCAAAGTTTTGATATCCTCTACTCCACTTTTAGTATTTTTAGCATCAAGATAAATAGACTCCGAATCATTGGGGCGTTTCTCAGCCAAAGTGGATTCACATCCAGCCCCATAATCATTAAGATTGACATTAGAAAACAAGGATTCAATAGGAGTCACATCAAACACTTTAAAATCTTCGTGATTCTCATCACGAGAACACGCCTTTTTGAGCCATTCATGTCTAGCACGAATTTGGGCGGTTCTTTCTTTACTCTCATTCATAGAAACACGCATAGATTTCAAAGTTTCATCCATATTAATCTTTGGAGGAACACATCTTAATTTTGAAGCATCAATATCAAGAGACATTATATCAACAGTCCTAGCCAAGTCGTCAATTTTAAGCAGTTTTTCTTCTATGGAAGCATTGAAAATCTTTTGCGAATTAATAAAATCCTTAATATTACTCTCAAGATCAGAGGGTATTTTATTATAATTTCCATGAGCATTGTTCTAGGAATTGCCAAAATTATTAGAGGGATTACTAGGAAAAGGCCTAGGATTAAAGTTACCTCTATAAGCATTGTTGTTACCAAAATTATTCCTACCAAAAAAATTAACATCAAAATTTTCATTGCTATTCTCAATCAAGGAACATAAAGGCATATAATTTGGATCTAGATGAACACTTTTACTAGCAACCAACTTCATTAACTCATCCATCTTAGCACTCAAAGAGTTAATTTCTTCTATAGCATGCACTTTTTTACTAGTAGGTGACCTTTCGATGTGCCATTGATAATAATTTGTCATGATATTATCTAAGAGTTTTGTAGCTTATCCTAGTCTGATTTCCATAAAAGTTCCACCAGAGGCGGAATCCAAGATATTTCTAGAAGCAAAATTCAAACCAACATAGAAAATTTGTATAATCATCCGAAGACTTAGGCCATGAGCGGGACAATTTCTAATCATCAATTTCATTCTCTCCCAAGATTGTGCAACATGTTCATGATCTAGTTGCTTAAAATTCATAATATCATTACTGAGATAGATAATCTTAGCAGGTGGAAAATACTTGGAAATAAAAGCATCTTTACACTTGTTCCATGAATCAATACTATTTTTGGGTAAAGATGAAAACCAAGTTTTTGCTCGATCTCGTAGTGAGAACGGAAATAGCTTCAATTTAATTATATCATTAGCCACATCTCTCTTCTTTTGCATATCGCATAACTCAATAAAGGTATTAAGATGGGATGTGGCATCTTCACTTGGAAGGCCAGAAAATTGCTCTTTCATAACAAGATTCAACAAGGTAGCATCAATTTCATATGATTCCAAACTAGTGGCGGGAGCAATTGGAGTACTAATAAAATCATTTTTATTAGTATTAGAAAAGTCACACAATTTAGTGTTGTCAGACATGGTGACTTAGCAAGCAGACAAGCACACAAGCAAACAGAAACCAAGCGAAAGAAAAGGGCGAACGAAAAACGCAAATAAAGAAAGGCAAATATTTTTGTAAATTTTTGTTTCAGAAATGGGGGAGAGGAAAACAAGAGGAAAATGAAAAATAATGTAAATGCAAGAGATGAGTTTGTGATAGGTACTTGGTAGCTATGCTTCACTTGAATACTCCCCGGCAACGGCGCCAGAAATTCTTCCTGCTACTTTTCGAGCTTACGTTGGTTTTTCCCTTGAAGAGGAAAGGGTGATGCAGCAAAGTAGAGATAAGTATTTCCCTAAGTTTCAGAACCAAGGTATCAATCCAGTAGGAGTATCAAGATGAGGCACCAAGGAACCTGCACAAAAACAAGCAAACTTGCACCCAACGCGATAAAGGGGTTGTCAATCCCTTTACGATTACTTGCGAGGTGAGATCCGATAGTGATAATAGGTAGATGTAAATAAGTAAATAAAATTGCAGAAAGGTATTTTTGTGTTTTTGTTTTTAGATATGAATATATAATATGTAAAATAGACCCGGGGGCCATAGTGTTCACTAGAGGCTTCTCTCATGATAGCAAGTATTACGGTGGGTTAACAAATTACTGTTGAGCAATTGATAGAATCGCGCAAAGTCATGACGATATCTAAGGCAATGATCTTACATATAGGCATCACGTCCGAGACAAGTAGAACAATACTTTCTGCATCTATTACTATTACTCCACACATCGACCGCTATCTAGCATGCATCTAGTGTATTGAGTTCATAACAAACAAAGTAACGCTTTAAGCAAGATGACATGATGTAGATGGATAGATTCATGCAATATGATATAAACCCCATCTTTTTACCCTTGATGGCAACAACACGATACGTGCCTCGTTAAGCTTTCTGTCACTGGGTGAGGACACCTCACGGTATGAACCCAAAACCAAGCACTTCTCCCATAGAAAGAACTATAGATCAAGTTGACCAAACAAAACCCATAACTCGAAGAGACTTACAAGGATATGAAATCATGCATATAAGAAATCAGAGGAGACTCAAATAATATTCGTAGATAATCTGATCATAAATCCACAATTCATCGGATCTCAACAAACACACTTCAAAAGAGAATTACATCGGATAGATCTCCATGGAGATCATGGAGAACTTTGTATTAAAGATCAAAGAGAGAGAAGAAGCCATCTAGCTACTAGCTATGGACCCGAAGGTCTGATGTGAACTACTCACGCATCATCGGAGAGGCAATGGTGTTGATGAAGATGGCCACCAGAGATGGATTCCCCTCCGACAGGATGCCGGAACGGTCTCCCGATTGGTTTTTGGTGGCTCTGGAGGCTTGCGGCGACGGAACTTGTGATCTAGGTTTAGTTCTGGAGGTTTTGGTATTTATTAGACCGTATGGCGGCGGAAACAAGTCAAGAGGGGCCACAAGGAGGTCACGAGCCCCCTAGCCGCGCCCTAGGGGGGCGCCTCCCAGGCTCGTGACTCCCTCGGGTCTCCTCTCCGGTATCTTTTCCTTCTGGTATTTTTGATATTTTCCATAAAAAATCACGACGAAAGTTTTATTCCGTTTGGACTGCGTTTGATATTCCTATCTGAAAAAGGTCAAAAACATGAAAAAAAAAACTGGCACTGGGCACTGAGTTTATAAGTTAGTTCCAAAAATAATATAAAATAGCATATTCATGCATATAAAACATCCAAAGTTGATAATATAATAGCATGGAACAATAAAAAATTATAGATACGTTGGAGATGTATCAGCCGTCCTAACCACCGTCGATCGTCCGCACCATCTCGTCGCGGCACCGACCACCTTGGTGAGCCTCTTGTTCTTCTTAAAACCTTTAAAAAAAATACTTGTATGATTTAGATAGCTGCGTGTATGATTTACTTACTTGTATTATTGTTAGTTATTCTATAGTGTCATGGTTATGGTATCCGCCCACGTCGGCCCTCGTCCAGTCTATGATTCAGATGTGGTATGTCATTATATTTTATAACTATTTAACACATCATGTAATGACTATGACATTTAATTATGCCACCAAATTGACGTAGATGTTTTTATCTATAGGAAGTAGTTGAACCAGAAATTCCAACCAACTATGCAATTCTGCTCGAGAAATTAACACAAGCTGAAAAAGAAATTGATCATGTGAAAGAAAAATTGAAAAGAACTGAAGATGAGAAGATGGGATTGGAGTTGCATGTTGCCGATATCGTAAATGATCAGAAGAACAAGATGGCTGGAATGCACTTGAAGCTTAGAAAGATTAGAAAATATGCCATTGATAAAGAGGTTTGAATCATTATGCTGTTGGCTCAATTGTTACTTTATTTGCGATTATGATCGCATTTGTTGTTGCATTTACATGTTTTAGATAGTTGTATGTTGTTTTATGAGATGTATGTATGAACTATAAGTATCTATTATTTGCAGTAATAACATTCGGTCACTGCTAGCTCTACTTTTGGTTGTAATGTGATGATGAAGTTGTATTAATTTGGTCACTTCGATGTTGTGTAGTGAACATGAGCCGGCAATGGATGTACGATGACCGACTAAGTCCAGGGTTTCTTAATGGCCTGCATGATTTTATTCGTGTGGCTGAGGCAAACAAGCAAAATGGTTTCATGTGTTGTCCATGTCGTGACTGTAAGAATGATAGGAATTACTCTACCTCAAAAACCATTGACTACCACCTGCTGAAGTCCGATTTCATGTCCGGCTATAGCTGTTGGACCAAGCACGGAGAAAGAGGGGTTATAATTGAAGACAATGAAGAAGAAGAGGATGATGACAACTATCCTTTCGCTGATACAACAATGGGGGAAGCTGAAGAAGAGGCATCAATGGGGGAAGTGAAGAAGAGGCATCAGATGAGCCCATTGATGATTTGGGTCGGGTCATTGCTAATGCAAAGAGAAACTGTGAAAATGATAAGGAGAGGTTGAAGTTGAAATGCATGTTAGAGGATGACAAGAAATTATTGTATCCAAATTGTGAAGATGACCAGAAAAAGCTGGGTACCACGCTGGAATTGCTGCAATGGAAGGCGAAGAATGGTGTAACTGACAAGGAATTTCATGAAATTTTGATAATGATAAAGAAGATGCTTCCAAAGGATAACGACTTGCCTGAAAATACGTACGAAGCAAAGAAGGTTGTCTGCCCTCTAGGATTAGAGGTGCAGAAGATACATGCATGCCCTAATGACCACATCCTCTACCGCGGTGAGTAGTACGAGAATTTGGATGCATGCCCGGTATGTGGTGCACTGCGCTATAAGATCCCCCGCGATGACCCTGGTGATGCGAAGGCCGAACGCCACAGGAAGAGGGTTCCTGCCAAGGTGATGTGGTATGCTCCTATAGTACCACGGTTGAAACGTTTGTTCCAAAACAAAGAGCATGCCAAGTTGTTGCGATGGCACAAAGCAAAACGTAAGAAAGACGGAATTTTGAGAGCACCGCTGATGGGTCGCGGTGGAGAAAAATTGAGAGGGAGTTCGAGGACTTTGCAGCTGACGCAATGAACTTATGGTTTTGTCTTAGTACAGACGGCATGAATCCTTTTGGGGAGCAGAGCTCCAGTCACAACACTTGGCCCATGACTCTATGTATTTACAACCTTCCTCCTTGGTTGTGCATGAAGCGGAAGTTCATTATGATGCCAGTGCTCATCCAAGACCCTAAGCAACCCGGCAACGACATTGATGTCTACCTAAGGCCACTAGTTGATGAACTTCTATAGTTGTGGAAAAAACTAGGTGTACGTGTGTGGGATGTTCACACACAGAAGGAAATTGACCTACCAGCGTTCCTGTTTGTAACCATCAATGATTGGCCTGCTCTTAGTAACCTGTCGGGACATACAAACAAGGGATACATGCATGCACACACTGTTTAGATGATACTAAAAGTATATATTTGGATAAATGTAAGAGGAATGTGTACCTCGGACATAGTCGATTTCTACCGGTCAAGCATATCCTAAGAAAGGCAGGCAACCATTTCAAAGGTGAGCCAGATAACTGGAAGAAGCCTGGCCTCCGTACTGGTGAATATATATTTGATATGGTCAAGGATTTACAGGTAATCTTTGGAAAGGGTCCTGGCGGAAAATCTGTTCTGAATGACACCAATAGACACGCATCCATGTGGAAGAAGAAATCTATATTTTGGGAACTTGAATATTGGAAAGCCCTAGAGGTCCGCAATGCAATCAACGTGATGCACGTGACGAAGAATCTTTGTGTGAACCTGCTAGGATTCTTGGGCGTGTATGGAAAGACAAAAGATACACCGGAGGCACGGGAGGACAAGCAAAGAATTAACGAAAAAGACAGCATGCCTCCAAAGCAGTATCAAGGTCCTGCGAGCTATGCTCTTACGAAAGAAGAGAAGGAAATCTTTTTTGAATGCCTGCTCAGTATCAAGGTCCCGTCTGGTTCTCGTCGAATATAAAGGGAATAATAAATATGGCAGAGAAAGAATTTCAAAACCTAAAGTCTCATGACTGCCACATGATTATGACGCAATTACTTCCGGTTGCACTTAGGGGGCTTCTACCGGAAAATGTTCGATTAGACATTGTGAAGCTATGCGCATTACTCAATGAAATTTCTCATAAGGTAATCGATCCGGAAATCCTGCCAAGGTTACAGAATGACATGGTCCAATGTCTTGTCAGTTTCGAGTTGGTGTTCCCTCCATCCTTCTTCAATATTATGACGCACGTTCTAGTTCACCTAGTCGAAGAGATTAACATTCTGGGTCCTGTATTTCTACACAATATGTTCCCCTTCGAGAGGTTCATGGGAGTCTTAAAGAAATATGTTCATAACCGTGCTAGGCCAGAAGGAAGCATTGCCAAGGGATATGGAACAGAGGAGGTTATTGAGTTTTGTGTTGACTTGGTTCCAGACAGTAAGCCGATTGGTCTTCCTGAATTGCGGCATGAGGGGAGACTGGGTGTAAAAGGCACATGAGGACAGAAAGAAGCAATAAATATGGACGGGCATTCTTTCACTCAAGCACACTACACAGTTCTACAAAATTCCACCTTCGTGACTCCATATATGGAGGAACACAAGGATATTGTACGGTCCAAGAACCCGGAGCAGTTTGACCCCTGGATTGAATGTAAACATATGGAGACTTTTGCCAGTTGGTTGCAAACAAAGCTCATCAATGACAACGATGTTCCATATGAACTGTACTGGTTGGCCAAGACAACAAGTTCGACTGTAACGACTTTCAAAGGGTACGAGATAAATGGGAATACATTTTACACAATCGCCCAAGATAAAAAGAGCACCAACCAAAATAGTGGTGTCCGCTATGATGCAACTAACTTTGAAGACACATATTATGGTTACATAGAGGAGATATGGGAACTTGAGTATGGACCTGATCTTAAGGTCCCTTTGTTTTGGTGCAAATGGGTCAAATATACTAGAGGCGGGGTACAGGTAGACGCGCAGTACGGAATGACAAAAGTTGATCTCAACCATCTTGGATACACAGACGACTCATTCGTCCTAGCCAATGATGTGGCTTAGGTTTTCTATTTGAAGGACATGTCTAGCAAACCGAGGAGAACAAAATATAAGGAAGCGAATACATCATACGATGAGCCAAAGCGCCACATAGTTCTTTCAGGGAAAATAAACATTGTGGGAGTGGAGGACAAGAGAGACATGTCAGAATATTATGAAAAGTTCCATGAAATCCCTCCCTTCAGAGTGAAGACTGACCCAAGCATCCTTTTAAATGATGAAGATTCTCCATGGTTACAGCGCAATCATAAGCAAGGGACAAACACGCAGAAAAAGGTCTTACAGCACGACATCCCACTCTGGGATGTGACCGGCTTCACCGTCATCACTTTCTATGTGAAGGACATGCATGCATTTTCTAGCAGGTATCTTTGTAACAGTTTGTACACGAAGTGCATCTAGTTTGTACACGAAGTGTTTGCCGTAACCCTCTCAACTCTTTAGAAGTTGCTATATGGGTGAAATTATTATGTCATGCCAAGTTACAACCTTTTCAGAGTTCATTTGCACTGCTTTTCAAATTCAAGGTCATTTAGCTCAAAATAAATCATTAAATGCATGGAAAATATCAAATGAAGTCAGAAAGGGCTGAAAATTGATGATGTGCCTTTGAATGGTGCATATTGTACACACAAAAAGTATGGAGTTAACATAAGTTATTAAAAGTCAAACCCCTTTGTAATAGATGAGTTTTCGTCCGAAACACTCATACTTCGAAAGAGATTGTCAATTTGTACAACAAGTGCATCCAGTTTTTGTCGTAACCCTCTCAACTCTTTAGAAGTTGCTATATGGGTGAAATTATGATGTCATGCCAAGTTACAACCTTTTCAGAGTTCATTTGTACTGCTTTTCAAACTCAGGGTCATTTAGCTCGAAATAAATCATTAAATGCATGGAAAATATCAAATGAAGTCAGAAAGGGTTGAAAAGTGATGATGTGCCTTTGGATCGTGCATATTGAACACACAAAAAGTATGGAGTTAAAATAAGTTATTAGAAATGAAATCCCTTTGTAATAGATGAGTTTTCGTTCGAAACCCTCATACTTCGAAAGAGATTGTCCAATTTGTACACCAAGTGCATCCAGTTTTTGCCGTAACCCTCTCAACTCTTTAGAAGTTGCTATGTGGGTGAAATTATGATGTCATGCCAAGTTACAACCTTTCCAGAGTTCATTTGTACTGCTTTTCAGATTCACGGTCATTTAGCTCAAAATAAATCATTAAATGCAAGGAAAATATCAAATGAAATCAGAAAGGGTTGAAATTGATGATGTGCCTTTGAATGGTGCATATTGAACAAACAAAAAGTGTGGAGTTAAATTAAGTTATTACAAATGAAATCCCTTTGTAATAGATGAGTTTTCGTCCGAAAACCTCATACTTCGAAAGATCGCTACCACACAAGACAACTTTTGTCCCATCATATTTGGTAGACATTTTCTCAATACTGTTAATGCTCAAATTGATTGTGAGAAACAAACTGTCACTGTTGGCTTTGAAGGAGTGTCGCATGAATTTAATTTTTCTAAGTTTAATAGACAACATCATGAAAAATAATTGTCTAGTAAGGATGAAATTATTGCTCTTACTTCTATTGTTGTGCCTCCTACTGATCCTTTAGAGCAATACTTGCTTGAACATGAAAATGATATGCATATGGATGAGAGGAATGAGATAGATAGAGTTATCTTCGAACAACCTCCTATCCTTCAAAATAATTTGCATGTTGAATTACTTGGAGATCCACCTGCACCAAAGGGTGATCCTGTGTTTGAGCTTAAACAATTACCTGACACTCTTAAGTATGCTTATCTTGATGAGAAAAAGATATATCCTGTTATTATTAGTGCTAACCTTTCAGAGCATGAAGAAAAGAAATTATTGAAAACTCTAAGGAAGCACCGTGCTGCTATTGGATATACTCTTGATGATCTTAAGGGCATTAGTCCCACTCTATGACAACATAAAATAAAAACTGATCTTGATTCCAAACCAGTTGCTGACCCTCAACGAAGACCGAATCCTGAGATGAAAGATGTGGTAAGAAAAGAAATATTAAAGCTCCTGGAAGTAGGTATTATTTACCCTATGGCTTATAGTGATTGGGTAAGTCCGGTGCATTGTGTCCCTAAGAAGGGAGGTATTACCGTTGTCCCTAATGATAAAGATGAATTGATCCCACAAAGACGGTAACTGATTTTAGGAAATTAAATAAAGCTACTAAGAAAGATCATTACCCTCTACCTTTCATTGATCAAATGCTAGAAAAATTGTCTAAACATACACACTTTTGCTTTCTAGATTGTTATTCTAGTTTCTCCCAAATACCTGTTTCACAATCTGATCAGGAGAAAACCACTAACTTGCCCTTTCGGTACCTTTCCTTATAGACATATGCGTTTTGGTTTATGTAATTCACCTGCTACCTTTCAAAGATGTATGATGGCCATATTCTCTGACTTTTGTGAAAAGATTGTTGAGATTTTCATGGATGATTTCTCCGTTTACGGATCTACTTTTGATGATTGCTTGAGCAACCTTGATCGAGTTTTGCAGACGTGTGAAGATACTAATCTTGTCTTGAATTGGGAGAAGTGCCACTTTATGGTTAATGAAGGCATTGTATTGGGACATAAAATTTCTGAAAGAGGTATTGAAGTTGATAAGGCTAAAGTTGATACCATTGAGAAAATGCCATGCCCTACAAATGTTAAAGGTATTGAAGTTTCCTCGTTCATGCTGGTTTCTAAAGAAGGTTCATTAAAGACTTCTCTAAGATTTCAAGACGTCTCACTAATCTCTTGCAAAAAGATATTCCATTTGTTTTTGATGATGATTCTGAAGAAGCATTTGAAATACTCAAGAAGGCCTTGATAACTCAACCTATTGTTCAACCACCTGATTGGAACCTACCTTTTGAAATTATGTGTGATGCTAGTGATTATGATGTTGGTGCTGTTCTAGGACAAAGAGTTGATAAGAAATTAAATGTTATTCATTATGCTAGTAAAACTCTAGACAGTGCCCAAAGAAATTATGCTACTACTGAAAAATAATTTTTAGCAGTTGTGTTTGCATGTGATAAGTTCAGACCTTATATTGTTGATTCTAAAGTTAATATTCACACTGATCATGCTGCTATTAAATATCTCATGGAAAAGAGAGATGCTAAACCTAGACTTATTAGATGGGTTCTGTTGCTACAAGAATTTGATTTGCATATCATTGATAGGAAGGGTGCTGAGAACCCCGTAGCAGATAATTTGTCTAGGCTAGAGAATGTTCTTGATGACCCACGACCTATTGATGATAGCTTTCCTGGTGAACAATTAAATGTTATCAATGCTTCACGCAATACACCATGGTATGATGATTATGCTAATTACATTTTTGCTAAATATATACCACCTAGTTTCACATACCAACAAAAGAAAAGGTTCTTTTATGATTTGAGACATTACTTTTGGGATGATCCTCACCTGTATAAAGAAGGAGTAGATGGTATTATTAGACGTTGTGTACCTGAGCATGAACAGGGACAGATCCTACAGAAGTGCCACTCCGAGGCTTACGGGGGACACCATGCTGGAGACAGAACTGCACACGAGGTATTGCAATCCGGTTTTTATTGGCCTACTCTCTTTAAGGATGCCCGTAAGTTTGTTTTGTCTTGTGATGAATTTTAAAGAATAGGTAATATTAGTAAACGTCAAGAAATGCCTATGAGTTATTCACTTGTTATTGAACCATTTGATGTTTGGTGTTTTGATTATATGGGACCTTTTCCAAAGTCCAATGGGTAGACCCATATTTTAGTAGCTGTTGATTACGTTACTAAGTGGGTAGAAGCTATTCCAACTAGTAGTGCCGATCATAACACCTCTATTAAGATGCTTAAAGAAGTTATTTTCCCTAGATTTGGAGTACCTAGATATTTAATGACTGATGGTGGTTCACATTTTATTTATGGTGCTTTCCGTAAAATGCGTGCTAAGTTTGATGTCAACCATAGAATTGCATCTCCATATCATCCTCAGTCTAGTGGTCAAGTAGAGTTAAGTAATAGAGAAATTAAATTAATACTACAAAAGACTGTTAATAGGTCTAGAAAGAATTGGTCTAAGAAACTTGATGATGCACTGTGGGCTTATAGAACTGCTTATAAGAATCCCATGGGCATGTCTCCTTATAAAATGGTTTACGGTAAAGCATGTCATTTACCTCTTGAGCTAGAGCATAAGGCTTATTGGGCAATCAAAGAGCTTAACTTTGATTTCAAACTTGCTGGTGAGAAGAGGTTATTTGATATTAGCTCACTTGATGAATGGAGAACTCAGGCATATGAAAATGCCAAGTTATTTAAAGAGAAAGTTAAGAGGTGGCATGATAAAAGAATACAAAAATGTGAGTTCAATGTAGATGATTATGTCTTGCTATACAATTCTTGTTTAAGATTTTTGCAGGCAAACTTCTCTCTAAATGGGAAGGTCCTTACGTTGTCGAGGAAGTATATCGTTCCGGTGCCATCAAAATCAACAACGCAGAAGGCACTTTTCCGAGAGTTGTGAATGGGAAAAGAATCAAGCATTATATCTCAGGTACTCCCGTAAATGTAGAAAGCAATATAACTAATATCATAACCCTGGAGGAGTACATAAGGGATGTTTATCAGCCTGTTTCAGACTCCGAAAACGAAGAGGTATGTGATACGGTAAGAAAACGGACTCCAAAACTTTTCTAATAGCAAATTTTCTCAGTTTTGAAATATTTAAAAAATTACAAAAATATAAGGTAGTTCGGAAAGCGCACCAGGAGGCCACGAGCCTGCCAGGCGCGGGCCCACCCCCTGGCCGCGCCTCCTAGGCTCGTGAGCTCCTCGTGTGCATCCTGGACTCCGTTTTCTTGTGGAACACTCCTTATTGTCGGTAAAAATTCATTATATAATCTCCCGAAAGGTCTGACCCTCGTATCACGCAAATATCCTCTGGTTTCGTCTCGAGCTGTTGTGCAGACAGATTTAGATCGCTATGGCATCCCCAAAGGTTTCGAAGGACAAGTTATTTGTGAAGGTCATCAACCCTTACCTCGCGGAGGTGCTGCAACACCCTCAGACCATTGAGATGCGTGAGGGGGTTTTGCACATCCGTGACGTTGAGGGGCCCAAGAAGACTGCAAGCATGGAGACGAGGCTCGAAGCAATGGAGCAGCATGTTTTGAAGTGCCAAGTGATGGTTGAACGCGGACTCAATGCCAACCATACGATGATTATGGAGTTCACCAACAAGCACAAGATCAATGCCAAGGACATCGGGGAACACCTCTTCAAGCTCTATGATAGAATTGATCATCTCCAAGCCCAGATCTACGACCTGCAAAAGCAGAACTGTGAGTATGAGTATAGATTTAATGCAATGCGGTTGGCTATAGATTTGAGGATCGCGGAGACTCGATCATCTTTCCATGATGGAGAACCTATGCCTTGGAAGACGGAGAATCAGCCCTGGACTCCAACAACTCCACCACCATCACCTCCGAAGGAAGACAATTAAACACACGGGTATGGGCACTCCCCTTCGCTTGTGCCAAGCTTGGGGGAGTTGCCTCGGTATCGTATCACCATCACATCTTTTGCCTTTACTTTTATATATTAGTTCGATCCTTTTGGTAATATCGTTATCTAGAAGAATAAAGTTTTTAGTATGATCTAGGCTTGAGTTTTGCTTTGTGTTACCCCCAATGTAATCAAGTTCATGAGTTATATAATAAAGAGTGTTTTTAGTTAAGGGCTTTGCTTCTTACCATGATCTAAAAGAAATAATAATAAAAGAACAAAAGCATGAAAGATCATGTGATGATCTTATGGGGGAGTGATGACTTCACATATAAAAAGAATGTTGACTGAAACTTGTTGTGGGTAGACAAACGTAGACCCTTGTCATTGTTGCAATTAATAGGAAGTAATAAAGAAAGAGAGGTTCACATATAAATATATCATCTTTGACATCATCTATGATTGTGAACACTCATTAAACTATTACATGCTAAGAAGTAGATGTTGGACAAGGAAGACAACATAATGAATTACGTTTGCTTGGTTCCGAACAATATTATATGATTATGGATCCTTTAGCATGTGACGCTTGCTTTAACCTCATATTAGCCAAAACTTCTGCACTAAGTAGAGATACTACTTGTGCATTCATAAAACCCTTAACCCAGTTTTGCCATGAGAGTCCACCATACCTACCTATGGATTGAATAAGATTCTTCAACTAAGTTGTCATCGGTGCAAGAAATAAAAAAATTGCTCCCTAAATATTAGTGTGTGGAAAATAAGCTTTGTACGAACTTGTGATGAAGAAGACATAAAAGCGACAGACTGCACAATAAAGTTCTGTATCACAAGAGGCAATATAAAGTGACGTTCCTTCACACTAAGAGATCACACATACAAACCTTAAAAGCGCATGACAACCTCTGTTTCCCTCTGCGAAGGGCCTATCTTGTACCTTTACTTTTTATCTTTAAAAGAGTCATGGTGATCAACGCCAATTCCTTATTCCGCCATTATCTTGGCAAGCGTCATGTGCTAGGGAAAGATATGTATTCATATATTAACTTGGAAGTAAGTAATCATGAATTATTATTATTGATGTTACCCTTGAGGCAAATCGTTGGGAGGCGAAACTATAAGCCCCTATCTTCCTTTGTGTCCAACTAAAACTTTGATCTCATGAGTACCACATGAGTTTTAGCAATTGTGGAAGGCTAAAAGATGATTGAGTATGTGGATTTGCCTTGCAAGCTCTTATTGACTGTTTCCAATGTTATGATAAATTGCAATTGTTTCAATGACTAAAGACTATTGCTTGTTAATTCTTAATAAGATTCTTGATGCATGCTTTACATTGTGAATGAATTGTCACTTTAGCATAAGGGATTATATGACGATATTGCTGTTCTAAATATGATCATGATGCCTGCATGTCCTTATTTTTATTTTATCGACACCTCTATCTCTAAACATGTGAGCATATTTATCGATCTCGGTTTTCGCTTGGGGATAAGCGAGGTCTAAGCTTGGGGGAGTTGATACGTCCATTTTGCATCATGCTTTTATATTGATATATATTGCATTATGAGCTGTTATTACACATTATGGTACAATACTTATTCCTTTTCTCTCTTATTTTACAAGGTTTACATGAAGAGGGAGAATGCCGGCAGCTGGAATTCTGGGCTAGAAAAGGTGCAAGCTTGAGATGTCAATTCTGCACAACTCCAAAAGCCGTGAAAATCAACGTGGAATTATTTTGGAATATATAAAAAATACTGGGCTGGAGAAATACCAGAGCGGGGCAGCCAGGATGTCACGAGCCTGCCAGGCGCGGCCACCCCCTGGTCGTGCCTCCTGGCCTCGTGGGCTCCTCGTAGCTCCTCTGCCCCCCATCTTCTCCTATATGGTGGGTTTCGTCTAAGAAAAAAATCAGAACAAATGTTTCGGGAGCAGACGCCGCCGCCACGTGGCGGAACTTGAGCAAAACCAATCTGGAGCTCCGACAGGGCTGTTCTGCCAGGGAAACTTCCCTCCCAGAGGGGGAAATCATCTTCATCGTCATCACCAACACTCCTCTCATCAGAGGGGACTCATCTCCATAACCATCTTCACCAGCACCATCTCATCTACAAACCCTAGTTCATCTCTCGTACTCAATCTCCGTCTCGCAACTCCGATTGGTACTTGTAAGGTTGCTAGTAGTGTCAATTGCTTATATTAGTTGATGCTAGTTGGTTTGTTTGGTGGAATATCATATGTTCAGATCCTTAATGATATTCAATACCTCTCTGATCATGAACATAACCATGCTTTGTGGGTAGTTACTCTTGTTCCTGAGGACATGGGATAAGTCTTGTTAATAGTAGTCATGTGAATTTGGTATTCGTTCGATACTTTGATGTGTTGTACGTTGTCTTTCCTATAGTGGTGTTATGTGAACGTCGACTACATGACACTTCACCATTATTTCAGCCTAGAGGAAGGCATTGGGATGTAATAAGTAGATGATGGGTTGCTAGAGTGACAGAAGCTTAAACCCTAGTTTATGCGCTGCGTCGTAAGGGGCTGATTTGGATCCACTAGTTTAATGCTATGGTTAGACTTTGTCTTAATTCTTCTTTCGTAGTTGTGGATTCTTGCGAGAGGGGTTAATCATAAGTGGGATGTTTGTCCAAGTAAGGACAACACCCAAGCACCGGTCCACCCACATATCAAACTATCAAATTAGCAAACGCGAATCATATGAACATAATGAAAACTAGCTTCACAGTAATTCCCATGTGTCCTCGGGAGCACTTTACTTTATATAAGAGTTCGTTTAGGCTTGTCTCTTTCTCCAAAAGGGATTGGGCCATATTGCTACACCTTTGTTACTATTGTTACTTGCTACTCATTATAAATTATCTTATCATACAACTATCTGTTACCGACTATTTCAGTCCTTGCAGAGAATACTTTACTGAAAACCGCTTATCATTTCCTTCTGCTCCTCATTGGGTTCGACACTCTTACTTATCGAAAAGACTACGATAGATCCCCTATACTTGTGTGTCATCAATGAACTATTGCTTGACATCCCTGGAGGTGAGGGGGAGTCCACATTGGTAGAAGCTGGTCGTGATCTCATTCTATGGAGTAAGGACTGCATCGTCTTTCCACACTCGGCTCTAAGGCCACTGGCTCCTCTGAGTATCGATGTCCAACGTGAGGGATCCCAGCCAGAGGTATCGCAGCGCCAGCAGTCCTCCCCACCTCACCAGCAGTCCTTCCCACCTCGCTAGCAGTCCTCCCTACCTCCCCAGCAGTCCTCCCCACCTTGAGAGGCGTCCCACCTCGCCAGCAGTCCTCCCCACCTCGCCAGCAGTCCTCCCAATGTCGGGACGGAGCACGACGCGAGTCCATATTGTCGATATCGATCTCCGCCGCGTGAGTCAAGTCCACCCCGGCAGCGGTCCCGCCAGTAGGGCTCCCAAAAGAGGAAGGCCAACAGCAATCCTCTTCGGAATAAAGCAAAGAAGAAACCCGAGCCTTCGGCCAAAAGGAAGCTGCCTTACGACATGACACTAGAGGAAAACAAAATTGAAAGTGATCGCCAAGTGAATGCCTTTTTTTGCGAAGAAGATCGTGCCGCCAAAGGAGGTAATACCCATGGAAGTCCAAGAGCACTTTATGGAACACTTTATTGATCAACCCCCGGCATATGTCGAGCGTATGCCGACAGACTATGTGCGAAAGATTTAGAACGCAAGTGAGCAGAGAAGTCAGCCCAGCCCAAGGAAGAAGTTGAGAAGTACGACATCAACGACATGTGGTACTACTAGCGGGTAAACAGTTCCCCATATCGGAGACCAATCCAAGCAATCGATCTCTCCGCTCAAGGTGAGTACCAATCCAAGCAAGAAATCGATCCAACCAGTCAACGTATAAGGCAACCCAATCGACCTCGAAGTACTAAAGGCTGTAGGTCTCACTCTTGGCCAAATCCTTGGCACTGAGGAAATCAGCGGGTACGGTGCAACTGAGTACGCAATTTAATATGCCGTCGGAAAACCACTTGTCACACCCGAGCAGTACAAGGAACTACCAACTGCGATGCGACAGTTGCATGACTGGTACCTGCGTGAAGCAAAGCGAGGGGAGACGGCTGTCATGGTCAAAGTAAGAAAAGAGCATTACGTCAATGCATGTGACACATGTCTTGAATTCTCAGAACTTTTCCAGTTATACCACATGGACTCTATCGACAAAAATCTCGTCAGTTGTTATTGTCTGTAAGTGATTTATATCTTTAATAATTTAAGTCTCTAGATAAGATATCGTTCATTGGCTTATCCTTACTATATATGTTCTTTTTTATGCTATTATGCAGATTGAAGATGTGGGAATTGAGACAAGAGGGAATCGATGACACTGGGTTCATCGACCCAAGTACTGTTAATGGTCATGTGGTAAAACATTATGCCAAGGACACAGAAGATCTCTTGGAAAATTTTCTAGAGGCACTAATGAATACCAAATCTACTATAATATTGCCTTACAGCATGGGATGAGTGTTTACTCTCTTCTATACTACTCATTCTATTTTTTCTTACTAGCTCGCTGTCAAGTGTAGTTGATGAGTTATATGCATGCCTACTTAATTATATAAACTTGTGCGCAGAGACCACTATATCCCCCTAAATATTATCCTTGCGGGATGGACTTGTTCACGTGTACGACTCATTAGATACACTAGAACAATCATACGTTGACTTGTATTTTATGATAGAACGGTAATTTCCATCTTTATTGACCTTGCTTTCTTTCATTATTTCCTGATATCAAAAGTAATTATAATAACTCTTTCGTTCTTTTTCTTTGCCGCGTAGTGTTTGGAAAAAGGTGATAGAAAAAACCCATCACGGTCGTCAATGGAAACCGAAGCTGAAGTGGAAAAAGATGCAGGTAATTAAGTAGTAGTACTAGGTCTGCGCATCTCTTTAATTCTAGCTTCAATACCGTTATCATGCTTGATTATTAATTATCTTATTGAATTCTATTCTTTTGCAAAGTGCGCAAAGCAGCCACAGGGGACAAGTTTATGTGGATTCTTACTCTGCGAGAACATTCGCATCCAGACTGAAGGCCGTATACGTCGCAGAGGAGCACGTGAAAGACAACTCCAGGTTTGGCAGATGATGTCGAAGCTATCACCCGAGAAACGCTCTGTAGCAGTTCAAGAGGAATTTGCGGCATTTCTTCTTCGACATGTCATTGATGTAAATGGAGAGCACTATTCCTTACCGCCGCCTCAATAATGCCAGCAAATCAGTAGTAGAAAACTGAGATTTCATCCGGAGCACTAGCTAGATAGTCCCGGCCGGGTTTTGGGCCTTAAGTTATAAGTCCCAGAATTATATGGATGTGTAATTCCATTTGTATATGTACTGTGTATGAGATATTTTATATTATATTACATATATATATGCATCAACTTGTGCAATGCTTACAATATGTAGCATCATAAAAATAAATTTGAAATGAATGGAAAACGAAAACCTAATTAAAAGCTTAAAAAAACCAGAACACTTAGTACCGGTTGGTATCACCAACCAGTACCAAAGGTCCTCCACCACTAGCCCATGTAGGCAGCCACGTGGTGGGCCTTTAGTACCGGTTGGTATCACCAACTGGTACTAAAGGTCCTCCACCACCAGCCCACGCAGGTAGCTACGTGGTGGGCCTTTAGTACCAATCCGTGGGCCAACTGGTACTAAAGGTCCGGACCTGTAGTCCCGACCCTTTAGTATCGGTCGGGGAACCGGTACTAAAGGCCCATCCCGACCGGGACTACAGATGGACATCGTCATTGAGTTTTATGTTTACTTTATTCCTGACATTAAGCTGATAGGTGTTCCTGTATCGTGGCATGAGGGTAGACTAGGTGGAAAAGGCACGATAGGAAAGAATTCACTAATATGGCGGAACGGGCATTCTTTGGCGCAAGCAGACTACACAGTTCTACAAAGTTCCGCCTTGGTGGCTCATTATATCGAGCAAGAGAAGAATATTCTACGCTCCAAACACCCGGAGAAGTCTGACGACTGGATTACACATGAATAAATGGTGACTTTCGCCGGTTGGTTGCAGACACGTCTCATGCATGACGATACTGTTGAAGATGCCATGTACTTGCTGTCCAAGTTACCATCTTCGACTATATTGATTTTTAAAGGGTACGAGATAAATGGGAATACATTTTACACAATCGCCCAAGATAAAAAGAGTGCCAACCAAAATAGTGGTGTCCACTTTGGTGCAGCAAACAACAATGCGGCCAAAGGACACATACTATTTTTTACATAGAGGAGATATGGGAACTTAACTATGGACTTGATTTGAAGGTCCCTTTGTTTAGGTGCAAATGGGTCAATCTGACAGGAGGCGGGGTAAAGGAATACCCGTAGTATGGAATGACAACATTGGATCTCAACAATCTTGGGTACGCAGACGAACCATTCGTCCTAGCCAATGATGTGGCACATGTTTTCTATGTGAAGGACATGTCTACCAAGCCGAGAAAGAGAAAAGATAAGGAAGCAAGTACATCATGCGATGAGCCAAAGCGTCACATAGTTCTTTTAGGGAAAAGAAACATCGTGGGAGTGGTGGACAAGACAGACATGTAAGAAGATTATGAAAAGTTCCATGAAATTGCTCCCTTCATAGTGAATGTTGACACGAGCATCAAGTTAAATGATGAAGATTGTCCATGGTTACGACGCCAAGGGACACACGTGATGTGACCGGCTTCTCTAGTTACTTTCCGGACTTATATATCTAGAAAGTCCCACTTCAGACAAACCGAAGGGAATCTTTGTAATAGTAGTATACTTATGTGTTTTGTGCATTCATATGCACCATTGGAAGGGAGGCCATCAATTTTCAATCCTTTCTGACTTCATTTGCTATTTTTCATGCATTTACTGATTTTTTTCGAGCTAAATGACCCTAGAATTGATAACCACTACAAATGAACTCTGAAAAGGTTGAAAGTTGGCATGGTATCATAATTTCACCCACATAGTATGTGCTAAAAAGATGAGAGGGTTATGGCAAAAACTGGATTCACTTCGTGTACAAAATGGACAATCTCTTTCGAAGTGTCAGGGTTTCAGACGAAAACTCGCCTGTTACAAAGACATTTCATTTTTTAAATAACCTAAGAATTACCAAATTGGATATAATGATAAAACATGATAATATTAAAAAGTAGAAAAAAGAATCACTGGAAAATCTACTTTAAAGTCAAGTTATTCACAAACTAGTGATTCACACAAATTTCAAATAATTCAAATTTAAGCTATTTGAATTTGAAAAGTACTGCCACTAATAGAAAGTTTATAATTTTTTTGACCTAACGCAAAAAGATTCACTCACTAACTCTCAAGAAAGCACAAAAAATCATAAGAAAAAAAATATGAATAAACCGAAAAATGAAAAATAAATAAATAATAGGCCGCCTACTGGGCCGCCACAACCTGCATACGACTAGAAACCCAACCTCTCTTTGGTTCAGGATGCAGTCTCGCAAGGCCCAGTAGGCCCAACAAGGCCGCATAGGTTCTTTATGCCCACACAGGCCTGCTTAGAGAGGAGCTCAAGAGAGGAGCCGCGGCGAGGCTTATAAGCTGGTGCGGGCGCCCCTCGCTTGGCGAGGTGGGACTAAACTTCCCCCGTACCGCGCTGATACGTCACCAACGTATCTATAATTTTTGATTGTTCCATGCTATTATATTATCAACTTGCGATGTTTTATATGCATTTATATGCTATTTTATACCATTTTTGGGACTAACTTATTAACTCAGTGCCCAGTGCGAGTTTCTGTTTTTTCCGTGTTTTTGACCTTTTTCAGATAAGAATATTAAACGGAGTCCAAACGGAATAAAACCTTCGGGATGATTTTTCCACAACAGAAGGGATCCAGAAGACTTGAGAACCAAGGCAGAGGGCCACGGAGCAGGCCACGAGCCCCCTAGGCGTGCCCCAGGGCGGGTGCCTAGCAGGCTCGTGCCCCCCCCCGTGCCTCCTTTGCCCTACCTATTTCGCCTATAAATTCCCAAAAATCCCAAAATCAATAGGGAGAGCCACAAAAATACTTTTCCATTGCCGCAAGCTTCTGTTTCCACGAGATCCCATCTGGGGACCGTTCTGGTGCCCTGCCGGAGGGGGATTCGGACACAGAGGGCTTCTTCATCAACACCATTGCCTCTCCGATGATGCGTGAGTAGTTCACCACAGACCTTCGGGTCCATACCTAGTAGCTAGATGGCTTCTTCTCTCTCTTGGATCTTCAATACAAAGTTCTCCAGGATCTTCATGGAGATCTATCTGATGTAACTTTGTTTTGCGGTGTGTTTGTCGAGATCCGATGAATTGTGGATTTATGATCAGATATTCTATGAATATTATTTGAGTCTCCTCTGATTTCTTATATGCATGATTTTGTATCCTTGTAAGTCTCTTCGAGTTATGGGTTTCGTTTGGCCAACTTGATCTATAATTGTTACAATGGGAGAAGTGCTTGGTTTTGGGTTCATATCGTGCGGTGTCCTCACCTAGTGACAGAAGGGGTAGCAAGGCACGCATCGTGTTGTTGCCATCAAGGGTAAAAATATGGGGTTTATATAATATTGCACGGATTTATCCCTCTGCATCATGTCATCTTGCTTAAGGCGTTACTCTGTTTGTTATGAACTTAATATACTAGATGCATGCTGGATAGCGGTCGATGTGTGGAGTAATAGTAGTAGATGCAGAAAGTATGGGTCTACTTGTCTCGGACGTGATGCCTATATGTATGATCATTGCCTTAGATATCGTCATGACTTTGCGCGATTCTATCAATTGCTCGACAGTAATTTGTTCACCCACCGTAATACTTGCTATCATGAGAGAAGCCTCTAGTGAACACTATGGCCCCCGGGTCTATTTTACACACTATATATTCAGATCTACATACAAAAATACCAAAAATACCTTGCTGCACTTTTATTTATTTATTTATATTTACCTATTATCACTATCAGATCTCACCTTGCAAGTAATCGTAAAGGGATTGACAACCCCTTTATCGCGTTGGGTGCAAGTTTGTTTGTTTTTGCGCAGGTGACTTGGTGCCTCATCTTGATACTCCTACTGGATTGATACCTTGGTTCTCAAACTAAGGGAAATACTTATCTCTACTTTGCTGCATCACCCTTTCCTTTTCAAGGGAAAAACCAACGCAAGCTCAAGAAGTAGGAGGAAGAATTTCTAGCGTCGTTGCGAGGGAGTATTCAAGTGAAACATATCTACCAAGTACCTATTGCAAACTCATCTCTTGCATTTACGTTATTCTCCATTTTCCTCTTGTTTTCCTCTCCCCCACTTCTAAAAAAAAATTTACAAAAATATTTTCATTTGTTTATTTTCCTTTTTCGTTCGCCCCTTTTCTTTCGCTTGCTTTCTATTTGCTCGTGTGCTTGTCTGCTTGCTAAGTCACCATGTCTGAAAATACTAAATTGTGTGACTTCTCTAATACTAATAACAATGATTTTATTATTACTCCAATTACTCCCGCCACTAGTGCAGATTCATATGAAATTAATGCTGCCTTGTTGAATCTTGTTATGAAAGAGCAATTTTCCGGCCTTCCGAGTGAAGATGCCGCATCCCATCTTAATACCTTTATTGATTTATGCGATATGCAAAAGAAGAAATATGTGGATAATGATATGATTAAATTGAAGCTATTTCTGTTCTCACTACGAGATCAAGCAAAAACTTTGTTTTCATCTTTACCCAAAAATAGTATTGATTCATGGAACAAGTGTAAATATGCCTTTATTTCCAAGTATTTTCCCACCTGCTAAGATTATCTCTCAATGTAATGATATGATGAATTTTAAGCAACTAGATCATGAACATGTTGCACAATCTTGGGAGAGAATGAAATTGATTATTAGAAATTGTCCCGCTCATGGCCTAAGTCTTTGGATGATTATACAAATTTTCTATGCTGGTTTGAATTTTGCTTCTAGAAATATCTTGGATTCCACCTCTGGTGGAATTTTTATGGAAATCACACTAGGAGAATCTACAAAAACTCTTAGATAATATCATGACAAATTATTCTCAATGGCACACTGAAAGGTCATCTACTAGTAAAAAAGTGCATGCTATAGAAGAAATTAACTCTTTGAGTGCTAAGATGGATGAGTTAATGAAGTTGTTTGCTAGTAAAAGTGCTCCTCGAGATCCAAATGAATTGTCATTATCTTCCTTGATTGAGAATAGCAATGAAAATTTGGATGTTAATTTTGTTGGTAGGAATAATTTTGGTAACAACAATGCTTATAGAGGTAACTTTAATCCTAGGCCTTTTCCTAGTAATCCCTCTAACAATTTTGGCAATTACTACAACAATGCTCATGGAAATTGTAATGAAATACCCTCTGATCTTGAGAGTAATATTAAGGAGTTTATTAATTCGCAAAAGATTTTCAATGCTTCCATAGAAGAAAAACTACTTAAAATTGATGACTTGGCTAGGACTGTTGATAGAATATCTCTTGATATTGATGCTTTGAAATTGAGATGTGTTCCTCCCAAGATTAATATGGATGAAACTTTGAAAGCTATGCATGTTTCTATGAATGAGAGTAAAGAAAGAACCGCCCAAATTCATGCTAGACATGAATGGCTCAAAAAGGCGTGTTCTCATGATGTGAATCACAAAGATCTTAAAGTGCTTGCTATGATTCCTATTGAATCCTTGTTTTATAATGTAAATCTTAATGATGATGGGGCTGGATGTGAATCCACTTTGGTTGAGAAACTCCCCAATGATTCGGAGTCTATTTATCTTGATGCTAAAAATACTAAAAGTGGAGTAGAGGATATCAGAACTTTGAATAGTGATGAAATTACTACTTTGGATTTCAAGGAATTTAATTAAGATAGTTTCTCTTTGATTGAACGTATTTCATAGATACAATCCATGCTAAACGCCCCACATGCTTATAGCCAAAATAAGGTGTTTACCAAACATATCGTTGATGCTATGATGAAATCTCTTGAAGAGAAACTTGAGTTGGAAATATCTATTCCTAGAAAACTTCATGATGAGTGGGAAACTACTATAGAAATCAAGATTAAAAATTATGAATGCTATGCTTTGTGTGATTTGGGTGCTAGTGTTTCCACAATTCAAAAATCTTTATGTGATGTTCTAGGTTTCAATGAGATTGATGAGTGCTCTCTTCACTTGCATCTTGCGGATTCTACTATTAAAAACCTATGGGAAGGATTAATGATGTTATTATTATTGCAAATAGGAACTATGTTCCCGTAGATTTCATTGTGCTTGATATTGATTGCAATCCGACATGTCCCATTATTCTTGGTAGACCTTTCCTTAGGACTATTCGTGCTGTTATTGATATGAAGGAAGGGAATATTAAATTTAATTTTCCATTAAAGAAGGGCATGGAACACTTTCCTAGAAAGAAAATAAATTTGCCTTATGAATCCATTGTGAGAGCTACTTATGGTTTGAGCACTAAATATGACAATACTTGATTCTATTGCCTTACGCCTAGCTAAGGGCGTTAAACGATAGCGCTTGTTGGGAGGCAACCCAATGAATAAATTTATTTTCGCTTTTTACATTCTGTTTTGTTGAGTCCACACCATCATGATTCTGTTATGATTGTGTTTTTTATGTTTTAATTAGTTTTTGTGCCAAGTAGAACCTTTATGATTAGTTTTGGTGATAGTTGTTTAATCATGCTGAAAAAAGACAGAAACTTTGTGCTCACGAAATTATTTTTAATTCCTATATAGAAAGATATTTTGAGTTGATTCTTTTTGCTTATGATTTATATGAAAATTTCCCTAATTTTCGTAATTGTTTCAGAATTTTTGGGATAGCAGAGGTACAGAAAAAAAAGATTGCTACAGACACTTCTGTTTTTGACAGATATGGTTTTTGTTGTGTTGATTGCTTATTATGATGAAACTATGGTTAGTATCGGGGGGTAAGAGCCATGGAAAACTGAGAATATAGTAATATAACATCAATATAAATGGAAATTAAGTTTACTACAGTACCTAAAAAGTTGGTGGTTTGTTTTCTTATGCTAATGCTATCACGAGTTTCTATTTAAGTTTTGTGTTGTGAAGTTTTCAAGTTTTCGGTGCTGTTCTTGTGGACAATGGAATAAAGAGTGAAAAGAGCCGAAGCTTGGGGATGCTCAAGTCATCCCAAGCCAAATTCAAGGACACCAAAAATCCTAAGCTTGGGGATGCCCCGGGAAGGCATCCCCTCTTTCGTCTTCTATCCATCAGTAACCTTACTTGGAGCTATATTTTTATTTACCACATGATATGTGTCATCCTTGATGCACACCTTTTGAGAGGGACATGCACTCATCATGAATTTGTTAGAATACTCAATGATCTTTGCTTATATCTTTTGAGTTAGGCAATTTCGCTCTCATGAGCTTCACTTATCTCTTTTGAGCTTGGTGGTTTCGCTCCCATGAGCTTCACTTATATATTTTGAGCTTGGTAGTTTCGCTCCCATGAGTTTCACTTATATCTGTTGAGCTTGGTAATTTTGCTCCCATGAGCTTCACTTGTATCTTTTGAGCTTGGTAGTTTTGCTCCCATGAGCTTCACTTATATCTTTTGAGCTAGATAATTTTGCTCCCATGAGCTTCACTTATATCTTTTGAGCTAGATAATTTTTCTCTAGTGCTTCACTTAAATCTTTGTAGAGCATGGCGGTGTCATATTTTGGCGAAATAAAAACTCTCGATCTTCACTTATATCATTTTTAGAGTGCTCTCTCTAAGTAACTTGGTAATTGGCGTGTGTTATGAAATTAGTCCTAAATATGATAGGCATCCAAAGAGGATATAATAAAAACTTTCATATTCAAGTGCATTGATTAGTAAGAGAAGTTTCATTCCTCACGATTAGTTTTGAGATATGGAGGTGATAATATCAGAGTTATGATAGTAGGGTGTTGTGAATCTAGAAATACTTGTGTTGAGGTTAGTGATTCCCGTAGCATGCACGTATGGTGGACCGCTATGTTAGGAAGTCGGAGCATAATTGATTTATTTATTGTCATCCTTCGTGTGGCGGTCGGGATCGCGCGATGGTTAACTCCTACCAACCCTTCCCCTAGGAGTATGCGTTTAGCACTTTGTTTCGATTACTAATAAAACTTTCGCAATAAGTATATGAGTTCTTCATGACTAATGTGAGTCCATGGTATATATGCACTCTCACCTTCCACCATTGCTACCCTCTCTAGTGCCGTGCAACTTTCGCCGGTGCACGAACCCACCATATACCTTCCTGAAAACAGACACCATACCTACCTATTATGGCATTTTCATAGCCATTCCGAGATATATTGCCATGCAACTTCCACCGTTCCGTCTCATGACATGTTCCATCACTTTAATATTCCCATTGCATGATCGTAAGATAGCTAGCGACATGTTTTAATGTCATACGCTAAGCTAGATCGTTGCACATCCCGGTACACTGCCGGAGGCATTTCATATAGAGTCATTATTGTTCTAAGTATCGAGTTGTAAGTAAATAAAGTGTGATGATCATCATTATTGGAGCATTGTCCCATGTGAGGAAATAAAAAATAAAAAGAGGCCAAATATGCCCACAAGAAAAAGGAAAAAAATGAAAATAAAAAAGAGAGAGGCCAAAGAGAGAGGGTACAATGCTACTACACTTTTCCACACTTGTGCTTCAAAACAGCACCATGTTCTTCATGATAGAGAGTCTCTTGTTTTGTCACTTTCATATGCTAGTGGAAATTTTCATTATATAACTTGGCTTGTATATTCCAATGATGGGATTCCTCAAAATTTTCCTAGGTCTTCGTGAGCAAGCAAGATGGGTGCACACCCACTAGTTTTTATTTTTGAGCTTTCATACACTTATAGCTCTAGTGCATCTGTTGCATGGCAATCACTACTCATTCACATTGATATCTTTTGATGGGCATCTCCATAGCCCATTGATACGCCGAGTCGATGTGACCATCTCCTCCTTTTTGCCTCACAACCTCCACCACACTCTATTCCACCTATAGTGCTATATCCATGGCTCACGCTCACGTATTGTGTGAGAGTTGAAAAAGTTTGAGAAAGTAAGAGTGCGAAAACAATTACTTGGCCAATATCGGGGTTGTGCATGATTTAAATTTGTTGTATGGGGATGATGGAGCATAGCCAGACTATATGATTTTGTCGGGATAACTTTCTTTAGCCTTGTTATTTCAAAATTTCATGATTACTTTGCTAGTAGCTTGAAGTATTATTGTTTTTATGTCAATATTAAACTATTGTTTTGAATCCTATGGATCTGAACATTCATGCCACAATAAAGAAGATACAAAGAACAAATATGTTAGGTAGCATTCCACGTCAAATATTCGGTCTTTATCACTTCCCTACTCAAGGACGAGCAGGAGTTAAGCTTGGGGATGCGTGATACGTCTCCAACATATCTATAATTTTTGATTGTTCCATGCTATTATATTATCAACTTGGGATGTTTTATAAGCATTTATATGCTACTTTATATCATTTTTGGGACTAACTTATTAACACTACTGGAATCAGACATTTTGCCGTCTGCCAGCTCTTTGCCGTTTGCTAGCAGACGTCAAAGAGTCTATTTGCCGTCTGTCTTCCCAAAGCAGACGACATAGAATCAGCTGATGGCAAAGACCCTCTTTGCCGTCTGCACTTCTTTGCCATCCGCTAGCAGACGGCAAAGAACTCTTTGCCGTCTGCCAACGGATGGCAAAGACCAGAGTGGGTCCCACGGGGCACGGCACTGGCTAGGTCAACCTCCTCACTTCTTTGCCGTCTGCTGGCGGACGACAAAGAATTCTTCATCATCCGCTAGCGGACGACAAAGAAGTGAGAAGGGCCCACAAATGTCATGGCGGAGGTGGACTAACGGTTACACTCTTTGTCGTCTGCCAGTAGACGGCAAAGAGTTTAACCTTAACTCTCGGCCTGCCGCCCCCCGTGCCTCTCTCTCACACATCTCTCTCTCTCTCTCTCTCGATCTCTCACAGCACCGCCGCCTACCACCGCCCTGCCGCCCCTGCCGCCCCCGCCGCCCTCCGCCGCCCCGTGCCTGGCCCTCTCCCTCTGCCGCCCCACGGCTCCGCTTCGACCACCCCTCCGGTGAGCTCCACCCTCCACCTTTTTTCTGTGTTTAGTCATATTAGTAGTACGTTTATATTAGTTATAAGTAGTTAGTAGTTAGTAGTATTAGTCATATTCGAAATATTAGTCATATTAGTAGTTAGTAGTTAGTATATATTAGGTAGAACAAAAAAGAAGAAGAATAAGAAAAAAAGAGGAGAGGAGGAGAAGAAGAAGAGGAAAAAAGGAAAGGAAGAAGAAGAGGAGGAGGAGGAGGAGAAGAAAAAAGAAGAAGAAGAAGAAGAAGAAAGAGGATAGGAGGAGAAGGAGAATAAAACAAGAAGCCGAATCCGCGATCCACCAGCAAAACCGAGGAGGAGGAGAAGCCCCCAGGAAAAAAGGCCGCCGAAGCCAGACAGTGGCGGGAAATCAACCGGCCAGACCGCCTCCCCCGCAGCAGACCGCCGACTCCGGCGTATGCGAGAAGAAAAAAGAGAAGAGGAAGAAGAGAGAGAAGAAGAAGAGAAGACGAGAAAAGAAGGAGGAGAGAAGAAGACCCCGACCCCGACCCCTCCCCGACACGACACACCGACCCCGACCCCGACTCCGACCCCGACACCCCGACCCCGACACCAACACCCAGGCACGACACCCCGACACGGCACACCGACCCTGAGACCCCGAGACCCCGACACAGCACCCCGACCCCGACACCCCGACACGGCATCCCGACCCCGACACGACACCCCCCACACCCCGACACGACACCCCCCACACCCCCGATCCTCAACCCCCGACGCCACCGACCCCAACCCCGGACACGACACCACGACAACCCGACACCATGACACCCCGACACCCCGATACCCCGACACGACAACCTGTCACGGCACCCCGACCCCGACACGACACCCCGACACCCCGACATGACACCCCGACACCCCGACCCGGACACGTCACCCACGACCACGACACAGCACCCCGACCCCGACACGACACCCCGACCCTGACATGACACCCTCGACACCCTGACCCCGACACGACACCCCCAGACACCCCGACCCCGAAACGACACCCCCGACACCCTGACCCCGACATGACACCCCCGACACCACGACCCTGACACGACACCCATACACCCCGACCCCGACACAGCACGGGTCATATATTTGTGAATTATGAGTTAGGTCATATATTTTTCAATTTTTTTATACAAAACATCATTTCCTCTGTTCCGGTCTTCGTGCCAATGAAACTTGCCAGTTATAGGTGTCTTCAATCATCAGTATTTTGTGTGTGTCAAGTAGCTAGGCAAGATGAGTGATCGTGGGTCGATGTACATCGGTATAATGCGTGTGTGACTTTTGGTCCGTCGAGGCTTTCCTTAAATAACTTTCATGTGTGTTCTTAATGGAGGAATCCCGACTGTTGTCGTGGGGGGCGCCTCTTCTTTTTTCTCTTCTATGCGATATACTCGTCGATATATTGCGCAAGAATAGGAGAGAAGAGGCGTCCATCACCAGCGGTTGAAATATTACTGTGAGACAGTGTCCACCAACATATATACACCACCATATCAGTGTGAGAGAGAGCGCACCAACACACCATGAGATATGAGAGTTACCGAAGGAAAGCCTCAACGAACCGAAAGTCACACACGCATTATACCGATGTACACCAACCCAGAACTATTGCTACACGCGGGATACCCTAACCCGACACCACGACACGACACCCCCGACCCCTGACCCCGACACGACATCTCGACTCCGACAGGACACCCCGACACCACGACACGACACCTCCGACCCCCGACACCTCTTCGGCCTCCTGTTGACCGAAAGGGTGCTCTTCGGCCTTCCAGAGGCCGACGGGGTCATATATGTGTGAATTATGAGTTAGGTCATATAATTTCTGATTATTTTATGAAAAACATCATATATATATATATATATATATCTGTGTTCATCGGGTGGATTTAAATGTGTAGTTGTTTCGTCGCTGCGAGGGTTTGGTGTTCGACGACCTCCCCGTGCGTTCGACGAGCTCCGCCCTTGCGTTCGTGGGTGGGCACAAATGACATCTCCTCCTCCCCCTTCATTTGCTCTGTTCTGGTCTTCGTGCCGATGAAACATGCTAGCTGTAGGTAGATTGAATCATCACTATGTGTGAACACTATGCGTCTCCCGTTCGAAAGGGTTACATATGTAAATATGCATACATTTGCATATTTATAACCGTGATTCTTTCGAATTGTCCAACGTTATCCAAGGACAGCCTGAGTATGTGTAGATTGGGTTCGTTTTCCCATATGCTCTGCTCCAGATCCGATGCAGAATTTCGTCAGTGCCTCCCTGTTGTTCTCCTGGTACACATCCTCTCTGCTTATTGCCGAGACGTGTATCAGGAGAACAGCGGGGAGGTGCTGCCGAAATTTTTCATCGGATCTAGAGCAGAGCATGGAAAAATAACCCAATGTACACATACTCGGGTGGGATTAGGACCTACCTTTACCTACTAGCGTATAGGTTGCATCAACGTAATGAAACTGATGAATATGGTTTGCGAATTATGTATATATTTTGTGTGTGTCCAGTAGCTAGGCAGGATGAGTGATAGTGGGTGGATGTACACCGGTCACACTAGTCAGAAAGACATGCCCCATGAATGGTTAACAAAAACCAAGGAGTTTGTGAGAGTCACATTTGCAAATGGACAGAAAACAACCTGGTGCCCTTGTGTCGATTGCAAAAACTATAAGAAGAAGTCAGAGTTTGAAATGATCAAACACCTACAGAAGTGGGGTTTTACGCCTAATTATACGGTCTGTACATTTCATGGTGAGTCTGCCCAACGTGCCAGAGCTGAGGTGCTTCGTCGTTGCACTGACAAGCATGGTACTGGGATCGAACACATGGTGGAAGACTTTGATGATGCTCGGGATTCGGACGATGAGATGGAGGAATCTGCAAAGGCCTTTATGAAATGTTGGAGTCTTCAAAACGTCCTCTCCACGAGCACACTGAGCTTTGTCAGCTGGATGCCATTGCGCAAGTAATGGCTCTAAAGGCTCTGTTCAACCTGGGCAGAGAATGCTACGACGCGGTTATGATGATATTTGGACACTTTCTACCCAAAGGCCATGTATTGCCACCAAACCTGTACTAGTCGGACAAAATCCTGCGTGCGCTTAAGATGCCCTATGAGAAGATAGACGCCTGTGAGAATGGATGTGCCTTATTTAGGCTTTAGTATGCGGGCTTGAACTATTGCCCCATTTGCAATGCTTCCATATATGTTCTGGTAGACAACAGTATGGGTGAGAAGAGTCAGACCAAAATCTCCATTAATGTTCTTCGGTATCTGCCAATCATACCAAGACTTCAACGGCTTTTCATGGTCGAAGAGACGGCTAGACAGATGACGTGGCATAAATTGGGCAAAAGAACAGAACTTGATGCAGATGGGAATCCGATGTTGGGACACACTTCGGACGTTTTTGTGTGGAAGCACTTTGATGCATTATATAAGGATAAAGCAGCAGAGCCAAGGCATCCTCGAGTTGCCATCAGCATGGATGGGTTCAATGTTTATGGTATGACGACAACACAATACAGTTGTTGGCCTGTATTTGTCATTCCACTCAATCTCCCCCGGAGAGATTATGAAAAGAAAGAACATTTTCCTGACATTGGTAATTCCAGGGCCCAAATACCTAGGGAAGAATATGAATGTGTACATGCAACCGCTTAAGGATGAATTGCAAGAAGCCTGGGATAATGGGATCAAGACATACGACGCCACTAAAAAAAGAACTTCAAAATGCATCTGTGGTACATGTACTCGATGCATGACTTGCCGGCGTATGCGCTATTCGTTGGGTGGTGTGTGCATGGAAGGTTTCCGTGCCCCACATGCAAGGCAGCTCTTCAGTTCCGTTGGCCGGAGGCGTGTCGCAAGTTTTCTTGCTTCGACATGCATAGACAGTTCCTGGATCCTGACCATAAGTTCAGAAAAGACAAGAAGAATTTCATCAACGGTAGAGTTGTCAAAAACATTGCACCACCTGCGTTGACAGGCCAACAGATCCTGGATCAGATAAACGCTCTCGAGCCGGATCCAAATCGTCCAGGGTATCTCAAAGAGTATAATATGGAACACGCCTGGACTCACAAGATATGTTTGTGGGATTTGCCTTACTTCAAAGACCTCCTTTGCCCACACAACATCAACGTGATGCACACTGAAAAGAATGTCACGGAGGCCCTTTTTGGTACATTGTTCGGCATAGAGGGGAAGTCGAAGGATAATCCTAAGGCTAGAGTCGACCAGGAGGCTCTATGTGATAGACTGTTACAAAACATTCGACAACCGAAAGGAAAGAAGAACTGGAGGAAGCCAAAGGCATGGTTCAATCTTGGAAGGCCAGCTATGAGGTTAATGATCTTGTGGGTGAAAATGCAGTTGATGTTCCCCGATGGGTATGCATCGAATCTAAAGAGGGGAGCGAGTCTTGAAAATTGAAAATATTTGGTCTCAAGAGTCATGATTGGCACATATGGCTTGAGCGGGTAATGCCGGTGATGTTGCCTGACTTTATCCCTGAGGATGAATGGCTAGTACTGGCAGAGCTGAGCTATTTCTTTCGTGCTCTTTCTGCGAAAGAACTATTGCCTGACGTGATAGACGAACTTGAAGAGTTGGCGCCGGAGTTGATTTGCAAGTTAGAAAAGATCTTTCCACCGGGCTTCTTTAATCCAATGCAGCATTTGATTTTGCATCTCCCGAGCGAGGCAAGATTGGGGGGGCCCGTGCAAAATCGTTGGTGCTTCTCAGCTGAGAGGATGCAGAAGACACTTGGAGCAAAATGTAAAAACAAACGTAGAGTTGAAGCATCGATGGCCGAGGCATTCATTACTGAGGAGGCGGCAAACTTTGTGACAACACACTACACAGCCCAGAATCATCATTTGCATAATCCGAAGCCTCGGTACAATGATGGAGACCGTGAAAAAGGTCGATCCAACCTCAACCTATTCAAAGGGAAGCTCGCGCGGCCATTGGATGTCGAAGAATGGCGGACCATTTAATTGTATATCGTCAACAACCTAACAGAAGTGCGGCCATACATCGAGTAAGTTCTCAATACATTGTTTCGCAACTTCTAATTCCTTTGAAATGCTCTTATTCCCGGATATATATGTGAAACAGTCGATACGTCGCCAAATTCTCGGCTGGAGCGGTGATCCAAAAGGATTCCATCGAAGAGTATGAGCTTCTGGCAACGCATGAGGCGCCTATCCCGGTTTCATCTCTTGGTTCAAGCAAACGGTAATTTCCATTAATTAGACGATTTAATTTCTTCACCTAGTTTGTGGCTAATGCAACAATCCTTTGGTATTAAACTTGTAGGCTAATGCAGAGTATATGGACTCCGAATTGAGACAATTCGCTAATGGTTTTGACTTTAAGGTCCGTTCATTTGACAAATACGACATCAATGGGTATCGCCTTCGTACTTTTGGCAAAGAGCTATCTATGGCCAAACGAAAGACTACAAATTGTTGGGTCTCCGCTGTCGGCGAAGGAGGGGTCGAGTATTATGGAAGAGTTGAAGCAATTTATGAACTTACATTCTTTGGTGAAAACCCACCAAACGTCGTAGTCTTCAAATGTTATTGGTTCCAACCGAAGGAGACTAGAAGGACTCATGAACATATAGGGCTAGTCGAAATCAAACAAAGCACCCATTTGGATGTTCCCGATGTCTATATTTTGGCTCAACAGGCGACCCAATTTTCTATCTACCATGGGCCTGCCAAACGGATCCAAATTTGAAAGGTTGGGAAGCCGTTTATGATGTGCCACCACATTTTATACCACCTCCCCTCAATGAAGGTGATTATGAACCTCACATTAACCCAGACACATATGAAGGAGAATTCTTCCAAGAAACATGTGTTTCCAAAAAACGCTTCAAGAACCGCTCTACTTCACCCGGAACATTGAGGTTGACAGCGATAGTGAAGCCGACTTCACCCCTGAGCAGGAACAAGAAGAGATGGAAGAAGAAGAGGTTACTGTTGCGGATGACCTGACAATGCTTGACCGATTACATAGAGGCATTCCACATGTTGATGCATTTATTGATGATGCTGATGAGCACGTCATTACTGATAGTGATGATGATTATGCATTTATTAATTCCAGAGCATATATAGATGATGAAGATTAATATTAGTACTGTGAGATATTCAATTATTATTATGTACATATATATTATTAATTAGTTCATGTTATTAGGTATTCAATTTTTTTATGTTGAACTAATTTCGTTCACTCTTTGTCATTGCAGGTGTTGACAGATGGTGGGCGGGGGTCGAGAGCGCTCTGAGCCTCCTTCCTCGGTGTGTGCTGGGAGGGGTGCTATTATTCCACCCCAGCAACTCCGGAGAGCGTTGGTACATAGCATGGAGACACCGGCGGGCGCTTCTCCTTCGATCGGGAGAGGTCGGCGGAAGACGAAGAGAGGTGCTAGAGGTAGGAAGGCTGCTGCACCTTCCTCGCCGCCACCCCCAACTGATTCTCCCGACCACAGGAGTGCTCTGTCCTAGGTGAACCCATCTGACTTGGACCCGTCTCGAACTCCGGTCCACGAGCCTCGGGTCGACGAGCCTTCGTCCCAGGAGACTCGGATCCCAGAGTCTTCGTCCCAGGAGACTCGGGTCCTAGAGTCTTCGTCCCACGTGACTTCGGAGGTCAGTGGCCATGCTAATGGTGGCGAGGACACTTACTTGTCCAAGGACACCTATAGTGAGGGCGAGCTGGTTGAGGAGAGCAAGAAGGTCTATCGGCGTGGTTGTACAAAGCTGCCTCCCGTGCCGACGACCCGCGAGGAGAGGAGGTTGATTGCGCCTATTGCAGAGAGGTAAGTGCATTTACTCTTTTTTAACCTTTTGCCTTCATGTTTCTTCAAATTAATATCTAATGTGTTGGCCTTGTCCTACTACAGGGGTTGGAAATACGAGCGTGTTGTCCGCAGGCCCAACCAGGTCCTTGGTGTGCTTCTTCGGCACCACTTCCCGCGGAAGGTCCAGTTGCCCGATGAGTCTCCAAAGGTAGCACTGACTTGGGAGTTGTATAGGGGTGCCTCGGTCCCGCCGGAGGAGATGGTCGACGGTGTCTTGTGCGAGATGATGGCTGACATTGTGATCCGTCGCTTCTGGGTAATTTCTCCTTCTCAACAACACCTAGTGATTGTACTAATCAGTGTCTAATGTGTTGTCTTGTTTGATCACAGAGCTTCTACAGGTGTCTTGAGGAAGACGAGGTGAGAGCGGCTGTTGTTCTCGAAGCAGAGTGCAAGCGCCTACTTCAGAACTTACGGCACGAGGCTCGGGTGCAGGCTATTCGAGACTACTACGCCTCGAGTAACATTAGGAGGGCCAAGAAGAAGTGCCGCAATAATTATCTAAGTAAGGAGAAGTTTATGAAGGTAGTTATCTATTCTTAAGGCCTTGTACCTAGCTTCTTTGATTTGCTTCGTAGGCGTAGCGCTGAAAATTCTCTTGTCTAACTAAGGTGCCCCCGAGATGGTGTGCGGATAGGATGGACTGTTGGGAGGCATTGCTGGATGAATGGTGCTCTCCCGAATGGCTAGCCGAACACAACAAGGCCAAGGAGAAGCGTGCCCAAATGAGAGGTGTGCCACACCATCAAGGGAGCTCCAACCTGTTTGAGTTCAGGGATCACTGGGTATGTGGTTTGCTTCATGATTCATGCAATTTCATTCTTCATGCTAGCTTGAGCCCTTAACTAATATTTTGTTCACCTCTTTTAGGCGCGACACAACAAGAAGGAGGTGCCACCTCTATTTGACCTCTATGCCATGGCCCATACTTCTTCATACAAGAAGGCCAAGGCATTCTCTGAGGATGACCTCGATCATCCAGAGAGCTTCACCAACATCTCCTCCCACAACAAGATCGTGAGGTACAGAGATGAGGGGAAGGCGAGGAAAGGGGAGGACTTCAAGCCGATCCAGAGTCCTTTTGATCCAGAGCTCGTGATGATATCTGGTGGTGGGAGGCCCCATGGCTCGATGGCCATTGGGGATGGACTGATACGTTGTCCTAGAACTCTCCCAGAGATCAAGAAGTGCTAGACGAGCTTTGATCCTGAGATAAGGCCTCGTCCACGGCCAATGGAGCTCGCAATTGAGGCTAGGGCCCAGGAGCTTCTGGCGGAGGCAAATAGGCAGGCGGCACAGAGGGAGAGGGGAATGGAGGAGAGGACGACTAGGCTGTTGGAGGCGGAGAGGAACCGGAACGACGCGTCTCATCGGGCCCTATACGAGCTCCTTGTGGTAAGTTTCTGCTGAATATTAGCCAAATCATGCACGTAATGTTCGTTTCATCACTAACTAATATGAATGACTCGTGAAAACAAAATATGCAGACCGTGTGCCAGAACAATGGTCAGACCCCTTCGTCGATACCCCATATTGCTATAGCACCCACGGTGAGTTTCATTTAAATGGTCATTAGTCACTAGTATTCACATTTGAGTTACATCATGCTAAGGAGACATTGCAAATGATCTTTGGTGCAGTGTGCCTCCCGACAAGCATCGACCGATCCTTCTGCGTCTGCCAAAACCCCGACCGGTCCTTCTACGTCTCACCCTAGCCCAAACCCTACCGGTCCTTCTACGTCTCTCCCTGGCCCAAACCCTACCGGTCCTTCACCTCTGTGTTGATGGTAAGTTTTCCCAAGTGTTTTCATTAACAAATGCAAACTTAGCTTAAGAAATGAACTACTTAGCTCCAAAATGACTTGATATGCTTAGTTAGCTAGAAAATGGTATATTATACCTAGGATAGCTAGAAAATGACCTATACTTAGCATTTTTCCCTCCAAAATGACTTGATATGCTTAGTTAGCTAGAAAATTGCATTAGTAGCTAGTATAGCTCAATAATGATCTATAGCTAGCTCATTTATGACATAATTAGCTCACTTAGGTACAAAATGGCATAACTACCTAGGATAGCTCATTAATGATCTATAATTAGCTTACGTAGTTCATTTGTGACATAATATGCTCACTTAGGTAAAAAATGGCATAATAACCTACGTTTACCTCCAAAATGACCTATACTTAGCTTATTTTCCTCAAAAATACATAATAACCTTACTTACCTCCAAAATGATATATTCTACCTAGGATAGCTATAAAATGACCTATACTTAGCTTATTTAGCTCCAAAATGACTTGATAGGCTTAGTTAGCTAGAAAATGGTATATTCTACCTAGGATAGCTATAAAATGACCTATACTTAGCTTGTTTTCATCAAAAATGACTTGATATGCTTAGTTAGCTAGAAAATGGCATTAGTAGCTAGTATAGCTCAATAATGATCTATAGCTAGTTCATTTATGACATAATTAGCTCACTTAGGTACAAAATGGCATAACTACCTAGGATAGCTCAATAATGATCTATAATTAGCTTAGGTAGTTCATTTATGACATAATATGCTCACTTAGGTAAAAATGGCATATTAACCTTGGCTTTCCTACAAAATGACCTATACTTATCTTATTTTCCTCAAAAATACATAATAACCTTACTTACCTCCAAAATTATATATTCTATCTATGATAGCTATAAAATGACGTATACTTAGCTTATTTTCAAAAAAATGACTTGATATGCTTAGTTAGCTAGAAAATGGTATATTATACCTAGGATAGCTATAAAATGACCTATACTTAGCTTATTTTCATAAAAATGACTTGATATGCTTAGTTAGCTAGAAAATGGTATATTCTACCTAGGATAGCTATAAAATGACCTATACTTAGCATTTTTTCCTCCAAAATGACTTGATATGCTTAGTTAGGTGGAAAATGGTATATTCTACCTAGGATAGCTATAAAATGAGCTATACTTAGCATTTTTTCCTCCCAAATGACCTGATATGCTTAGTTAGCTAGAAAATGGCATTAGTAGCTAGTATAGCTCAATAATGATCTATAGCTAGTTCATTTATGACATAATTAGCTCACTTAGGTACAAAATGGCATAACTACCTAGGATAGCTCAATAATGATCTATAATTAGCTTAGGTAGTTCATTTATGACATAATATGCTCACTTAGGTAAAAAATGGCATATTAACCTTGGCTTACCTACAAAATGACCTATACTTATCTTATTTTCCTCAAAAATACATAATAACCTTACTTACCTCCAAAATTATATATTCTACCTAGGATAGCTATAAAATGACGTATACTTAGCTTATTTTCATAAAAATGACTTGATATGCTTAGTTAGCTAGAAAATGATATATTATACCTAGGATAGCTATAAAATGACCTATACTTAGCTTATTTTCATAAAAATGACTTGATATGCTTAGTTAGCTAGAAAATGGTATATTCTACCTAGGATAGCTGTAAAATGACCTATACTTAGCATTTTTTCCTCCAAAATGACTTGATATGCTTAGTTAGCTAGAAAATGGTATATTCTACCTCGGATAGCTATAAAATGAGCTATACTTAGCATTTTTTCCTCCCAAATGACCTGATATGCTTAGTTAGCTAGAAAATGGCATTAGTAGCTAGTATAGCTCAATAATGATCTATAGCTAGTTCCTTTATGACATAATTAGCTCACTTAGGTACAAAATGGCATAATAACCTTGGTTTACCTCCTAAATATCCTGTAAATTCTTCTTCTTCTTTTTTATTCATTTTCTTCTTCTTCTTCTAGCTAGTCTTCTTCTTCTTCTAACTATATCTTTCCTAGTTTGCAGATTTTCTATAGATGAGGAAGAGTGCATTGATGGACTGTACTCTTCTACTTCTGCTACATTTATGTTTATGGAACACTTGTTTTTGGATACATATGTATTGATATGTTGTTGGAAACCATATTGTGTGTTGTTGGAAACTTGTATATATGTTGGACTTGTATGTTGGAACTTAATTATTGGTATATATATATATGCTTGTTTCAACTTAATTGGTATGCTTGTTGGAACTTGTTGAATGATCTGTACGTTCTGGATATGTATATGTTGGATATATATGAATTTTCTATCAAATTGAATGATTTTAAGAAAAAAACAAAAAAATAGGGGCTATATATCCACTTTGCCGTCTGCTGGCATGAGGCAAAGATCTTTGTCGTCCGCCAGCAGACGACAAAGTGGCCATGTGGTAGCTACCTGTGCAAACTGGGGCTGGCTAGGTGGGTTCTTTGCCGTCCGCTGGCAGATGGGAAACAACCTTAGTTCTTTGCCGTCTGCCACCGAACGGCAAAGAACCCATCTAGGCTATTAAAAAAAGGTGCTTTGCTGTCCGTGGGCAGACAGCAAAGAACCTAAGGTCTTTGTCGTCTGCCAGCGTACGGCAAAGAAGGCCGTTAATCCCCCTAACGGAGCTAAGTGCCCACATGTGCCGTCCAGGCTCTTTGCCGTCTGCCAGCGGATGACAAAGATCCCAAGGTCTTTGCCGTACGCGAGCGTACGGCAAAGCGGCCTTTACCGTGGATTATTCAGCCGGACGGTTTTCCGTCCGCTGGCAGACGGCAAAGCCTTTGCCGTCCGGGTTTCATGCCTTTGTCGTCCGCCCGTCCGGGATGGCAGATGGCAAAGTACCTGTTTCGTGTAGTGTAACTCGGTGCCTAGTGCCAGTTTCTGTTTTTTCCGTGTTTTTGACCTGTTTCAGATAAGAATATTAAACGGAGTCCAAATGAATAAAACCTTCAGGATGATTTTTTCCACAACAGAAGGGATCTAGAAGACTTGAGAACCAGGGCAGAGGGCCACGGAGGAGGCCGCGAGCCCCCTAGGCGCGCCCCAGGGGGGCGCCAACGGGCTCGTGCCCCTGCCCCGTGCCTCCTTTGCCCTACCTATTTCACCTATAAATTCCCAAAAATCCCAAAATCAATAGGGAGAGCCACAAAAATACTTTTCCGCCGCCACAAGCTTCTGTTTCCGTGAGATCCCATCTGGGGACCATTCTGGTGTCCTACCGGAGGGGGATTCGGACACGGAGGGCTTCTTCATCAACACCATTGCCTCTCCGATGATGCGTGAGTAGTTCACCACAGACCTTCGGGTCTATAGCTAGTAGCTAGATGGCTTCTTATCTCTCTTGGATCTTCAATACAAAGTTCTCCATGATCTTCATGGAGATCTATCCGATGTAACTTTCTTTTGCGGTGTGTTTGTCGAGATCCGATGAATTGTGGATTTATGATCAGATTTTCTATGAATATTATTTGAGTCTCCTCTGATTTCTTATATGCATGATTTCGTATACTTGTAAGTCTCTTCGAGTTATGGGTTTCGTTTGGCCAACTTGATCTATAATTCTTGCAATGGGAGAAGTGCTTGGTTTTGGGTTCATACAGTGCGGTGTCCTCACCTAGTGACAGAAGGGGTAGCGAGGCACGCATCGTGTTGTTGCCATCAATGGTAAAAAGATGGGGTTTATATCATATTGCATGAATTTATTCCTCTACATCATGTCATCTTGCTTAAGGTGTTACTCTGTTTGTTATGAACTTAATACACTAGATGCATGCTGGATAGCGGTCGATGTGTGGAGTAATAGTAGTAGATGCAGAATGTATCGGTCTACTTGTCTCGGACGTGATGCCTATATGTATGATCATTGCCTTAGATATCGTCATGACTTTGCGCGATTCTATCAATTGCTCGACAGTAATTTGTTCAGCCACCGTAATACTTGCTATCATGAGAGAAGCCTCTAGTGAACACTATGGCCCTCGGGTCTATTTTGCACACTACATATTAAGATCTACATACAAAAATACCAAAAATACCATGCTGCACTTTTATTTATTTATTTATATTTACCTATTATCACTATCAGATCTCACCTTGCAAGTAATCGTAAAGGGATTGACAACCCCTTTATCGCCTTGGGTGCAAGTTTGTTTGTTTTTGCGCACGTGCCTTTCAGCCTCATCTTGATACTCCTACTGGATTGATACCTTGGTTCTCAAACTGAGGGAAATACTTATCTCTACTTTGCTGCATCACCCTTTCCTCTTCAAGGGAAAAACCAACGCAAGCTCAAGAAGTAGCACGAGCCTGCGCGAGCACCAGCCTTTAGTCGTGGTTGGTGGCTCCAACCGCGACTAAAGACCCCCCCTTTAGTCACGGTTGGAGCCACCAACAGCGACTAAATCCCGCTGCCCACGTTCGCTGAAATTCACCTTTAGTCGTGGTTGGTGGCTCCAACCATGACTAAACGGGGGGTCTTTATTCGCGGTTGGAGCCACCAACCATGACTAAAGGTCCTCCTATATAAGTAGCACTTGAACGTTTTTCATTTTCCCACTACTTTCTTCGTCCCTTCGACCACGGAGGAGATCGTCGCCCGCGCGCCGATGACGCACCGCCTGCCCCAACGCCATCGTCGCCCAAGCCATCGCCACCCACGTCGTCGCCGCCCCGACGTCGTCGCCACCCATGCCATCGCCGCCCCGACGCGCCGCTGACGCCGTCGCCGTGCCAAACGCGGCCCCCCCCGTCGCGCGCCACCCCTCCTCGAGCTCGCACCATCGCCATCGTTGTCCCCGTCATCGATGACTCGCCTCGCCTCGCCAGTCGTCGCCCCGCTGTGAGCCCCTGACTCGCCTCACCTCGCGGGCCTCTGGATTTTTTTGGTTAATTAGATGAATTTTAGATATATAGAAATGTTAGATGAATTTTAAGTAGATGTTAATTAGATGAATTTTGAATGTTAATTAGATGTGCTCGAGGAGGGGGTGGCACGCGATGGGGGCGGCGATGGGGGGCAGCGTGTCTGAGGCGGCGACGGCGTGGGCGGCATGTCGGGGGCAGCGATGGCATGGGCGGCATCGCCGTCGTCGTCGCCGACGACTCGCCTCGCCTCGCCTCGCCGGTCGTCGCCCCGCTGTGAGCCCCTAACTCGCCTCACCTCGCCGGCCTCTGGAATTTTTTTGCTTACTTAGATGAATTTTAGATATATAGAAATGTTAGATGAATTTTAATTAGATGTTAATTAGATGAATTTTGAATGTTAATTAAATGTTAATAAGATGTATAGAAATGTTAGATGAATTTTAGATATATAAATGTTAATTAGATGAATTTTGAATTTTTTTTATATAATGTTGTTTTTCTATAATTATTGTTTAATTAATATATATGTTTAATTAGTATATATGCCTAATTAGTTTTTCTTGCTTAATTCGAAGTATATAATGTCCCTAACCTATTAAAATGTTGCACAGGAAATTATATAAAAAGTTTGCATACTAAAATGTTACATAGGAAATTATAATTGAGAAAAATTTCGGAGTTTTTATTGAGAAAGGAATATTATTAGGGTAGTTATAACCTAGGATTTTTTTTGTCATAAGAATATCTTAGTCGTTAACGATGTCTGGCCCCCATCCTCGTCGTCGACTCATTCGCGACGACGTCCTGCTTCAGAGGTGCCATGTCCGGGACTGGGCTCCACAGGGCTGGGACTAGGAGGTGCTACCTTGAGGGGGGCGCAACTTGCTGAGGAACCCGGGTCCCGTCGTCAACCCGGAGCTTCTTTGGTGGCCTTCGCGTGGGCCACTTTTGGTGCGGAAGCAGCCGGCCCCACCGGAGGTGGTACGTCGTCATATCAGGGAGGAGGACGAGCCCGTCTGTCCCTACATGGATGCGTTGGACGTCAGGTTCTCGAATACCTGGCAGGTTCTTCAGGGATCTCACCCAAGCTATGATCCTATCATAGTTCCTTCTCTTTGGGTGTCCACCGCTTGCCGCACGAGACGTCAACTGGATCAGTAGTAGTGATATTATATAATCAATAATATTCGAGATGTATTAGTAATAATATTTGAGATTATATTCGATAATATTCGAGATGATTTATTGGAGATTATATTCGATGATGCATATTATGTACCATGATTCAGTTTTCCTTATTGATTGCATGCATTCTAATTTGAATATTAAATTGTTTTTTCTTTCTTCTGGGTTAGTTAAATAAAACCTATGGACAATACCGGCAGAGAAGGAGAAGAGGGTCTGTTCAACATCATACGATCCACGAGCCCACAACATGAACATGAATAGATGACAGCTCGCAATATCTGAACAATTCCGGTGAGGGTTGTATGTTTGATGAAGACGAAAGAATAGATGAATTCGACAACAATGTTGACGAAGAAAATGTTCTTCAAATAACAAAGACTGGCGAGCTATATTTATTATATAAGCCATCCGGTGATCATTACATGTCTTAATTGATTTGTATTTGTATTAACGAATCGATCTTTCTTCTTTTAGGCATCCGGATCGAGAAAATCTTCTACAAGCAATAGGGTAGATCGAGGCTCGGCCAGAAAGTTGGACCGTGGCGTAAAGTTCAGCATCGATTCCATCAATACATCAACTGGAGAACCGCTTGAACCTAAGAAAAATGCAACCAAGTTCAAGAATCAATGGAGAGTTATTGTCAGGGACCAAATCCCGGTCTCGACACAAGAATGGAAAAAGGCAGCAAAGGGAGATTGACAAGGAGTTACTTATGTGCTTTGGACTGAGCTGATGTCACATTTCACACTACGAGATAACTTGACAGATGCAGATCTGAAGAAAGTCAGAACCTATGCTCTTAAAGAGATGGCGATCGCATTCAACACCTTCAAGAAAAATGCATGGGATGCATACGTCAAAGCAAATAAGACGACTCCAAAATTCGAGGGAGGTTACTCTAGTTACAGTGACCTGGCTCCCGAGGTGCAGGACATGATTTTCATGCGCATGAGGGGAAGTTGGACCCAAAGACAGGGGCTATTATGGTGAAGGCAAGTCTTAAAAAAGTGATAGAAGAAATTCTGATGAAAATCAAAGAAGGTCGAACGGGGGTGTTCACGCCCAACAAAGAGGACGACGAGCTTACGCGCGCCCTGAAGAATCCTGAACACCCGGCAAGAACATGAGGGAAAGGCGTTGTTATGTGGTTAGAGGGGTTTGCTGGTTGGAACAACGACTATAGAAGCCATGCGAGAAAGAAGATGCAAGAGGATCGCAAGAAGAAGGAGAAAGCACTCCGCCTTGAAGGCGTAGAATCAAAGCACCTAGAGTTGGAATCCAGAGTCAGGCGGCAGCAGGAGAAGATCGACTCACTCAGCCAGGAAAGGGCGTCTCAACGGCAGCATGAGCAGATTGATCCAGCATTGGATACCACCACCCCATCTATGCCGAGAAATAGCATGGGTTCCGTCCCGGCCGATATCGATGATGATGCACTGGTAGCTAGCTACCCTGTGGATGATATCAAAGACAGGACTACCTGTGAGTTACACATGAAAGTGAAGAACTTATCCATGAAGGTGGCAGACGGCTATGCTTTAGCAAATCCCCTAGAAGCAACCTTCCATTGCAATCCCATTCCAGCTGGCTATGCTCGTGTCGGGGTTGATGAAGTGATGTCAGCATATCACGAGCTACAACTTGAGATTCCTGGAGGTGACGAGGAGAGAACATACATCGTATCATTCTATGGAAAAAGGGTTGCATTGTCTTTCCAAGGCCACCGACTCCTCCTCCTCCAAGTCTGCCACCGCGTCAGTCGACTCCTCCTCCTCCTCCAAGTTTGGCACCGCATCAGCTGACTCCTCCTCCAGGTCCGGAACGACGTCAGCCAACTCCTCCTCCTCCAAGACTGGGACGGCGTCAGCGTGCTGTGTCGCCTAAGCAACAATGGAAGAGAGAGGCCGCAACTACGACGACTAGCGGTACAACAGGCAAGAAATACAAAATATGGTCCAATCCTCAAGCCTCTTTCGGAGTTGCCTTACCACCTGAATGAGGAGGAACTCGACAGCGCAGTGGATACCAAAGTGAAGGCCCATGTTGGACCGAAACCGCCCCAGCCGCCAATGGAGAAAGTACCTGAGCATGTCTCACAACACTTCATTGATATGGCTCGACCGGATGTCAATCAGAAGGACAGCGACTATGTGCGATCTATCAAAAAGTCATATCTTTTAGGACAAAAGGAGTTGAGCTTGAGCTCGAGCCAAGGAGTTGGCAAAAAAAGCGGGAAAATTATCCCCCAGCTGGGAGAACATGCAGTGCAATCGACCTCCCTGCTCATTGTACAATCACCTATGAGTACCACCGGTCGGCCAGGAGTAACCAAATAACATATCAGGATGGCTAAAGATGCCGGCGTCAGTGTTGAACAACTCCTAGGCCTTGAGGAAATCCCCGGGCTAAAAGAATCAGAAGTAAAATATCAATATGCCCGCGACAAACCTCTGGTCAAGATTGAATATGTCAAGCTTCTACCAACGAGAATGTACGATTTGCATACATGGTACATGCAAATAATAGCAAATACCAATCAAGATTCCCTCATGGTGAGAGTCAAAGGGAGGCATTACTTCCATAAAAAATATCTATGGATTCATTATGCAGAGTTGTTTCAGTTATTCAATCAAGACGCACTTGAGAAATCTTTAGTCAGTTCCTATTGTCTCTAAGTGATTTTTTTTACAATTTAAGTCTCCAGCTAGTTGTGCTCTTGTTCATTACGTGTAATTATTGTCACTATATTCATTTCTGTGGTATTATGCAGAATGAAAATTTATGAAATGAAACAAGCTGGACGCTATGGCATTGGGTTCATTGACCCAAATACGATTAATCAAAAGATATGGGAGACTGCATATTCGAGAAAAGACACAGAGAAAGCCATCCTAGATTTTTTGAAGCATCTAAACACCCAACCAGAAATACTACTTCCTTACAACTTCGGATGAGTCTTACTATATATATCTTGTACTACAAATTCAATTTTTTGCTTACTAGATGTTAATAAGTGTTGTTGATGAGTTATGCAGTTACCACTAGATCTTATTAATCATTGAAGTTGACAAGGGAAAAGTTGAAGTACTCGACTCGCTATTTAAGGATCCATCCGAATACGCAATCGTGAGGGGGCTGTTTGACACGCAATTTTAATCATTATCGCACTATGTTGGCCTCTTTAATTACTTCATTTTCTGGTATCAACTATAGTTAATAACTCATTTATTCATTTTCTTTGCCGGTGGTAGGGCTTGGGCCAAGTTCATCAAACAGGTCCGAGACGACTGGGCACAACAGCTGAAATGGGTGCGACCCAAGGTAATTAAGTACTACTAGCTAGCTAGCTACGTCCGTGCATCTCTTTAATTCTAGTTTCAATACCATTATGATGCTTGATTAATTATTACCTGATTGAATTTTATTCTCATAAACTGCATGAGGCAGGAGCAGGGGACTAGTTTATGCGCATACTACGTTTGCGAGAACATTCGCATGATCAGGTCTGGAAGGAGCAAAAACAAAAGAAATCTTTGGGTACGTTTCTCAGAACACTATCCATAATTTTTTTTATCATGATCTAGCTAATATATATATACACACAACTAATATATTCATATGGATCTCCATCTTGTAGCTAACCGAGATGCAGGGCCAGCTCATACCAGAGGCTCAGGTACGATCAATTCAAGAGGAATTAGCTGGATTTCTGGTTGACCAGGTCATATATCCCAAAGAAGAATTCCATTACAAGATTAAGAACAAGTAATGTCTGCATATATACGTAATGATCCTTAAATTGTAGGAGAAATTTTATATATATATATATATAGGACAACACTGTTATGATCATGGTATTAGAATAACTATTCTGATCATAGCAGCCCTATATAGGTGCCGGGGAGATCCTCCGAACTCTCGAAAAAATGAAAACAACCCCCGGTCCCTTCGATCTCTGTCTCACCTCCCGACCCACTCCCCGACCCCGCGCGGCAGCCCCAACCCACCCCGGCGGCGCCGGCGGCCAACCCTACCGTTTGCCTGCGCGCAGACCTCAACACCAACCCTACCCCCCGCCCCACGTGCACCCCGTCACCAACCCCAAGCACCGCCGCCCAACGCAGGCCTCCTCCAAGCGCTGTCGCCCGATGCAGGTCGCCCTCAAACGCCGCCACACAGGGATATGGCCAAAGACGGCCAGATCCAGCACCACGCATTCCAGTGGCCAGGGAAACCGTTTCCCTGGTGGCCGCTGCGGTGGCTGGGGAATAAGCATGGCGGAATAGGAGGAGTTGTGCGTCAATGGTGGAGCCCGGTGCGGTGGCACCATAGGCGCCATATGTCAGCGGCATCCGGTGGTTTGAGGCCCTGGCTACGGCTATTGGAGGAGAGCTTGCGCGCGGACCGATGGGAGGAAGGGGGCCGCGCCGGAGCACAGCGCAGGGCGCACGACAGGTCGCTTAGGAAGGGATGGCAGGTTATGCCGGAGGGGATAGCAGATCGGTGCCGGCACCTTCCCATGGCAACGCCACATGCCTGCTTCCCGAGCATCGCGGACTCTCCTGTGATAGCCGTCGCAGCCTTCGTTCTTATTCTTCAAGCAGCAGCAGTCGACTCCCCATTCTTGTTCATCTACAAAAGCAGCAACATCGTTTATTTGAACTGACTGGAAATTTCGATCTGGACTGATGAATAGTGGATGACTAGGATGCAGTGCAGCTCCTCCGAAATTCTCGCTATACTACTACGGTTGCTCTGTGCTGTGCCCTTTTGCTGGGTGAAGCTGTTGTCATTTGCTAGCTTTGCCATAGGCTGCTATAATAGCACTTGGAGCTTGGAATCAATTTCTTCATTAGGTGTGTACTTGGACTATCGACGGGTAGTTTTGATGTTCGTTTCTACAATATTGTGTGGAAGTCAGTAATGTTGGTATGGACGCTTCTCTGTTGATCATCTTATAGTACGTTAATAAACAATTGGGTCTGCATCTGCATAAAAGAGAGTCCCTTTCTGATTTTGATTCGATAATTCATTTCATATGTTGTTAAGAAAGAATTATGAGTGTATAATGTGAGGAACTGAGATGTACAGGCTAATGCGTGTGTTTGTGCACTGGTGTGTGTGCGTCCAAGGATCTTTCTGAACATCTTTGCGTCTACAAACAGAGGGCCATTCTGAATTTGATGTGCAGTTGTCCTTGTGTCTGTGTGTTTTATCCGTCAGAGCGTTTTCTTTCAAATTTAAATAACTGATGGTCCAATATTTAGTAGTACAAAACTAGGATATTTCGATGCTAAAAGAAATAAACCAAGAATTCCAAATTACAAAAATAGAGAAGTTCGGTAATTATATAAAAGCTCAGATTTTCCTTATTACTAAAGAATAAAAATGAAGAAGTTCAAATTAAAATAAATGAGTAGTTCGATGTAAACGGAAAACTCAAATTATTTTCGTTTCAAGGAAAAATAAAATAAACTACGAAGTTCAATTTTTAAAAAATTTGATGCTTATTTAAAAACACATTTCCTTGCTAAGAATAATACTAAGAAGTTCAAATTAAAATAACAGAGAAGTTCAAAGTATGTAAAAAAAACTAAGATTTTTCTCGTTAGTAGAGAATAAATACATAGAAGTTCAAAATAAAAAGGCTGAGAAGTTCAAATTAAAACAATGGAGTAGTTCGACGTGAAAAGCAACTCAGATTTTTTTCTTTACTAAATTAGAAAATGTGAGAAATTCAAACAAAAATGTGACAGAAGTTCATAGTGAAAATAACGAGCAGTTCAAGAAGTTCACGTGTGAATAACAGGATAGAAAAAAAATCTTAAAAGGTTTGTTGGAAGAAGTTCATGTGCTCTGCCCGGGGAAGTTCAAAAATTCTTGCAAAAGAGATTTAACTTGTATTTCCATGTTGACAAACAAAAAACAGAAAAAAATAATTTGTTTTAATATAATTCTCTCAATCCACAAAGAAGTTCAGTTATTATTTGGGAGCAATTCAATTTCAAAAGAAAAATAAAAAAAATTAAATTATAAAAAATGAAGAAAGTTCACGTATTACACGGTGCGTGTTTAATATGAGAAAAATAAATAAAAAGGCAAGCTCCAATTTTATTTTATTTTGCTATAAGTTCGAGTCCTTGGTCGAAGAAAATTATAAAAATATTGTGAGAGAGATTTGTACAAAAAGGAATATCATTTGTGTAACACTGAGGAATGTGTGAGAAATTACAAACAAAAATACGCGATAGAAGTTCAATCATGGAAATAACAGGAAGTTCAACTACTATGCTAAATGAATTTCAGATGAAAAACATTAAAACTGTCGCGAGTATGAAAAAAATGATCAAGACGGAAAAGTTGTGTGTTTACAGCAGCTTTCCATCGGAATATCACTTGCTCAATTCCGGCGAGTGGATGGAGAGCTACGAGCAAAAAACAACACGTGAAGAAACAGAGTGAAGTTCAGGTAGACGTGCTGATGAAGTTCAAGTTCTTCACGCGGTGCATTTTCGAAGGCTCTGTTTCGCGATAAAAGGCAGAACACGTCATCTCGCCGTTTTTGAAATTACTTGAAAACGGCTAGGAATCAGAGAAAACCATCAACATGAAAAAGTTTCGCATTTTCCATAGCTTTTCAACGGTATATTATTTGCCCCATTCCGATAAGGTTTGTAGAGATTATGTCGAAAATACATTTTTAACCATTTTCAAAATTGACTTAAAACCGTGAAGAATTGGGAGAAACAATATATAAAAAAAAGTTTCGTATTTGTTCAAGATTTTCAGACCCATATCATTTGCTGCATTATGACGTACGGTTAAAAAATTAACTCGAAAATACGAACTCGGTCGAACTTGTACCGTTTTGTAAATTACTCTTAAACCGTTCAAAATTAGAAAAGAAACTTCATAAGCTTTCAAACTCCATATCATTTACGTCAATTGGATTAGCCATTTAGAAATGGTATCAAAAATACTAACTCGGCTGTTCGGTTTGCAAAATTTTATGATTTTCCAAATTACTCTTTAACCATAGGGAATTAGAGAAAACAATCAACATAAATAAGGATCATTTTTGCAGTAGATTTTTAACCCCATATTATTTGCCTCGTTCCGATAAACCGTTTAGAAATGCGATCGAAAATACGTTTCACTTTTTTTGTATGAAGAAAAAACCATTTTCAAAACTGCTCTTAAACCGCTTACATTTTGCCAAAAAATTAAGTTGGGTCATGATACTTGTGTCCATAGCTTTCCAACGGTATATCGCAAGCCCCATTTGGGCAATGTTTGCGGGAAGTTCAACCTAGCACTGGGGAAGTTCAGGTCGAAGAATTCAGGCAATAAAATTGCGCTTGTTCATCACGACCCGAGAGCAAAATCCGCCAATGAGCGAGATTCCTATTTAAAACGGGCATTTAGTTGCTAAAAACCGTTTGCAGATTACACTTACATCACATAGAACATGACTGACTAGAATAATTCGCGTGGGGAGACACGATTGCGAAGATAGCCCGAAGGTCAAATTCCTACAGAGGGAAGTTCAATATTGTGTAACTCAGGAAGTTCAGGTTGTGATCAGAATAATATTCTGATCCCGTGATCAGAATAGTGTTTATATATATGATCGGTTCTACGAGATATTCTCTCTCTATATATATAGATATATATGCACAACGTGTGTACACTATATGTAGCAGCGTAATATATGTTTGAAATGAAAATTAATGAAATGGAAAACACAAAATTAAAAGGAAAATTAAACCATAATTAATTCATAAATCCCTAAAGAATTAAAAGGAAAAATAAAACAAAATTAAAAAACTAGATAATTTTAGTCCCGGTTGGTGTTACCAACCGGGACTAAAGGTCCCCCAGCCCACGGCGCTGGGGGATGCCACGTGGAGGGCCTTTGGTACAGGGCTATGTTGAACCGGGACTAGGGGGTAGGTTTTAGTCCTCACCCTTTAGTGGCGGTTTGAGAACATGCACTAAAGACCCTTACCAACCGCAACAATAGGCCGTTTCTGCACTAGTGCCCCTCCCTCCCCCTGCGCGACCAGACCAGTTCACTGCTATGTTTTTTTGGCCGGCCGTGGGAGAGCTTTGTGGTGCTCTAGCTCACCTCCTATGCACATGAGTGTTCGATGAAATGCCCAAGCCACACTTAAGCTTTCTCCTCTCGAAGCTCCTTGTCCAAGCTCCATTTTCCCCAAGATTTGTGTAGGTTTGGCGGTCTATCCTCTCCCGTCCCCATCCTCACCGTCGTCGATCGCCTGCGCCCATCTCGGTGCTGGCATAACCATAGTTAGCCTCTTCTTCTTATATTCTTTCTAAAAGAAAAAAGTTCTTACTTGTATTATTTAGATAGATACTTGTGTAATTTTCTTACTTTTATTATTATTTGTTATTATATAGTGCGATGGTTTTGGTATCCACCTCTGTCGGCCCTCGTCCTGCCTATTAATATACTTTATTATATAACGCACGCAGATGAACCTCCAATGGATGTATGGTGATCGACGCACCTCCGAGTATATTAAGGGTTTGCATAATTTTCTCGAAGCGGCTGAGGCAAACAAGCAGAATGGTTTTATGTGTTGAGCCTCTTGATCATATCTTCTTTCTAAAAGAAAATATACTTACTCATATGATTTTCTTACTTTTATTATTGTTTGTTATTATATAGTGCCATGGTTATGGTATCCGCCCACGTCGGCCCTCGTCCAGTCTATGATTCAGATGTGGTATATTATCTTTTATAACTATTTCACACATCTAATGTCTATGACAATTAATTATGCCACCAACTTGACGTAGATGTTTTTATCTATAGGAAGTAGTTGAGCCAGAAATGGATACCGACTATCCAATTCTGCTCGACAAGTTAACTAAAGCTGAAAAAGAAATCGATCATTTGAAAGAAAAATTGAAAAGAACTGGAGATGAGAAGATGGGATTGGAGTTGCATGTTGCCTATATCGTCGATGATCATGGGACCAAGATGGCTGCAATGCACTTGAAGCTTAGAATGATTAGAAAATATGCCATTGATAAAGAGGTTGGTATCATTATGCCGTTGGATCAATTGTTACATCAGTTCTGATTATGATTGCATTTTTTGTTACATTGAAATGTTTTAAATAGTTTCAATGTATGGTTTAATTAGATGCGCTGGAGAGCTATATGTTGGTCAACAAGAACTATGTATCTACTTTGGTTTTAATGTGATGATGAACTTCTATTAATTTGGTCACTTCTATATTCTTGATGTTTTGTAATGGTTTTTGACACACTTAATTATATATAATGCACGCAGATGAACCGGAAATGGATGTACGGTAACAGATGCACCGACGAGTACATTAAGGGGGTGCATCATTTTCTCGAAGTCTTACTCTGACAAGAAAATCCATCACAACCACCTGTTTGTGAAGGGTTTCATGCCACACTATAATGTTTGGACCAAGCACGGAGAAATAGGGGTTATGATGGAAGACGGCGAAGAAGAAGAGGATGATGACAACTATGTGCCCCTTGAATTCGGTGATGGTGCAACCGGGAAAGCTGAAGATCAAGAGGAACCAGACGATGGGCCCGATGATGATCTTCGCCGGGTCGTTGTTGATGCAAAGAGACAGTGCGAAAGTGAAAAGGAGAAGCTGGAGTTCGATCGTGTGTTAGATGATCAGAAAAAGGGTTGTAACCCAATTGCGAAGATGACAACACAAAGCTTGGTACCACACTGGAATTGCTGCAGTGGAAGGCAGAAAATGGTGCACCTGACAAAGGATTTGAGAAGCTACTAAAAATATTGAAGAAGAAGCTTCCAAAGGATAACGAATTTCCCGACAGTACGTACGCAACAAAGAAGGTTGTATGCCCTCTAGGATTGGAGGTGCAGAAGATACATGCATGCCCTAATGACTGCATCATGTACCGCGGTGAGTATGAGGAACGGAACACATGCCTGGTATGCGGTGCATTGTGCTATAAGATCAGACACGATGACCCTGGTGATGTTGAGGGCGAGCGCCCCAGGAAGAGAGTTGCTGCCAAGGTGATGTGGTATGCTCCTATAATACCACGGTTGAAACGTCTGTTCAGAAACAAAGAGCATGCTAGAAATATGCGATGGCACAGAGAGGACCGTAAGAAAGACGGGAAGCTGAGAGCATCCGCTAACGGGTCACAGTGGAGAAAAATCGAGCGAAAGTACTGGAAGGACTTTGCACGTGACACAAGGAACGTATGGTTTGGTTTAAGCGCGGATGGCATTAATCCTTTTGGGGAGCACAACAGCAATCACATCACCTAGACCGTGACTATATGTATCTATAACCTTCCTCCTTGGCTGTGCATGAAGTGGAAGTTCATTATGATGTCAGTTCTCATCCAAGGCCCTAAGCAACCCAGAATGACATTGATGTCTACCTAAGGCCATTAGTTGAAGAACTTTTACAGCTGTGGAATGGAAATGGTGTACGCGTGTGGGATGAGTGCAAACAGGAGGATTTTGACCTGCATGCGTTGTTGTTTGTAACCATCAATGATTGGCCTGCTCTCAGTAACCTTTCAGGACAGACAAACAAGGGATACCACACATGCACGCACTGTTTAGATGACATCGAAAGTATATACCTGGACAATTGCAGGAAGAATGTGTACCTGCGGCATCGTCAATTTTCTTCCAACCAACCATCAATGTCGAAAGAAAGGCAAGCATTTCAAAGGCGAGGCCGATCAACGGAAGAGGCCCGCCATCCGTACCGGTGATCACATACTTGCTATGGTCAATGATTTACAAGTAATCTTTGGAAAGGGTCCCGGCGAACAATCTGTTCTGAATGACGCTGACGGATGCGCACTCATGTGGAAGAAGAAATCTATATTTTGGGTCCTACCCTACTGGAAAGACCTAGAAGTCCGCTCTGCAATCGACGTGATGCACGTGACGAAGAATCTTTGCGTGAACCTGCTAGGATTCTTGGGCATGTATGGGTAGACAAAAGTTACACCGGAGGCATAGGAGGACCAGCAACGTGTTCACGAAAAAGACGGTATGCCTACAAAGCAGTATGAAGGTCCTGCCAGCTACGCTCTTACCAAAGAAGAGAAGGAAATCTTCTTTGAATGTCTGCTCAGTATGAAGGTCCCATCTGCTTCTCGTCGAATATAAAGGGAATAATAAATATGGCAAAGAAGAAGTTCAAGAACCTAAAGTCTCATGACCGCCACGTGACTATGATGCAACTGCTTTCGGTTGCATTGAGGGGGCTTCTACCGAAAAACGTTCGATTAGCCATTGTGAAGCTATGTGCATTCCTTAATGCAATCTCCCAGAAGGTGATCGATCCAGAAATCCTACCAAGGTTAAGGAGTGATGTGGCGCAATGTCTTGTTAGTTTTGAGCTACTGTTCCCACCATCCTTCTTCAATATCATGACGCACATCCTAGTTCATGTAGTCACTGAGATTGTTGTTCTAGGCCCTGTATTTCTACATAATATGTTCCCCTTTGAGAGGTTCATGGGAGTCCTAAAGAAATATGTATGTAACCGCGCTAGGCCAGAAGGTAGCATCTCCATGGGCCATCAAACAAAGGATGTCATTGGGTTTTGTGTTGACGTCATTCCTGACCTTAAGAAGATTGGTCTCCCTTAATCGCGATATGAGGGGAGACTGACTGGAAAAAGCACGCTAGGAGCAAAGTCAATAATGTGTGGTGACGGGCATTCTTGGTCTCAAGAACACTACACAATTCTACAGAATTCTACCTCGGTGACCCCGTATGTCGATGAACACAAGAACATTCTACGCTCCAAAAACCCAGAGCAGTGTGACGACTGGATTACATGTGAACATATCAAGACTTTCGGTAGTTGGTTGCAAACACGTCTCAGGTGTGACAACACTGTTTCTGATGAGCTGTACTCGTTGGCCAGGATACCATCTTTGACTGTATTGAATTAAAAAGGGTACGAGATAAATGGGAATACATTTTACGCGATCGCCCAAGATCAAAGGAGGACCAACCAAAACAGCGGTGTCCGCTTTGATGCAGCAACAACCAATGGGAAGGTCGACACATATTATGGTTACATAGATGAGATATGGGAACTTGACTATGGACATGATTTGAAGGTCCCTTTGTTTCGATGAAAGTGGGTCAATCTTACAAGAGGCGGGGTATAGGTAGACCCACATTACGGAATGACAACCATGGATCTCTACAATCTTGGGTACACAGAAGAACCATTCGTCCTAGCCAATGATGTGGCATAGGTTTTCTATGTTAAGGACATGTCTACCAAACCGAGAAAAATAAAAGATAAGGAAGCGAATACATCATATGATGAGCCAAAGCGTCACATAGTTCTTTCAGGCAAAAGAGACATCGTGGGATTGGAGGGCAAGACAGACATGTCTGAAGATTATGAAAAGTTCAGGAAATTCCTACCTTCAAAGTCAAGGTTGACCCAAGCACCCTGTTAAACAATGAAGACTAACCATGGTTACAGCGCAATAAGCGAAGAAAAAGTGAAGACTTTCTCTCCACAACTATTATGATGGTGCCTTTGATCTAGAATATCACTACAGTTACATGTGAAGAAATGAAATGCCTTTTGTAACAGATGAGTTTCCGTCCGAAACCCTGATACTTTGAAAGAGACTAGCCGTTTTGTACACGAAGTGCATCCAGCTTTTGTCGTAACCCTCTCACCTTTTTAGCACACGCTATGTGGGTGAAATGATGATACCATGCCAACTTTCAACCTTTTTTTCAGAATTCATTTGTAGTGCTTTTCAATTTCAGGGTCATTTGGCTCAAAAAAATCAATAACTGCATGAAAAATAACAAATGAAGTCAGAAAGGGTTGAAACTTGATGATGTGGCTTTGAATGGTGCATTTTGAACACACAAAAAGTTTGGAGTTCAAATAATTTCAAGAAAATGAAATCCTTTTGTAACAGATGAGTTTTCGTCCAAAACCGTGATACTTCAAAAGTGATTGTCAATTTTGTTCACGAAGTGCATCCAACTTTTGTCGTAACCCTCTGAACTTTTTAGCACATGCTATGTGGGTGAAAGGATGATACCATGCCAACATTCAACCTTTTCAGAGTTCATTTGTAGTGCTTTTCAATTTCAGGGTCATTTAGCTCAAAGAATGAACTAATAGCAAAAAGAATCAACTAAAAAACTTTTATGAAACCCTAATGGCAAAAATAATGAACTAAAAATAATAAATTTAAATATTATTTGATGAACTATAATATTCTTCAATAGGTAAAAGAATCAACTAAAAAGCTTTTATAAAACTCTAATAGCAATAGGAAACTCTAAAAGCTTTTATAAACCTCTAATATTTTTGACACTAAAATTATATATAACTTATTCAACTAAAATTATCAAAGTATTTTCTGTTCAAAGCATTAATGGCAAAAAGAATTTTCATAAAGAATTTTTTTGTTAGAAACTTTAATAGCAATAACAGCAAAAAGAATCACTAGAAAACTGAAAAAAGCAAAAAAAGAAATGAAAAAAAGAAAACAAAAGAAACAAAAAAAATGCCACCTAGTGGGCCACCACGGCCTGAATACGACTAGAAACCCAGCTAGTTGGGCCAGGATTCAGGCCCGCAGAAGGCCCAGCAGGCCCACAGGCATAGTAGTGTCAGATTAGGCCCATAGGCTTGCAGGTCAGACGAGTTTGAGAGGGAAGAGGCAGCGGGGCCTACAAACAGGTGTTGGGCGCTCTCAACTAGCGAGGTGGGTCTAAACTCCCACCACGACGCCGCTGTTCAAGGCCTTTGGTCTCGGTTGGTGCCACGAACCGGGACTAATGCCACCCTTTGGTCCCGATTCGTGGCACCAACCGGGACCAAAGGCCTCTGCTTCCCGCCCTTTGGGCTGCTGAAAACAAAGCTTTGGTCCCGGTTGGTGGCACGAACCGGGACCAAAGGGGGACATTGGTACCTCTACGTGCCACCAACCAGGACCAATGCTCCCAGTATAAAACCCCACACTTCGCAGTTTTTGACCCATTCCCTCCCCGAAGGCCAGATCCCCACCCACGCCGTCAGGCTACCCAAATTTCGCGCGCCGTCGTAGTCTCCGCCACTGGCTACCGTCCCCGACCTTCCCAACCTCGCTCCAGCTGCCCCGCCTCGCGCCACCCTGCTCCGGCCACCCCGCTCCGGCCGACCCACCCCGTGCCGGCCGCCCCGCCCTGCTCCGGCCGTTGCTCTGTTCAGCTCCGGCCACATCCCCCTCCCCTATATGTGAGCTAATATACGATTCATTAGGATATGGTATTGCTAATATACGATTCATTAGGATAATCCATTTTTTCTTGCCGGATAATCCGACCTTTTAATTTCCGAATCCGATTTATGGGTGAATTTGTAAGTATTAAATACCAATACATGAATATTATCTTTTCTTATGAGATGAGACATATGTTTATTAGTGATTTATTTGGCTTATTTTAATACCATCTAGTGCTTTATGTGTTCTTAACATGTATAAGTATTAAAATTTGCTCATTGTTTATGTTTACTTTAAGTTTGAAGCATTTATATCTTCCTCGTATATGAATATGGTAAATGACCATTTCCGATCCGACGCCGTTCCGTTACCGTACCGTGTCCGAATGTGCATAATATGCTATTCGAATCTGCATAATCCGGTATTCGAATCCGCATTCGTTCCGCTTGCGAAGGAAAAATAAATATGGAATAGGATATGGTATAAGGATTATCCATCGGAATCCGATCCGGTTTCACCCCTAGTTATGTGCATCACGTTTTGTTACTGCCGCCGGGTGATGATATGTTCGGCCGACATTTTTCTTGTTCATATTGAAACTTCCGGTAATTTTGACATGAGGGGGACGTCGATCAACCCCCTCTCGCCCGACCAACTCTCGAGTCCACCTAAACCGGGATTGAAAAAGCATTGTCGATCTCCTACCCCCTCTCGCTCCTACCTGACAAACTCTCGAGGCTACCGAAACCACTAGAAGAAAACTTCGGTAACTTCGATCAACCCCCTCTCGCCCGACCAAACCCTAGAAGCGTTGCCGAGGCCACCCAATCCCTAAAAGCGTTGCCGAGGCCACCCAAACCCTAGAAGCGTCGAGGCCACCCAATCCCTAGAAGCGTTGTTAAGGCCACCCCAAACGGTAGAAGCGTCGAGGCCACTAATATGATCCCTTGTCTATGTTTGCCATAAATTAATATATCCATCTCTCATGTTTGTATATTAATTGCCATGTTGTAATATTTGCAGAAACCATGGATCCGGCCATGGATCCAACGATGAACAGAGACTTTGAAGGAGAAGCGTTGTTGGGGGACATGATCCGCGGCAGCGGTGATTCTTCTCGTTAATCAATTTTGACATAGAAGAGCTAGGACATGATGATGACGGCTCCGGTCACCGAATGCTGGAGGAAGAAGGAGACCATGATGATGGCTCCGGTGACCGAGAGCTGGAGGAAGAAGGAGACCATGATGACGCCTCCGGTGACCGAACAGAGGGAGGTATTGCAAAGTCGTCCGACGAGGTATATATTTTAATTAAGCCTATGCTGACTAATTGATGCATTAATTGTTTTGGTATGTTGACTAAAATATTTGAATGGTTCCATGAAATTGTGCAATAGAGAATGGACCAAACAAAATTCTTAACTAGATGATGGGCGGTGACTAGGACACCTATTTTAGAGTATATTGACTAAGGATCCAAGCAAGAATACTTGATCATATGTGATACTCCTCGTTAAGCTCAAAATGGGGTTACCATTTTTCGATTGAGCATTTTAATGTCTTCATATCACTTGAGTTGCTTTATCTCATGACTTGGAGTAAAGCTATATCAAGGATATGAGTACATCCCTTTGAGTGATGTTGTTGACGAAGCTCGTAGGTGAACTTGGTGAGGATGCTCGAAGTTTGTGAAGATCATCTTGAGTTGGGAGAAATCCTTGTTGTTCTCGTTCACTTTTCACCTACATGGGTTAGTCACACAAGGAAGACCATGATATATCCATTTGACAATGTACCAATTGAGTTGATACCAATTGTGAAATATGTCTCAAGGATATGTTTTGTTGTCTTCTTCCACTCATTATCAAGACGTTGTTTTGGATACTTGGTCATTACAAGATTGCATAAGATATGAGTTGTTGGCAATCTTGTGGAGTGTTGTTCTTCCAAGTACCTAAAAGATGGTTAGATGCAAGAAAAGGGAGCATAGAATTCCAAGATATGATATTCATAGTAAATGCATGGAATGGAAAATAAAGCTCATCACCTTGCAAGAATCCGAGCGAGATTACCTCAAGTTTGAAGCATAAATAATGATGTTCAACTCACTCCTCAAATGACATAACACTTTTTCATCAAGTGGCTTAGTAAAGATATCGGCCAATTGCTTGTTAGTATGGACATGCTTAAGATTAATATCTCCTTTGGCAACATGATCACGAATGAAATGATGTCTAACATGAATATGCTTGGTTCGGGAGTGTTGCATAGGATTATGACCAATCTTAATAGCACTTTCATTGTCACAAAGTAATGTCACATTTTTAACATTGATTCCATAAACATTAAGCATTTGTGTCATCCATAATAATTGCGCACAACATGATCCAGCAACAATATATTCAACTTTGGCAGTAGATAGAGATACCGAGTTTTGTTTCTTGGAGGACCAATACACAGGAGATCTAACAAGAAATTGACATGTACCCGAGGTGGATTTTCTGTCAACCTTATCACCTGCATAGTCCGAGTTGGAGTAGACAACAAGGTTAAAACAAGATCCCTTGCGATACCAAATGCCAAAGTTTGGTGTATGTATCAAGTATCTCACAATGCGTTTCATAGCCTTAAGATGACATTCTTTAGGAGCTGCTTGATATCTAGCACACATGCAAACACTAAGCATAATATCAGAACGGGAGGCACATAGATAAAGCAATGAACCAAACATTGATCGATAGACCTTTTGATCAACGGTACACCCTCCTTAGTGAGATCATCGTGTCCGCTAGTGGGCATGGGGTTTTTCATACCTTTGCACTCTTGATGTTGAACTTATTTATCAAGTCCTTGGTGTACTTGGTTTGAGAAATGAATGTACCTTATCTCGTTTGCTTGATTTGTAGATCAAGAAAGAATTTCAGCTCACACATCATAGACATCTCATACTTCTCTGACATCAACCTTCCAAACATCTCACTAAATTGTGGGTTAGTATATCCAAAGATAATATCATCCACATAAATTTGGCACACAAATAATTCACCATTAACTCTCTTTGTGAATAAGGTTGTGTCAATTTTACCAATTTCAAATTCTTTTTCAATGAGAAATTTCGTTAGGAATTTGTACCAAGAACGAGGAGCTTGCTTTAGACCACATAAATTTAGCACACAAATAATTCACCATTAACTCTTGCATGTTGAACTTATTTATCAACTCCTTCCTTAGTATTTACAAAACCAAGTGGTTGCTTAACACAGACTTCTTCTTCTATCTCACAATTTAAAAATGCACTTTTAATATCCATTTGGTAAAGCGTGATATCATGACGATTAACATAAGCAAGAAGAATTTGAATAGATTCTAATCTAGCAATGGGGGCATAGGTCTCACCGTAGTTCATACCTTCGACTTGCATATATCCTTGAGCTATGAGGTGAGCCTTGTTGCGAACGACTTGACCGTCTTCATCTTGCTTGTTGCAAATCACCCATTTCGTGTTGATAATGTTTTGCTCGTCCTTGGGCTTTTCCACAGGTTTCCACACTTCATTCCTCCCGAAGTTGTGAAGCTCTTCATGCATAGAGTTCACCCAATCCGTGTCTTCAAGAGCTTGTTCAACCTTGAAAGGTTCAATGCTAGAGATGAAAGAATAATGCTCACAAAATTTAGCTAAGCGAGTTTTAGAGCGAGTGATCCTCCCTGTTTCTATATCATCAAAGATTTGGTTTAGGGGATGGTTCTTGGTCACTTGTGCTCGAACTCGGGGTAGCTTAGGCTTGTTAGTTGGTGGAGCTTCTTCTTCATCATCATCTCCTTCATCTCCATTGTTGTCGATGCGGTCATCTCCTTGAGGTGGTGGTGAAGGTGGTTGTGGTGGACCTTCATGATGTACTTCCTCCTCGTATTCATCTTGTCATGTACCACTTGTGGATGCTTCCATGTCGTACTGTCAGTAACCTTGATCCGAAGTAGGAGCTTCCATGTGGGTTGATGAAGTACTTTCCTTCACCTCCATGGGACGAATCTTGCCGTTGGGCAAGTCTTGGATAGCTTCCGAATGATCTTTATCACCTACATCATTTGGCAATTGTTCATCTTGCGAACCATTAGACTCATCAAGCTTCACATCTACCATCTCTTCAACTTTTCGAGTGAAGTTGTTTTAGACATGGTAGGTGTGAGAGTTCGATCCATAACCAAGTAGGAAACCTTCATGATATTTCGGAGCAAATTTAGCATGTCGATGCTTATGAAGAATGTAACACTTGGAGCCGAATACCCAAAAGTATCCAACTTGGGGTTTGTTACCAGTGAGAAGCTCATATGCCGTTTTACCGAGAAGTTTGTGAAGTATAGTCGGTTTGTCGCATGACATGCTATTTCCATGGCTTCTGCCCGAAAGTGTCGTGGTGTCTTCTATTCGTCAAGCATAGTTCTTGCCATCTCAATGAGGGTTCACTTCTTTGTCTCAACAACTCCATCTTGTTGAGGCGTGTACGTAGCCGAGAACTCATGTGAAATACCCTATTCGTAAAGAAACGTATCCACATGGGTGTTCTTGAACTCTGATCTGTTATCGCTTCGAACCTTCTTGATCTTTACTTCAAACTAATTTTGCGCTTTGTGTGCGAAGTTCTTGAAGATCTTTTTACCTACAACTTATCATCAAGAAAGAATACCCACTTAAATCTGGAAAATTCATCAACTATGACTAGACCATAAGAGTTTCCACTAAGACTCTTGTAAGCATTGGTACCAAAGAGATTCATATGAAGTAACTCGAGTGGTGTCCTAGTGGTCATTATGTTCTCTACCGGATGACTTTGTAACACCCCGTTACGCCTGGCGGGATCTAGACTAGGCCCACAAACAAACACTAGTCTATCCTGCCCACTTTGTCCTCACTCATGCGCACCCGGGACCAACCTCCCAGTCAGTCACCCATGCTAGAATCGCTCCAAACCAAGCACGCTTAACTATGGAGTTATTTTCGAATGGGCTCCCAGAAAAGAAGGAATTCCTTGTTGATATGAGTAGTCTATCATTCCTATTAAGCCAGGCTTTCACAGACTTCCACCTACATGTTTTCCTTCTTGACATGCGCTAGAAAGCCTATCTTTATCAAAGATAACATCTTTAATACCAATAATATGATCGCCCTTGATAAGCTTATCTAGATTAAACATGCCTACATGTCCAAGCCTTCTATGCCATAGCCAACCTTTAGATGATTTTGCAATGAGACAAGTACAAGGTTGAGACTTTTTAGTGAAATCAACAATGTATAGATCACCTCTATGAATATCGGTAAAGACAATTTTATGATTATCAAATCAAAACACTTGGCAATTGATAACCCACAAGTATAGGGGATCAATTTTAGCCTTTCTCGATAAGTAAGAGTGTCGAACCCAACGAGGATCTAAAGGCAGAACAAATATTCCCTCTAGTTCTATCAACCACCGATACAACTCTACACACGCTTAACGTTCGCTTTACCTAGAACAAGTATGAAACTAGAAGTACTTTGTAGGTGTGATAGGATAGGTTTGCAACATTAATGAAGAACACGTAAATAAAAACTAGGTTCTTCTTAGATAAAGAAACAACTAAGTTAGTTTAACGAGTGTGGAAAAGTGGTGGTAGGAGTTGTAGAATTGTCCCTAGGCAATCGGTAACTAGACCGGTAATCATTATTGCAATTTTATATGAGAGAGAGGCATAACCTAACATACTTTCTCTACTTGGATCATATGCACTTATGATTGGAACTCTAGCAAGCATCCGCAACAACTAAAAGATCATTAACGTAAAACCCAATCATAGCATTATAAGGTATCAAGTCCTCTTTACTCCCATATGCAACAACCCACCTACTCGGGTTTATGCTTCTGTCACTCAAGCAACCCACCGTAGGCAAATCATGAACACATTGCAAGACCCTACAGCGAGGATCCCTCACTCTTGCGCGACACAGAGAGCACCATAGGACAACACCAATAATAAAACATGCAACTCACACCAATCATGATCATCAATCACCCAATAGGACAAAATAGATCTAGTCAGACATCATATGATGGCAATACATCATTGGATAATAATATGATGCATAAAGCACCATGTTCAAGTAGAGGGTACAACGGGTTGCGGGAGAGTGGACCGTGATATCTCTACAACGTATCTATAATTTATGAAGTATTCATGCCATGTTTGCAATATTTCTATATGATTTTGATATGGTTTTATTAGAACTAACCCAGACTGACACTGTTTTCAGTAGAACTACCGTGGTGTTGTTTTTTTGCAGAAATAAAAGTTCTCGGAACGAACTGAAAATTTATGGAGAATATTTTTGGAAAATATAAAAAATACTGGAGTGAAGAGTCACAGGAGAGGAAGGCCGAGGAGGCCACAAGCCCCAGGGGCGCGGCCACCCCCCTAGGCGCGACCACCAGGCTTGTGGGCTCCTCGGGAGTCCACCAACCTCCCTCTCAGCTCTATAAATCCTCAAATATTCCGAAACCCCCAGAAAATAACCTAGATCGGTAGCTCCGCCGCTGCACACCTCAAGAGCCATGAAAAAACAATCTTGGCCCTCTCCGGCATCCTGTCGAAGGGGGTCACCATCACCGGAGGCCATCTTCATCATCCCGGAGCGGCCATCGACACCTTGGAGGTCAATGACCAGAGGGAGAAACTTTCCCCACAGAGGGGGGTGGCCATGGAGGAGGAAGCATGAGGGGGGAACCTCTCCCCCTCTCTTCCGGTGGTGCCGGAGTGCCATCGGGGGAACTATCGCCGCGGTGATCGTCTTCATCAACATCCCCTTCTTCATCACCATCCTCATCTCCTTTTAGTGGTCCACTCTCCCGCACCCCGCTATAATCACCTACTTGAACATGGTGCTTTATGCTACGAATTATGATCCAATGATGTGTTGCCATCCTTTGATGTTTTGAGTAGATTACTTTTGTCCAATTGGTTGATTGATGATCATGATTGGTTTGAGTTGCATGTTTCATTATTGGTGCTGTCCTATGGTGCCCTCCGTGTCGCGCAAGAGTGAGGGATCCCTATTGTAGGGTTTGCAATATGCTTATGATTTCCTTATGGTGTGTGGCATGACTGATAGAAACACATACCTGAGTAAGTAGGTTGTTTGCGTATGGGATAAAGGGGACTTGATGCTTTAATGTTATGGTTGGGTTTTACCTTAATGATCTTTAGTAGTTGCGGATGGTTGCTAGAGTTCCAATCATAAGTGCATATGATCCAAGTAGAGAAAGTATGTTATCTTATGCCTCTCCCTCATATAAAATTGCAATGATGTTTCCCGATCTTGTTAACAATTGCCTAGGGTAATTCCGCACACCGACCCATCATTATTCCACACTCGCTATTTGTAATATATTGTAATATAATGATAACAACACCTATATTTATATTATTTTTCTCCGATATCATGCAAAGCTATCCTCTTCATACCCATAACGTAGTTTTATTTCTCGTTTCTAGTTCGAAGCAAACGTTCAGTGTACGTAGAGGCTTATCGGTGGCAGATAGGACTTGAGAGAATATTGATCTTACCTTTAGCTCCTTGTGGGTTTGACACTCCATACTTATCATTTCCACCTTTGGAAATTGCTACGATGATTCCTTGCACTTGGGGATTATCAAGATCTTTTCTGGCACCGTTGCCGGGGAGCAATAGCATGGGGTTGATATTCTCGTGTATGCTAGTTTGCTTTCTTCACTAATTAGATTGTTTTCCTTTTTACTTTCTGTAATTGTGGGTGAAACAAACAAAAAAATAAAAAAAATAAAAATACAAAAAGAGTTACTTGCCCCTTTTGCCTAAGAAGTTTTTCAAAAAGAGAAGTGATTGGAAGATTATGCATTGGAGAAGTGATGGTCGACCTTCAACACTTGTGTTCATGCTACTGGGAACAATGTAGAATTTTTCATGGAAGCTTCTGTAAAATAATTATCACCTTGTATATTTCCATTGTATTATATAAATAATGTGCCAAAATTTGATTTTAGGATGATTAGATTGCTTGTTTGGTGTGTGCAAGAATTTACATTTTTTACTGGAACGTTACACAATACTGCTATGCGGGTTTTTTAATTGTTCCTAAATTTTCAGAATTGTTTGAGTTACATAAGTATACAAAGTTTCCAGATTACTACAACCTACGCCGTTTTTAATAGATTCTGTTTTCTATGCATTGTTCTCTTATTTTGATGAATCTATGGCTTGGATCGGGGGGGGGGGTTATGAACCAAAGTTAAGTGGGACTACAGTACATATAATGCTAACATGAATTTGGAATGAGTTCACAACAGTAGTTAAAGTAGTAATTTGCTTATTATACTAACGGATCTCACGAGGATTTTGTTAAGTTTTGTATGAACGAAGTGTTCGAAGATCGCGGAGGTATCGATATAAGAAGAATACGGAGAGACAAGAGTTCAATCTTGGGGATGCACAAGGCACTCCAAGTAAATATTTCAAGGAGACTCAAGCACATAAGCTTGGGGATGCCCTGGATAGCATCCCATCTTTATTCTTCAAAAATTATCGGTATACCTCAGTTTTTGTTTTGTTCACATGACATGTATCTTTAATGTTTGTATTTTCCTTTATGCTCCCTTCTAGTATGATATAGTCCTTTATGGATTTATGGAATGCTCTTTGTTCTACACTTAAATGTTTTGAGTACAGATTTGGAGAATACTCTTTGTGCCTCACTTAAATCTTTTGAGTATGGATTTATAGAATGCTTCGCATGCTTCACTTATATATCTTGAGCTTGGATGTTGGTTAAAATATATTAATTGAGAATTCTTTATGAACTTCACTTATATATTTTAGAGTATGAATATAATGATCATTGGAATTTGGCCTAGAAGAGTATCATTGAAATATCATGCCTGGCTAAAAAGGCATTAAAGAAAAGCGCTTGTTGGGAGACAACCCAGCACTTTTACCTTCTGTCTTGATGTGTTAACATGATTAAGCTACTGTAGTAATCATGTTTTGTGCCTTTCTTTCAATAAAGTGCAAAGTAAAGCCTTTGGGATAGTATGGATATTTGCTTGTTTGATTCTGTGCAAAAACAGAAAGTTTTGTGTCTAGTATATGAATTTTACAGAACATTGGTATGAAAATTATGTGATATTTACTAATTTTTAAGGATTTTTAGAGTCAGGGAACTCTGGTGATCATTTAGATCTGTACAGACTGTTCTGTTTTTGACAGATTCTGTTTTGCATTCATAGTTTGCTTGTTTCAAGTATTCCTATAGCTTATATTGATGTATAAATTATGGGAATGATATAATACAGTAGGTATCATGGGGTAACATGTATGAATCTTGTATTGACATTACCTAAGTGAATGATTTATCTTTAATACACTAACCCTTCTCACGAAGTTTCGTTATGTTTTGTGTGATTGAAGTTTTCAAGTTTTTGGTGAGATACCGATATGGGGAATAAAGAGTGATTCCCAAGTCATCCCAAGTCATCCCAAGGTAATATTAAAGGAACAATCAAGATTCTAAGCTTGGGGATGCCCGGAAGGCATCCCCTCTTTCGTCTTCAACACTATCGGTATATCTTACATGGAGCTATATTTTTATTCGTCACATAATATGAGTTTTTCTTGGAGTGTCATTTTTTTTCTCTATTAGGTGTTATTTATAATATTTTTTTCAATAAAAAGTGGCAACAATTTCCTTAGGATGCTTGCATTGCATGTTTTATCTATGCTCTGTAAAAAATAGAAACTTTTGCTGTAGTGTTTGAATTTTCATATTTTTACCGGAACATAGAAAGTTTCTGATATTTTTACAAAGTATTTCCATATAAATTTCTTGGATTGTCCTAAAGTTTCATAATTTTTTGAGTTCCAGAGGTACACTGTTTTAATAAATTACTACAGATTGTTCTTTTTGGACAGATTGCTGTCATAGTTTTGCTATCTACTTATCCTATAGTTTACATAGCCTATATTGGTAGATATAAATTGTGGAAATGATAGTATACAGTACCTAATGTTTGAAAATTATTGTGCAACTTGTCGTGGCAGTACGTGAAGTTTTGATTTGTTCTTATGTGTAGTAACCTATCTCACGAGTTCTTTTTGAGTTTTGTGTGGATGAAGTTTTTGAGAATAGGTGAAACCGGGATATGAGAGGATTGAACAAGATAAAAAAGATAAAGCTTGGGGATTCACAAGGCACCCCAAGAAAATATTTCAAGAACTCTCAAGTATCTACGATTGGGGATGCTACGCATCCCACCTCTCTTCATAAAAAATTATCGATTAGCCTATGTTGGGCCTAAAATTTTGTTCGTTCACATGATGCATGCTATTATTGGAGTGCAATTTTTATTTTGTTTTATATTTCAATAAAATCATTGGATATGAAATTTTTAATAAGATTGATTCCTCACATGGCTATTTATCTAATTAACTATGTATTAATCTTCACTTATATCTTTTTGGAGTAGTTTGTCATTCACTCTCGTGCTTCACTTATATCCTATGAGTAAATTGTTGAATGAATTTAATATCATAAATCTGAAATTAAAAATGCTTCATATACTTATCCCATGGGGAGTAATGACTTCACACATAATAAGTATATGTGGTGAAATTTATTGATGGTTAGCAAATACTGCATTGGTCACTTGAACAATTCGTGAAATAATATTGAAGGAAGAGAGATTTCATATATAAATATACTATCTTGGACATCTTATATGAGTGTGAATACCCATTCATTATTTTCAAACTTGAGCAAATTAGTTGAAGTTAGACAAGGAAGACAACGTGATGAGTTATGGTTGAGTATATTTGCATAGAAGTTATATTGTTATGGATCCTCCAACATGTGGTGCTTGCTTCCACCTCATACTAGCCAAAACTTTTGCACCAAGTAGAAATAGTACTTGTGCACCCAAACACCCTTAAACCCATTTTTCCATGAGATTCCACTATACCTACCTATGGATTGAATAAGATCCTTCAAGTAAGTTGTCATCGGTGCAAAAAGCAATAAAAATTTCTCCTAAATATATAAGATCTTTTATTGTAAGGGAAAATAAGCGTTATACAAATTTGTGATGACAAAGAAAAAAAAGTGACGGACTGCATAATAAAGGTTGCTATGACAAAGGGCAATACAACGTGATGTTCCTTTGCATTAAGAGTTTGCACATCTAAAAACAAAAAGCGCATGCCAACCTTTGCTTCCGTCTGCGAAGGGCCTATCTTTTCTTTTTCAAGTACTTACCTTTATACAAGAGTCATGGTGATCTTCACTACTTCCTATATTTTGCCTTTTTCTCTTGGCAATCATCATGTGGTGGGGAAAGATCCGAGCATATATGGCCATCCAAATATATTTGATCATGAATTATTATTGTTGACAATTATCTATATGATAAATAAGTTGGGAGGCAAAACATTAAGCCCCTATCTTTCTCTGTGTTCGATGGATGCTATTTGTTCTAAAAATATGCTTTGAGTGCTAGCAATAATGGAAAACTATATTATAGTTGAGTATGTGGAATTGGCTAAATCAAATCTCTTACATAGACCCTTCCTGAAAATAAGATGAATTGCAATTGTTCGATGACTAGGAATATGGTTTGTTAGTTTTCAAAAAGCTTTCTGGTCTATACTTTAACATGTGAATAGATTGTTACTCGATCATGACAAGTTTTATGAGATGAGATACTGTTTATGATATATATTAATGCTAGAAAAAGTGATTGAAATAATTATTGATCAAACTTATGCACTTGCTAGCATTCACACTTCATAAATTATTTCTTTTAACATTTACCTACTCGAGGATGAGCAGGAATTAAGCTTGGGGATGCTGAGACGTCTCCAACGTATCTATAATTTATGAAGTATTCATGCCATGTTTCCAATATTTCTATATGATTTTATTAGAACTAACCCGAACTGACGCTGTTTTTAGCAGAACTACCGTGGTGTTGTTTCTTTGCAAAAATAAAAGTTCTGGGAACGAGCTGAAAATTTACGGAGAATATTTTTGGAAAATATAAAAAATACTAGAGCAAAGAGTCACTTGAGAGGAAGGCCGAGGAGGCCACAAGCCCCAGGGGTGCGGACACCCCCCTGGGCACGGCCACCAGGTTTGTGGGCCCCATAGCAGTCCACCGACCTCCTCTCGGCTCTATAAATCCTCAAATGTTCCAAAATCCCTAGAAAGTAACCTAGATCGAGAGTTCCGCCACTGCACACCTCCAAAGCCACGAACAACCAATCTTGGCCCTCTCTGACATCCTGCCGGAGGGGGTCACCATCATCGGAGGCCATCTTCCTTATCCCGGATGGGCCATCAACACCATGGAGGACAACGATCAGAGGGAGAACCTCTACTCACAGAGGAGGGAGGCCATGGAGGAGGAAGCATGAGGGGGAGAACCTCTCCCCTTATCTCCCGGGTGGTGCCGGAGTGCCATCGGGGGAACCATCGCCGCGGTGATCGTCTTTATCAATATCACCTTCTTCATCACCATCCTCATCTCCTTTTAGCGGGCCACTCTCCCGCACCCCGCTGTAATCACCTACTTGAACATGGTGCTTTATGCTACATATTATGATCCAATTATGTGTTGCCATCCTTTGATGTTTTGAGTAGATTACTTTTGTCCTATTGTTTGATTGATGATCATGATTGATTTGAGTTGCATGTTTTATTATTGGTGCTGTCCTATGGTGCTCTCCGTGTCGCGCAAGCGTGAGGGATCCTCACTGTAGGGTTTGCAATATGCTTATGATTCTCTTATGGTGGGTGGCGTGAGTTATAGAAACACAGACACGAGTAAGTAGGTTGTTTGCGTATGGGATAAAGGGGACTCGATGCTTTAATGCTATGGTTGGATTTTACCTTAATGATCTTTAGTAGTTGCGGATGCTTTCTAGAGTTCCAATCATAAGTGCATATGATCCAAGTAGAGAAAGTATGTTATCTTATGCCTCTTCCTCATATAAAATTGCAATGATGATTTCTGATCTTGTTGACAATTGCCCAGGGTAATTCCGCAACCGACCCATCATTATTCCCCGCTCGCTGTTTGTAATATATTGTAATATGATGATAACAACACCTATATTTATATTTTATTTATTCGATATCATGCAAAGCTATCCTCTTCATACCCACTAGATTTATTTCTCGTTTCTAGTTGGAAGCAAATGTTCATTGTACGTAGAGTCATAACGGTGGCAGATAGAACTTGAGAGAATATTGATCTTACCGTTAGCTCCTTGTGGGTTCGACACTCCATAGTTATCACTTCCACCTTTGGAAATTTCTATGATGATTCCTTTCACTTGGGGATTATCAGACCGTTGTAGATAGATGGGGGAAGGTGATGGAGGTGTTTGTTAAGATGACGGAGTTGTTGGAGTAGATCATCGTCACGATGATGGCCCCGGCGACGTTCCGGCGCCACTAGGAGAGAGGGGGGGAGATCCCGCTCCTTCTTCTTATTCCTTGACCTTCCACCTAGATGGGAAAAGGGTTTCCTCTCTGGTCCATGGCCTCCATGGCGGCGGAGGGGCGAGAGCCCCTCCGAGATTTGACCTTCCTCTCTGTTTCCTTCTGTTTCTGCACTCCCAGATTCTAGCCTTTCACCGTTTCTTAAATATCCAGAGATGCGCAACTTCGATCGGGCTGAAACTTTGAGGAAACTTTTCTTATGAGAATATCTTTCTTGCGGCCAAAGGACATTGCCAAATGACCTGAGGGGTGGCCATAATTCTTAGGACGCGTCCTACCCCCCTAGGCACGCCCTCCAGGCTTGTGGGCCCCTCGGGCACCGCCTTCTGTTGATTCCACATCCCAAAATTCATATATATTCCAAAAAAATCCGTAAGTTTTTATCCCATTTGGACTTCGTTTGATATGGATTTTCCGCGAAACAAAGACATGCAACAAATAAGAACTGGCACTAGGCACTAGATCAATATGTTAGTCCCAAAAATAGTTTAAAAAGTTGCCTAAAGTATACGAAAGTTGTAGAATATTGGCATGAAACAATCAAAAATCATAGATACGACGGAGACGTATCAGCATCTCCAAGCTTAATTCCTGCTCGTCCTCGAGTAGGTATATGATTAAAAAGATTATTTTTGATGTGGAATGCTACCTAGCTTAATCTTGATCATATAGTCTAATCATGGCATGAATATTAAGATACAAGTGATTCAAAGCAATCGTCTATACTGACATAAAAATAGTAATACTTCGAGCACACCAACAATGCGATCGTGTCCTTTCATAATAACATGGCCCTAGAAAGTTATGCCTATAAAATCATATGGTTTGGCTATGCTCCATCTCATGTTTTTCTTTTTTTCTCTTTTCTTTTTATTTTTTGGTGGGCATCTATGGCCTCTTTTCTTTACTTGGGCTTCGCTAGCCTCTTTTATTTTTTTGTAAAGTCCGGAGACTACTCCCAACCCGTGAGGGAATCATGGCTTCCATCATACTTTTCTCACATGGGACAACGCTCAAATAATGAAAATCATCACAATTGTATTTACTTACAAATCGATACCTAAAACAAAAACATGACTCTATATGAATGCTTCCGGTAGGATACTGGGACGTGCAACGATCTAGCCTAGCAAATGATATCTAAAAATGGACAAGCCATGAAAACATCATGCAAGCTGTCTTACGATCATTTCGATTTTCTGTATGGAAAACCTGCATGCACAGGAACCTTGCCTTGATTGGATGCTCCCTTACTCTGTTTCGGGTTCGCTTAATAACTTAAGTGGCTGCGCGTGCACTCTTGTTTCGTTTCAAGTCCACTCAACGACTCAAGGGGCTGTGCTCGCGCCATTATTCTATTTCGATCACGATAAATAGCTTAAGAGGTTGCGCCAAGAACGCCGAGGTATCTTGCTGGCAGTGGCACCGCCAGCAGGCTGCTAAGAACTCATTCCTCAAAGCGCTAGTGGTAGGGCTACACACGCTGGCAAGATTCTTTAGAGAGGGCGTAGGGAAAGTTCCATGCAAAGAAACAGTCTAACAAGGAAGATAATATACGGTTATTCAAAATAGCGTGAAATTTACATGATATTTCGCCTTTTCCTAAGTACATCTTTTTTTGGCTTTCTCCCCTAGGGGAGATTACAAGAAGAAAAAGATGGAAAGGGGAGGCAGGCTACAAGAAGAAAAAGATGGTGAGAGGCCCCCGGCAGAAGCCCAGCCTTCCCCTCTGGACTAGGACTGCGCGGATGGGCGGGGCTTCCAGATGGGAAGGCAAGAGCCTGGCCCCTCCTGGACTCCAATTGCGTGGAGGAGAGGGCCAGGGTGGGTGAAAAGGAGGATGGACCCCAGAAGCCGAAGTCCATGGGCTTGCGGGAAAAACCAGCTAGAAGATGAGGCAGCACCCGGGACAAAGGCCCCTGGCAAGGTCGTCTTGCCGGGAGGGGGAGAGGCGTGAGGCTCGCGGTGATGGTGCGGCCGATGGTCAGTCCGAGCTCGAGTCGTTGGGCTCCGACTTGATGCCCCGAAGACTGGACTCATCATCGTCGTCTTCGCCGCTGTCCTCCTCATCACTCCTGGTCGAGGAGGAGCTTTCGGCGCCTCTCAAGCTCTCTTCACAGCAGATGAGACGGACGCACGAGCGCCCATGTTATTCACAACACTTGCAGAGAAATCCTTCCTGAAAATTGCTTGTCATTTCCTTCTGCTCCTTGTTGGGTTTGCCACACTTACTTATCGAAAGGACTACGATTGGTCCCCTATATTTTGGGTTATCAAAACTCTTTTCAGGCACCATTACCGGGGAGTGAAGCTCCTTTGGTAACTGGAAATTGGTATGGAAACGTTTTCTATACTTGCTGAAATTTAATGTTGCTTGTCACTATGAATGGTCACCCTTTGGGTGGCTTTTTCGGGGCATCTTTTCCCCAAACAGAAGATGAGGAAATGTTCCTCAACCTTCTGAAGCTACTGAAAATATTTATTATGAGATTACTTTGGGTATGCTTGAAAACCTATTATCTAATCCATATGATCGAATGACTCATCCTGATTACTATTTGATATTTGTCGATGAGGTTTGTGTATTATTTCAGCTCACAGGTTTGTCTAGGGACAAAATTAAGAAGAAATTTCCCCTTTATCTTTGGAGGGAAAATCATTAATGTGGTGTAGGCTATTGGATAATATTGAATCATGGAACTGGAATCGCTTGAAGCTGGAATTTCATCGAAAGTTTTAGGAAATGCATCTGGTTCACCGTGATTGGAACTATATATATAATCTCTGGCCTCATGAAGGAGAAAGCATCTCTCAAGCTTGGGAGATTCTTAAATCTATGATGCACACCTGTCCCAACCAGGAGCTCTCAAGAGAAATGATTATACAAAAAAATTATGCTTGGCTTTCTCACGATGATTGCTTACTACTCGATTCTTCCTCTTTTGGCTCATATATGAATGAAACTATTGAATTCAAATGAGAACTTCTGGAAATAATTAAATGCAATTTTGAAGATAAGGAACTCGAAGAAGGTAAAGAATCAGGTATAAATCTTAATTTTGATTGTGTTAAATATTTTATGGAAACTAATGACTTTTATGAGTTTAGCAATAAATATGGTCTTGATTCTGAAAAAATAGCTACTTTTTGTGAATGATTTTCTACTCATGTTGATCTTCCCAAAGAGAAGTGGTTTAAATATCATCCTCCCATTGAAAACCCATTAGAGGAACCTATTAAATTTAAGAAGCAAGAGTAATTGTTAGTCATGCTGATCCTATAGTTCCCACTGCTTACATTAAGAAACCCCCTTTTCCTGTTACAATTAGGGAACATGCTAAGGCTACGTGTTGAAGTCATGTCAGGACACCTATACCTTCTGAACAAATAAATGTTGAATCTAAAATTGCTATGGTTAAAGATCTTCTAGTTGATAACATTGATGGTTATGTTATTTACATATGTGATGAAACTACTAGAATTGTAAAACTTGTTAGACATAAGCGAGATGAATTAGATAAAAATAAACCATTTCTTGGCATGCATGTTGTTTTAGTTAAATTGGAGATCATTGTTATCATGGCGTGTGTGACCTTGGTGCTAGTGTTAATGCTATACCTTTTGGTGTCACTATTAAACCCTCTGCAATTGAAGATAATGATGTCACTATTAAACTTGCAAACATAGATACAATTGCACCACTTTGGGTTGTTAGAGATGTTGAAGTGTCATGTGGATAACTTAAGTACCCCGCTGATTTATTAGTACTTGGTTCAAAACAAGATGACTTTTGTCCTATTATATCCGGTAGACCTTTCTTGACCATCGTTAACGCTGAAATTAATTGTGTTACTAAGAAGGTGATACGTCTCCAATGTATCTATAATTTTTGATTGTTCCATGCTATTATATTATCTGTTTTGGATGTTTTATATGCATTAAGATGCTATTTTGTATTATTTTTGGGACTAACCTATTAACCTAAGGCCTAGTGCAAATTTCTGTTTTTCCTTGTTTTTTAGTATTGTAGATAAGGAATATTAAACGAAGTCCAAACGGAATAAAATATTCACGATGATTTTTCTTGGACCATAAGACATCTTCTAGACTTGGAGGGGGAGGTAGGAGACCTACCAGGAGGTCACAAGCCACCCTTGCGTGCCCAGGGGGGCGCACCCCTTGGCTTGTGCCCCCAGCAGGTCCTCTAGCCCTAATCTTTGTCCTATAAATTCGCAAATATTCCCCTAATACCAAACAGAGCCACGATAATACTTTTACTCCACCGGAAGCCTCCGTTCCTGAGAGATCCAATCTTGGAGCCTTTTCCGGTAATCTGCCGGAGGGGGATTCGATCAAGGAGGGCATCTACATCAACTCCATTGCCCCTCCGATGATGCGTGACTAGTCCACCACAGACCTACAGGTCCATATATAGTAGCTAGATGGCTTCTTCTCTCTCTTTGTGCGTCAATACCATGTTCTCCATGATCTTCATGGGGATCTATACAATGTAATACTCTTTTGCGGTGTGTTTGTCGAGATCCGATGAATTGTGGGTTTATGATCAACTTATCTATGCATATTATTTGCTTCTATTCTGAATTCTTATATGCATGATTTCATATCTTTGCCAGTCCCTTCGAGTTATTGGTTTTGTTTGGCCAACTAGATTGGTAATTATTGCAATGGAAGAAGTGTTAGTTTTGGGTTCAATCTTGCGGTGTCCGCATCCAGTGACAAAGTAGGGGTAGCGAGGCACGTATTGTATTGTTACCATCAAGGCGAGAAATGGGGTTTTCATCATATTGCTTCAGTTTATCCCTCTACATCATGTCATCTTAGTTAATGCGTTACTCTATTCTCCATGAACTTAATACTCTAGATGCAAGCAGGAGTCGATCGATATGTGGAGTAATAGTAGTAGATGTAGAATCATTTCGGTCTACTTGAAACGGACGTGATGCCTATATGCATAATCATTGCCTTTGATATCGTCGTAACTATGCACTTTTCTATGAATTGCTCGACATTAATTTGTTCATCCCCCGTGTTATTTTCCTTCAAGAGAGAAGCCTCTAGTAAAACCTATGGACCCTGGGTCCATTTTCCATATTATATTTTCAGATCTATATAACAAAAATACCTTCCTGCAATTTACTTACCTTTTTTACTTTTTCCAATCTTTTACATCTATCTCTATCAAATCTAATCCTTTCAAGTAATCTTGAAGGGATTGACAACCCCTTTATAGCGTTGGGTGCAAGTGTTTGATTGTTTGTGTGGGTGCTTCTATTGGTGACTGGCTTTTTCCTACTAGTGGATTGATACCTAGCTTGGTTCTCAACAACTGAGGGAAATACTTATCTACTTTGCTGCATCGCCCTTTCCTCTTCAAGGGAAAACCAACGCAAGCTCAAGAAGTAGCAAGAAGGATTTTTGGCGCCGTTGCCGGGGAGGATACACATCCAACTTACCAAGTACCCATCACAAAATCATCTCTTGCATTTACATTATTTTCCATTTGCCTCTCCTTTTCCTCTCCCCCACTTCAACAATTTGCCGTTTTATTCACCTTTTTCTCGCCAGATCTGTTTTTGTTTGCTTGTGTTGCCATGTGCCTTCTATTTGCTTGCATCTTCACTTGCTAAAAATCTATTGATATGGATCCTCATCCACTTGCTAATCTCTTCGAAAGGTCAAAATATTATGAACCAATTGCTAGTAAGTTGAGTGCACTTGATTATTCCTATGAAGTTTTGTTTGAAAATCATGAATCTTGAAATTTTGATGAAGTGTTGAAAGAAGAAATTTATCAGGTGATTCATGATAGTCCCTTCAATGATGAGCATGATTACAGTGTTGCTAGTATGAGTTTTATGAATATCCATGATGCTTATGATATGCAAAGCCACAATCTTGGCGATGCTATGTTTGATGAATATGATATTTTTTGTCCCCCAAGTTTTGATAAGGAATTTGCTTATATAGAGAGTAATGAAAATTCTATGCTTGTGTAATATGAAAAGAATGATTCATGTGATAGTTATATTGTTGAATTACTTCATTATGCTACTGAAATTCATTATGAGTGGGGAACATATGCTTGTAGGAATTGCAATAATATCAATTTTCCTCTCATTGTGTCTAAAGATTTGAAGTTATGCTTTTTTTGCCTTCCTATGCTAGTTGATTCTTGTTCCCATAAATCGTTTTCTCACAAAATACCTATGCATACGAAGTGGGTTAGACTTAAATGTGTTTTCCATTCTACTCATGATTCTATTTTGCATATCTCAATTACTACTTTTTATGTGAGCATCATTGAAATCGTTATGCCTAGCTAGGGGTTTTAAACAATAGCGCTTGTTGGGAGGCAACCCAATTTTACTTTTCTGTTTTTGACTTTGCTTCTATTTTCGAGTGTTTCACACATTATTAACTCTGTATTAATTGTGTTTAAGTGTTTTTATTAGTGTGTGAGCCAAGTAATACCTTTGGGATGGTCTACGGTGATTGTTGATTTGATCTTGCCAAAAAATAGAAAATTTTGCGCCGAGTCCAGGAATTTTATAAATTTATCAGAGTGTCTAATGGGTCTGAAATTTTTACACAAGATAGATATACAAATTTCCCAGGTTTAATTAATTTGTAATAATTTTTGGAGTTAAATAAGTATACAGAGTTTCCATATTGCTATATAATGTTCTGTTTCGAACAGATTCTATTTTCTTTGTGTTGTTTACCTATTCTGATGTATCTATGGGTCATATCAGGGATATGAACCATGGGGAAGTTGGAATACAATAGATATTACACCAACATAAATAAATAATGAGTTCACAACAGTACCCAAGGTGCTGATTTATTTTCTTATACTAACAGATCTCATGAGTTTTGTGTTAAGTTTTGCGTTGTGAAGTTTTCAAGTTTTGGGTAAAGATTTGATTGACTATGGAGTAAGGAGTGGCAAGAGCCTAAGATTGGGAATTAGCAAACCACCCTAAGGAATCACGGATGCCAAAAAGCCTAAGCTTGGGTATGCCCCGGAAGGCATCCCCTCTTTCGTCTTCAATCCATCGGTTGATTTACTTGAGGCTATATTTTTATTCAGCACATGATGTATGTTTTGCTTGGAGCGTCTTGTATGATATGACTCTTTTCTGTTTAGTTTGCCACAATAATCCTTGATGAATACATATTTTGAGAGACACACGTATGAATCGTGAATTTATTAGAATACTCTATGTGCTTCACTTATATGTTTTGAGCTAGGCAATTTTGCTCTAGTGGTTCACGTATATCTTTTTAGAGCACGGTGGTGTTTTGTTTTATAGAAATAATTGAACTGTCGTATCTCACTTATATTATTTTGAGAGTCTTTAAACAGCATTGTAATTGGTTTAGGTTATGAATTTAGAGTTAATATAATAGGCATCGAAGAGGGATATAATAAAAACTTTCATATAAAGTGCATTGAATATTATGAGCAGTTTCATTCCTTGCATAAAGTTTTGAGATATAAAAATGGTGATATTAGAGTCATGTTAGGAAGTAATTGTGGATTGGTAGAAATACTTGTGTAAAGGCTTTTGATTCCCATAGCATGCACGTATGGTGAACCTTTATGTAAGGAAGTCAGAGCATGATTTGTTTATTAATTGTCATCCTTTGTGTTAGGGTCGGCAGCACGCGATGGTTTAGTCCTACAAACCTCTCCCCTAGGAGCATGCGTATAATACATTGATTCGATGACTAATAGACTTTTGCAATAAGTATGTGAGTTATTTATGACTAATGTGAGTCCATGGATTATACGCACTCTCACCCTTCCACCTTTGCTAGCCTCTAGTTCCGCGCAACTTTTGCCGGTGCATTAAACCCACCATATATCCTTCCTCAAAACAGCCAGCATACCTACCTATTATGGCATTTCGACAGCCATTACGAGATATATTGACATGCAACTTCCACCGTTCCGTTTATTATGACACGCACCAACATTTTCATATTCCTTTGTATGATAGTAAGATAGCTAGCATGATGTTTCCATGGCTTGTCCATTTTTTGAGGTCATTTGCTATGCTAGATCATTGCACATCCCGGTACACCGCCGGAGGCAATCATATAGAGTCATATTTTGTTCTAGATACTGAGTTGTAATTCTTGAGTTGTAAGTAAATAAAAGTGTGATGACCATCATTATTAGAGCATTGTCCCATGTGAGTAAAGGATGATGGAGGCTATGTTTCCCTCACAAGTCGGGATGAGACTCCGGACTTTATGAAAAATAAAAGAGGCCAAGGAAGCCCAAATAACAAAGAGATGCCATTGGTTCCCACCAAAATAAAAAAAGAGAGAAAAGAGAGAAGGAACAATGATACTATCTTTTTTCCACACTTGTGCTTCAAAGTAACACCATGATCTTCATGATAGAGAGTCTCCTATGTTGTCACTTTCATATATACTAGTGGCAATTTTCCATCATATAACATGGCTTGTATATTCCAATGATGGGCTTCCTCAAATTGCCCTAGGTATTCATGAGCAACCAAGTTGGATGCACACCCACTTAGTTTCTTTTTGAGCTTTCATACAGTTATAACTCTAGTGCATCTGTTGCATGGCAATCCCTACTCATTCACATTGATATATATTAATGGGCATCTCCATAGACCGTTGATACACTTAGTTGATGTGAGACTATCTTCTCCTTTTTCTTCACAACCTCCACCATATTTTATTCCACCTATAGTGCTATATCCATGTCTCACGCTCATGTATTGTGTTAGAGTTGAAAACGTTTGAGAACATAAAAAGTGTGAAACAATTGCTTGACTTGTCATCGAGGTTGTGCATGATATAAATACTTTGTGTGGGGAAGATTGAGCATAGCTAGACTATATGATTTTGTAGGGATAACTTTCTTTTGCCATTATATTTTGAAGAGACACAATTGCTTTGTTAGTATGCTTGAAATATTATTGTTTGTATGTCAACATTAAGCTTTTGTTTTGAGTCTTATGGATCTAAACATTGATGCGACAATAAAGGATAGTACATGGATATATATGTTAGGTAGCATTACACATCACAAATTCTATTCTTATCATTTACCTACTTGAGGACGAGCAGGAATTAACCTTGGGGTTGCTGATACGTCTCCAACGTATCTATAATTTTTGATTGTTCCATGCTGTTATATTATATGTTTTGGATGTTTTATATGCATTAATATGCTATTTTATATGCAATAGACTGTTAATAGACGTACGAAGAAATTAGATGACACTCTTATTTCAGCCTATAGAACTGCTTATAAGAATCCTATGGGTATTGTCTACATACAAATGGTATATGGAAATGCTTGTCATTTACCTCTTGAGATGTAACATAAAGTTTATTGGGCAATTAAACAACTTAACTATGATTTCAAACATGCCTGTGAGAAGAGTTTATGTGACATTAGCTCACTTGATGAATGGAGAATGCAAACCTATGAAAATGCTAAGTTGTTTAACGAAAAGGTTAAAATATGGCAGTACAAGAGGATTCAAAAAATGAGAATTTAATGTACGAGACTTAGTGCTTTTGTACAACTCTCATTTCAGCTTTATTGCAGGAAAACTTCTCTCCAAATGGGATGGCCCATACGTTGTTGAGGAGGTTTAGCACTCCGGTGCTTTAAAAATTAATAACTTTGAAGGCAAGAACCAGAGAGTGGTGAGGGGCAAAGAATGAAGCATTATATTTCAGGTGCACTCATTAATGAAGAAACAAGTGTCATCCAAGTTATGACACGGGAAGAACACATCAAGGCGGCCTTCCGGAACACTCCAGAAAGCTGAAAAAGGGGTTGGTATGTGGTACCGTAAGTAAACCCACTCCAAAAATTCCAAAAGTTTTTATAATTTTTCGTATTTTTAGAAGAAATAAAAAAATAAAACGGACTCTGGAGGACCCACGAGTGAGGCACAAGCCAATAGGGCGCGACCCCCTGGACGCGACCTGATGGCTTGTGGGGCCCTCGTGTGCCCTCGGGACTCCAATTTCATCTAGAGCAGGTATTCTGACATAGAAAAAATCATTATATATACTCCTGTATGTTTTGTCCACCACATCGTGACTTTCTCCTCTGTTCTAGTTTTGGGCTATTTTTCTTACAGATATAGATAGCCATGACTTCCCTAAGGCCATCCATGGACAAGTTCTTTGATAAAGTCATCAACCCCTACTTGCCAGAGGTGATGAAGCACCCTAAAGCCATTGAGATGCGTGAGGGGGTGCTCGACATCTAGCATGTTCAAGGCCCCAAGTAGGAGGAAAGCGAGAAGGCTAGGCTTGTAGAAGTGGATCAAGAAATCTTCAAGTGTTAAGGGATGGTTGAACGTGGCATGAGTGCTAATCACTCTATGATCACGTACTTCATACATGAAAACAAGATGGACAGAAAGAGCATGGGGGAGGCTCTCTCCAAGCTTCAAGGGCGGACCGAGGACCTCCAAGATCAACTCTACGAACTCCAACTCCAAGACTGCGAGTACGAATCTATGTTTAAAAGGATGAGCCTTGCTGCCGATTTCAGGATTTCGGAGACAAGAGCTTCTTTCTTTGATGGGGAACCTATGCCTTGGAAGAGGGAGCACTAGTAGAAAACGGGCCTTTTGTCCCGGTACGTAAGGGCCTTTAGTCCCAGTTCTAAAACCGGGACTAAAGGCCTCCACTTTTAGTCCCGGCTGGGTTACGAACCGGAACTAAAGGGGCTCCGCGTGGCAGCTTTCTAGAGCGGGACCTTTAGTCCCGGTTGATGTTACGAACCGGTACTAAAGTTATTTGTCAAAATAAATTTTATTTATTTATTTATTTATTTATTTTTTATTTTTTTATTTCCAAATCTTTGAATTATTTGACAATTTAATCTCTAATCACCCCTCCTCACTTATTTGACAATTTAATCGCTAATTACCCCTCATTCCAAATCGTCTAACTTCTCGGCTGGTCACCCATCCTCTCACTGCTCCAACCCCAGAACGCTTAACATTCGAGTTCTAACACCCCTAATTGCCAAGTCTGCGCTTGTTGTTTTCTTGACAATATTAGCTATCAATCCTATTAACCCTTAGGTCTTGATGTAACATGATTTTAGTTTTTCAACCAAAATAATAAAAAGTTCAAAATAAAATAAGTAATAATAATATAGAATTAAAATGAAATTAGAATAAGTAATAATATTATTTTATACATTTTTTGCAATTTATTCATTTAATATGGCATAATTAATATCTTTAAATCTGTAAATCGATATTCAACAAATCATATATCCATTATTATCAAAAAAACGTGAGGAATCCAAATATGACATCATTTATTTAAAAATAATAATTTTCCATAACACTTTTTTCTGACATTATTATTACTTATTCTAATTTTACTTTTTCATAATACTTTTTTAAGTTTGTTTCAACTCCAGACTTTTTGTGCGTTCAACATGCACCATCCAAAGCCACATCATCAATTTTTAACCATTTCCCAGTTCATTCGCTATTTTCCATGCATTTATCAATTTTTTCCATCTAAATGACCCTGAAATTAAAAGCACTACAAATGAACTATGAAAAGGTTGAAACTTGGCATGGTATCATCATTTCACCCACATAGCATGTGCTAAAAGGTTGAGAGGGTTACGATAAATACTAGATGCACTTCGTGTACAAAGTGGACAATCCCTTTCAAAGTATTAGAGTTTTGGACGAAAACTCATCTGTTACAAAGGCATTTCGTTTTTTTAACTTATTTAAACTCCAGAGTTTTTGTGCATTCAACATGCACCATTCAAAGCGACATCATCAATTTCAACCATTTCCCACTTCATTCGCTATTTTTCATGCATTTATTAATTTTTTTGAGCTAAATGACCCTGAAATTGAAAACACTACAAATGAACTCCGAAAAGGTTGAAACTTGGCATGGTACCATTATTTCACCCACATAGCATGTGCTAAAAAGTTGAGAGGGATACGGTAAAAACTAGATGCACTTCGTGTACAAACTGTACAATCCCTTTTGAAGTATTAGGGTTTTGGACGAAAAAACATGTGTTACAAAGGCAATTCATTTTTTAAACTTATTTCAACTCCACACTTTTTGTGTGCTCAACATGCACAATCTAACATGTGCCTATGAGGAAAAAGAATTAAATTTAAAACTATTTTTAAACTCAAGTCATTCATAATTTAGGGTTTGAAGAAAATTTGAACAAATTCAAATTAAAATCATGCAAATTTGAAAACTAAGTTCAAAAACACAAACTAGAAAAATAATTTGGATCTATTGCAAAAAGAATCACTCAAAAACATCAAATATCCTAAAAGATATAAGCAATTTAAAACAGAAACTAAAAACAGAGAACAAATAGAAAAAACAAAAAAAATTCAAAACCCTTTAGTACCGGTTTGTATCTCTAACCGAGAATATAGGTCTAGCCTTTAGTCCCGGTTGGACATACCAACCGGGACTAAAGCCCCAACCCCTTTAGTCCCGGTTCGTGTCTCCAACTGGGACTAAAGGCTTCACTTTTAGTCCCAGTTGGAGACACGAACCAGGACTAAAGGGTATCAGCCCCTTTAATCCCGGTTGGTGTCTCCAACCGAGACTAAAGGTCCCATCTGAACCGGGACTAATGCCCGACCGGTGCCGTAGCCGCTCGAACCGGGACTAAAGCTCACATTAGTCTCAGTTCGTAATGCAACCGGGACTAATGTGTAGATTGAGCTGTGACGAAAGCCCCGTTTTCTACTAGTGGAGGATCACCACACACTACTTCCATCACCGAAGAACACTTGAGTACATGGGTACAGGTACCACCCTTAGCTTGTCCTAAGTTGGGGGAGGTGCCCCGATATTGTATCACCATCACCTTTTATCACCACTATCTATCTTAGTTCGATATTTACTTTTTAGTGATTTAGAGTATTACAATTTCAGATTTTCTTGGTTTACAGTCTTTTCTTTGAGTTCTACATATCCTTGTAATGGAGTGTGAGAGTTAGATAATAAATTTAGTTGAGTTTGTATGTCTCACCTTCACTTGCACCCATTATCTTAGCATGGCAATAAAACGAGTATAAAACGATCATATGCTTATCTCATGAGAAGTAATGACTTCACAAAGGAAAGAGGTATAAGCAATAAAAAGACTTGAGAACCAACAAACATAATGTTAGTAATTGGTATGATCTGTGCAAAATTATGGTAGAGAAGATCAGATTGACATATAAATATACTATCTTGGACACTTTCTATGATTGTGAGCTTCCATCAAAATATTACAGAATGAATGTCGCGCTTTATCACGGGGGGTGCCGCAAGGACGGCAAGTGCATGATCCATCTCCAACGTATCTATAATTTTTGATTGTTCCATGCTATTATATTATTTGTTTTGGATGTTTTATATGCATTAATATGCTATTTTAATTATTTTTGGGACTAACCTATTAATCTAGAGCCTAGTGACAGTTTCTATTTTTTCCTTCCTTTTGAGAATTGCAGATAAGGACTATTAAACGGAGTCCAAACGGAATAAAATCTTCGGAATGATTTTTTCTGGAATGAAAGGAAACTACGATACTTGAGAACCAAGGTAGAGGAGCCACAATGGGGCCACAAGCCCTAGGTCAGCGCCCAGGGGGTAGGGCGTGCCGGGCAGGCTTGTGGGCCCACGACAGCTCCCCTAACCCTAATCTTAGGCCTATAAATTCCCAAATATTCCATTATTATGAGAACAATCCACGAAAACACTTTTCCACCACCAGAAGCCTCCGTTCCCGAGAGATCCAATATTGGATCCTTTTCCGATAATCTGCCGGAGGGGGATTCGATCATGGAGGGCATCTACATCAACTCCATTGCCCCTCCGATGATGCGTGAGTAGTTCACCATAGACCTTCGGGTCCATAGCTAGTAGCTAGATGGCTTCTTCTCTCTCTTTGCTCTTCAATACCATGTTCTTCATGATCTTCATGGAGATTTATCCGATGTAATACTCTTTTGCAGTGTGTTTGTCGAGATCCGATAAATTGTGGGTTTATGTTCAGATTATCCATGAATATTATTTGAGTCTTTCCTGAATTCTTATGTGCATGATTTCATATCTTTGCAAGTCTCTTTTAGTTATTGGTTTGGTATGGCCAACTAGATTGGTAATTCTTGCAATAGGAGAAGTGCTTAGTTTTGGGTTCAATCTTGCGGTGTCCTCACCTAGTGACAAAGTAGGGGTAGTGTCATGGATTTGTCACGGCAGATGTCCGGGTGAACTGACTAAGGTTCAGGGCGAGCTCAACTATGTGGCGGATTGAGAGGGGTTGGTCGAAATCAATAGACGCGAGTTTACCCAGGTTCATCCCCTCCGATGAAGGTAAAAGACTACGTCCTGCTTGTTGGTATTGATCATGAGGAAGATCTCTTGGTTACAAGGTTGTTGTCTTGCTACCTCTAATCTCGAGAGCCTCTAATCTGTCTATCTCTAATGTCTTCAACTTGTCAACCTGTCTATCTAAGGGTGCTCTACCCCTCCTTATATAAGTGGAGAGGGTAGGTTTACAAATAGAGTCCTACTCCCAGTAGGACTAGGACTAGTCTTTCATGAATCCTAATCCGGGTCTTGTTTCTCTTGAAAGGGAATCCTTTCTCCTTTGGGCCTTCTCTTGTTGCCTGGCACCGGCTTACACGCCGGGCCTTGGGCAGTGTCGCTCGTCTGACCTGCCCGCCGGGTTACCAATGAATCTTCAAGTGTCGACCGGGTCTCCAGTGAGCCGCCAACTCCTGGCTGGGTCATATTTCCGGACGGGATATACCGCGGGGTATATCCCGACATTAGCCCCCAGGTTAGCTTGAATTTATTCATGGTAACCTCCTGAAATAGGAATAGCAAATATGTTAAGTGGTAGGCTCACTCCAATCGCCGGCTTAATGAAGTATCTCCTTGAAAATCCGGGTTTCTTCTTCATATGAATGAGCCGTCCTGAAAATCGTCTTGCTTGTTAGTGTTATTTAAAAGTTATTGGGAATAAAATACGCATATGCCATTGAGTCGGCTTCCAATACTCTTCAATATGTAACGTTGGGTTGCTTATAAACTCTGTTGGGTTATGTTGTTTTGACAATGCTGGGTCATGATTGCTGGTGATGCCGGGTCAAACAACTAGACTCTAGCTGAGTTGATAAAAATATTGGGATGAAAATCCATATGATGCTGAGCTGGCCTTTCAGTGCTTTGGCTAGATGAAAAATCTCTTGAACCCGTCTCACTCACAATTGACACCTTGAAAAATCTCTTCAATTTTTTGATATATCCATATTACCTGTAGCCCCAACGCTCCAAGTTTATACATGATGACTTGGTGCTTTGCAATAATATATGTGACTATGTAGCGCCCAAGTACCAGGTTGTCTTACCGGTAGCAGCATGGGACTTGTAACTATCTTATACTTTATAAAGCTTCAGGGGGTGTAGCCGGCAAGGGCCGGCTCATCAGTATGTGATGGGCCGGGGCTTCAATTTGAACCTCATAATTCGATAAACAACTGAAACTGTAGCCCTCAAGTGCTGGGTCGCATGCCTGCGGCGACTTGGGACTTTTGGAATTTTTGATCTGAGCGGTGTAGCCCCCAAGTGCCGGGTCAGTAAGAAGTACTGGGTTGGGACATAGAAAAATATATAAACGCCGGATCATCTCCTTGAGATAATAGGGTCTTGCTGACAATGTAATGATTTGAAAACCGGCTTGCATTAGCAACCAAGTGCCGTGGTGCATGCTTGCAGGAACAGGGGACTTTGCATATTTGATGTAAACTGGACTTGAATAACATAGCCCCCAAGTGCCAGGTTTTCTGCCTGTGGCGACTCGGGACTCTGTGAGAATAATAACTCATCATAATTTGTTGAATGAATCCTTGACTATGGTTGTAATATAACCCAGAATGAATATCCTGGAATAATTCCTTTGTCTTTGAAATGAAATTCCTGCTCACGGTTGTGGTGCAACCCGACAAATATATATTTGATAAATCCATGGGTCTTGTAGATTACTACAGAGCACAATTGAAGAAATCCGAGAACTAGTCAACTAGATGACACGGCATCATGTATGATAGGGTGGCTCTTCGAGAATAATCAACTTTCCAATTTGGCTTGATAAAACCCCAATCACTTAATACTGGTTATGACAAACCATGATGAAGATCCAGCTATTTTGGCTATCAAAGATCTATTTATTCCTGTAGAAGTTATTTCATCATACTTAACGGTGGCTCATCTTAAGAGACAAAACCTACAAAAACAAACAAGACAGAATATCTTCTGCATCGTTGTAAGGGCAGCTTGAAAAAGCATAACCCGCAGATATTTAAAATCTTTCATAGCCTTGCTTCTTCTTTCATAATCTTGTTCTGACCCGAGTTATACCATGAATGCAATGTGTTATGCAATATATGATGCGATGTATGTTGCAATCTGTATGATGCAATATGTATGATGCAATATGCGATGTAATGCATGATGGTCTTGCTTTCCCCTTGTTTTTTGTTTTTGAAAAAACTCATATTCTGGCCCTTCTGAGTTGCGCCTTAACAGTTAATCTCGCCTAGAGACCCTGCACTGTTAAGCGGTTCAAAGCAACAGCCCCCCCAGACCAGAATTTACAATGGGGTGAGTGCCCCGGGCCCATAAGCTACTTCTCACGTGACATAAATCCGTCATTTGAACCTTATACTACGTACCTTGTTAAGAGTACTATGGGCCACTTGGCAGAGAGTGCATAGTAGATGAGAGAGCTTCCCTCGTCGTTGTATGCGGCCCTTGGAGGGGGTGAGTTGACAGCTCGCTGCACCCCTGGACGAGCGGCAGCTACATACATATAGGTACAACCCAACCAAGAGTGGGGGCGACCTTCACCCACTCTAGCACTTGCTCTGGTTTGTGACACATCTTGCATGATGGCACCTACGTTTGAACGGCTTGCAACCTAGCGGCTCATCCTCTTTGGTGTCCATGGCACCCATGTTTGAACGGCTCACATCATGGCAGCTCGCCCTCTTGAGCGACTTGAGATCCTTCACCCGTAAGGTAAGGCACCCATGTTTGAACGGCTCACATCATGGTGTCTCATTCTCTTCAGTGACCTTAAACCTTTCAACAATAAAGCGGTGCACCCATGTTTCAACAGCTCGCAACGTGCCGGATCATCCTCTTGGGTGACCTTAATCCTTTTGCCATCTTGTACGCCACCATCACATGGGCCGCCGATTTGTAAGACGCAATCTTGCAGACCGCGATCCTGTAAGTCGTCGCACAATGGTGCTATTTTGGCTGAAGAGCCGGTTAAAAAGGGTGATCAAGCTAAACCCGATGGGTTGGAAGCCCCCAAGTGCCCATGTAGAAGTATCCACCTTTGCACAACATGAAATGCATAAACAGCAGAATCTCCAAATTACTTTATGATGATCAAATAAATCAGGATACCCATGTTTGAACGGTGCATCATGGCGGCCCGTCCTCTTGGGCAACTTTTAATTCTTCTGCCAATAATGTAATAGCCCCCAGGATTGGGTTTTCTCTTGCAAAGACCCGGTATTCTCTTTGAAAAATGGCCAAATGTGTCTCGCCATGTCTGTAGCCCCCGAGTCTTAAGTTGCCTCGAAGAGGCGGCTTGAGAATCTCCACTGAAGATCTTTGGTTGACCACGGAGAGTTATAGATGATCCCATATGAATTGCTTCAATAATCCGGTTGACGGTTCGTCCTGGCAGGTTATTGAATTTAACAAAACTGCAGTGGTGGCATCTTGTGCACTTTTCTGTCGGGTGGCTCATACAGGCGAGCATCGCATCGATATGCTGATGTAGATCAAATTGCAGAGCGGCGTCTTGTGCGCGTCCATTGGGAGGCTCGTACTGGTGTATGCGGCCCCTGACGTGTTGATGTAGACGTAGAATTCAGTCGTGGCACTTGAGGACGGCGTGGTCGTGAGAGACGGCCGCGGCGTTGTAAGCCGGTGTGATCGATGAGTCAGTCGTGGAATTGTAAGCCGGTGCGACCGTAATAGGCGGCCACGACGTTGCAAGCCGGTGCGGGTGAAGGGTCACCCGTGGTGCTCATTGAAAACCAGCATGGACGGCGAGTCGCTGTGGCGTTGTTAAGCCGGCACAACCGGTGAGTCAGCCACGGCATGTTACTGTAGACTGAGCCGTGGGAGCGGTGGCTCGCATGTGTGTCCATTGATTATTGTGGCACGGACGAACGCCAGTGCAGAATGTTGCTGGCGCGTGCTTCGTAACCACAGCATATGTCACTTTTGTAGAGAATAATTGTCTCGCATATAAAAGTATACAGACAAAAGTAATTGTTCTTTGATGAAAACAACCTGCACTAATAAAATAGACTTAGATAAATACCACCTGGGCAACGTCCGACGAGATGTCCAACTCTGGACATTACGTCGACTGATGTAGGATCAACTGACCCGACAACCAGCTCATCGCTTCCTCCATGCGCATGGGCATCCACTTGGTGTCCCGGCGTATTTTCTGTACTCCGGACATGCTTCCTCACATGAGACTAGTTTAGGCATGGGCGGGTCGTGCGCAGGGTGACGGTGGAAGCTAAGCCCACGACGGCGAAAGCACACGGGGGCGACTCGAGAAAACGAACACGACGGTGGCTTGGAAAAGGCAACGCCGCGGGGCGTGGGTGGATTAACAGCGGAAGCAGGCCAGCTCGATGGCGGAGGCAAGGCATGAGGCGGGGCCAGCTACGGTGCAGTGGACAGGGCAAGGTCGAGCCGGCCACGACGCGACAGGCGGGGGCTGGTGCGGCGGCTCAGACTCACACCGGAGAAGCAATTTTGGCTCAAAGCGAGGCGAAGCGCAGCTGAGGTAGGTGAGCAGGGGCGCGGACGCTGGCGAGAAACAATAGCTGGCCGGGCAAGAACTGTAACGGGGCAAGGACACTGCAGTTGGCGGTCGCGCGTCTGCGGCGAGGCTGAGCAAGCGTGCAGCAGCGAGCCGGCTGGCACATGGAGGAGGACCACGGCGCAGTGGCGTTGGGGGCGGCCCCGCAGGGGCGAGACGGCTCATAGCAGCAGGCCAGTGGGTGAGGCAGAGCCATGGTGCGCACTGGCGGCGGTGCAGCAACAGGGCAAGGTGGAGCTGCGTGGTGGATCCGGTGCAGTGAGGAAAAGCACGGAGGCGCCAAGGCGGAAGCTGTGGCCATCGGCTATGGCCAGCTTCTGCGGAGGCGAGGCAGAGCCAGCGGAGGTTTCGTGGCTAGGACATGGGCCACCACCAAGATGGGACCGGATTGGCAAGGCACTGGCAGAGGCTGGGCGAGACGACTTTGAAACAGGGACTCGGGGGCGAAGGGCACGTGTCAGCGAGACCGAGACGGAGACAAGATCGCGACCGAGAAGGGGCCGATCTGTCCACGCGAAGATGTCATGATACAACTTGGTTTTTCAGACTCGGAGATGATGAGACAAGGCCCTGCTCACCCAGCTGGATCGATCCACTTTTTTCTTTTCTTCTACTCATGACCATGACGTAATCTTTCCTCCGTCATCGATTTTCTTCTGAACGCGGTAGGCATCTTCTAAGTTTCAACGGATTTCATGGAATAGACGCTTGTGACCGTCGTCGTCGATGAACTCAGAAGTGATGTAGGTCATTCCATGATGAACATCTTGATCCCTTAAAAAAATCCCTCCAAGATCATAACACCATTGTGCTCCGCCCCACTGTGGGCTCCAACTGTTGTGGATTTGTCACAGTAGATGTCCGGGTGAACGGACTTAGGTTTGGGGTGATCGCAACTATGTGGCGGCTTAAGAGGGGTTGGTTGAAATCGAGAGACGCGAGTTTACCCAGGTTCGGCCCCTCCGATGGAGGTAAAACCCTAAGTCCTGCTTGTTTGGTATTGATCATGAGGAAGATCTCTCAGTTACAAGGGTGTTGTCTTGCTACCTCCAATTTCGAGTGCCTCTAATCTATCTATCTCTAATGACTTCAACTTGTCAACCTATCTATCTAGGGGTGCCCTACCCCTCCTTATATAAGTGGAGAGGGTAGGTTTACAAATAGAGTCCTACTCCCAGTAGGACTAGGACTAGTCTTTCATGAATTCGAATCTAGGTCTTGTTTCTCTGGTAAGGGAGTCCTCTCTCCATTGGGCCTTCTCTTGTGAGCCGCCTGGCATCGGCTTACACACCGGGCCTTGGGCCTTGTCGCTCGTCTGACGCGCCCGCCGGGTTACCAATGAATCGTCAAGTCTCTTCCAGGTCTCCAGTGAGCCTCCGAGTCTTGGCCAAGTCATATTTCCGACCGGGTTATACAGCGGGGTATATCCCCGACACTTAGCGAGGCACGTATTGTGTTGTTGCCATCAAGGATGACAAGATGGGGTTTTCATCATGTTGCTTGAGTTTATCCCTCTACATCATGTCATCTTACCTATGCGCTACTCTGTTCTTTATGAACTTAATACTCTTGATGCAGGCAGGAGTCGGTCGATGTGTGGAGTAATAGTAGTAGATGCAGAATCGTTTTGGTCTACCTGACACGGATGTGATGCCTATATGCATAATCATTGCCTTGGATATCTTCATAATTATTCGATTTTCTATCAATTGCTTGACAATAATTTGTTTACCCACCGTAATACTTGCTAACACGAGAGAAGCCTCTAGTCAAACCTATGGACCCCGGGTCTATTTTCCATCTTATACTTTCAGATCTAAAACCGAAAATACCAAAAATACTTTGGTCCATTAATTTTACCTATTATATCACTTTTGTTTAAGCAATCTATCTCTACCAGATCTCATCCTTGCAAGTAAGCTTAAAGGGATTGACAACCCCTTTATAGCGTTGGGTGCAAGAGTTTAATTCTTTGTGCAGGTACACCTATTGGGGACTTGCTTGTATCTCCTACTGGATTGATACCTTGGTTCTCAACAATTGAGGGAAATACTTATCTACTTTGCTACATCAACCGTTCCTCTTCACGGAAACCAACGCATTCTTAAGAGGTGAGAGCAAGGCTGCAATGGAGATCCGGACGGGATAGGGTAACGGCACGCAGTGGTTTACCCAGGTTTGGGGCTCTCTGGAGAGATAATACTCCTACTCCTACATGTCTGTATATGTGGTGTATATGTAGTACATGGTTGCTCCTGGAGCTGTATCTGAGGAGGAAGAGGGAGCTGTGAGCTCCTTACCTTGGCCTCACATGTATGCATGTGTGAGCATGAGTGAGAGGGAGACGATGAGAGGAGGCCTCCGGTAAGTCTGTTTACGGGAGCTCCCCTGGTGCCTCTTATAAAGGAAGGCCCAGGGGACAAGGGGTGGCCCACATGGCCTAATTACACTATTGGAGGTGACATGTGATATGACGCATAGTGCAGGCTACAGTGCGTCACTATTGGAGCGCAGTGAAGTGACGCGTGATGGGTGCACAGCGGGGCACTATTTGGGAATAGTGCCCGACTGTAGCAGGGTAGCAGGCTCCGCAGTCCGTCAGCTATAGTGTCGTCAACTCTTGTCCGATGGGACGGCCGGAGCTGATTTCGTCGGGCCACAGCCGATAGTCGGCCAGGAGGAGCCAATTAGGAGGAGCCGGCCAGGCAAAGCCATACACGAGGAGCCAGTAAGGAGGAGCCGGACAGGAGGAGCCACATAGGAGGAGCCGTACAGGAGGATCCGGACAGGCGGAGCCGGAGAGGAGGAGGCGGCTAGGAGGAGACAGCCAGGAGGAGCCGGCCAGGAGGAGCCAGCTAGGAGGAGCCAGTAGCTTGCATCCGGCTAGGAGTATCCAGCCGTCCGGGCCGCAGCTTTGGCATACCGGGGGAGGCTCCCCTGGTGTTTTAAAATGTTGTGTCCTCTCCTTGAGCTTACCCAGGGGTAACCCCCCGACAGTAGCCTCTGAGCCTCTGGACGACTTGGAGAGTCGGGCGGAGGGTTTTTGCCATTGGAGTTGTTGACGACGGTCGATCGGGGGCCAAGGATGGCATGTCTTGCTTCCAGTGGGGGCGTGCCAGTGCACCCGCTGGGTGTAGCCTCCAGGCGACTCGAAGAGTCGGGCGGAGGGTCCTTGCTTTTACTGAAGTAGACGGTGGCGTTGGGGACGTCGGGCGAGGAAGCGAGGTCCGCCAACTAATGGGCGCGTGCACCAGCTGGGCGCTACGCGGGGTCCGCCGGCTGATGGGCATGGAGCCCTGCCAACGGCGGATGCAGGGTCCACCGGCTGGCTGTTTCCAGTGCGGGAGCGGCAGCGCACCCGTTGGGTGTTGCCTCCGAGCCTCCAAGCGACTTGAAGAGTCAGGTGGAGGGTCTTTTCTATTGCTGAAGCATACGGTGGTTTCGAGGACGTCAGGCAAGGATGCGAGGTCCGCCAACTGCCGGGCGCGCACGTGGGGTCCATCGGCGGATGGACGTGGGGGCCTTGCCGGGCGCAGAGGTGGAGTCCGCCGGCTGGTTGTTTCCAGCAGGGGCGCACGAGCGCACCCGCTGGGTGTAGCCTCTGTGCCTCCGGGCGACATGAAGAATCGGGCGGAGGGTCTTTGCTATTGCTGAAGCCGACGGTGGCATCAGGGATGTCGGGGACGAACGCGGGGTCCGTTGGCAGATGGGCGCGTTGCCTACCCAAGGGCAGACGCGGGGTCCGCCGTTTGTCGGGCGTGGAGCCCAGCCGGGGTGGACGCGAGGTCCACCGGCTATCGAGCGCGAGGTACTGTCGGGCACGGATGCGGGGTCCGTTGGCGGATGGGCGCGGAGCCCTGGTAAGGGTGGACGCGGGGTCCGCCGATTGATGAGCGTAGAGCCCTTCCGAGGGTGGACACGGGGTCCGCCGGTTGTTGGAAGTGGAGCCCAGCCGGGGACGGACATGTGATCCGCCGGCTGTCGAGCGTGAGGCGCTATAGGGCGTGGATGTCTAGTCCGCTTGCTGTCAAGCGCGAGGCGCCATCGAGTGTGGACACGTGGACCGCCGGCTGCTAGGCATGGAGCCATGCCGAAGGCGGATGCGAGGTTCACCAGCTGTCGAGCGTGAGGCGTTGCCGGGCACGGACGCAGGTTCCCTTGGCTGATGGGCATCGAGCCCTCCCGAAGGCGGAAGCGGGGTTCGCCGGCTGCCAAGTGCGAGGCGTTGTCATGCGCGGACGCGGGGTCCGTCGGCTATCGAGCGCGAGGCGCTGCCGGGCATGGACGCAGGGTCCATTGGCCATCGAGCGCAAGGTGCAACCGGGTATGGACGCGTGGTCCACCGGTTGATGGGCATGGAGCCCTGCCGAAGGTGCACGTCGGGTCCGGCGGCTATCGAGCGCGAGGCGCTGCCGGGCGCGGACGTGTGGTCCACCGGCTGATAGGCGTGAAGCTCTACCAAAGGCGGACGCGGGATCCGCCGGATGTCGATCGCGAGGCGTTGCCGGGAGTGGACGTGGGGTCTGTCGGCCAATGGGCATGGGGCCCTGCCAAAGGCAGACGCGGGGTTCGCCGACTGTCGAGCGCGAGGCACTGTCGGGCACGGACGCGGGGTCCACCGGCTGATGAGCGCAAGGAGCTGCCGAGGGCGGACGCAGCGTCCGCCGGCTGGCGAGTGTGGGGCCCTGCCGGGATTAGTGTGACGGCCCAAGTGCTGCCCCTACCTTTTATGGCTTGCATCTCATGTGGATCTTGTGTCATGTGATGTTGTAGTAGAGTTTCTCCTTGCCATGTCTTGTTCATGCATCTTGCATCATGCATATCATCATCATGCCATGCATATTGTTTTGTGATGTGCTTCTTGACCTTGTTGTGTGTGAGTGGTATTGTGGATGTTTGTGATTGACTGGGCTTCAACTTCTTCCCCCTCTCCTATTACTTCAAAAACAACCCAACCTATAGCTCTTTTATTCCCTTTGCCATTAATCAACAGAAATTAACTTGCTGTTAAATTTGTTTAAAAATGTTCAGCAGGTAGTCAATAATATTTTTAGCATGTGAGTGTTGTTTTGTTGATGTTTTGGCCTATGTGATTTTTGGGGTTTTGAATAACAGAGGGCTGTTTCATTTTTGTATTAAAATTATACTTGCTTTAAAAATCCCCCTGGTAATTTTATTAAATAGGACTCATTCCCTCTTAGCCAAATGTATTTTTGTTTCATCAAAATCCCTTGTATTTTTTCCTCTGATGGTTTTTATGTGTGGCTGTTTTTATTTAGTGAAAAACCCTATGTTGTTTTTCCCTGTGAGTAGCTACAGAGGCTGGACCTGATTTGCTTTGCGCGGCCCAGCCCAGGTCCTAGCGGAGACCTGCACGCCGTCTGCCTCCATTAGTGTCGTCAGAGAGAGAGAGAGAGAGAGAGCGCTCGTCATGTCCTTCCACCGTCCGTCGCCGCCAGCTCCGGGGTTTTTAAACCCCCTCATCATGCGTGTCCCCTCGACGTAGGGTTCCTCTTCCTCCCTTTTGCCGCCGCCGCTCCCATCTCCCTCTCCAGTCCTCTCCTTCATCCCCTTCTTTGTCTGTCAGGTATGCATTAGAGAGAGGTTCAGAGAGTGCCATCGTCCTTCGTCTCTCTGTCGTCACCTCCAGTGATCCCGTCGTCCTCGTCGGAGATGGTCGGGAGCTCTGGGGTGGTGTCCGCGTTCTCATACCGGCGCCAGGGAGCCGCAAGAAGGTTCAAGGTGACGGCTTCTTCCTTCCCGTCGCCGCGCTCCCGGAGTTCGCCGCCGGTCTTCTTCCTCTTCGTCGCTGCTGCGTATTCGTCTCTTCTTCCTTTTTGTCGCGTTCTGAGTCATCGTCGTCCCCCCTCGGTCAGCCGCCACGATTCCTCATCTTGCTGCCGCGCTCAGCTTGCCGTCGCCGGAGAAGTTTCTGTCACCGTCGTCCGTCCAAGGCAGCGCCTTGAGGGCGTCGCCTCCGTCCTCCTCGTCGCGATACGAGCAGAGGATTGGATCCCGTGGGTCCCTGCTCTCCCCGTTGTTAGTTTGGGTCACCGGAGAGGGCCGGAGTCGCCGGAATTTCGCCACCGCTGTGCCGCTGTCGCAATGTCTGATGATGTTCAGTTTCGTCACGTTAGTGTTGAGTGTTAGTACTATAGGAGTTAGTCCTCTACTATGTTTAGACATCATGCCACAGCGCAGTGGTGTTGCACTCGGGGAACGACCGAGAGCTCATGGGATATAGTCCCGACTCCGCCCTTTCCTTTTTTTCCATTGGCTGGATCTAGTGTTGCCTGTGTTGGGATCTGATGCGCCTATGTGAGGATCCCGTGTGGCTGCCTATATTTGTCTGTGTGTGCATGTGTGTGGTCGATTCTCTATGGCTGTGTGATCAGGTGTGGCTGTGACCGAGTGTGTGTGCTGGTGTGTGTGCGTGTGTGGCTGACAGGTGGGTCCAGGCCCCACTTGTCATCCACTAGGAACCCTGGTGAGTATGCCAGGTGGGTACCCTCCTAATTGTGTTTTTCTTTTTTTATTTTGTGTTTTCTTTTGTGTTTATATGCTTATTTCTATTTCTAGTATTTTTTCATATGAGGATATGGACATATATGAACATGATCGTATTTAGTAAATTTCACTTATAAGATGAAGATCCTTTTTTCTATCTAGTGTTGTTCCTTGATGCTACATATGAATATAGGGGTATCATACGTGAATTTGGGGTAGAAAAATCTCAGGAATCCATTGGTGCAATTGGTTTGGTCTTTTGAGCAAGTTTGAAAAAATGTCATTTTGTCTCAAAGTGCCATTGTCATTTTTGTTATATTTAATCCATGCATGATATGATAATTGTGCCACCATGAATATGGTAGTCTTTGATGAGTAGAATGCCATGGTATTTATGTTTGTCATAATAAACATGCAAATGAGTGGGAACCATGCTCTAAAGTAGTCACTAAAATGTTGTTGTTTTCAAGCATGCTAAGTATTTCCAAGTGTGAGAATCTGGTAATATTTTTATGCCATGAAGAGTGGATGCTACCAAGTGATATTTTGAGAATTAGCTCAAGCTCAGTGCTAGTCTTTTGAAGTAGATGTTGTCCTCTACCATCCTATTAGTTTTCATGCCATGAGGTGGTCTCTTTCACAATTAGTTTCTGTTGTCAACTTGCTATCAGCTTAACTCAGATTCCGGAAAACTGTTATTTTCTCTAAGTCCCTAAAATCTGTTTCATCATGCCAAATTGTGAGCTTCATGCTTATTGATCTGTGCCTCAATTACAGATTGTGTAGTTGGATATTTTGATAAGCATGCTATGTAGTTTTTGTCAATGCCTTGTTTGTGGTTGGAGATTTCCTGTAGCTCTAGTTATTGGCTATGAAATTTGCTATGTTGTTGTTTTGTGGCAGATTGTTGTTTTAGTGTTGTGTGACTTGTAAGAGCTATACTACATGGAATAGCTTGATCTTTGACTCCATTGTGGTTGGTTTTTCATTGCCTAACCAGTGGATACCTTGGAATGCCAAGTAATAGCCCATGGACTTCTTGTCTTGTGTTTTGCCTTCGTATCTTGTCGTGAGCATAGCGTGAGAACCGTAACTCCGTTTCCTACATTCTACATATGCATTTGTATCGTATTTGCATGATGCATCCATATTTGCCATGTTCATGCATGTATAAGTAACTTAACATAAGGTTCTGTCGAGATTCATAAATAACTATTCTATGGCAGGTTAAACTTGACTAGCTAGGGTTGCCATGCTAAATTCTTCACATAAGCCATGCATCATTCTTGATTGTGCATTGCACCTTGGTTGCTTGTTTATTCTTGTTGTTTATTTTGGGTAGATGCGAACGTTGAACCTGAGTACGAAGACCCAGGAGAGTACCACTACGAGGATCCCGCTCTTTGTCCCTCTGAAGAACCAATAGGCAAGATGATCGTACCCGGATCCCGACAATATTTTGGCTTTGCTAGATGTCTCATTCTTATCGTTACTTATGCGTTACCTACCACTTTAATATCAAGCCTCCTACATTGCCATGATAGCCTCTAACACCTCCACATCCTAGCAAACCTTGTTTGGCTAAGTTATCGCTCCTTAGCCCCTCTTATAGCGTTCTTAGTTGCAGGTGCATGTTGTATCCATGTGATAACATGGATTTGGCATATCACAATATTATTTGCTATTTAATTTAATGCACATACATATCTTGTTATGGTGGAAGGCTTGGCCTTTTGCTAGGTGTTTTGTTCCACTTTTACCGCCATAGTTTCTTCTTACGATTGTTATGTTTCCATATTTTGCGCTCCTAAAATGGTCGGGGTTGTTATGGGGACCCCCTTGATTATTCGGTTGAGATTAATACTTGTCTGGCAAGACCCAACATTGGTACTGCTACTTTTTGAGCTTGCATTGGTTTTTCCCTTGAAGAGGAAAGGGTGATGCGGCAAAGTAGAGATAAGTATTTCCCTTAGTTTGAGAACCAAGGTATCAATCGAGTAGGAGTATCAGGATGAGGCACCAAGGCACCCGCGCAAAAACAACCAAACTTGCACCCAACGCGATAAAGGGGTTGTCAATCACTTTATGATTACTTGCAAGGTGAGATCTGATCGTGATAATAGGTAAATATAAATAAATAAATAAAAGTGCAGCAAGGTATTTTTGGTATTTTTGTATGTAGATCTGAATATATAATGTGTAAAATAGACCCGGGTGTCATAGTGTTCACTAGAGGCTTCTCTCATGATAGCAAGTATTATGGTGGGTGAACAAATTATTGTCGAGCAATTGATAGAATCACGCAAACTCATGACGATATCTAAGGCAATGATCATACATATAGGCATCACGTCCGACACAAGTAGACCAATACTTTCTGCATCTACTACTATTACTCCACACATTGACCGCTATCCAGCATGCATCTAGTGTATTAAGTTCATAACAAACGGACTAATGCTTTAAGCAAGATGACATGATGTAGAGGGATAGATTCATGCAATATGATATAAACCCCATCTTTTTACCCTTGATGCCAACAACATGATGCGTGCCTCGCTACCCCTTCTGTCACTAGGTGAGGACACCGCACGGTATGAACCCAAAACCAAGCACTTCTCCCATTGCAAGAACTATAGATCAAGTTGGCCAAACGAAACCCATAACTCGAAGAGACTTACAAGGATATGAAATCATGCATATAAGAATTCAGAATTGACTCAAATAATATTCATAGATAATCTGATCATAAATCCATAATTCATCGGATCTCAACAAACACACCGCAAAAGAAGATTACATCGGATATATCACCATGGAGATCATGGAGAACTTTGTATTGAAGATCAGAGAGAGAGAGAAGAAGCCATCTAGCTACTAGCTATGGACACGTAGGTCTGATGTGAACTACTCACGCATCATCTGAGAGGCAATGGTGTTGATGAAGAAGCCCTCCGTGTCCGAATCCCCCTCCGGTAGGGCACCAGAACGGTCCCCAGATGGGATCTCGCGGAAACAGAAGCTTGCGGCGGCGAAAAAGTATTTTCGTGGCTCTCTCTGTCGATTTTGGGATTTTTGGGAATTTATAGGCGAAAGAGGTAGTGCAAAGGAGGCACGGGGGCCCACGAGCCTGCTAGGTGCGCTCCCCCTGGGGCGCGCCTAGGGGGCTCGTGGCCTCCTCCGTGGCCCTCTGCCTTGGTTCTCAAGTCTTCTGGATCCCTTCTGTTGTGGAAAAAATCATCCCAAAGGTTTTATTTCGATTTGGACTCCGTTTAATATTCTTATCTGGAAAAGGTCAAAAACACAAAAAAAACAGAAACTGGCACTGGGCACTGAGTTAATAAGTTAGTCCCAAAAATGATATAAAATCATATAGAAACATCCCAAGTTGATAATATAATAGCATGGAACAACCAAAAATTATAGATACGTTGGAGACGTATGCATCCCCAAGCTTAACTCCTGCTCGTCCTCGAGTAGGGAAGTGATAAAGACCAAACTTTTGATGTGGAATGCTACCTAACATATTTGAAGTGATAAAGACCGAACTTTTGATGTGGAATGCTACCTAACATATTTATTCTTTGTAACTTCTTTATTTTGGCATGAATGTTCAGATCCATAAGATTCAAAACAATAGTTTAATATTGACATAAAAACAATAATACTTCAAGCATACTAGCAAAGTAATCATGAACTTTTGACATAACAAGGCCAAAGAAAGTTATCCCTACAAAATCATATAGTCTGGCTATGCTCCATCATCCCCACATAACGAATTTAAATCATGCTCAACCCTGGTATTGGCCAAGTAATTGTTTTCGCACTCTTACTTTCTCAAACTTTTTCAAGTCTCACGCAATTCATGAGCGTGAGCCATGGATATAGCCCTATAGGTGGAATAGAGTGTGGTGGAGGTTGTGAGGAAAAAAGGAGGAGATGGTCACATCTACTCGGTGTATCAATGGGACATGGAGATGCCCATCAATAGATATCAATGTGAATGAGTAGGGATTGCCATGCAACGGATGCACTAGAGCTATAGGTGTATTAAAGCTCAAAAATAAAAACTAGTGGGTGTGCATCCATCTTGATTGCTCATGAAGACCTAGGGAAATTTTGAGGAAGCCCATCATTGGAATATACAAGCCAAGTTATCTAATGAAAATTTCTAGTAGCATATGAAAGTGACAAAACAAGAGACTCTCTATCATGAAGAACATGGTGCTATTTTAAAGCACAAGTGTGGAAAAAGATAGTAGCATTGTCCCTTCTCTCTTTCTCTCTCATTTTTTTTGTTTGGGCTCTTTGGCCTCTCTTTTTTTTGGTGGGCATCTTTGTCCTCTTTTATTATTTCCTCACATGGGACAATGCTCTAATAATGATGATCATCACACTTTTATTTACTTACAACTCGATACTTAGAACAATAATGACTCTATATGAAATGCCTCCGGCAGTGTACCGGGATGTGCAACGATCTAGCTTAGCATATGACGTTGAAACATCTCGCTAGCTATCTTACGATCATGCAATGGCAATATGAAAGTGATGGCACATGTCATGAGACGGAAAGGTGGAATTTGCATGGCAATATATCTTGGAATGGCTATGAAAATGCCATAATAGGTAGGTATGGTGGCTGTTTTGAGGAAGGTATATGGTGGGTTTGTGCACCGGCAAAAGTTGCGCGGCACTTGAGAGGGTAGAAATTGTGGAAGGTGAGAGTGCATCTATACCATGGAATCACATTAGTCATGAAGAACTCATATACTTATTGCGAAAGTTTTATTAGTAATCAAAACAAAGTGCTAAACGCATACTCCTAGGGGAAGGGTTGGTAGGAGTTAACCATCGCGCGATCCCGACCGCCACACAAAGGATGACAATAAATAAATCAATTATGCTCCGACTTCCTAACATAGCGGTTCACCATACGTGCATGCTACGGGAATCACTAACCTCAACACAAGTATTTCTACATTGACAACAGCCTACTATCATAACTCTAATATTATCACCTCCATATCTCAAAACTAATCGTGAGGAATCAAACTTCTCTTACTAATCAATGCACTTGAATATGAACGTTTTTATTATATCCTCTTTGGATGCCTATCATATTTAGGACTAATTTCATAACACACGCCAATTACCAAGTTACTTAGAGAGAGCACTCTCAAAATGATATAAGTGGATATCGAGAGTTTTTATTTCTACAAAAATATGACACCGCCGTGCTCTACAAAGATTTAAGTGAAGCACTAGACCAAAATTATCTAGCTCAAAAGATATAAGTGAAGCTCATGGAGCAAAATTATCTAGCTCAAAATATATAAGTGAAGTTCATGGGAGAGAAATTACCAAGCTCAAAAGATATAAGTGAAGCACATGTGAGATAAATTGCCTAACTCAAAAGATATAAGTGAAGCTCATTGAGTATTCTAACAAATTCACGATGAGTGCATGTCCCTCTCAAAAGGTGTGCAGCAAGGATGATTGTGATAAAACAAAAAGCAAAGACTCCTATAATACACAACGCTCCAAGCAAAACACATATCATGTGGTAAATAAAAATATAGCTCCAAGTAACATTACCGATGGATTGAAGACGAAAGAGGGGATGCCTTCCCGAGGCATCCCCAAGCTTAGGCTTTTTTGTGTCCTTGAATTTGGCTTGGGATGACTTGTGCATCCCCAAGATTAGGCTCTCTTTCCACTCTTTATTCCATTGTGCATAAGAACATCACCCAAAACTTGAAAACTTCACAACACAAAACTTAAACAGAATATCGTGATAGCATTAGCAAAAGAAAACAAACCACCAACTTTTTAGGTATTGTAGTAAACTTAATTTCCATTTAGATTGATGTTATATTACCGTATTCTCACTTTTCCATGGCTCCTATCCCCTGATACTAACCATAGTTTCATCAAAATAAGCAATCAACACAACAAAAACAGAGTTTGTCAAAAACAGAACAGTCTGTAGCAATCTGTATATTTCGTATACCTCTGCTAACCCAAAAATTCTGAAAAAATTATGAAAATTTGCATATCAATCATCAAAAAGAAGAATCAACTCAAAATCTCTTTCTAGATAGGAACTCAAAATAATTTTGTGAGCACAAAGTTTCTATCTTTTTTCAGCATGATTAATCAACTATCACCAAAACTAATCATAAAGGTTCTACTTGGCACAAACACTAATTAGGACATAAAAAAACAAAATCATAACAGAATCATGATGGTGTCGAGTCAACAAAACAAAAAGTAAAAAGCAAACAAAAATATTCATTGGGTTTCCTCCCAACAAGCGCTATCGTTTAACGCCCTTAGCTAGGCGTAAGGCAATAGAATCAAGTATTTTCATCTTTAGTGCTCAAACCATAAGTAGCTCTCATAATGGATTCATAAGGCAATTTTATTTTATTTCTAGGAAAGTGTTCCATGCCCTTCTTTAATGGAAACTGAAATTTAATATACCCTTCCTTCATATCAATAACAACACCAATAGTCCTAAGGAAAGGTCTACCAAGAATAATGAGACATGTCGGATTGCAATCAATATCAAGCACAATTAAATCTACCGGCACATAGTTCCTATCTGCAATAATAAGAACATCAATAATCCTTCCCATAGGTTTTTTAATAGTAGAATCTGCAAGATGCAAGTTAAGAGAGCACTCATCAATCTCATTGAAACCTAGAACATCACATAAAGATTTTGGAATTGTGGAAACACTAGCATCCAAATCACACAAAGAATGGAATTCATAATTTTTAATCTTGATTTTAATAGTAGGTTCCCACTCATCATGAAGTTTTCTAGGAATAGATATTTCCAACTCAAGTTTCTCTCCAAGAGATTTCATCACACCATCAACGATATGTTTGGTAAAAGCCTTATTTTGGCTATAAGCATGTGGAGAATTTAGCATGGATTGCATCAAGGAAATACATTCAATCAAAGAGCAACTATCATAATTAAATTCCTTGAAATCCAAAGTAGTAATTTCATCACTATTCAAAGTTTTGATATCCTCTACTCCACTTTTAGTATTTTTAGCATCAAGATAAATAGACTCCGAGTCATTGGGGCGTTTCTCAACCAAACTGGATTCACATCTAGCCATCATCATTAAGATTCACATTAGAAAACAAGGATTCAATAGGAGTCACACGAAGCACTTTAAGATCTTCGTGATTCTCATCACGAGAACACGCCTTTTTGAGCCATTCAAGTCTAGCACGAATTTGGGCGGTTCTTTCTTTACTCTCATTCATAGAAACACACATAGCTTTCAAAGTTTCATCCATATTAATCTTTGGAGGAACACATCTCAGTTTCAAAGCATCAATATCAAGAGATATTCTATCAACAGTCCTAGCCAAGTCATCAATTTTAAGAAGTATTTCTTCTATGGAAGCATTGAAAATCTTTTCCGAATTAATAAACTCCTTAATATTACTCTCAAGATCAGAGGGTATTTTATTATAATTTCCATGAGCAGTGTTGTAGGAATTGCCAAAATTATTAGAGGGATTACTAGGAAGAGGCCTAGGATTAAAGTTAACTCTATAAGCATTGTTGTTACCAAAATTATTCCTACCAACAAAATTAACATCCAAATTTTCATTGCTATTCTCAATCAAGGAAGATGAAGGCATATCATTTGGATCTAGAGGAGAACTTTTACTAGCAAACAACTTCATTAACTCATCCATCTTAGCACTCAAAGAGTTAATTTCTTCTATAGCATGCACTTTTTTACTAGTAGGTGACCTTTCAGTGTGCTATATAGAATAATTTTTCATGATATTATCTAAGAGTTTTGTAGCTTCTCCTACTGTGAATTCCATAAAAGTTCCACCAGAGGCGAAATCCAAAATATTTCTAGAAGCAAAATTCAAATCAGCATATAAAATTTGTATAATCATCCAAAGACTTAGGCCATGAGCGGGACAATTTCTAATCATCAATTTCATTCTCTCCCAAGATTGTGCACACATTTTAGTGTTTTCATACATGGTGACTTAGCAAGCAGACAAGCACACAAGCAAACAGAAAGCAAGCGAAAGAAAAAGGGCGAACGAAAAAGGCAAATAAAGAAAGGCAAATATTTTTGTAAATTTTGTTTTACAAGTGGGATAGAGGAAAACGAGAGTAAAATGGCAAATAATGTAAATGCAAGAGATGAGTTTGCGATAGGTACTTGGTAGATATGCTTCAGTTGAATACTCCCGGCAACGGCGCCAGAAATTCTTCCTGCTACTTCTTGAGCTTGTGTTCGTTTTTCCCTTGAAGAGGAAAGGGTGATGCAGAAAAGTAGAGATAAGTAATTCCCTCAGTTTGAGAACAGAGGTATCAATCCAGTAGGAGTATCAAGATGAGGCACCAAGGCACCTGCGCAAAAACAAAGAAACTTGCACCCAACGCGATAAAGGGGTTGTCAATCCCTTTACGATTACCTTCAAAGTGAGATCTGATAGTGATAATAGGTAAATATAATTAAATAAATAAAAGTGCAGCAAGGTATTTTTGGTATTTTTGTATGTAGATCTGAATATATAATGTGTAAAATAGACCCGGGGGCCATAGTGTTCAATAGAGGCTTCTCTCATGATAGCAAGTATTACGGTGGGTGAACAAATTACTGTCGAGCAATTGATAGAATCGCGCAAAGTCATGACGATATCTAAGGCAATGATCATACATATAGTCATCATGTCCGAGACAAGTAGACCGATACTTTCTGCATCTACTACTATTACTCCACACATCGACCGCTATCCAGCATGCATCTAGTGTATTAAGTTCATAACAAAAAGAGTAACGCCTTAAGCAAGATGACATGATGTAGAGGGATAAATTCATGCAATATGATATAAACCCCATATTTTTAACCTTCATGGCAACAACATGATGCGTGCCTAGCTACCCCTGCTGTCACTAGGTGAGGACACCGCGCAATACGAACCCAAAATCAAGCACTTCTCCCATTGCAAGAATTATAGATCAAGTTGGCCAAACGAAACCCATAACTTGAAGAGACTTACAAGGATACGAAATCATGCATATAAGAAATCAGAGGAGACTCAAATAATATTCATAGATAATCTGATCATAAATCCATAATTCATCGGATCTCGACAAACACACCGCAAAAGAAAGTTACATCGGATAGATCTCCATGAAGATCATGGAGAACTTTGTATTGAAGATCCAAGAGAGAGAAGAAGCCATCTAGCTACTAGCTATGGACCCAAAGGTCTGTGGTGAACTACTCACGCATCATCGGAGAGGCAATGGTGTTGATGAAGAAGCCATCCGGGTCCGAATCCCCCTCCGACAGGGCACCAGTACGGTCCCCAGATGGGATCTTGCGGAAACAGAAGCTTGCGGTGGCGGAAAAGTATTCCTGGCTCTCTCTGTTGATTTTGGGATTTTTGGGAATTTATAGGCGAAAGAGGTAGGGCAAAGGAGGCACGGGGGGCCAACAGACTGCAAGGCGCGCCCCCCTGGGGCTCGCCTAGGGTGCTCGTGGCCTCCTTCGTGGCCCTCTGCCTTGGTTCTCAAGTCTTCTGGATCCCTTCTGTTGTGGAAAAAATCATCCCGAAGGTTTTATTCCGTTTGGACTCCGTTTATTATTCTTATCTGAAAAAGGTCAAAAACACGAAAAAAACAGAAACTCGCACTGGGTACTAAGTTAATAAGTTGGTCCCCAAAATGATATAAAATAGCATATGAATGCATATGAAACATCCCAAGTTGATAATATAATAGCATGGAACAATCAAAAATTATAGATATGTTGGAGACGTATCAGGTACTATTTGCTTACACAACTTAATAAAATTTGCATAGGGCTTTGCAACCCCGTGGATAATTAATCAACCCCCGGGCCAGTGCTCCGCATGAGTGTTGGTCCACCTACCTAGCAGTCGGCAGTGCCACCTCGGGGCAACTCGAGACGTTTTTAGGAAACCGTCCACTTCGCATACATGGATGATGCCCGTTGATAGAGAACGCATGGCTCTCGAAGCGGATCTGGCTCAACGGGTGGTATTGCTTGACTTGTTTTACCTTTATCGAGTGGATTGCGTGTGGAACTCTAATTTTCTTTGGTCTATCTCGAGGTGTTGGAATTCCTTTGGAGTTGCCTATGAGGATCACGAGATCCGTGGTCAAGGTTATTCCCATGGAGTGTGGTTAATTTATGATGGACTAGTTGGAGCACCCCTACAGGGTTAGAACTTTCGGAAAGTCGTGCCATGGTTATGTGGCAACTTGGATATTTGTTTAAAACCCAGTTATAGTGAACTTGAAGTAAATTCAAATAAAATACACCAAATGTGTGAGTAACCGTGCTCGTCTATGCTCGTGAACATGATCCGAGAGAGAACACGATGTGGTTATGATTGATGTAAGTAAGTGTTCAGGATCTCATAGAGGTCATTCCAGAGGCGACCGTTTGTCGTAGACCACATATTTCCTTTCATGTTCTGTAATATTAGCCACCATAAATGCTTAGTGTTTCTACAATCTAAACACATATCCCTTCCCAACCTATAATCTTGAATAATCTTGGTACCTGGGAGCGAGATTGCAAAGTCCTCGTGGCTCACAGATTACTACAACAATCCAGGTGCAGGTACAGATGAGGTCTTGCAGGATGGCAAGACGCAGGTCCAGTGGGAGTATGACGAGGAGCATGGCAGGATGTACGTGACTTATCCAGACGAGTAGAGGACCGTGGTCGTGATCTTCAGGGCTAGCAAGCCAGTGTCATTGCATCTTCATTTTATTGTTTGTTTCCATCCATAGCCGGACCCTACCATTGTATTGATGATTGAAATAATTGTGTGCATTTATAATTTAGTATGTGGCGAGTGTAAGCCAACTCAATATACTCTTCTCTTCCTAAATGTATGTAATGATGATGTACTTGCTAACGACAAGATGCGCCTCTATCCCTGTCGAGGCCCTCGTGTCTTAATATGGATAGGCACGCATCTCGGGCGTGACAAGTAGCCTCCGAGCAATTAGGTTCGTCATGGAAATGATCGTGCAAAAAACAAGTTTAGTCGTTGCAGATGTGTCAAATATCTAGTTTTGGTAGTGCAAGCTTTATGCAAAGGATTTTGCTCTTGCTCTCCGCTCCCTTCAATCTTTTTCATGTGCTCTCCGCTCGCTGTCTTTTGCTCTTGCCAGCCGAACAGCCGAGAGCTGGTCTGTGGCTGAGGCAGAGAGTGGGCCGCAGAATGGAGCATACAGTACTCAGATTCAGGGAGTAGACTCGACCGAGAAGACACTCATAAACGAAAGGACCGGGTCGCTCAAGCCGTTTTCTCCTGGGACGCCTTTCGCATGGGGTGACCTCTAGCTTGTGCTCTCATTAGTCGGACAGTCACGATGCAATCTGTAGCTGAGACAAAGAGTGGTCCTTCGGTACCGTACACGCTACTGAGTCATCATGTGGGAACGAACATATTGGGCAAAGCGGCCAGCCCCGGGCGAGACTAGCTAGCCCCGGGGTCAATAGTATAGTAGCTGAAACACATGCGGGGATGACCCCGAGGTTTGCTCGGGGTATTTATTTGTGTGTACGCTGGAAGTATATGCAGGTGGAGATCTCACATTGCTTCTTAGTGTAGGAGAGGCGACGTGTCAATGTCGGCTGGCGTGGCTTGTAGCCGACATGGTCCGGCTGATGCGTGTGAGGCGCTGCCAGGGGCAGATGCGTGGTCCACCAGCTGATTGGAGCGAGGCGCTGCCCGGCACGGATGCGTGGTCCGTTGGCTAATGTGCGCGAGGCGTTATCGGGGGTGGGCACCTGGTCTGCCGACTGATGAGCGCGAGGTGCTGCCAGGCGCGAACGTGGGGTCCGCCGGCATATGGGCACGGGGCCCTGCCGGGAGTGGCCTCCGAGCCTCTGAGCGAGGGGTTTCATTGGTTTTTGGTGCCAATGAGGCGGTTGTTGTTGATGACAGCCAGCATGGCTTTTGCCAGCGGGGCGCGCCGGCCGCACCCGCTGGGTGTAGTCGGCCCTCCGTGGGATGTAGCCTCCGGGGCGGTTGATGGCAATGTTAGTCGGGCGGTCCCGACCAGCCAGCTTCGAAGTAGATGGGCAACCAGACCGGCACTCCAGCCGGACCGATGTTGAAGTAGGCGGGCAGCCCTGCCAGCGTGGAGTCGACGCAGGCAATCGGGGCTCAGCGGGTCTTCTTTTTTCTTTCTCTCTCTTTTTTTGACCGGCAGCGAGCTGGTCCCATTGACGCGAGCATTTGACCACAGGCGGCTGGAAAGGTGGGCACATGGCGCACGCAAGGCCGGTCATCATGTATTGCCATCTCAATCGTCATGCCAATACCGTGAAAAGTGTGCAACACAGTGTCGGAGTCAACCAGCTGATCATACATACAAACATCAGCATGGTACTGCTCTTGGTTGAACTCGCAGAAATCCTCTTAAACCATGTACTCGGGGTACCAGTGGTAACCCAGTCTGGTCATGATGGCGATCAGGATAGCTGGAAAACGAGTCGCACCACTAGCCCAAGTGTGATGTACAAGCTACATTGTGGGACGCTGCGGAAACAAATGAAATTGAGGAAATTGAGGATTGTCAATGACAGTGAGAAGTATATTATAACTTGGAGAGAAAGGTTAGACCGACCAATGGAAAGGAAAATGTGATTATTAGACTAATCAGATCAATGGTAAGGAATAAACACAGATATCCAGCTCTTCGGGTAAACGAGGTTACGAGATCCTAGGGTCGGCGTTAGTAAAATTCATTTAACCCGAAAGAAGAGAGTTCAGAGTTCCAGAGTATAGAAGAGGAATTAAAGATCCTAAAACCACCCATTTGACGACGTGGGCCCGTAAGCCACATAGCCATGTTAGTAAAACAGTTTTCGGAAAGACTAGACTCAACTTCGACCAAGGAGTTGGAAGGGGGCTTCCTACAGGCAGTCGGCTCTGATAGCAGCTTGCGATGCCCCCGGCTTAATTGTGCACTAATCATACACGCAAACATGCACGGTCAAGCACAGGGACTCACGGGAAGATATCACAATACAACTCTAAACTCAAATAAAACATAAAGGTCTCATATTACAAACCGGGGATCATGAGGATCCGAATACATAAGTCAGTCATACAAATAATATCTTGGTACAGACATAGTTAACCAAAGGTGCCATAAGATGGCTAGCACAAACAACGACTCTCGATCGAAAAGGCGAAGGCCTCCTGCCTAGGGCCTCCGATCCTACTCCTAGTCGGTTGGCGAAATCCAGTAGTAAGTGTCGTCGGGACCCTCCTGGTAGTACGCCCCTGGGGTGACGTCTGGCTACTGGGCCCCATTGTCTGGTTTCATCGAGTGAGTAGGGGAAAAAAGAGAAGCAAAGAAACCGTGAGTACTCATCCAAAGTACTCGCAAGACTTACATCAGAACTATGCTAGGTATGCATTGTTATCAAGTGAAAAGGCTGTATTTGTGGACTATATTGCACCAAAGCCAGAATAGAGAGAAAAGCCTAGCCTATCGAAGACTAGCATCTTTAGGGTCTTGCAGCATTAGAAGAGTGCAGATTAGTAACATATTTTAATTAACAAGCATGTTGTAGCAAAGCCTAGAGATCCTTCCTCGACTCCCTGCGGTAAAGGGATCCTGGAGCTTCACTTTATTTATCATGTATCCAGTTCAAGTAATAATAGATCGGGATACAACATTGAGCGTAATGTTACCGTGGACATGGCTATTCGAATAGATCACTTCCCTGCAAGGGTGCACTACTATTACCCAACACGCTCGATTACATCTGGCCGGACACACTTCCTGGGTAATACCCGGCTTCGGGAAATCGACACGAAGCAACAGCATACCAAGGTTCAGCAGAGAGGTCAGCATGCCAGTCTAAATCCTAAGTGCAAAGGGGTCTTGGGCCACCGCCCTTTGCACTCCTGCACATTGCGAGGGTGGTCGGGGTGCAGGCGCGACACTGTATACACAAGTGAAGTACCAGCCCAATCCCATCAATCAGTCCACATCTCTGAACTGTGACGTCTGAAGAGCTTTTGGATAAACGTAGAATCTAGAGGGTCCCATAACCATTATCCCACATGGTGGCAGTGTGTATAGGGCACGACGACCCATTCAGATCGAATACCCAAATTGTTAGGAGTATTTAGCAACTTGCAGAGACGAACTGACTACCTGTCGCTCCGATTGGGTAACTCGCGGCAATGACCAGGATCCCTGTTGTTCCGCCACAATATCTCTCACGGGTCCTCTCGGAGCCGACCCGTCTTCATAATACCCTGCGGGTACCTCCCGAGGCCTGCAACAAAGGCCAAAGTAACTGTGTGTCCAAAGTATCGAGGAGGAATCCGAGGAATCACCCTCAATATTCCCACTCGAGGAGTGGCACGACGGAAGATTATCGGAGGTGATGAAAGAGGAATCACCCTCGGTATCTCACCAACATAAATCTATTATACAGAGGCACCATCGAAAGTGGGATAAGAGGTATCACCCTCGACACTCGATGCTAGCTCTGAAGTGTTGAGCAAATTAGGGGGGTGCAGTTATGTGTTGTTCTCAGCCCGTTCGATCGCAATGATCAGGGCACAGATAATAAAGCGGAGCAACTACAGCAAGGAAGAGGGGCCACATATGTTTTACCATCCAATCTATTCTAAGCAGTTTGGATAACAGGTAAGTATCAATAATAGTTAAAAGGATAGGCTATGCATCCAAATAGGATAAAGCAAAGCAGTAGCAATTTTCTAATGCAAGCAGGAGGGATAAAGAATAGGTGATATAGGCATGCGTCAAGGGGGTTGCTTGCCTAGAAGCTCTGCTGAGAGAGGCTGATCATTCGACGGCTGCTCGCCCGAAGCGTGGTCGTACTCCAATACGTTAGTGTCGGTCTCGATGTCTATCGAGAGAGAAGGAGGGGGGAGAAACAATAAATTCACGGCAAAAATGCAATCTATATGTATGGCATGCCTAAATGATATGCAGATGAGCTATAATGCCTAACTAAATGATTTAGTTAATTTAGGAATTTATTTGGTTTTATTTTATTAAAGTTGAGCACTATTCATTTATCGAAATCAGGCATTTTGTTCCATGTTCACCTAGCTAGGAGTGTTGGAGAGGCATTTTGATCACATATTCAGAATCTTCATATTTTTCTTATCATTTTGCATATATAAATTATTTTCATCTCACTAACGGTTTAAAAGATATGATTTTTCAAAGTATTAATTATTTTCTAGATTTAATTTAATTATTTAAATTAACATTATCCGAAACAGTGTAATGATGATGTCAGCATTGCGTGAGGATGGCGTCAGCGGTCAACAGACCGGCTGATCGAAGTCAAACCTAACATGTGGGTCCAGTGGGACCCACTGGTCAGCCTCACAGTAGCTAATTAGGTTAATTTAAACTAATTACGGATTAAATTAGTGGTGGGGCCTACTGTCAGTGGGTCCCACATGTCAGCGATAGTGGCCCGCGCTGACTCGGTCAATGGGGCCTGCTGTCAGCCACTCAGAGGCGGGGCCCAACCGGCCACGTCGGACGCCAACTGGATGCCAGCCGCCGGAGCTCTCCGGCGAGCCCGGAATCTTGCTGTGTTGGTCCATTCGAGGCGTTCATGGGCTCTCTGGAACGAGCGGACAAAGCCGCATCCGGTGGTTGCTGTGGTCGGAGCTAGGGAGAATTGGATGGACGGCGACAAGCACGTCGGCGGCGGAGCTCTCGGGCATGCTACGGGGTGGCGGCTGCCATGCGAATTTGTGCGAGCATTCGGGCTCATTCGAACGCGGGAGCATCACCACGTTGATCTAACCCAACACCGCGGGCTACGGTGGTCGGAGGTGTCGGCAGTGGCGAGCTCGGGCGGCTGACAGAATGCGACATCGACGGCGAGCTAGCTAGGGGTGAATGCGGCATCGAGGAGAGGAAGGGAGGGAAGGAGAAGCTCACCGCGTGGCTAAGAAAAGCCCTCGATGGCTTAGGAGCAGCAGCAACGGACGGAAACAACGGCGGTTGCCGGCGACAAAGAAGACGGGAACGAGGTCGATCCCATGTGTGCAGTCGTCCTTGAGCTCAACAGCGAGTCATGGTTCCTTTGGGTCCACCCCGTTATCGATGGCCTCGAATCCAAGTCCGTTCACCCGGACATCTGCCGTGACAAATCCACGACAGTTGGTTCCCACCATGGGGCTAGCGCTTGGTGGTGTTGAGTTCTCAAAGGGCTCTCTCCCAGGGCTCGAGGGATACGTGGTTGGAAGGATGAGCAAGAGTCACCACGGCCTGCTCTACATCAACGACGCCGGCTGGGGGCTTGATGCTGATTCTGTGGAGTATGGATTCCGGGTTCCGTTTGGCAGGATCCAGGTTTTCATTGGAAAGGTTGATGGATCTACACCCGGGCCGGACATCTGCACCAACATCGTCGAGCCGGTTCGGCGTCTCCAATCTGCGAGTGGTGTGCGGCCGGCCCGTGCCCATCCAGGTCAAAAGCATGTTCTAGTGGGCTTCACTCAAGGTATGGACCTGGAAGCGTCCGGATCATAGGGAATTCTTTTTTGCTCGGAAGATGAGTCCTCCAGTGGGGAGACAGAGTAAGTGTATCAGCTCAGTAACTGTGGCCTTGGGGGCTATTACGACACCTATTCTGAGGTAGAGGACTTTGAGTCGGATGCTCCGAGACCGCCGGTTCATGCGGCGGTGTTCATGGCGGGATCGGCTCCAGCCGCCGGTGACACAGCTGCGGGAGCCGCCGCAGCGGGTGATAGCGTGCCGCCGCCGGCTCAGGTTCTAGTGGAGTTGATGGACGAGCTTACAGCTCTCGTGGCCACAGAAGTAACACCGGATAATCAAGCAACCCGGAATCTAGAGGTGGCATGGATCAAGGGTCGGATGGCAGAGAAACGACAAAGGATGGCGGAGCTGAAGATCCGGATGGAAGAGGAAGCGGAGCGTATCAAGGCAGATGCTTTCCATCTGGAGCTAGAACAAAGGTCAGCAGCCGCGGTGCACCGGAGGAGGCATCAATCCCGTCTGCCAGAATGTTACGAAGCAAGGAACCTGTTTAATACCCCTGGTGCGGGGCGGCTTACGGGCGCGCCGGAAAGCCGCCCGATGGAACGCCTGGCAACTCATCAGCCCCAGCATAACCAAACTTCACCTAGAGTTTTTCTGACACCGGCGGGTCATTATTCTAACCCGGCCGAGAACATGGTGGCGGCGGCCGCTCGGCTTGAGATGATTCCCATCCCAGACGAAGCACCCTTTGCGGAGGACGTGCAATTTGCCATTGGGTATTTACAGATGGCCATGGCCCAGCAAGACAGATATGCTCACAGCCGGAGCCGGGTTCACTCTACCCCCCTCCCCAGTAGAAGTTTCAGCCGGCGCTACGAGTCGCCGGCGTGTTCCAGCAGTCATCCACGTCGGGGACCACCTGAGGACGAGCAGGCGGCTCTAGATGCACAAGCCCTCGCGGACCGGGCAAGGAACAGGCGAGAGGCGGAGATAGGGGCAACCCGTCCAGAGTCGGCGCTTTCCGTCTCAATGGGAGTAGTTAGTACCAGAGCCGTAGGGGTGCCATGTTTAACTCCTGCTCTGAGAAGTGAACGACTACCAAAAGATTTCAAGGGGCCTCGAAAAGTTCCGAATTACATAGCTGATCTACCCCCTGAGGCTTGGGTTGAGAGTTATGAGCTGGCCATGGAGATGCTGGACGTCAGTGAGGCGGTATGTGCAAAATATTTCATCATGATGCTTGAGAGTCCGGCTCGCACATGGTTGAAAGGTGTGTAGCCTAACACGATAAGTTCATGGGCGGAGGTGAGAGCGAAGTTTATTAAGAATTTTCAGGGGACCTGTAAGCAGCCTATGACCATTGTAGACTTGGACCATTGTGTTCAACAGGAACATGAGTCGGCCCATCATTGGGTCCGGCGGGTGTCGACCATTATTCACTCTTCGGAGCAGATTACGGCGGCTCAAGCAGTGCTTATTCTGGAAAGGATCTGTCATTTTGTTCCATTGAAACAGAAGCTCGGCCGGCTCAAGCGCACGTGTTAGGACATGCGAGAGCTCATGACGTCCTTGACAAAGTATGCTGACTCGGATAACACCAAGGATCCAGGCTCGGATGATGAGAAAGCCAATCAAGGGAAGAAGAACAATCAAGGCAAAGGCTTTGTAAACAATGGGAATCAGAATAAGCAGAAGAACGCTGATGGCGGGTCAGAGCTAGTGGCAAACACCAACACAAACAGAACCGTCCCAAGGGGAACGGAAAATTCAGGCCGTTTCACCAAAGGAACAGAGGTCCTTTCAATTTAGAAGAAGCGCTTAGGAAGCCTTGTTCGGAGCACAGCATGCCTGATAAGCCCGCGTTACATGCGTGGGGCCATTGTTTTATCATGCAGAGATTCAAAAACCAGCATTCCCAACCACGCAATAACCAGGGCGGTGGCCCTCCTGGCGGCTCAGGGCACGGCGGATCAGGGCCTAGATTCGGCGCCGGCGGTTTAGGAGCCAGGCATCCGGGTCAGAATAACCAAGGGGGGCACCAACAGCATCCAGACAACAACAGCAATAACAACAATCAGCAGCAGCAGCGCAATCAATCCGGGTTTTAGAGTAACCCGAAGTAGCTCAGCTCAAGACAGTATCATGTGTTCACGACCGGTCACAATAAACGAGACGAGAAGTTGCGGAGGCGAGCGGTTAATGCGGTTGCTCCGGATCTCCCGCGGTACTTACCATGGTCTGAGTATGACATAATGTGGAGCCGGGAGGATCACCCGCCGCGGGTAGATGACCCGGGCCGGCTGACTTTAGTTGTGGCCCCTCAGGTGAACAGCTATATGGTGAACAAGGTGCTCATGGACGGAGGCAGGAGTATCAACGTCCTTTATTATGACACTTTCCGGCGGTTGAAGTTGCTTGACAAAGACCTTAAACCTTCCTCCACCGTCTTTCATGGTGTGGTCCCGGGTAAGTCGGCATACCCGGTGGGCCGGATTTCTTTGGAAGTGGCTTTTGGCGATGAGTATAATTATAGGGTGGAGTCCTTATGGTTTGAGGTCGTTAAAATTAAAAGTCCCTATAATGCGCTGTTTGGGAGGCCAGCTTATGCCGAATTTATGGCTAGGCCTTGCTATGTGTATTTACAACTCAAAATGCCCAGCTTAAATGGCACAATTACCATTCACGGTAATCGTAAAACGGCTCTTGAGTGTGAGGAAGGAGATTCGGCGTATGCAGAGTCTAGCTGTGCCCAGGAGGAGCTGAAGTTCTACAAGGAGAACGTTGACCCGGAGGATATGACCCCGCTAAAGAAACCCACTACGGAAGTTGAGCCACCACTCAAGTTTTCAGCGGATGATACCAAGGCAGTAGATTTTAATCCGGGCGACTCATCCAAGCAGTTCATCATTGGGGCTCACATGGATCCTGAATAGGAAATCACGCTCATCGAATTCATCCGTGAGAATCGGGACATCTTTGCATGGAAGCGTTCTGACATGCCAGGTGTACCGAGAGAGTTTGTTGAGCACAACCTTAATGTGGATCTGAAGTTTAAGTCGATTAAACAGTTTCTATGATGGTTCAATGAAGAGAGACGTAAAGCTATTGGGGAGGAAGTTGCCCGGCTCTTGGCTGCAGGCTTCATAGTAGAAGTTTTTCACCCGGAGAGGTTGGCTAACCCGGTGCTAGTGCTCAAAAAGAACGGCACCTGGCGTATGTGTATAGATTACACGGACCTTAACAAGGCTTGCCCGGCTGACCCTTTTGCACTCCCTCGTATCGATCAGATTATTGATGCTACAGCCGGGTGTGAAAGTTTATGCTTCCTGGATGCATATTCAGGTTATCATCAGATCAAGATGGCAATCAAAGAACAGGAGAATACGGCGTTTATTACACCCTTTGGGGCGTTCTGCTATGTCTCCATGCCTTTCGGGCTCAAGCGTGCCCAGGCAACTTACCAACGATGTGTGCAGAACTGCCTTCACAGTCAGATTGGCCGAAATGTTCATGCTTACGTAGACGACATCGTGGTTAAATCTAGAAAGAAGGAAACTCTCCTAGAGGATCTGAAGGAAACGTTTGACAATCTCCGGGTCTACAAGATGATGCTTAACCCGACAAAGTGTGTTTTTGGTGTTCCAGTAGGGAAGCTCTTGGGTTTCTTGGTCTCTGAGCGGGGCATCGAGGCTAACCTAGATAAAATTAAGGCTATCACTTCTTTAGGAGAGCCGACGTGCATTAATGACATTCAGCGCCTTGCAGGGCGGATTGCTGCGTTGAGCCAGTTCATAAGCCGGCTTGGAGAGAAGGCCATTCCCTTATACTAGATGAGGAAGAAGACAGACAAGTTTAAGTGGAGCAAGGCAGCGGCTGAAGCACTTGAAGCTCTTAAAAAACAGTTGACTGAGCCGCCAATGTTAGCCGCTCTAGCTGAGAAAGAGCTGCTACTCCTTTATGTGGCGGCTAACAACAGAGCGGTCAGTGTAGCAATTGTGGTTGAGCGCAAGGAGGCAGGGAAGGAATATCCTATACAAAGGCCGGTTTATTACATCAGTGAAGTTTTGGCAGAGTCTAAGCAGAGGTATCCGCATTGGCAGAAGCTGGTATACGGAGTATTCATGGCTAACCGCAAGTTAAAACGCTACTTTTTGGGGCACCATATAACCGTGGTCAGTTCTGCCCCGTTGGGAGATATCATCCAAAAAAGAGAAGCCACAAGGAGGATTGTGAAGTGGGCCTTGGAGCTGGGTCCTCTTAACATCAAGTATGTCCCTCGAACAACAATAAAGTCTCAAGCTTTGGTGGATTTCATAAATGATTGGACAGAATGTCAAGCACCCGAAGAGAAGCCGGATAACACATATTGGACTATACACTTTGATGGGTCCAAACAGCTAGAGGGTTCCGGTGCAAGGGTTGTTCTCACCTCCCCGAAGGGTGACAAGTTTTGTTATGTGCTCCGGTTAATGTTTCCTTGTACTAATAATGCAGCTGAGTATAAGGCACTGCTCCATGGTCTCAGAGTCGGTAAAGAGATGAACTTAAGCCGGGTCAGATGTTTAGGCGACTTAGATCTTGTGGCTCAACAAGTTTCAGGTACTTGGCACTCCAAGGATCCGCGGATGGAGGCTTATCGACAGGCGGTTGATATCATTGCCGGTCACTTCAAGGGGTACCAGGTGGATCATATTGATCGTTGCAGGAACGAGGCGGCTGATGCCTTATCACGGTTAGGTTCTCAATGAAAGCCGGTACCACCTAATGTTTTTCTGGATGTGTTGCATCATCCGATTGTCAAGATACCCTCTGAGGAGGACCTGGCTATTCCTGACCCAGAGGCGGAATTGGTGGCGGCTCTGCATGCTATCCCAGACTGGACTATTCCTTATTTCACGTATCTGACACACAGCAAGTTGCCTCAGGAGGAGGATCTGGCCAGGAAGATCACCCGGCATTCTAAGTCTATGACGATTATTAATGGGGAGTTACATAAGTGTAGTGTGATGGGTGTCTTCCAGCGCTGCGTCTCACCGGAGGAGGGCCGGCAGATATTGAGTGAAATTCATGCTGGCGACTATGGACATCATGCCGGCTCAAAATCTTTAGTGGCCCAGGCTTTTCGACATGGGTTTTTCTGGTTGACGGCTCACAAGGATGCAGAAGACTTAGTCCGCAAGTGTGACGGCTGTCAGAAGTTTGGCCGGCGTGCTCACGTTTCGGCTCAAGAGTTAAGGATGATACCGATCACTTGGCCATTTGTAGTCTGGGGGCTTGATATGGTAGGACCTTTCAAGGGATCCAAGGATAAGAAAACACACCTTCTGGTGGCAATTGATAAATTTACTAAGTGGTTAGAGCCAGAGCCGGTCAGCAAATGTGACGCGGCTACAGCGGTTCAATTTATTAAGAAGTTGATCTATCGCTTTGGTTACCCGCATAGTATCATTACGGACAATGGAAAAAATCTATCCAAAGGAGCTATGAAAACGTTTTGTGAGAAGGAGCATATGCGGCTTGATGTCTCAGCCGTGGCACATCCACAGTCTAATGGTCAGGCGGAGCGAGCCGATCAGGAAATTTTAAGAGGAGTCGAACCACGGCTCATGGTTCCTTTGAAGCGGACACCCGGATGTTGGGTTGAGGAGTTGCCTTCCGTCTTATGGAGCATCCGTACTACCCCTAACAGATCTACAGGTTTCATGCCTTTCTTCATGGTGTATGGTGCTGAGGCAGTTCTACCCAGCGATATCCGGCACGACTCACCAAGGGTGGCGGCTTATGTTGAGACGGACAATGAGGTAGCAGGCCAAGATGCGTTGGACGCCTTGGATGAAGCATGAGAGTTAGCAGCAGCCAGGTCGGCAATATATCAACAAGACCTGCGACGCTATCATACCCGCAGGGTGAAGACCCGGACATTCCAGGAAGGTGACCTGGTGCTCTGGTTGATTCAAGACCAATCTGGAATGCATAAGTTATCTCCACCATGGGAGGGGCCTTTTGTGATCAGTAGAAACCTTATCAATGGGTCATATTACCTCATTGATATCCGAGATGAGTCGGAAACCGCGGGTCAAGAGACATTGCGGCCATGGAATATCGCACATCTGCGATCATACTTTACTTAGCAGGCATTGAAAGCCGCTATCATTATATATATTATACTTACATGAGTAAAAGCTAGCATCCCCGCAAAGACTGGGGCCTCTGCTCTTATGTATGTCCTTGTGCAATCAAGATGAAATTTTTTCGGCTCAAAAATTTGAGTTGAAGTGGTTTGTTCGCCGTCAAAACGGCTGATCTATCATCCGGCTTTATGCCCTATCAAGCGCTGTTGCAGGGAGGCTTCTTGCCTTCGGGTATAGCTTACATATCCCTTGCACAGTCGGCGTTATGCCCAATTAAGCACTGTTGCAAAGAGGCTTCTTGCCTTCGGGTATAGCTTACATCTCCTTTGCACAACCAGCTGTCATTAAACTGTTGCAAGGAGGCTTCTTGCCTTCGGGTATAGCTTACATCTCCCTTGCACAGTTGGCTTTATGCCTAGTTTGGTTAAATTAAGCCCTGTTGTTGATGGAGGCCTCTTACCTTTGGTATAGCTTACATGACCCTAAGACAGCAGCGTGTACACCAAATTCTAGTTTCTTATCAACTGCGGCCATCGAAGGGGGCTTCTTACCGACGGGTATCGCTTATCTCACCCTAATGGCCGGCTTTATGCCACTTCCGGTTACTTATTAACCGCGGTTGTCGAAGGGGGCTTCTTACCGACGGGTTCGCTTATCTCATCCTAACAACCGGCGTTTACGCCAAACCTCAGTTGCTTATCAACTGTAGCTGTTGAAAGAGGCGTCTTGCATTCGGGTATAGCTTACATCTCCTTTCAAACAGCCGGTTTTATGCCGTCTCAGGATAATTATTAGTCGCGGCTGTCGATGGAGGCTTCTTGCCTTGGGGTATAGCTTACATCTCCAATCGACAGCCGGCGTTCGCACATACAACATTTGTTGTTAAAAGGAGGCTTATTACCGTCAGGTATAGCTTACATTACCCTTCATACAGCCGGCTTTAGGCCGCTTCCGGTTCATCAATAGCCGCAGTTGTCGATAGAGGCTTCTTACCATCAGGTATAGCTGACATTATCCTAAGACAATCGGCTTGTTAATGGATTCACCCAACAAGAGCCGGAACCATGATGCTCCGGTTAACGAAATTCAAGTTGTCAAAGATATTATCCGGCTCTAATCTTCTGGAGAAGGAATGACGTCTCCAAAGACAAAGACCCCTCATCAAAAAAGCTCAAGGTATATATATGCAAAGGAGCGAGCACTCAATGGAGAGCTGGCAATACATAAAGGTTAAATAGAGAGGTGAAAATATATACAATCGGCAACGGCAGGGTCATCCTTACTCTATTACAAAAACTACTCTCAGAAGGGGCAAAAGGCATTGCCAAGTTTCAACCGCTCACGGCGGGTCATTACATGAGTCGGTACATGAGTCTGTGCTCAGAAAGATTAAAAACAAATTTCAGTTATTGGTCGGCTCATCCTGCTCCGGTTCTTCCGCTGGCTTTATCTGGAGATTTCCCAATTCCCAATTACGGCCAGCCAGAGCAGCAAAAGACCCTTCAAGGAAAGGGGACGCATCAAGCTCACAAGGGAAGAGGTCCTTACTACGGGGGTGTTAGATCCTTCCACTCGTAGAGAGGCCCGCAGATCCTCTTCTCCTCTACGTTGTAAGCCGCCTGATAGGTGTTCAAGTCAGCTTCATCCGCCAGCACAGAGGCCAGATAACGCGACTCTTTGACACATCAGATGTAATCTTCTTCGGTGAACTCTGAGCCGTCATCTTTTTTGGACGGATAACCATCCATCATTTTGGCCGGCATTAGCTCGGGGGCGAAGGCCAGAGCCCGGCTCAATCCAGCGACGGCTCCTTGGTGGAAGGCGGACTTCTTCAGCTCCTCTATTTGCTTGGGCATTGTGGAGAAGAGTTCCAAGACACCTTTCAAAGCGGTGGGGATCTTCTCCTTGTATTGAACTGTTTTAATCGTGAAAATAGCGCCACAATAAAGCTGTTCGGCAAAGGTGTAAATAGCCTTCGGGGGTAAAAGGCTATCTGAAACAAATTACCGGCTTCTGGGGCCTGTATAGGTCAAACAAAGCAAGATGAGTCGCCATCACAACAGATAAATGAGACATGCTGGAAACATGAAGTGAGTAAAGAACTTACCAAAGAGAGAGGCTACCATCTTGGTTATATGACGCTTTAGGCCTTGAAGGTCATCCGCCACGGCTATCAGCCGCTGGTCAGCGTCATCCGCTCGCTTGGTCAACGCAGCTTTCTCAAACTCAGTAGATTCCTTTAGAGAAGCAAGCTCCACCTTAATATGGACCAGTTCTTCATACAGCAGACGGCACTTTTCGTCAGAGACGTTGCGGGTCTCTTGTTGAGCCGCTAGGTTTGCCTTCATATCAGACAATTGAGAGTCGGCTTCGTTTCAAGCTTCCTACAATACATCAAAATACAGAATAAGTCGCCAAAATACAGGACGAGTGTTAAAAGAAATTTTATGCAAGTCTCAAACAAATTGCAAGCATTATACTTGACACTTGGGGGCTAATGTATATTTGACCTTTCAGCATGCAGCATAGTTCTGGCTCATTTTCTTCGAAGTTAAACCGGAACTTCGGGGCTACACTATGGCTCTTCAATTTACTTCTAATAGAAGATCCGACTCAACTTCATCAAGCTTGAGCCGTCCCTTGGGGGCTACGACTAGCGGTTTAAGTTATCTAAAGGAAGATCCGACTCAATTTTGGCAAATTAAGCCGACTCTAGCGGACAATGGCTATAAATTTTTCTAACAAAAAATTAAACAAAGACCCGGCTCAACGATTGAGTACATTAAACCGGCCCCTGGGGGCTAAGCAAGGATATGGCAACAAGAATAGTACCTCATATTTTGTCTTCATTAAAGAGACCAGCTGAAGTTCCAGATCCCGGTTGGTGGTAACCCGATTTATATACCCGGCGTGGATCTCCTTGGCTGTCATCTTTTCATATGAAGAGTGAAAGTTCAGCTACTTTGAGGCCTTGTCCGGCTTTGTATGCTTGGTCAGCACATGAGCCGGAAGAGTTTGATGACCAAACCCGGTGATAACAACATCTGGAGTTTCAGGGGTCTTGGCAGCAGTCACTGATTTTGAAGGAGCCTTTGGAGGGCTCTCCACGATGACACCGACAGCAGCCGGTTCTGTGGAGGCAGCTGGTGGATTTTCTTCTGCTTCAGCCTCCTCCAGTTGTTCGAGCTCTGGCTCTTGGATAACAGTGTGGGCGAGGGCTTGTTGGCCTTGCGACACTTGGCTTGAGCACTGCAAAAATAAAAGGATCAGCAGTCGAAGATGTTGCTATCATATTAAGAGCCGGATGTCCGGATATCATAAGTAAGGAATGCTTAAAGTGGATTGATCTTGGGCGGTGGTGAAACTGACGTCGAAGAGTCGCCGGAGGAAGGAGATTTCTAAAAAGAATAAAACAGAAAGATGAGAAAGTGTCAAGTTTACAAAGGAAAGTCAAAGGAAAAATAGAGACATAAACCTCTGTGGGGCATTTGTTTGGAGCCGGAGAATTTGGTAACCCAGACACGAGCTCGGTAGAGCCGGTGCTTCGAGCATGTCGACGCTCGGCCTGCTATTGCTTTTTCAAGAGAAAATCGGGGGCCAGATAAGAAAGAGGGTGAGAAAGAGGAACTTTTCTGATAACCCTCCGCGGCTTTCGGGGGATGAACCATTCTGAGATGGAGGAAACATAATTTACCTCATGAGCATTGGCGCGGCTAGTTTCCACTTCATCCTGCGAGTAAAATAAGCATTAATAAAGAAGGAAGGTAAAAGATCAAGCAAAGCAATTAAAGTATTACCTCTGAGCTGGATGATGGTGGCGGGTCAAACAAATTCTCTTGCGGGGCATATTTTTAGCCCTCTTGGTCGCGACCTTCTTCCTGGATTTCTTTGGAGGAGAAACATATTCCTTCTTCCAGAAGTCTGAGTCGGCCTATAGGAATGACCCGGAGAATGAACAACAAATCAACAAAGTACAAGCGACATCTAAGAGACGGATGGGAAGAGTTCCAAGACACCTTTCAGAGTGGTGGGGATCTTCTCCTTGTATTGAACCGTTTTAATCATGAAAATAGCGCCGCAATAAAGCTGTTCTGCAAAGGTGCAAATAGCCTTCAGGGGTAAAAGGCTATCTGAAACCAATTGCCGGCTTCTGGGGACTGTATAGGTCAAACAAAGCAAGATGAGTTGCCATCACAACAGATAAATGATACATGCTGGAAACTTGAAGTGAGTAAAGAACTTACCAAAGAGAGCGGCTGCCATCTTGGTTATATGACTCTTTAGGCCTTGAAGCTCATCTGCCACGGCTATCAGCCGCTAGTCGGCGTCATCCGCTCGCTTGGTCAATGCAGCTTTCTCCAACTGAGTAGATTCCTTTAGAGAAGCAAGCTCCTCCTTAATATGGACCAGTTCTTCAGACAGCAGCCAGCACTTTTCGTCAGAGACGTTGTGGGCCTCTTGTTGAGCCGCTAGGTTTGCCTTCATATCAGACAATTGAGAACCGGCTTCGTTTAAAGCTTCCTATAATACATCAAAATAAAGAATAACTTGCCAAAATACAGGACGAGTGTTAAAAGCAAATTTATGCAAGTCTCAAACAGATTGCAAGCAATATATTTGACACTTGGGGGCTAATGTATATTTGATCTTTTAGCATGCAGCGTAGTTTTGGCTCATTTTCTTCGAAGTTAAACATGGGGCTACACTATGGCTCTTCCATTTACTTCTAATAGAAGATCTGACTCAACTTCATCAAGCTTGAGCCAGCCCTTGGGGTCTATGACTGGCGGTTTAAGTTATCTAAAGGAACATCTGACTCAATTTTGGCAAATTAAGCCGACTCTAGGGGACAATGGCTATGAATATTTCTAACAGAAAGTTAAACAAAGACCCGGCTCAACGATTGAGTACATTGAACCAGCCCTTGGGGGCTAAGCAAGGATATGGCAACAAGAAGAATACCTCATATTTTGTCTTCATTAAAGAGACCACCCGAAGTTCCAGATCCCGGCTGGTGGTAACCCGGTTTATATACCCGGTGTGGAGCTCCTCGGCTGTCGTCTTTTCGTACGAAGAGTCAAAGTTCAGCTTCTTCGAGGCCTCGGCTGGCTCTGTATGCTTGGTCAGCACATGACCCGGAGGAGTTTGATGACCAGACCCAGTGATAACAATATCTGGAGTTTCAGTGGTCTTGGCAGCAGTCGCCGGTTTTCAAGGAGCCTTTGGAGGGCTCTCCACGATGACATCGACAGCAGCCGGTTCTGTGGAGGCAGCCGGTGGATTTTCTTCTGCTTCAGCCTCCTCCGGTTGTTCGACCTCCCGCTCTTGGATAATAGGGACGGGGGAGGGCTTATTGGCCTTGCGACGCTTGGCTTGAGCACTGCAAAAATAAAAGGATCAGCAGTCGAAGAAGTTGTTATCATATTAAGAATCGGATGTCCAGATATCATAAGTAAGGAATGCTTACAGTGGATTGATCTTGGGCGGTGGTAAAACTGACGCCGAAGAGTCGCCGGAGGAAGGAGATTTATAAAAAGAATAAAACAGAAAGATGAGAAAGTGTCAAGTTTACAAAGGAAAGTCAAAGGAAAAATAGACACATAAACCTCTGCGGGGTGAATCTTTGGAGCCGGAGAATTTGGTAACCCAGACACGAGCTCGGTAGAGCCGGTACTTCGAGTATGTCGACGCTCGGCCTGCTGTTGCTTTTTCAAGAGAAAATCGGGGGCCAGATAAGCAAGAGGGTGAGAAAGAGGAACTTTTCTGATAACCCGCCGCAGCTTTTGGGGGATGAAACATTCTGAGCTGGAAGAAAATAATTTACCTCAGGAGCATTGGCGCGGCTGGTTTCCACTTTATCCTGCAAGTAAAACAAGCATTAATAAAGCGGGAAGGTAAAAGGTCAAGCAAAGCAATTAAAGTATTACCTGTGAGTTGGATGATGGTGGCGGGTCAAACAAATTCTCTTGCGGGGCATCTTTTTAGCCCTCTTGGTCGCGACCTTCTTCCTGGATTTCTTTGGAGGAGAAACATATTCCTTCTTCCAGAAGTCTGAGTCGGCCTATAGGAATGACCCGGAGAATGAACAACAAATCAACAAAGTACAAGCAACATCTAAGAGACGGATGGGAAGGGTTCCAAGACACCTTTCAGAGCGGTGGGGATCTTCTCCTTGTATTGAACCGTTTTAATCGTGAAAATAGCGCCACAATAAAGTTGTTCTGCAAAGGTGTAAATAGCCTTCAGGGGTAAAAGGCTATCTGAAACCAATTGCCGACTTCTGGGGCCTCTATAGGTCAAACAAAGCAAGATCAGTCGCCATCACAACAGATAAATGAGACATGCTGGAAACATGAAGTGAGTAAAGAACTTACCAAAGAGAGCGGCTGCCATCTTGGTTATATGACGCTTTAGGCCTTGAAGCTCATCCGCCACGGCTATCAGCCACTGGTCGGCATCATCCGCTCGCTTGGTCAACGCAGCTTTCTCCAAGTGAGTAGATTCCTTTAGAGAAGCAAGCTCCGTCTTAATATGGACCTGTTCTTCAGACAGCAGCCAACACTTTTCGTCAGAGACGCTGCGGGCCTCTTGTTGAGCCACTAGGTTTGCCTTCATATCAGACAATTGAGAGCCGGCTTCGTTTAAAGCTTCCTGTAATACATTAAAATACAGAATAAGTCGCCAAAATACAGGACGAGTGTTAAAAGAAAATTTATGCAAGTCTCAAACAGATTGCAAGCAATATATTTGACACTTGGGGGATAATGTATATTTGATCTTTCAGCATGCAGCGTAGTTCCGGCTCATTTTCTTCGAAGTTAAACCGGAACTTCGGGGCTACACTATGGCTCTTCCATTTACTTCTAATAGAAGATCCGACTCAACTTCATCAAGCTTGAGCCGGCCCTTGGGGTCTACGACTGGCGGTTTAAGTTATCTAAAGGAAGATCCGACTCAATTTTGGTAAATTAAGCCGACTCTAGGGGACAATGACTATGAATTTTTCTAACAGAAAGTTAAACAAAGACCTGGCTCAACGATTGAGTACATTGAACCGGCCCTTGGGGGCTAAGCAAGGATATGGCAACAAGAAGAGTACCTCGTATTTTGTCTTCATTAAAGAGACCACCCAAAGTTCCAGATCCCGGGTGGTGGTAACCCGGTTTATATACCCGGCGTGGAGCTCCTCGGCTGTCGTCTTTTCGTACGAAGAGTCAAAGTTCAGCTTCTTTGAGGCCTCGGCCGGCTCTGTATGCTTGGTCAGCACATGACCCGGAGGAGTTTGATGACCAGACCCGATGATAACAACATCTGGAGTTTCAGGGGTCTTGGCAGGAGTCGCCGGTTTTGAAGGAGCCTTTGTAGGGCTCTCCACGATGACATCGACAGCAGTCAGTTCTGTGGAGGCAGCCGATGGATTTTCTTCTGCTTCAGCCTCCTCTGGTTGTTCGAGCTCCTGCTCTTGGATAACAGGGCCAGGGGAGGGCTTGTTGGTCTTGCGACGCTTGGCTTGAGCACTTCAAAAATAAAAGGATCAACAGTCGAAGATGTTGCTATCATATTAAGTGCCGGATGTCCGGATATCATAAGTAACGAATGCTTACAACGGATTGATCTTGGGCGGTGGTAAAACTGACACCGAAGAGTCGCTGGAGGAAGGAGATTTCTAAAAAGAATAAAATAGAAAGATGAGAAAGTGTCAAGTTTACAAAGGAAAGTCAAAGGAAAAATAGAGACATAAACCTCTGCGGGGCGTTTCTTTGGAGCCGGAGAATTTGGTAACCCGGACACGAGCTCGGTAGAGCTGGTGCTTCGAGTATGTCGACGCTCGGCCTGCTGTTGCTTTTTCAAGAGAAAATTGGGGGCCAGGTAAGCAAGAGGGTGAGAAAGAGGAACTTTTCTGATAACCCGCCGCAGCTTTTGGGGGATGAAACATTCTGAGCTGGAAGAAACATAATTTACCTCAGGAGCATTGGCGCGGCTGGTTCCCACTTCATCCTGTGAGTAAAACAAGCATTAATAAAGCAGGAAGGTAAAAGATCAAGCAAAGCAATTAATGTATTACCTCTGAGCTGGATGATGGTGGCAGGTCAAACAAATTCTCTTGCGGGGCATCTTTGTTAGCACTCTTGGTCGCGACCTTCTTCCTAGATTTCTTTGGAGGAGCAACATATTCCTTCTTCCAGAAGTCTGAGTCTGCCTATAGGAATGACCCGGAGAATGAAAAACAAATCAACAAAGTACAAGCAACATCTAAGAGACGGATGGGAAGAGATTAACTTACATCGGGAGCCGGATTATTGACGCAGAAAGGCGCCAGGCCGATGGCACTGCATGAGCCGGAGGCTTCGTGGACAAGGCTCCGGATGGTAGTGGTCATATCATCCTCTGTCAGTGTTGACTCGCTGAAGCACAACGAACTGTCATATTTGCCATCATACTCGCACATAAGCAGACCTCTGCGGCTTAAAGGCATGATCCGCCAGGAAATCCAGCAGTGGATCAAATCCAATCCTATTAAACCGTTGGACAAGAGCGCTTTGATCTTGGTGTGGAACGGCTCGTATCTAGCACGCTCCGAGGCTGAGAGCTGGCCAGGAAGCTCTGTGTCTGTCCTAAGCCGGGAGGGGAGGTAACCCGCCAACGAGTGTTCTTTCTCAGGAGAGGTCTCTTGGCAGTAGAACCACGTTTTATTCCAATCCTTTGGGTGACTCGGCAATGGAGTGGCAGGAAAAATGATGTCTCGGCGGCGTTGAATAGAAATGCCACCCAGCTCTAGACTCGCACCACCCCTCATTTCAGTTTGGCGATTGGCATACAAGAACTCTTGAAACAACCCCACGGACGGCTTAGTTTGTAGATAAGCCTCGCGGAGAACTTGGAAGTTGTAGATGTTTGAGACGGAGTTGGGTGCCAAGTCTTGAGGATGCAGCTTGTAAAAATGAAGAACATCCCAGAAAAACTTAGAGCCGAGCGGCATGAACCCTCGCTCGACGTGATCAATGAAGACGACTATCTCTCCTTTTTGGGGAGAAGGCCAGGTCTCTTTACCCGGAACCCGCCAATTGAGGACCTCTTTGGGAGGGAGAGTACCCGCTTCAACATAACCTGCTAAGTACTCCTCCGTAACGCAAGAACCAACCCAGTTGCATGAGTTGGACACACAAGACATATTGGCGGCTTAAATACTTTGCAAGGTAAAGCACGTGATGAGTCAAGCGCAAGCAAATATTTATGACAGCTTGCAGGTTTAAGGGTTCTATGGATAATGTGGAAAGACCCGGTTGATGAGAGCCAGAGAAGCTTACTGACTCAATAGAGGAAAGGAAGATTGAAAATCGGCTAAGTCCTAAAAAACAGATTCCGCAAACTACTCCTATGGCTAGGGATCTACAAAAGCGGAGAAAAAGGATTTTAATCCTGACCTAGCGATGAACAGCGGAAAGAAGAAAATGGAGCGGAGCCATCGCGGTCCGCGCATTACGCGCGGCCGGCCCACGCGCGGCGGCGAGGCGTGAGCACAATCTAAAGGCGCCAATACTGTCGAGATATACTCGCGGTGGCAGTGCTGGAGCCCGAGCGGCGGTGGCGGAGCCCCCGGTGAAAACCCTACTACGGTGGTGGGCGATCTAAGAAGAAAAAGAACTCACCGGAGATGTTGCGGCGGCGGCGGAAGGTTTCTGGTATGCATCAGGATGATGCAGCGGCTCGGTCGGTGTAGATGCGAAGACGGCACCGGACGACGAGGACGCTGGAGCGGCGGCGACAGGAAGAAGAAGAAGAGGCACGAGCGGGAGGAGGAAAAGCTTCGACCCGCATGAGTCATATTCAAAGAAGGAACGAGGAAGGCATGAAAATCCAGGCGACGACACCGTTTGACCAAAGCGGATGCCTCGATTCTCGGGATGACTATTTAATGAAAGATTCAGTGATACGTCAGCGGATCTCATGACGTCACGCCGGGTCATTTCCGGGCGACTCGCCAAAATCAGAAGAGAAGGATGAAGTGAGCAAGCTCAATTCAACCTGGGGCCTAATGTTGGGGATATAACCCCGCGATATGACCAGCCTTGGAAGCTCCGGGTCATGTTGCTGGCTCGTGAGCCGGCCCAAGGGTGAGCCGTAAGACTGGTGGCCCAGGAAGATAGACGGCTCAAGGTGTGGGCCGTACGATGGCCCAGACGGAGAAGACCCGGGCATGTAAGCCGTATCAAAGACAGCTTGGACAAGTAGATAGAGAGAGACTCGGACATACAATGAGACTCGGTTAACAATTGTACCGACCCGGTGGTCCTGACCTCCTATATAAAGGCAGACCCGGTGCGACTTAGAGATCAGGTGATCGAGAACTAGGTCAAGCTTTTAGCTCCTTGTAATCGATACACAAGCAACATGAACACAAGCAGGACGTAGGCTATTACCTCGACTTGAGGGTCCGAACCTGGGTAAATCCGTGTCTGTCGTCCCGATCAACCCCTTTGGGTCCACCCCGTTAGCGATAGCCTCGAATCCAAGTCCGTTCACACGGACATCTGCCGTGACAAATCCACGACAGAAAGGGTTGAAAATTCATGATGTAGCTTTGAATGGTGCGTTTTGAACACACAAAAAGCCTAGAGTTCAAATAAGTTTAAGAAAATGAAATGCTTTTTCTAACCGATGAGTTTCCATCTGAAACCCCGATACTTCGAAAGAGTCTGTCCGTTTTGTACGCGAAGTGCATCCTGCTTTTGCCGTAACCCTCTCAACTTTTTAGCACATGATATGTGGGTGAAATGATGATACCATGCCAACTTTCAACCTTTTCAGACTTCATTTGAAGTGCTTTTCAATTTCAGGGTCATTTAGGTCAAACAAAGTAAATGCATGAAAAATATCAAATGAAGTCGAAAAGGTTGAAAATTGATGATGTGGCTTTCAATGGTGCATTTTGAACACACGAAAAGCCTGGAGTTCAAATAAGTTCAAGGAAATGAAATGTCTTTTGTAACCGATGAGTTTCCGTCCGAAACCCCGATACTTCGAAAGAGACTCTCCGTTTTGTACACGAAGTGCATCCTGCTTTTGTCGTAACCCTCCCAACTTTTTAGCACATGCTATGTGGGTGAAATGTTGATACCATGCCAACTTTCAACCTTTTAAGACTTCATTTGAAGTCTGTATCAATTTCAGGGTCATTTAGCTCAAAAAAAAGTAAATGCATGAAAAATATCAAATGAAGTTGGAAAGGTTGAAAATTGACGATGTGGCTTAGAATGGTGCATTTTGAACACACGAAAAGCCTGGAGTTCAAATAAGTTCAAGGAAATGAAATGCCTTTTGTAACCGATGAGTTTCCGTCTGAAATCTCGATACTTCGAAAGAGACTATCCGTTTTGTACACGAAGTGCATCCTTCTTTTATCGTAACCCTCCCAACTTTTTAGCACATGATATGTGGGTGAAATGTTTATACCATGCCAACTTTCAACCTTTTCAGACTTCATTTGAAGTGCTTTTCAATTTCAGGGTCATTTAGCTCAAAAAAATCAGTAAATGCATGAAAAATATCAAATGAAGTTAGAAAGGGTTGAAAATTGATGATGTGGCTTTGAATGGTGCATTTTGAACACACAAAAAGCCTGGAGTTCAAATAAGTTCAAGAAAATGAAATGCCTTTTCTAACCGATGAGTTTCCGTCCGAAACCCCGATACTTCGAAAGAGTCTGTCTGTTTTGTACCCGAAGTGCATCCTGCTTTTGCCGTAACCCTCTCAACTTTTTAGCACATGCTACGTGGGTGAAATGATGATACCATGCCAACTTTCAACCTTTTCAGACTTCATTTGAAGTGCTTTTCAATTTCAGGGTCATTTCGCTCAAAAAAAAGGTAAATGCATGAAAAATATCAAATGAAGTCAGAATGGGTTGAAAATTGATGATGTGGCTTTGAATGTTGCATTTTGAACACACGAAAAGCCTGGTGTTCAAATATGTTCAAGAAAATGAAATGCCTTTTCTAACCGAGAGTTTCCGTTCGATACCCCGATACTTCGAAATAGTCTATCTATTTTGTACGCGAAGTGCATCCTGCTTTTGCCGTAACCCTCTCAACTTTTTAACACATGCTACGTGGGTTAAATAATGATACCATGCCAACTTTCAACCTTTTCATACTTCATTTGAAGTGCTTTTCAATTTGAGGGTCATTTAGCTCAAAAAAGTAAATGCATGAAAAATATCAAATGAAGTTAGAAAGGGTTGAAAATTGATGTTGTGTCTTTGAATGTTGCATTTTGAATACACAAAAAGCCTGGAGTTCAAATAAGTTCAAGAAAATGAAATTCCTTTTCTAACCAGTGAGCTTCCGTCCGAAACCCCGATTCTTCGAAAGAGTCTGTCTGTTTTGTCCGTGAAGTGCATCCTGCTTTTGCCGTAACCCTCTCAACTTTTTAGCACATGCTATGTGGTTGAAATGATGATACCATGCCAACTTTCAACCTTTTCATACTTCATTTGAAGTGTTTTTCAATTTCAGGGTCATTTAGCTCAAAAAAAAGTAAAAGCATGAAAAATATCAAATGAAATCAGAAAGGGTTGAAAATTGATGTTGTGGCTTTGAATGGTGCATTTTGAACACACGAAAATCCTGGAGTTCAAATAAGTTCAAGGAAATGAAATGCTTTTTGTAACCGATGAGTTTCCGTCCGAAACCCCGATACTTCGAAGGAGACTGTTCGTTTTGTACGAGAAGTGTATCCAGCTTTTGTCGTAACCCTGCCAACTTTTTAGCACATGCTATGTGGGTGAAATGTTCATACCATGCCAACTTTCAACCTTTTCAGACTACATTTGAAGTGCTTTTCAATTTCAGGGTCATTTAGGTCAAACAAAGTAAATGCATGAAAAATATCAAATGAAGTCAGAATGGATTGAAAATTGATAACGTGGCGTTGAATGGTGCAATTTGAACACACAAAAATCCTGGAGTTCAAATAAGTTCAAGAAAATGAATGCCTTTTCTAACCAGTGAGTTTCCGTCCGAAACCCCGATACTTCGAAAGAGTCTATCCGTTTTGTACACAAAGTGCATCCTGCTTTTGCCGTAACCCTCTCAACTTTTTAGCACATGTTATGTGGATGAAATGATGATACCATGCCAACTTTCAACCTTTTCATACTTCATTTGAAGTGCTTTTCAATTTCAGGATCATTTAGCTCAAAAAAAAGTAAATGCATGAAAAATATCAAATGAAGTCAGAAAGGGTTGAAAATTGATGATGTGGCTTTGGATATTGCATTTTGAACACACGAAAAGCCTGGAGTTCAAATAAGTTCAAGAAAATGAAATGCCTTTTGTAACCGATGAGTTTCGGTCCGAAAACCCGATTCTTCGAAAGAGACTGTCCGTTTTGTACGCGAAGTGCATCCTGCTTTTGTCGTAACCTTCCCAACTTTTTAGCATATGCTATGTGGGTGAAATGTGGATACCATGCCAACTTGCAACCTTTTCAGACTTTATTTGAAGTGTTTTTCAATTTCAGGGTCATTTAGCTCAAAAAATCAGTAAATGCATGAAAAATATCAAATAAAGTCAGAAAGGGTTGAAAATTGATGATTTGGCTTTGAATGATGCATTTTGAACACACAAATATCCTGGAGTTCAAATATGTTCAAGAAAATGAAATGCCTTTTCTAGCCGATGAGTTTCCGTCGGAAACCCCGATACTTCGAAAGAGTATGTCCGTTTTGTATGCGAAGTGCATCCTGCTTTTACCGTAACCCTCTCAACTTTTTAGCACATGCTATGTGGGTGAAATGATGATAACATGCCAACTTTCAACCTTTTCAGAGTTTATTGGAAGTGCTTTTCCATTTCAGGATCATTTAGCTCAAAAAAATAGTAAATACATGAAAAATATCAAATGAAGTCAGAAAGGGTTGAAAAATTGATGATATGGCTTAGAATGGTACATTTTGAACACACGAAAAGCCTGGAGTTCATATAAGTTCAAGAAAGGGAAATGTCTTTTGTAACCGATGAGTTTCCGTCCAAAACCCCGATACTTCGAAAGAGACTGTCCGTTTTGTACATGATACTTCGAAAGAAACTTGATATTATATACAATTCATGCAACTAAAATTATCAAAATTATTTTTGTTAAATAAACTAATAGCAAAAAAATTCACAAACTATTTTTTGTTAACAACTTTTAATATGCAAAGAAATAACATAAAAATAGCAAAAGTGAAAATAGATGCGCTTACACTGAAACTCAGCCTAAATTCAAAAGGCTAGTTAGGCCTAACTAGCCTTTTGAATTTAGGCCGAATTTTAGTATCAACGCATCTATTATTACTATCAGAGAAGCTCAACGTAACAGCCGCGGCGGGGCTTATAAGCAGGTCCGGGCAACCTTCACTTGGCGAGGTGGGACTAAACTCCCACCACACCGCTGTGCAAGGCCATTGGTCCCAGTTCGTGGCCCCAACTGGGACCAATGCCACCCTTTCGTTCCTGTTTGTGCCACCAACCGGGACCAAAGGGCCTGTTTCCCGCCCTTTGGGCTGCTGAAAACAGGGCTTTGGTCCCGGTTGGTGGCACCAACGGAGACCAAAGGTCCCTGTTTCCTGCCCTTTGGGCGGCGGAAAATAGGGCATTGGTCCCGGTTGGTGCGACAGACCGGGACTAAAGGTAGCATTTGTCCCGGTTGGGGCCACCAACCAGGACCAATGCTCCTTCTATATGACAAGCACTTAGCAAAATTCACAGTTTTCATTCCACTTCGCCCTCGTCGCCGCCCCGAGCCCGCCGTCTCCGTTCCCGTCCCCGTTGCCGCCCCGTCGCCTCCCCTGCCGCCCCCGTCGCCTCTCCCGCCGCCCCGTCGCCTCCCCCGCCGCCCCCGTCGCCTCTCCCGCCGCCCCGTCGCCTCCCCCGCTGTCCCCGTCACCTTCCCGCCGCCCCCGTCGCCTCCCCCGCCTCCCTGTCGCCTTCATCGCCGTCCCCGTCGCCTCCCCCGTCGTCCCCGTCGCCTCCCCCGCCGTCCCCGTTGCCGCCCCCGTCGCCTCCCCCCGCCCCCATTGCTCACCCGTCGCCGCCCCGCTCCTGTCGCCGCCCCTCCTCCATCGCCTCCCCCGTCGCCGCCTCGCCCCGTCGCCGTCGCCGCCCCGCCCCCGTCATCGCCCCATCGCCGCCCCCGCTGTGAGCCGCCGCCGCCGCGGCTCGTTCCAATTTTTTTAAATATATGTTGTTTTTTATGCTTTTTAGTATGTGTATGCATGTTAGATTAGTATGTTTATGTTAGCTAGATTAGTATGTGTATGTTAGATTAGTATGTTTATGCTTTTTTTAGTATGTTTATATTAGCTAGATTAGTATGTGTATATTAGATTAGTATGTTTATACTTTTTTTGAAAGTAGATTAGTATGTTTATGTTAGATTACTATGTGTATATTGATTTTGGGTTTTATGAAAAATTAGTCGACGATGCCTGGCCCCCATCCTCGTCGTCGAGTAGTCTGCGAGAGCCTGCTTGATAGGCGCCATGTCCGGGACTGGGCTCCGCCGGGCTGGCACTGGGAGGTGCTACCTTCCCGGGCTCGGAGGTTGGTGAGGAATGCAGGTATCGTCGTCGACCCGGACCTTCTGTGGTGGCGGTCACGCGGGCCACTTTCGGTGCGGAGGGAGCCGGCACCCGCGGAGGTGGTACGTCGCCGTGTCAGGGAGGAGGACGAGCACATCCGTCGCTACATGGCGGCGTTGGACGCCCGGTTTGACAATACCTGGCAGATCCTTCAGGGATCTCACTTGAGTTATGATCCCGTGATGGTTCCTTATCTTTGGGTGTCCACCGCCGGTGACTCAGAGACCGCTAGTGAACCGAGTTGACCGTCCTCCATTTTGGATTCTAGGATATTCGATTTGTATTAGTGATATTATATTCGAGGTCATTATAAATATTAATGTATTAGTGATATTTTATCGGTATATTGTGTGTGTGACTTTCGGTCCATCGAGGCTTTCCTTAGATAACTTTCATGTGTGTTCTTGATGGAGGAATCCTGACTGTTGTCGTTGGGGGCGCCTCTTCTTTCTTCTCTTCCTCATGATATACTCGTCGATATATTACGCAAGAAGAGGAAAGGGGAGGCGTTCATCACGGATGGTCAAACTATTACTATGAGAGAGTGTCCACCAACATATATACATTACCGTATCAATGTCAAAGAGTACGCACCAACACACCATGAGATATGAGAGTTATTTAAGGAAAGCCTCGACGTACCAAAAGTCACACACGCATTAATTAAGATCCAAAGCGTGTCGTAATTCTTGAACTGGATTATTCGGGATGATATATTAGTGATATTATATTCAAGTTCATTATAAATTTATTTGTGATTTGTAAGTCATTTTAGCATTTTTTTTCTATGTCATTGCTCGATATATGAAACGGATTCACTTTAGGGTCTGTTTCGGTTCATTGTGTGTCTTTCAGTGAGGGAGAGTGTCCACCATATATATATATATATATATATATATATATATATATATATATATATATGTATATATATATATATGTGAGAGAGGAAGAATCTTGACTGTTGTCGTGGGGGTCGCTTCTCCTTCGTTCCCGTGTGCTAGACATTTTGGTATAATGCACTCGGGGATGAAGGGAGGAGCCACCATCACCGACGGTCGCAATATCAGAGGGAGTGCCCATCATATATGTGAGATGGGAGTTTAGGAAGGAAAGACTCGACAGACCTAAAGTCAACCCGTTGCATATTGAGTAATAGTGATTTGTGTGTTGATCAGTTTTCTCGTAGTTTCCTTCGATCGATTTTAAATGTTTCAACTATGAGCCCATGCCGTAGTTCTTGAATCATGAACACAGGAAATATCGTCGTCATCAGACGATGATGGGATCCAAGCGTGTGAATTTTGCGGTGAAGATAAAGGTCTTTGTGACCAGACTGGGCTGTGAGACGGCACGTTCTTCACCGTGAAGCTTTATGAGGACTTTGATATTTCTACGGTACGCAACGATGACAACTGTTTTTTCGTAATTAAGCATGACTTCTGTTTCATTCCTTCAACGCGTAATTTATATTTTATACAATTCGACTAGTTCGTCCCCTGTCATGCAAGACGGTATTTCTTAGAGAGGCTCGGTTTCAAAGAGCACGAGAGTTTTGAGACGAGGACACTCAACCTAAGGACTAAACATGGTCACACATTTCTTATGAAAGTAATGAATGCACCTAATAACACAGAAATAGGATGCTCAAATTGGGAAGCTCTTTGCAAGGCATATGGATTTCTGGAAGATATGGAAATAACCTTCGATCTTCATCCCGAAGATCATATTGAAGGAAACATCGACATTTGGGTGGATGTCGATATGTTTCCTGTTTTACCTCCATGTGAGTTTGTCAACCATGCATATTTGTCAAGTAATTTGAATTATATATATAAAAATATTAGGTGTTCATGCGTACTAAATTTGTTAATTTTTAATTTACAGCTTATTTCGTTTCTTCGAGTGAAATACAGAACATAATCGACACGACACACTACACTTATGGATCACATCTAACTTGGGAGGAGAAGGATGATCTTATCTACTTTGTTATTGGTGTCATAGCTGGTAGAGACATATTCCCGTATAATTTAGGAACTGGCCCAAATTATACATTGTACAGGACACTAGTGCATAGGTTGAGGGCGGATGACATTCGTCGAAATATCTTGGTAAGAGTTGTTAATTAAGTACACTAATACTATTGCGTAAATGATATTGATTACATTGCTAACTAGGCTACTATATATTATGTTCTTCAACAGAAATTGCCAAATGAAGTTGTGCCACCGTTGATGCAACCCGAAGGTAATATGACAATAAAAAGCCCCTTCCATCCCAAGTTATCTTTTGCATACTCGACTGAGCGCAAACCACCAAGAAGGCTCCAAATTGAAGCATGAGGACAAATAAAGAAGGATCACAAGCCACAAGTTGGAGACCGTTGGATCTCTTTGCTTCATCATGAAGACACTGGTGTGATTCTTTTTTATGTCATTTTACCTAAGAGGGAGGAGTAGGTCCTATGAGGAAGGACTATGTCATTTTATCTTTTTTGTTTTGTTTTATGAGACATTAACTTTGTATGCTTAAGATGATGATGAGTTGTTAGATATTGTGTAATTAATGGTTTTCCGTCATTTGCTTACTAACTAGCGTCGAGTTCTCTATATGTATAGTAGCTAGCATCGACCAAGCACAGAAAAAGAGAGATCACTTCTCTCTATTAGCTAGCTAACACAATATGAAACCCCTAAATTAACCCTTCCAAAACCCTAACCCCCCCCCCCCTTCAAAAAAAACAGCTCCTGCCAGATGCTGACGCGTGGATGCCTTTTGGTCCCGGTTGGTGTTACAAACCGGGACTAAAGGTCCTCCTGCCTGGGCTCCCGTAGCGGCCACGTGGAGCACTTTTGGTCCCGGTTCATAAGTGAACCGGGACTAAAGGTTTAGGGCTTTAGTCCCGACCCTTTAGTCCCGGTTCCAAAACCGGGACAAATGGGCCTCTGGAACCGGGACAAATGGGCCGTTTTCTACTAGTGTGTCCGCTCTATACAATGTAGGCCAAACCATATACGGCCTTTTCCAATGTACCGGTGCTTAGGTGAGTGGCAAGTGTATCAAAAAGCTTAGGAACTATTCTTTCCAATCAATAGGTGCTTAGCTTATGTAGCTAAGTTTCTTTTATATAAAGGTTTAACAAGTAAACTCCTTCATGCATTGGTTGTTAGGCATTTTGCATAAGCCCGCACGCTTAGCATCATTTTTTTCAGGGGTCACCATATGTTCACTGTCCACGTCAATTGCTTTGGCACATCACTTTTTTTCTCTTATGTGGCACATTAGCACTTGCACACCATAGAGAATTAGGAAGAGCCTAATAAATACTCCCTCCGTAAACTAATGGAAGAGCGTTTAGATCACTATTTTAGTGATATAAACACTATTTTATTAGTTTACAGAGGGAGTGTATTCTAGGGTCCCAAGATAAGCTCTTAGGAGAGAGAGGCGCCCTAGTGATTTAGGCCTTGTACAATGCATGACGCTTAGAGGAGGTGCTTAGCAAAACAAACGAAGCTTTCATAGCACCGGTGCTTACCTTCATAGGAGGGTAGCTAATTTCGTCTATCATCTAGAAATAAGCATCGATGCTTAAAAAACAAGAGTTTATTTGTTAAGCACCTTACATGCACAAGATTCACCATACCTGTCAATCGACTCGTCTAAGCACCCATAGTCCAAGAATGGTTGGTTAGTTTGGAGGATAGTGGTATCTCCAGCCCATCAGGATTCATGTTCTAAACTTCAAATTGGTGATGTTCATTCAGTGAGGGGAGACGTTTTCGTCGACTACGAGGCGCCTGCGATGACTTCGTCAATCTAAAAATGTTATACCGGCTCAGTCTCTAGAAAATGCTTATAGGATTAAGGTGTGCGTATATGCGTTTATAGGTACTCCCTTGTCCTTTTTACTCCGCGTATTAGATTTATGTCAAGTCAACCTTTACAAAGTTTGACCAAATTTATATTAAAAAGTATCAACATCTAAAATACTGAATATATATACTCTAAAATACTGAATATATATATACTATCACCACGGAGTCATTCATGTTCAGATTTGACTTTGTTCGAGGCACATTTGCTATATTAAGTTATTTTAGTGCATTTCAATTTAATCCAACTGATTCAAAATAGAACTATTGGTATGTGAATTAGGTCACAAAATTGGGTCAACAAATCACACTCCGGATCTTGGGCACATGTATATGGCTTATGGAAGGAATGTGCATGAATCTGGAAGAACTTTCTTGCAAATGCTCAACCGCAAACATTGAGTTTATGGTTTTTCTGATTCTAGATAATGTAAATGATCTCTGCAAAGCATAAAACCTGGCATGGTGTCATGATATGTTCTCAATAGGCCATGGTAAAAAATTAATGTGGTTTGGACAAAATTGTGATGTATACTCTTTAGGAATTGAACCATCTCCGGCGAAGTATCGTGGTTGCAAGAGGGAGTTCGTCATGTTTGGAAGAAATTTGACACATCCTTCACCGTGTCTCACTAAGAGAACGTTAATACGCTATTAATACACCATGGAGTCCTTCATGTTATTATTTAGCATTTTCCTGGCTAATTTGTTCATTTGGCTCATACTAGTGCATTTCTATGACATTTCTATTGCAGCAATCGTCGGTGAACTCAATAGCTCTAGCATTTACAACATGCCAATTTTTTATAGTCTGATGGTATGTATGATATAGTAGCCGTATGTTATGTGTGTGAGAGATGTAGTATGTTAGTTTCTTTTATGTTGTATGACATAGTTCGGATGTTAGGATTTGCTAAATGATTTACCCTATTGTGGATGAATATGTGTGAATATATCTGGCCATGGGCCGGGCTAGGCCTGGCTTGGCCCGGGCCCTCTAAAACCCATGGCAGAAAACTCAGGCCCATGCCTTGTCATCGGGCCTACTTTGAAGCTCAAGCCCGGCCCAGGCCCTGAAAAGCAAGTCAGGCCTGGGGCCATGGGCCGGGCTTCTTCCTTAAAATCCCAATATGCCAAGCCCAAGCCCGGCCCGGCCTTGTGGATGAGCTCCAAACTCAGGCCCAAGTCTGGCCCATGGGCAAGCCCGTCGGGCCTAGGCCCTGGATTTTGGGGCCGGGCCTGGGTGGGCCGACGGGGTCTTTTTAGAGATTCTATTAGAGACTACATATGAAACAAAATGAGTGAGTCTACACTCTAAAGTATGTCTATATACATCCATATGTAGTCTACTAGTGAAACCTTTAAAAAGACTTATATTTAGAAATGGAGGGAATAGTATGTAAACACAAACTAGCCAAGGCAGGAGTATCCATGCATTACCAATCGTGTCTAGTGGGGAAACGGAAGGCCTGATGATCGGATCCGGATGGTCGTCTAAAGCGATGGTAGGAAAACAAGGACGCTAAACAAGCCTTGGCTGCGTCTAGTCCTGATCGTATAGGCTTTGCTTGCACGTCAAGCTTACGGACGCCTGTCTTTCAATCCGTGTAGGGTGTGTCTAGGGTGTTATGTAAATAAATATATATAAGCCGGCCGGAGTAATCGTCGTACGTGCCATCTAGCTAGTCGATCGATCGAACCACAAATCAACGCCGGCCCATGGGCAACTTTTTGCCCGGACGTGTGTCCCTGAAGGACGCCGTGGACGAAAGCATGCACCTCGTTGACACCAGGATGGTCTGGCATCACGTGGGCAACGGCGGGTGCCTCCAAGAGTTCGCCACGGCGATGGACGTGTGCAACCCCGACTGTACATGAAGGAGCGGCGCCCCCAGGTTTACACGAAGCAGCAACGCGCCGCCACCCCGGTCGACAAGGAGGCGTGCGTCAAGGCCACGGCGGCGCTGCGCGAGTGCTTCACCGGCAACCCCGTGATGTTCAAGCACGAGTACCTCCACCGCATCGACGAGGGCCTCGACCAGGACCTCAAGCCCTCCCCGGCCCAGATCAAGAAGGAGTGGGCCAGCGAATATAGGTGGTGGACTGGCATGAGGAGAAGCTAGTTAATTTTGTGCAGACGCAGTAGCTGATGATTAATGGCGCTAGATAGATGCATAGATATATAGATCGGTTCATCTTATGATGCGGTCTTTTTGCTTATTAGTAAGTTAGTTTTTCCATTAACATGCATTATTCACAACCAAGTGTAACACGTGATGTTAAAGCTGTGGATAAGAGCAATTCTAACAGTTTTTGTAAAATTAATCCCTTCTGTGAAACCATCAACCTACAGATTTTTCTTTGATTATAATATGACATGCCCTCTATAAAACTGCCTCGCCCATTATGTTGAGGTGCGTGCGTGCGTGCGTGCGTGCGTGTGTGTAAAATCAATCCGTGTATACATTCAATGTCCCTTCTGCATTAACAAGTAGTTCCGGAAAATCCATTGGATATATTCTTCAAACATCATTACATTACAAATAGCACAAAAAGTAATAAAAATTACATCTATGTCCGTAGACCACCTAGCGACAAAGGCGCACCGTCATCATCACCCTTCCAGCACCGTAGCAAGGGAAATCTTCTAGTGATAAAAAGTGGGCAATGCTGGGAAGTGGTTTTTCCATACACATGAAGGCAGGAAAACGTAGACCAGATCAATGCAGATAGACCAAAGACATACCACGAAAGAATGAGGTGAGATCCACTAGAGACAAACATTCACACGCCGTCTGACAACACGAGATGCACCACTCAGATGGGGGCTAGGCGGGGGAGAACCTATCTATTCATCAAAAACTTATTTTAGGCTTCCCGCGGATGTTCATTCGGTGAAAGGGGACCTGCGGTGACTTTGTCAATCTGAAAATGTTGTGTCAGCTAAGTATTTTGGTGGTGCTTATAGGGATAAGGTGTGCATGTATGCATTTATACAGGTGAGTGTGTGTACGTGGACGGTGAGCATCTTCTTTAGTACCGTGTTCAAAAATAAATTAACAGTATTTGAAAAAATTGAGCGACAAGAAAGCAAGGGGCGAAGTGACACACTGGAGTTGGAGACCATGCTCCTATATATGAGCATACACTTACCCGTATAAACGCATACACGAACACTTTATCCTTATGAGCACCTTTAAGAGATTGCATCGGCATATCATATTAAGATTTATGAAGTATAGTAGTAGGCGTCTCGTCGCATCGCTGGAAATTCTGAAATAAACTTAGAAATAATGTAAGCATTAGGACTTGAATCCTGATGGTTTGATGATACCATTGTCATCCAACTACAGTGGGAGAGTTATCACGTGTAATTCCCAGTAAAAAAGAATAGTTCACAAACATACATTTTAAAATACTTTATACAAATCTCTCGCATACCAGCTAATTATAAAGCTCTGCATGGCATTCCTTGCACTGCAAGTATCGGATCGGCACGCACGTGATACGTATATAGTCTGGCTGCCTGCGCTATTAAATTCGCCCGATCGATCGAGGGGTGGATTAACCCTAAATTAATTATCGGTTTTGCTAAAACTCAGCTAGCTGAGATTTTATTTGGTCTCGTTCACATCCTTCACCGTTGGATCTTGTTGCTAAAACTCAGCTCTGCTTGTTTTTTCAGTCGCTAGCTTTGTACGCTGCCTTTTTTTTGTTTCCCTCGCGTTGTTGCTGATTGTGGACCATGGCAGCCCGTTCGTGGCCTGTACTGTACTATTCAGAAGCAGAGGTGATGTTTGTCTTCCTTGTGCCATTTTGACTGTTCAACCTTTGTTTTCTTTTTTTTTCCTAAAAAAATCCCTTGTCTTTTTTCCTCCCACTATGATTTTAGTTTTTTTTTCAAATGTACTAGTTTCAAAATTATAGTCACCTTAATTTCACAAAAAATGATGCATCAAAATTACAACATGTGTGCAACTGCCCCGACCACCCCCATCCTATTTCTCTATCATTCTTTTTTTAGTTTTTTTTGTAGTAGTTGCAACCGCCCCGACCGGATCACGACTGCAAGCCATCACATCCAACCATAATTGCAAGACTTAAAGTACGACCGCAACCGGATGGGTGGTCAGGGTGGTGAGGGATGTCTACGGCAACAAACCATTTTCTTCCTTTTTATAGGTTTTCATTTTTTAGTAGTTGCAACAGCCCTGACCGAGTGCAACTGCAAACCGCAACTACAAGGCTTACAATGCGCTCACAACCGGGGGGAGGGGGTGGGGAGGGTTGTCAGTGGAAGCAAACCATTTTTGTTCCTTTTTGTGGATTTACATTTTTTTAGAAGTTGCAATCGCTCTGACTCGGCCACAACTGCAATTCGTCACACCTAGCCGCAACTTCAAGACGTATAGTGCGACTGCGACCGGGGGAGTGGGGAGGGTGGTCGGGGGCAATAAAACACTTTCTTCCTTTTTTATAGTTTTATTGTAGTAGTTGCAACAACCCGGCCTGGCCGCAATTGCAACTCATCACATCCGACGGCAACTACAACACGTACAGTGTGACTGTAACCAGGGGTGGTCGGGGCTGTGAGGGTGGTCGGCGGCAACAAACCATTTTCGTTCTCTTTTTTTTAGGTTTTCCTTTTTTATAGTAGTTTCAACCGCCCCAACTCGGTTGCAACTACAACTCATCACACCCAACCGCAACTGCAGGACGTACACTACGACAGCAACCGGGGATGGGGAGGGTGGTCGGGGGCAACAAAGCATTTTCTTCTTTTTTATTGAATTTCCTTTTTTGTAGTAGTTGCAACTGCGTCGACCCGAGTGCAACTGCAAGTCCTCATACCAACCGCAACTACAAGACATACAGTGCGACTGCAACCAAGGGGTGGGGAGGGTTGTCGACGAAAGCAAACCATTTTCGTTTTTTTTAGGTTTTCATTTTTTTTAGATGTTGCAATCGCCCCTACTCGGCCACAACTACAACTCATCACACCCAACCACAAATTCAAGACATATAGTGCGACCGTAACCGGTGATGGGGGGGTCAGGGGCAACAAAGCATTTTCTTCCTTTTTTATAGATTTTTTGTAGTAGTTGAAACGCACCGACCTGGCCACAACTGCTGCTTATCAGATCCAACCGCAACTGTAAGACGTACAATGCGGCTGCAACCAGGGTCTGGTCAGGGGCGGTGAGGGTGGTCGGCGCAACAAACCATTTCCGTTCTTTTTTTAGGTTTTTCTTTTTTTGTAGTAGTAGTAGTTTCAACCGTCCCAACTCGGCCGCAACTACAACTCATCACATCCAACCGCAATTGCAAGACATACACTACGATCACAACCGAGGGTGGGAAGGGTTGTTGGGGGCAACAAAGCATTTTCTTTCTTTTTATTGGTTTTCCTTTTTTGTACTAGTTGCAACGGCCCCAACTGGGGCACAACTACAACTCATCACACCCAACCGCAACAGCAAGACATACAGTGCGAACACAACCAGAGGGTGAGGAGGGTTGTCAACGGAAGCAAACCATTTCCTTTTTTTAGGTTTTAATTTTTTTTGTAGAAGTTCTAAACCATTTTGTGTGAGGGCTGTGACTCGGCCTCGAAGAACGAGTAGAACAGTGCCTTCCATTTTGCTTGTTGACGGTGACATTCCCGGTGAACTGAGAGACCGACGGTCTCATTGGCTGATCGGAGAGGAAGACCACCCTATCAGCTTGCTGCTCACTGTCGTAGCCCACCAAGCAACAACACCAACTCTGGGAGGCCAAGACAAGGAGAAAGAGAGCAAGGATGAGCTGCTGGCGCCGCCGCCGCTTGTGTTACCTCGCTGCTGCCGTCGCCATGAGAATGTGCAAGTGTGACAGTGAGTGGCTTGGCTAGGACAGCAAGAGCACACGGGGTTCGACTCAATGTGTGTGAGACTAACCATTTTGTAGGACCATTTGTTGTGTTTACGGTTGACAAAGAAGGCTGGCCTTGGCCTGCCAGGAAACGGGCTGGAAGAGGAAAAACGCAGCGTCATGGACACGTCATGTGAATGAGACCATTTTATATCTCATTCGAATGAGTTCTAGGCGCTCCCATTAATTATACTACTCCTACATCAGTTAACGCGGCCGGGCGCCGGCCATGGGTAGCGTCGTGTCCCTCATAAACCACACCAGCGACATGAACACGGTCTACCACCACATGGAAAACGGAGGGTACCTGGACGACTTCATGACGGCCTTCTGCGAGTGCCACCCCGACGCGATCAAGTTGCGGGCCGACCGAACCAAGCGCGTCCTCGATGCAGAGGCGTGCGCCAGGGCGACGGCGGCGCTGCGTAGGTGCTTCGACGGCAGCCCCAAGTGGTTCGAGCACCAGTACATCGATCGCTTGGACAACTGGCTCGACGAGGACGTCAAGCCGTCGCCGGAGCAGGTGAAGAAGGAAGATGATTGGAGGTGGAGGTGGTGGACTGGCATGAGGAGAAGCTAGCAGCTTAATTTGTACAACGATCCGATCTAGTGACCTGGCTATGGCCATCGATCTTGCATATCAATATTAGTTAGTAATTCTTTTTGCCGAGTTAGTTAGTATTTTCCTTTTGAATATGCGCATGTTAATTAGCAATTTTCGTCGATCAAACAACCATGTACGTGCATTGGGTGAGGCACGCCTCATATATGTGCATTAACACTATCCAGATTTAGATTGTTGTCTATGCATATGTATATGTTTGCACGGGGAATCCCAGATTGGCACGACCAAGTAGGGTTTCTAGCACCGCCACCCTCTCTCACCTCCCTTTCCCTTACCGCCATCGATAAAACTCGTCCAACAACCAAGTCCATGGATGATGACAAGTCGTCAAAGCTCATCTCTCTCAGCGTCTTCATCTTCAATTGAAACAACTGGTTTCACTTCAATTGGACAAAACAAAAGGAGAAAAGTAAACTCACTTAGGCAAAAAGTCAGAACATTGCAAGGTGGTGGAGCTAGATCTACCGGCAGCGTTGAACCCAAACTTGTGGGCGATGGTGGTGCGGAAAATTCTTCAAAAAAGTCTTCTGGTTTCTAGTAAACAAGATCATTATTCGTTCTGTGATCGATCAACTAGGGAGACTAAATATCCTCTAGAGCTTCTTTTCTAGTTGTTTGGGGCCCTTGGCCTGTTTCTGTAGTGAGAGAGAAATATGATCTTAGCTTTATTGATCATTTTAGCAAGTTTAGTTAGATATATTTGGTTAAAAAAAGTCTCTTGTGCTTCAAAAGTTTCATCTTTTCCAACATGTAGAATGACTACTTTAACTAAAGATTATTTCTATGGAAACCGACTAGCGGAGAGTATCGAAAGCTCAACTCCTTTTTGAGCGTATCTGGATCACGCTTCATGTTGTGTGCCCCCATGCTAATCAGCAGAATGGATCCACTGAATGCAAGCATAGACATATTATGAAAATTGCTCTTTCCTTACTTGCCCATGCTTATTATTGTGTACCTTATAAATAGAGTTCCGGGATATAGTAGTCTTCACAAAGGATACAAGTGGCTTGATGTCTCTTCCAGTCGCGACTATATTTCCAGAGATGTAGTTTCTGGCGAACACGTCTTTTCCTTTGCCAGCCTCCATTCAAGCATTGGCGCTCAACTCCGCAAAGAACACATTCTCCTTCCTGCACCCCATTTTGATCAAAGGTGCACGGGGGGGGGGGTGTTACTGCAGCATACGGAGTTTGATTATCCCGCCTGATATCTTCCTCGGGCTTTGTTCGGTTGCCTCATGGTAGAATCCATGTGTGGTTTCTAACCTCCCAGGGATTTGGTGATCCACATCTTGTCACCCAACCCCCACCATTTCCTATCCATCCCATGCATATGAAATCCCTGTGCATATAATCTATTCGGTTGCTCACCTCTAATCCATACACAAAGACAACATTGTTCCACAGAATTAAAAGACCACACAGCCTACACTTTTTTTACGGTAGGAGAATATGACAGAACATAAGAGAAGAAACTGCTCAAGATATACGGATGTTACATAATTTATCTCAAATAAACAGTAAAATCGGTGAAGATATAATACAGATGTTACATAATTTATCTCAAATAGACAGCACAATAATTCTAAAAATTCTTAGTTAATCCAAACTGGAGCCGGTCACTTTCAGAATATGATTTAGTATCTCTGCAAAATCATGCAAGATATAATACGGATGTTACATAATTTATCTTGCCGATGTCGCTTCCGTCATGATTGATTCACTACATTGGCAATAAATACAGTTAGTCCATATCGAAGGACTAATATGTGAGCAGTATACATGAACAAAGATATAAATATGAGATGTCTTACTTTTGACAATCATCAATCATGTGAGCACAGAAATACGGACAAGATACATATTGACCAGCTAGCAAAGAAAGATCGGGCAGCAACATCATATCCATATCCACCAAACAGATCACAACTATATGGTAAAAACTAAAAACATATGCATTGATCCAAACACATAAAATTGGAGTGTGTGCTTAGTTATCAAACAGCAGCTGCACCATCAGAGGCATCAGCAACCATAGTTAAAAGGAACAACAGTGAACAAATTATAGTAGTTATAGAACTTTATGTTATTATCATCAACAACGAGAGTAAGAAATGAACTTTTGATTTGTTATCCACTACATCAATTTGCAACAGCCAAACAATGGAACATTCTTGTTATCACTAAATAATCAGGCCATCGACTAGTAAAAAATAATGGATGTTCAATAATCGACTAGTAACAGGGATTCTTGCATATTCTAGATGATCTTGCATATTTTTGATAGAGTACTCATCCACGACCCTTGGCTTATTCCTCTCATCCTCCACCTGCTTTGCCCTTATTTCCAAGTACTTCTCCATCATTGCAGGCACATCACCATTCGCTCCCCTCCACATCTTTGGTTCTTTTTCTTATCCATTTCTTGAGGGTGCAGTAGACAAACTTGGTTTAGATTTGGAGGCTTCAAAAAATGCTTGGAGATAGGGATGATGTCAAAAAAATTCTTTATTTGCCAATGGAAAGTATCCTCGCTGTGACCGAACCGAACTTGAAGGTCTTCGAATGAAGAAGATAACATCCATAAAAACGATGCCTGTTTTTCTTCGAATTTAATTCTCGTATCAGAGACCAACTTCTCCCTTCTAAGTTAATTAGCCAAAGATATGAAGATATGCTGCTCCATCCTAAATGCTACTCAACAGTTTTTGACGTGTCCTTCGAGTAACTCCTTAACAAACATCTCGCCTGTTAGCGATGATGTATGACGCCGAATCCTCAGCTCCCTAAGAGCAACTCCACCCATCTCCATCAAAATGCAGATTTAGCTATATTTCCGTTATGTACACAGACTACATTATGCATATTTAGATAATCAAGAACAAGAATGAATAACAGATGATGATCACACACCATGAAGAGAACAATTTATATTATCTACCAATGATAATACCAGAAGAATGAAAAATATTGACAAATTTAGTTGCAACCATAAATAAATAATCGTAAGTCTTTTGCCTATCTGACAACTTTAGTCCATAGTCGTAATTATAAGCCTTGATGATCCTATAGACACATCAGGCTATACTCCATCTGTTCTGAACTAACAATGCCAAGGATCGTAGCCTGGAGGTTGGACGGAAATGTGCTTCATCTAAAATCAATATCCTGGTTGATCATCTCAGCGATCTCTATTCAGGGATCACATAAAAAAAGAATGCATACAGTTCAACACTACCATCTGATGTGTACAAAATTATAACTGAACCTGGAGTACTACCCACAAAGATCAGCCAGCAACATCCTGGCTGACTCCGTTTACTAACACCAAATTGTACTACTGACTGCACTACAAATTACTAACAAAGACATATCAGAATATGTAACCTAGTTGACCTTCCTTTCTCTTTTCAATATGCAGTGATAACACCCAGCAACCATTGCATTGCCTATCTAAATAACAATTGATGCTATTTCCTTGGATACCCCAAGGAAGTCTGGACCTTGACAACCATATTAAGACACATCAAGATCCGGCCAGGTTTTCATGGAGAGGACGAATCAGTGCTACTAGAGAGAGAGAGACAGTGGGAGGGGGGGACTAACTAGATGGCGCCACTTCTCCAGAGCTAGGGTTCCGGCGGCGGCAAGGGAGCGGCGGGGGAGATGGACAAATCGGAGGCTAGGGTTCCGGCGGGCTTCGTGGCAGGTCGTCGAAGTAGGGGGGCGCCCACCTCCTCCGGTACGTTACGCCGCCGTCCACCCGTCCCCGCGTCTCCTTGCCACCACTTCTATCGCCTCGCTCGCGAGAGATGGACAAGCTCCTCGCTCGGGAATTCCTTCCACAGGGTGCTGGTGGATGATTTTTTCCGCGTGGGTTTGGAGAGGTTTCGGGCCGGGGAAATACCACACGAGGCTTAACCGAACGGAGAAAAAATTGGTGGGCCGGGTTTATTTCCCTGCGGGGGTAATCCCTGCTGACCCGCGTGGATTGAACACAAAACCTCGCGAGGCTGGGCGTAACCGAACACAGCCTCGGGATGACCGGTGGCAGATGCAGCAGACTCGGGATCCAGGCACGTGAGAGGGGCATTTCCTTGGCCTTCCCACTAGTAAAAAAGCAAGCATTAGCAACCACAGTCCGAGACTTTTGTGACCAAGATGATCAAAGTTGCCTATAATACACCCATCGCAGGTGAGGACATGGATATAGTCATATAGACAACTTTTAAGGCGGTCAGAACGACAAAACTGCCGTCAAGAAACTATAGAGACGGTGGCATGTGGTCTCTTAACCAATACGGTGTTGGAAATATGCCCTAGAGGCAATAATAAATTAGTTATTATCATATTTTTTTGTTCATGATAATTGTTTATTAGCCATGCTATAATTGTATTGATTGGAAACTAAATACATGTGTGGGTATATGAACAACACTGTGTGCCTACTATGCCTCTAGAAAACTAGCTCGTTAATCAAAAAAGGTCAAGGTTTCCTAGCCATTGACATGAGATGTCATTTGATAACGGAATCACATCATTAGGAGAATGACGTGATGGACAAGACTCAAACTATAAACGTAGCATATGATCACATCATTAGGAGAATGATGTGTCAGTTTATTGCTACAGTTTTCTGCATGTCAAGTATCTGTTCCAATGACCATGAGATCATGCAACTCACTAACACCGGAGGAGTACCTTGTATGTATCAAACGTCACAACGTAACTGGGTGACTATAAAGGTGCTCTACAGGTATCTCCGAGGGTGTCTGTTGGATTGGAATGGATCAAGACTGGGATTTGTTACTCCGTGTGACGGCGAGGTATCTCAGGGCCCACTCGGTAATACAACATCACAACAAGCCTTGCAAGCAATGTGACTAAAGTGTTAGCCACGGGATCTTGTATTACGGAACGAGTAAAGAGACTTGTCAGTAACGAGGTTGAACAAGGTATACAGATACCGATGATCGAATCTCGGGCAAGTAACATACCGAAGAACAAAGGGAACAGCATACGGGATTAACTGAATCCTTGACATAGAGGTTCAACCTTTAAAGATCTTCGTAGAATATGTAGGAACCAATATGGACACCTAGGTCCTGCTATTGTTTATTGACCGTAGAGGTGTCTCGGTCATGTCTGCAAAGTTCTCGAACCCACAGGGTCTGCACACTTAAGGTTCAGTGACGTTTCGGTGGTATAGAGTTATTTATGGTGGTGACCGAAGGTTGTTCGGAGTCCCGGATGAGATCCCGGACGTCACGAGGAGCTCCGGAATGGTCCGAAGGTAAAGATTTGTATATGGGATAATAGTGTTTGGTCTCCGAAAGGGTTCCGGAATTCACCGAAAATAGTTTCGCATGTTTCCCGAAATGTTCGGGGTACAAGGACAGTTTATTTGGGCCAAGGGGTAAAGACCATGAGGCTTTATGAAGGTGCAAAAGCTGTTTTGCGGAGGCCAGGGGCCAGACGCCAAGGGCCCTGGCGTTTGGGGCCAGACGCCGAGGACCTTGGCGTCTGGTCCTGGAGTCCGGGAAGGACTCTTGCCTTGCGGGCAAACCGACCTTGGGGAGGATTTTTCTCCAAGTTTCGACCCCAAGGCTCAGCATATAAATAAAGGGGCGGGACTAGCACTTGGAACACATCAAGAAACCCTAAGCCACGTGCTGCCTCTCCTCTAGTTTGTAGTTTCTCCTGTAGATCGGTTTCAGCGGTGCTTAGGCAAAGCGCTGCTGGAATTGCTCCACCACCATCGCCGCAACGCCGTTGCGCTACCAGAGAACTCGTCTACCACTCTGATCCCTCTTGCTGGCTCAAGAAGACAGAGATCGTCATCAAGCTGTACGTGTGCTGAACGCGGAGGTGCCGTCCGTTCGACGCTAGATCGGAAGGACCGTGATCAGGATCGTGAGACGATTCGTGATTGGATCGCCGGACGGATCATGATGACATCGCGGCACGGATCGTCATGGGATCACGGGACGCTCGGTGATTTGGATCGCGAAGACGTTCGACTACATCAACCGCGTTTCTTAACGCTTCCCGCTTAGCGATCTACAAGGGTATGTAGATCCACTCTCCCTCTCGTCGATGCTCATCATCATGGATAGATCTTGCGTGTGCATAGGAAAAATTTTGTTTCCCATACAACGTTTCCTAACAGTGGCATCATGAGCTAGGTCTATGTGTAGATGAGATCTCAAGTAGAACACAAAGAGTTTGTGGGCGTTGATGCTTAGATTGCTTCCTCCCTTGGTCGTGTTTTGGTTCAGCGGTATTGTGGGATGAAGCGACCCGGACCAACCTTACTCGTACGCTTATGAGAGACCGGTTCCATCGGCTGAAGTGTAACCTCATTGCACAAAGATGGCTGGCGGGTATCTGTTTCTCCTACTTTAGTTGGACCGGATTCGACAAAGGCGGTCCTTGAGAAGGTTGAAAATACACGTATGTATCACTATTGTGGTTTTTCATAGGTGAGAATTATTCTTGCTAGATACTCGTAGCAGTCACGTGAAACTTGCAACAACAATTAGAGGATGTCTAACTTGTTTTTGTAGGGTATGTTATGCTGTGATATGGCCAATTACATGATGACATATAGGTGATGTATGATATGATCATGTATCGTATAGAATATCATGACTTGCATGTCGATGAGTTCGGCAACCGGCAGGAGCCATAGGGTTGCCTTTAATTATTGTATGACCTGCGTGTCAATCATTAAGCGATATGTAATGCTTTACTTTATCGCTAAACGGTAGCCATAGTAGTATGAGTATGGTGGGCGCGACAACCCCGATGGTGACACAATGATGGAGATCATGGTGTTGTGCCGGTGACAGTGGAGATCATGCTGGTGCTTTCAAGATGGAGATCAAAAGCACAAGTTCATGGCCATATCATGTCACTTATGATTTGCATGTGATGTTAATCCTTTTATTCACCTTGTTTTGCTTAGGACCAGCATGTCACTTATGATCTACAAGGGTATGTAGATCCACTCTCCCTCTCGTCGATGCTCATCATCATGGATAGATCTTGCATGTGCTCAGATTGTCTGGATGCTACAATCGCTTGAATCAAGTGGGAGTTGATCTTCTAGATAAGAAAGTGATTGATATAGTTTTACAAGTCACTGTCACAAAGTTACTAGAGCTTCGTGATGAACTATCAAATGCCAGGGATGGAAATAATGATCCCTGAGCTGTTCACGATGTTTGACCCCGCAAAGGTAGAAATCAAGAAGGAGCATCAAGTGTTGATGGTTAGTAAAACCACTAGTTTCGAGCAGGGGAAGGGCAAGGAGGGAAACTTCACGGGTGGCAAGTCAGTTGCTGCTCCAGTGAAGCAACCCAAAGTTGAACCCAAAACCGAGACTAAGTGCTTCTATTATGAGGAGAGCGGTCGCTGAAGCGGAACAGCCCTAGATACTTGGTAGATAAGAAGGCTGGCAACGTCAACAGAAGTATATTTGATATACGCGTTATTGATGTGTACCCTGCTAATACTCCTAGTAGCACCTGGGTATTGGATACTGGTTCGGTTGCTAAATGTTAGTAACTCGAAGTAAAAGCTACGGAATAAACGGAGACTAGCTAAGTGTGAGGTGATGATGTGTGTTGGAAATGTTTCCAAGGTTGATGTGATCAACATCGCACGCTCTCTCTACCTTCGGGATTAGTGACAAAACTAAATAAATGTTATTTGGTGTTTGCGTTACGCATGAACATGATTAGATCATGTTTATTGCAACACGGTTATTCATTTGAGTTAGAGAATAATGGTTATTCTGTTTACATGAATAATACCTTCAATGGTCATGCACCCAGTAAGAATGGTTTGTTGAATCTTGATCGCAGTAATGCACATGTTCCTAACATTGATTGCAAAAGATACAAAGTTAATAATGATAGTACCACATACTTGTGGCACTATCGCTAAATGTCATATTGGTATAAATCGCATGAAGAAACTCCATCCCGATGGATCTTTGGACTCAGTCAATTTCAAATCGGTTGAGACATGTGAACCATGCCTCTTGGGCAAGATGACTAAGGACCCCGTTTTCCGGTTTGATGGAGCGGGCAAGTGATTTATTGGAAATGATACATGTTGATGTATGCAATCCAATGAGTCTTGTAGCGTTCGGTGGATATCGTTATTTTCTTACCTTCACTAAGACAATGTGAATATCTGAGTTACGAGTTTGGTATATCTGCGATATGATCGTGGAGGTGAATATCTGAGTTACGAGTTTGGTATACAACTTAAGACAATGTGAAAGTTGTTTCACAACTCATGCCACCTGGAACACCATAGTGTGATGGTGTGTCCGAACGTCATAGTCGTGCTCTATTGGATATGGTGCGAATTATGATGTCTCTTATCGTTTTAGCACCATCGTTTTGGGGTTATGCATTAGAGACAACTACATTCACTTTAAATAGGGCACCATCTAAATCCGTTGAGATGACACCATATGGTTTGGCAGAAACCTGAGCTGTCATTTCTTAATGTTTGGGGCTACGACGCTTATGTGAGAAAGGTTTTCACCTAATGAGCTCGAACCCAAAGCGGACAAATGCATCTTCATAGAATACCCTAAGAACAGTTGGGTATACCTTCTATCTCAGATCCAAGTTTAAAGTGTTTGTTGCTAAAGCGGGTCCTTTCTCGAGAAAGAGTTTCTCTCGAAAGAATTGAGTGCGAGGAAGATAGAACTTGATGAGGTTGTTGAACCTTTGTTCAACCAGAGAGTAGCGCAGCGCAGAAAGATGTTTCTGTGGAGCCTATGTCAGTTGAAGAGGAAGTTAATGATGATGATCATGAAGCTTCGGATCAAGTTACTATCAAACCTCGTAGGTTGACAAGGATGCGTACTGCTCCTGAGTGGCACGGTAACCCTGTCTTAGAGGTTATGTTGTTGGACAACGATGAGCCTACAAGCTATGGAGAAGCGATGATGGGCCCGGATTCCGACAAATGGTTAGAGGCCATGAAATCCGAGAATGGATCCATGTATGAAAACCAAGTATAGACTTTGGTAGACTTACTCGTTCGACGGTAAGCCGTCGAGTATGAATGGACCTTTAAGATGAAGACAGACGTTGATGGTAAATGTCACTATTTATAAAGCTCGACTTGTCGCAAAAAAGTTTCCGACAAGTTCAAGGAGTTGACTGCGATGAGACTTTCTCACTCGTAGTGATGCTAAAGTCTGTTGGAATTATGTTAGCAGTTGCTGCATTTTTCAATTATGAAATCTGGCAAATGGATGTCAAAACATTGTTTCCTCAACAATTTACTTGAGGAAGGGTTGTATGTGATACAACCAGAAGGTTTTGTTAGTCCTAAGGATGCTAAAAGGTGTGCGAGCTCCAGCAATCTTTCAATGGGCTGGAGCAAGCATCTCGGAGTTGGAATATATGCTTTGATGAGGTTATCAAAGTTTTTGAGTCTATACAAAGTTTATGAGAAACTTGTATTTACAATAAAGTGGGTGGCAGCACTATAGAATTTCTGATAAGCATATGTGGATGACATATTGTTGATCGGAAATTATATAGAATTTCTGGAAAGCATGAATGGTTGTTTGAAAAGAGTTTTTCAAAGGAAGACCTGGATAAAGCTACCTAATTGTTGAGCATCAAGATCTATAGAGATAGATCAAGATGCTTGATGAGACTTTCAATGAGTACATACCTTGACAAGATTTTGAAAGAGTTCAAAATGGATCAGTCAGAGAAAAAGTTCTTGCCTGATTTGTAAGGTGTGAAGTTGAGTACGAGTCAAAGCTCGACCACGGCAGAAGAAAGAGAAAGGACGAAGGTCGTCCCCTATGCTTTAGCCATAGTCTCTATACAGAATGCCATTTGGAATAACTCCAAGTGGAGTGTGGTAGCAGTGTCTACAGTATGACATAGAGATTTGCAAAGTACACACGGATCTGAATGACGCGGACCCATTGACTAAAAGACCTCTCTCACATGCAAAGCATGATCGAGCCCCAGAACTCATTGGGTGTTAGATTCATAACATTGCGAATCACATGCTAATGTGAACTAGATTATTGACTCTAGTGCAAGTGGGAGAATGTTGAAATATGCCCTAGAGGCAATAATAAATTAGTTATTATTATATTTCCTTGTTTAAGATAATCGTTTATTATGCATGCTATAATTGTATTGATTAGAAACTAAATACATGTGTGGGTATATAGACAACACAGTGTCCCTAGTATGCCTCTAGAAAATTAGCTCGTTGATCAAAGATGGTCAAGGTTTCCTAGCCATTGACATGAGATTTCATTTGATAACGGGATCACATCATTAGGAGAATGATGTGATGCACAAGACCCAAACTATAAACGTAGCATATGATCGTGTCAGTTTATTGCTACAGTTTTCTGGATGTCAAGTATATGTTTCAATGATCATGAGATCATGCAACTCACTAACACCGAAGGTGTACCTTGTGTGTATCAAACGTCGCAACGTAACTGGGTGACTATAAAGGTGCTCTACAGGTATCTTCGAGGGTGTCTGTTGGGTTGACATGGATCAAGACTGGGATTTGTTAGTCCATGTGACGGAGAGGTATCTCAGGGCCCACTCGGTAATACAACATCAGAACAAGCCTTGCAAGCAATGTGACTAAAGTGTTAGCCACAGGATCTTGTATTATGAAACGAGTAAAGAGACTTGCCAGTAACGAGGTTGATCTAGGTATACAGGTACCGACGATCGAATCTTGGGCAAGTAACATACCGAAGAACAAAGGGAACAACATACGGGATTAACTGAATCCTTGACATAGAGGTTCGATCGATAAAGATATTCGTAGAATATGTAGGAACCAATATGGTCACCCAGGTCCCGCTATTGGTTATTGACCGTAGAGGTGTCTCGGTCATGTCTACATAGGTTCTCGAACCCGTAGGGTCTGCACACTTAAGGTTTAGTGACGTTTCGGTGGTACAGAGTTATTTATGATGGTGACCGAAGGTTGTTCGGAGTCCCGGATGATATCCCGGACGTCTCGAGGAGCTCCGGAATGATCCGAAGGTAAATATTTATATATGGGATAATAGTGTTTGGTCTCCGGAAGGGTTCCGGAATTCACCGGAAATAGTTTCAGATGTTTTCCGAAATGTTCGGGGTACAAGGACACTTTATTTGGGTCAAGGGGTAAAGACCATGAGGCTTTAGGAAGGTGCAAAAGCTGTTTTGCGGAGGCCAGGGGCCAGACGCCAAGGACCCTGACGTCTGGGGCCAGACGCCGAGGACCTTGTCGTCTGGTCCTGGAGTCTGAGAAGGACTTTTGCCTTGCGGGCAAATCGACCTTAAGGAGGATTTTTCTCCAAGTTTCGACCCCAAGGCTCAGCATATAAATAAAGGGGCGGGGCTAGCACTTGGAACACATCAAGAAACCCTAAGCCACGTGATGCATCTCCTCTAGTTCGTAGTTTCTCCTCTAGATCGGTTTCAGCAGTGCTTTAGCAAAGCCCTGCTGGAATTGCTTCACCACCATCGCCGCAACGTCGTCGCGCTACCAGGGAACTCGTCTACCTCTCCGCTCCCTCTTGCTGGATCAAGAAGGTGAAGATTGTCATCAAGCTGTACGTGTGCTGAACGCGGAGGTGTCGTCCATTCAGCGCTATATCGTAAGGACCGTGATCAAGATCGCGAGACGATTCTTGATTCGATCGCGAGATGATTCGTGATTGGATCGCCGGACGGATCATGATGACATCGCGGCATGGATCGTGATGGGATCGCGGGATGCTCGGTGATTTGGATCGCGAAGACGTTCGACTACATCAACCGCGTTTCTTAACGCTTCCCGCTTAGCGATCTACAAGGTTATGTAGATCCACTCTCCCTCTCGTCGATGCTCATCATCATGGATAGATCTTGCGTGTGCATAGGAAAAATTTTGTTTCCCATACAACGTTTCCTAACAGTGGCATCATGAGCTAGGTCTATGTGTAGATGAGATCTCAAGTAGAACACAAAGAGTTTGTGGGCGTTGATGCTTAGATTGCTTCCTCCCTTGGTCGTGTTTTGGTTCAGCGGTATTGTGGGATGAAGCGACCCGGACCAACCTTACTCGTATGCTTATGAGAGACCGGTTCCATCGGCTGAAGTGTAACCTCATTGCACAAAGATGGCTGGCGGGTATCTGTTTCTCCTACTTTAGTTGGACCGGATTCGACAAAGGCGGTCCTTGAGAAGGTTGAAAATACACGTATGTATCACCATTGTGGTTTTTCATAGGTGAGAATTATTCTTGCTAGATACTCGTAGCAGTCACGTGAAACTTGCAACAACAATTAGAGGACGTCTAACTTGTTTTTGTAGGGTATGTTATGCTGTGATATGGCCAATTACATGATGACATATAGGTGATGTATGATATGATCATGTATCGTGTAGAATATCATGACTTGCATGTCGATGAATTCGGCAACCGGAAGGAGCCATAGGGTTGTCTTTAATTATTGTATGACCTGCGTGTCAATCATTAAGCGATATGTAATGCTTTACTTTATCGCTAAACGGTAGCCATAGTAGTATGAGTATGGTGGGCGCGAGAACCCCGATGGTGACACAATGATGGACATCATGATGATGGAGATCATGGTGTTGTGCCGGTGACAGTGGAGATCATGCTGGTGCTTTCAAGATGGAGATCAAAAGCACAAGTTCATGGCCATATCATGTCACTTATGATTTGCATGTGATGTTAATCCTTTTATTCACCTTGTTTTGCTTAGGACCAGCATGTCACTTATGATCTACAAGGGTATGTAGATCCACTCTCCCTCTCGTCGATGCTCATCATCATGGATAGATCTTGCGTGTGCATAGGAAAAATTTTGTTTCCCATACAACGTTTCCTAACAGTGGCATCATGAGCTAGGTCTATGTGTAGATGAGATCTCAAGTAGAACACAAAGAGTTTGTGGGCGTTGATGCTTAGATTGCTTCCTCCCTTGGTCGTGTTTTGGTTCAGCGGTATTGTGGGATGAAGTGACCCGGACCAACCTTCCTCGTACGCTTACGAGAGAACGGTTCCATTGACTGAAGTGTAACCTCATTGCACAAGGATGGCTGGCGGGTGTCTGTTTCTCCTACTTTAGTTGGACCGGATTCGACAAAGGCAGTCCTTGAGAAGGTTGAAAAGCCACGTATGTATCACCGTTGTGGTTTTTCAAGGTGAGAATTCTTTTTGCTAGATACTCGTAGCAGCCATGTAAAACTTGCAACAACAATTACAGGACGTCTAACTTGTTTTTGTAGGGTATGTTATGATGTGATATGGCCAATTACATGATGAGATATAGGTGATGTATGATATGATCATGTATTGTATAGAATATCACGACTTGCATGTCGATGAGTTCGGCAACCGGCAGGAGCCATAGGGTTGTCTTTAATTATTGTATGACCTGTGTGTCAATCATTAAGCGCTATGTAATGCTTTACTTTATCGCTAAATGCTATCCATAGTAGTATGAGTATGGTGGGCGCGACAACCCCGATGGTGACACAATGATAGAGATCATGGTGTTGTGCCGGTGACAGTGGAGATCATGTTGGTGCTTTCAAGATGGAGATCAAAAGCACAAGTTCATGGCCATATCATGTCACTTATGATTTGCATGTGATGTTAATCCTTTTATTCACCTTGTTTTGCTTAGGACAACGGTAGCATTATAAGGTGATCCCTTACTTCAATTTCAAGATCAATTGTGTTTTCCCCGAGCGTGCACCGTTGCAAAAGTTCGTCGTGTTGAGACACCACCTGACGATCAGGTGTGATAGACTCTACGTTCACATACAACGGGTGCAAGCCAGTGTTGCACATGCAGAACACTCGGGTTAAACTTGACGAACGTAGCATGTACAGACATGGCCTCAGAACACAAGATACGGAAGGTCGAACATGAGTCATATAGTAGATATGATCAACATGATGATGTTCACCATTAAAACCACCTCAACTCACGTGATGATCGGACTTGAGTTGATGAATTTGGATCATTTATCACTCGAATGACCAGAGGGATGTCAATTTGAGTGGGAGCTCTTAAGTAATATGATTAATTGAACTCATTAACATGAACATAGTCAGTAGTGTCTTTGCAAATTATGTTGTAGCTCACGTTGTAGCTCCCTTGAATTTTTATATGTTCCTAGAGAAATAGAGTTGAAAGATGATGGTAGCAATATTGCCGACAGGGTCCGTGATCTGAGGATTGTCCTCATTGTTGCACATAAGGCTTATGTCCTTAATGCACCGCTCAGTGCGCCACCCCCTCTAGCATCGTCTGTAGATGTTGTGAACATCTGACAGGCACGTTCCGATGACTACTTGATAGTTTAGTGCGTCATGCATTACGGCTTAGAATTGAGGCTCCAAACCGTTTTGATCGTCACGGAACATATGAGATGTTCTAAGAGATGAAATTGGGATCTCAGGCTCGTGCCCGTGTTGTGAGATATGAGATCTCCAACAAAATTCTTTGCCTGCAAGATCAAGGAGAATAGCTCAATCGTTGAGCATGTGCTCAGATTGTCCGGATGCTACAATCGCTTGAATCAAGTGGGAGTTGATCTTCCAGATAAGAAAGTGATTGATATAGTTTTACAAGTCACTGTCACAAAGTTACTAGAGCTTCGTGATGAACTATCAAATGCCAGGGATGGAAATAATGATCCCTGAGCTGTTCACGATGTTTGACCCCGCAAAGGTAGAAATCAAGAAGGAGCATCAAGTGTTGATGGTTAGTAAAACCACTAGTTTCGAGAAGGGGAAGGGCAAGGAGGGAAACTTCATGGGTGGCAATTCAGTTGCTGCTCCAGTGAAGCAACTCAAAGTTGAACCCAAAACCGAGACTAAGTGCTTCTATTATGAGGAGAGCGGTTGCTGAAGCGGAACAGCCCTAGATACTTGGTAGATAAGAAGGCTAGCAACGTCATCAGAAGTATATTTGATATACGCGTTATTGATGTGTACCCTGCTAATACTCCTAGTAGCACCTGGGTATTGGATACTGGTTCGGTTGCTAAATGTTAGTAACTCGAAGTAAAAGCTACGGAATAAACGGAGACTAGCTAAGTGTGAGGTGATGATGTGTGTTGGAAATGTTTCCAAGGTTGATGTGATCAACATCGCACGCTCTCTCTACCTTCGGGATTAGTGACAAACCTAAATAAATGTTATTTGGTGTTTGCGTTACGCATGAACATGATTAGATCATGTTTATTGCAACACGGTTATTCATTTGAGTTAGAGAATAATGGTTATTCTGTTTACATGAATAATACCTTCAATGGTCATGCACCCAGTAAGAATGGTTTGTTGAATCTTGATCGTAGTAATGCACATGTTCCTAACATTGATTGCAAAAGATACAAAGTTAATAATGATAGTACCACATACTTGTGGCACTATCGCTAAATGTCATATTGGTATAAATCGCATGAAGAAACTCCATCCCGATGGATCTTTGGACTCATTTAATTTCAAATCGGTTGAGACATGTGAACCATGCCTCTTGGGTAAGATGACTAAGGACCCCGTTTTCCGGTTTGATGGAGCGGGCAAGTGATTTATTGGAAATGATACATGTTGATGTATGCAATCCAATGAGTCTTGTAGCGTTCGGTGGATATCGTTATTTTCTTACCTTCACTAAGACAATGTGAATATCTGAGTTACGAGTTTGGTATATCAGCGATATGATCGTGGAGGTGAATATCTGAGTTACGAGTTTGGTATACAACTTAAGACAATGTGAAAGTTGTTTCACAACTCATGCCACCTGGAACACCATAGTGTGATGGTGTGTCCGAACGTCATAGTCGTGCTCTATTGGATATGGTGCGAATTATGATGTCTCTTATCGTTTTATCACCATCGTTTTGGGGTTATGCATTAGAGACAACTACATTCACTTTAAATAGGGCACCATCTAAATCCGTTGAGATGACACCATATGGTTTGGCAGAAACCTGAGCTGTCATTTCTTAATGTTTGGGGCTACGACGCTTATGTGAGAAAGGTTTTCACCTAATGAGCTCGAACCCAAAGCGGACAAATGCATCTTCACAGAATACCCTAAGAACAGTTGGGTATACCTTCTATCTCAGATCCAAGTTTAAAGTGTTTGTTGCTAAAGCGGGTCCTTTCTCGAGAAAGAGTTTCTCTCGAAAGAATTGAGTGCGAGGAAGATAGAACTTGATGAGGTTGTTGAACCTTTGTTCAACCAGAGAGTAGCGCAGCGCAGAAAGATGTTTCTGTGGAGCGTATGTCAGTTGAAGAGGAAGTTAATGATGATGATCATGAAGCTTCGGATCAAGTTACTATCAAACCTCGTAGGTTGACAAGGATGCGTACTGCTCCTGAGTGGCACGGTAACCCTGTCTTAGAGGTTATGTTGTTGGACAACGATGAGCCTACAAGCTATGGAGAAGCGATGATGGGCCCGGATTCCGACAAATGGTTAGAGGCCATGAAATCCGAGAATGGATCCATGTATGAAAACCAAGTATAGACTTTGGTAGACTTACTCGTTCGACGGCAAGCCGTCAAGTATGAATGGACCTTTAAGATGAAGACAGACGTTGATGGTAAATGTCACTATTTATAAAGCTCGACTTGTCGCCAAAAAGTTTCCGACAAATTCAAGGAGTTGACTGCGATGAGACTTTCTCACTCGTAGTGATGCTAAAGTCTGTTGGAATTATGTTAGCAGTTGCTGCATTTTTCAATTATGAAATCGGGCAAATAGATGTCAAAACATTGTTTCCTCAACAATTTACTTGAGGAAGGGTTGTATGTGATACAACCAGAACGTTTTGTTAGTCCTAAGGATGCTAAAAGGTGTGCGAGCTCCAGCAATCTTTCAATGGGCTGGAGCAAGCATCTCGGAGTTGGAATATACGCTTTGATGAGGTTATCAAAGTTTTTGAGTCTATACAAAGTTTATGAGAAACTTGTATTTACAATAAAGTGGGTGGCAGCACTATAGAATTTCTGATAAGCATATGTGGATGACATATTGTTGATCGGAAATTATATAGAATTTCTAGAAAGCATGAATGGTTGTTTGAAAAGAGTTTTTCAAAGGAAGACCTGGATAAAGCTACCTAATTGTTGAGCATCAAGATCTATAGAGATAGATGAATATGCTTGATGAGACTTTCAATGAGTACATACCTTGACAAGATTTTGAAAGAGTTCAAAATGGATCAATCAGAGAAAAAGTTCTTGCCTAATTTGTAAGGTGTGAAGTTGAGTACGAGTCAAAGCTCGACCACGGCAGAAGAAAGAGAAAGGACGAAGGTCGTCCCCTATGCTTTAGCCATAGTCTCTATACAGAATGCCATTTGGAATAACTCCAAGTGGAGTGTGGTAGCAGTGTCTACAGTATGACATAGAGATTTGCAAAGTACACACGGATCTGAATGACGCGGACCCATTGACTAAAAGACCTCTCTCACATGCAAAGCATGATCGAGCCCCAGAACTCATTGGGTGTTAGATTCATAACAATGCGAATCACATGCTAATGTGAACTAGATTATTGACTCTAGTGCAAGTGGGAGAATGTTGAAATATGCCCTAGAGGCAATAATAAATTAGTTATTATTATATTTCCTTGTTTAAGATAATCGTTTATTATGCATGCTATAATTGTATTGATTAGAAACTAAATACATGTGTGGGTATATAGACAACACAGTGTCCCTAGTATGCCTCTAGAAAATTAGCTCGTTGATCAAAGATGGTCAAGGTTTCCTAGCCATTGACATGAGATTTCTTTTGATAACGGGATCACATCATTAGGAGAATGATGTGATGCACAAGACCCAAACTATAAACGTAGCATATGATCGTGTCCGTTTATTGCTACAGTTTTCTGGATGTCAAGTATATGTTTCAATGATCATGAGATCATGCAACTCACTAACACCGAAGGTGTACCTTGTGTGTATCAAACGTCGCAACGTAACTGGGTGACTATAAAGGTGCTCTACAGGTATCTTCGAGGGTGTCTGTTGGGTTGACATGGATCAAGACTGGGATTTGTTAGTCCATGTGACGGAGAGGTATCTCAGGGCCCACTCGGTAATACAACATCAGAACAAGCCTTGCAAGCAATGTGACTAAAGTGTTAGCCACAGGATCTTGTATTATGAAACGAGTAAAGAGACTTGCCAGTAACGAGGTTGATCTAGGTATACAGGTACCGACGATCGAATCTTGGGCAAGTAACATACCGAAGAACAAAGGGAACAACATACGGGATTAACTGAATCCTTGACATAGAGGTTCGATCGATAAAGATATTCGTAGAATATGTAGGAACCAATATGGTCACCCAGGTCCCGCTATTGGTTATTGACCGTAGAGGTGTCTCGGTCATGTCTACATAGGTTCTCGAACCCGTAGGGTCTGCACACTTAAGGTTTAGTGACGTTTCGGTGGTAAAGAGTTATTTATGATGGTGACCGAAGGTTGTTCGGAGTCCCGGATGATATCCCGGACGTCTCGAGGAGCTCCGGAATGATCCGAAGGTAAATATTTATATATGGGATAATAGTGTTTGGTCTCCGGAAGGGTTCCGGAATTCACCGGAAATAGTTTCAGATGTTTTCCGAAATGTTCGGGGTACAAGGACACTTTATTTGGGTCAAGGGGTAAAGACCATGAGGCTTTAGGAAGGTGCAAAAGCTGTTTTGCGGAGGCCAGGGGCCAGACGCTAAGGACCCTGACGTCTGGGGCCAGACGCCGAGGACCTTGTCGTCTGGTCCTGGAGTCTGAGAAGGACTTTTGCCTTGCGGGCAAATCGACCTTAAGGAGGATTTTTCTCCAAGTTTCGACCCCAAGGCTCAGCATATAAATAAAGGGGCGGGGCTAGCACTTGGGACACATCAAGAAACCCTAAGCCACGTGATGCATCTCCTCTAGTTCGTAGTTTCTCCTCTAGATCGGTTTCAGCGGTGCTTTAGCAAAGCCCTGCTGGAATTGCTTCACCACCATCGCCGCAACGTCGTCGCGCTACCAGGGAACTCGTCTACCTCTCCGCTCCCTCTTGCTGGATCAAGAAGGCGAAGATTGTCATCAAGCTGTACGTGTGCTGAACGCGGAGGTGCCGTCCGTTCAGCGCTATATCGTAAGGACCGTGATCAAGATCGCGAGACGATTCTTGATTGGATCGCGGGACGGATCGTGATGAGATCAAGGGACGGATCGTGATTGGATCGCGGGATGGATCGTGATGGGATCGCGGGATGCTCGACGATTTGGATCGCGAAGACGTTCGACTACATCAACCGCGTTTCTTAACGCTTCCCGCTTAGCGATCTATAAGGGTTTGTAGATTCACTCGCCATTTCGTAAATGCTTATCATTATGAATAGATCTTGCATGTGCGTAGGAAAAAGTTCGTTTCCCATACAACATTCCCCAACATACAATCTATCGATGTTGTTGGTGCGCAGCCTTTCCCTTTTCTTTGCACGGGTTCTCAACCTTGGCCGATCCAGGAAGAAACCCTAGCAGCAACTGCGATCTTGTCCATCTGCAGCTTCCGCGATGGTGTGTGCTTTTAGAATCTCATGCGGAACCGAAGTACTTGAGAGCATTTCCATGGAGGTGAGCTGACGACGGATCAATAGCATTTAGGTTGATATTTTGTATCGTCCTGTAAATGTATTGTATACAACATCATATGCGTTATTTAATTAGCAAGCCGGGTCGATTGAGTGGTAGAGTATACTATGTCAGCTAACGCCGCCGGCCATGGGGAGCGACCTGTCCTCGTTAAGCTACGCCAATGACGTGTGGTTGGTCAAACACAACATGCACAACGGCGGATGCCCCCAGGAGTTCGGTGCAGCGGTGAGCAAGTGCCACCCCCACCCCAACTCCGACATGATCAAGCAGCGTGCCGACCCAGCCAAGCCCGTCGACGCCGAGGCATGCGCCAGGGCTACGGCTGCGCTGCGCAAGTGCTTTGGCCGCAACCGCAAGTGGTTCGAGCACCACTACACCGCCCGCTTGGACCACGGCCTCGACGAGGACCTCAAGCCGTCGCCGGAGCAGGTTGAGAAGGAGAATGAATGGTGTTGGAGGTGGTGGACTGGCATGAGGAGAAGCTAGCCGCTTAATATGTGCTATGTGCAACGATCCGACCTACTCCCTCTATCCTATAATATAAGAGTGTTTTTTATACTACGAAGGAAGTAGCTAGCTATGGCGATCAATCTTGCACATGCAAGTTAACTGGTATTAATTGATGTGACTTCATCGATAAGTGAGCCATATACTTTGATGATTACTAGGCACAAGGCACGCGTCATATATGATATATATGTGCGTGGAAATTATCCAGATTTAGATTGAATTTCTTTGTCTCTGCATGTGTATATGTTCGTGGATCGATACTAAACATACATAAATCAGCTACTACCTTCACTTCAAGGTGTACATAGTACCGACCCGACCCACCTTCCCCCCCCCCCCCCCCTTTCGCCCCCTACCCCCTAGTTAGGCAACGACGTCTAACGGGAAAGCCCAGTTCAACTCGGGTTTCTAGCGACGCACCCCTCCTGAGCATGAGCAGGCTAGTCCGACCTTCTCTCGGTGCTTCATTTTTCTCTCAGAGGGCGTTGGACACTGGGATGCCGGCCCCGTGTGGAGCATCGGTGTTGACTTAACGGAAGGTGGCATCAGTGATACTAGTAGAAAATAGGGTATTGGTTCGGGCCGGGCCAGCACATTAGTCCCGGTTCAGTCACGAACCGGGACCAATGGGGGAAACAGTCCCGGTTCGTGAGACCAGGGGGGGCGGGCGGGCCACGTGGGGCATTGGTCCCGGTTCGTCTGGAACCTTTGGTCCCGGTTCCAGACACAAACCAGGACCAATGAGCCTCGCTCCTGGCCCACAACCATTGGTCCCGGTTCGTGGCTGGATCCGGGACCACATGGGATCCTTTAGTCCCGGTTTCATCCACGAACCGGGACCAATGAGATGCCTATATATATCCCCTCACCAGCGAGCAGAGCACTCCACATTGCTTTGTTTTTCAGGCCGACGAGGGGAGAGCTTTGTGGTGCTCTAGCTCACCTCCTATGCACATGAGGTGTTTGATGAAATGTCCAACCCAAACTTAAGCTTTCTCCTCTCGAAGCTTCTTGTCCAAACTCCATTTTCGTCAAGATATGTCTAGGTTTGGCGGTCCGTCCTGTTCCATCCCCGTCCAGAAACCGTCGTCGATCGCCCGCGCGTGGTGAGCCTCTTGATCTTATCTTCTTGCTAAAAATACTTAATTTTATGATTTTCTTACTTTTATTATTGTTTGTTATTATATAGTGTCATGGTTATGGTATCCACCCACGTCGGCCCTCGTCTAGTCTATGATTCAGATGTGGTATATTATCTTTTAAATAACTATTTCGCATATCTAATGTCTATGACAATTAATTATGCCACCAACTTGACGTAGATGTTTTTATCTATAGGAAGTAGTTGAACCAGAAATTCCAACCGACTATGCAATTCTACTCGAGAAGTTAACAGAAGCTGGAAAAAGTCGATCGTTTGAAAGAAAATTTGAAAAGAACTGAAGATAACAAGATGGGATTTGAGTTGCATGTTGCCGATATCGTAGACGATCACAAGACCAAGATGGATGCAATATTAATGCGCTTGAAGCTTAGAAAGATTAGAAAATATGCCATTCATACAGAGACTTGGTATCATTATGCCGTTGGATCAATTGGTACCTTAGTAGCGGTTATGATTGCATTTGTTGTTGCATTTAATATTTTTTACGTAGTTTCACCGTCTGTTTTAATTAGATGCTCTAGAGAGCTATATGTTGTTCAATAATGACAACTATGTAAGAACTGTACGTATTTATTTTGGTCATTATTGTACTTTGGCTTTAATGTGATGATGAATTTCTATTAATTTGGTCACACCTCTATCCATGATATGTTGTAATGGTTTTTAATACACTTTATTATATAACGCACGCAGATGAACCCGTACTGGATGTACGGTGACCGACGCACCTCCGAATATATTAAGGGCCTGCATAATTTTGAACACACAAAAAATCTGGAGTTCAAATAAGTTCATGAAAATGAAATATCTTTTGTAACCGATGAGTTTTCATCCGGAATCCTGATACTTCAAAAAAGACTATCCGTTTTGTACACGAAGTGCATCCAGCTTTTGTCGTAATCCTCTCAACATTTTAGCACATGCTATGTGGGCGAAATGATGATACCATGCCAACTTTCAACCTTTTCAGAGTTCATTTGTAGTGCTTTTCAATTTCAGGGTCATTTAGCTCAAAAAATTCAATAACTGCATGAAAATTACCAAATGAAGTAAGAAAGGGTTGAAAATTGATGATGTGGCTTTGAATGGTGCATTTTAAACACACAAAAAGCCTGGAGTTCAAATAAGTTCAAGAAAATGAAATGCCTTTTGTAACACATGAGTTTCCGCCCGGAACCCTGATACTTCGAAAGAGACTGTCCGTTTTGCACACGAAGTGCATCCAGCTTTTGCCGTAACCCTCTCAACTTTTTAGCACATGCTATGTGGGTGAAATGATGATACCATGCCAACTTTCAACCTTTTCAGAGTTCATTTGTAGTGCTTTTCAATTTCAGGGTCATTTAGATCAAAAAAATCAATAATTAAAATGATAAACCTCTAGTATTTTTGAAACTAAAATTATATAAAACCTAAAAATTACCAAATTGAATATAATGTTAAAACAAAGTAATATTAAATAGCAGGAAAAATAGCAAAGAAATAACATAAAAATAGCAAAAGTGAAAATCGATGCACTTACACTGAAATTCAACCTAAATTCAAAGTGCTAGTTAGGCACCTAACTAGCATTTTGAATTTAGGTCAAATTTCGTGTATAAGGGCATCTATTTTCACTATGAGAGGAGCTTGACAGGTCAAGTGCATCGGGCCTTATAAACAAGTGTTGTCTCCCCTGGACTAGCGAGGTGGGACTAAACATCTGTTGCTTTCTCGTCGGTCGACGAAAAGGGACCAGTGGTCCTGGTTGGTGGCAACAACTGGGACCAATGCCCTCCTTTCGTCCCGGTTGGTGCCACCAACCGGGACCAAAAGGTCTGTTTCCCACCCTTTGGACCGCTGAAAACAGGGCTTTGGTCCCGGTTGGTGGCACCAACCGGGACCAAAGGTCCCTGTTTCCCGCCCTTTGGGCTGCTGAAAACAGGGTTTTGGTCCCGGTTTGTGTCACCAACCGGGACTAAAGGGGGGAATTGGTCCCGGCTTGTGCCACCAATTGGGACCAATGCTTCTTCTATATAAGAAGCACTTAGGAAATTTCGCAGTTTTCATTGCCACTTCGCCTTCGCCCCCATCGTCGTTTGTCGGCCGCCCCGAGCCCGCCGTCGCCGTCGCTGCCCCCGTCGCCTCACCGTCGCCACCTCTGTCGTCGTCATCCCCCTCCTCGTCGCCGTCCCGTCCCTGTCGCCTTCCCTGTCGCCCCCGTCGGTGCCCCGCCCTCGTTGCCGCCCCCGTCGCCTCCCCCGCCGCCCCCGCCCCGTCGCCTCCCCCATCGCCACCCCACTCACATCGCCGCCCCATCCCATCGCCTCCCCCGCCTCCCCCGTCGCCTCCCCCGCCGCCCCCGTCGCCTCCCTCGCCACCCCCGTCGCCGCCCCGTCCCCGTCGCCGCCCCACCCCCGTCGCCGCCCCTGCTGTGAGCCGCTGCCGCCCCGGCTCTGTGCATTTTTTTTAAATATATGTTGATTTTTTATATGATGAATGTTTATGTTAAATTAGTTTGTGTATGTTAGATTACAGAAAAATTCTATGATGAATGTTTATGTTAGATTAGTATGTTTATGATAAATGTTTATGTTAGATTAGTATGTTTATGATGAATGTTTATGTGAGATTAGTATGTTGTTTTATTTTTTATTTAATTATTAGGAGTCCTAGGAAAAATTAGTATGTGTATGTTAGATTACAGAAAAAAAAATTGGGTTTTATAAAAAATTAGTGATTAAATGATAAGAAAACGTTATCATAGGAATTTGTCGACGATGCCCGACCCACATCCTCGTCGTCGAGTAGTCCGCGAGAGCCTGCTTGATAGGCGCCATGTTCGGGACTAGGCTCTGCCAGGCTGGCACTGGGAGGTGCTACCTTCCCGGGCTCGGAGGTTGCTGAGGAATGCAGGTATCGTCGTCGACCCGGACCTTCTGTGGTGGCGGTCATGCGGGCCACTTTCGGTGCGGAGGGAGCGGGCACCCGCGAAGGTGATACGTCGCCGTGTCAGGGAGGAGGACGAGCGCGTCCGTCGCTACATGGCGGCGTTGGACGCCCGGTTTGAAAATACCTGGCAGATCCTTGAGGGATCTCACTTGAGTTATGATCCCGTGATGGTTCCTTATCTTTGGGTGTCCACCGCCGGCGACTCAGAGACTGCTAGTGAACCGATTTCACCGTCCTCCACTTTGGATTCTAGGATATTCGATCTGTATTAGTGATCTTATATGATAATATTCGCGATATATTAGTTAATATTTGATGATGCATTAACTGGATTATTCGGGATGATCTATTAGTGATATTATATTCGAGGTCATTATAAATATTAATGTATTAGTGATATTTTATCGGTATAATGCATGTGTGACTTTCGGTCTGTCGTTACTCCTTGTGTGACTTTCATGTGTGTTCTTGATGGAGGAATCCTGACTGTTGTCGTGTGGGGCGCCTCATCTTTCTTCTCTTCTTTACGATATATTCGTTGGTATAATGCGCAAGAAGAGAAGAGGTGGGACGTCCATCACCGATGGTCAAACTATTACTGTGAGAGTGTTCACCAACATATATACATCACCATATCAATGTGAGAGAGTGCGTGCCAACACACCATGAGATATGAGAGTTATTTAAGGAAAGCCTTGACGGACCGAAAGTCACACACGCATTAGGATCCAAAGCGTGCCATAATTCTTGAACTGGCTTATTCAGGATGATGTATTAGTGATATTATATTCGAGTTCATTATAAATGTATTGGTGATTTGCAAGTCATTCTGGTAAAACATAGGTAATTTCTTCTATGTCATTGCTCGATATATGAAATGGGTTGACTTTAGCTCTGTTTTGGCTCCTTGTGTGTCTTTCAGTGAGAGAGGAAGAATCCTGACTATTGTCGGGGGGGTCGCTTCTCCTTCGTTCTAGTGTGCTAGACATTTTGGTGTAATGCACTCTAGGACGAATGGAGGAGCCACCATCACCAACGGTCGCAATATCAGAGGGAGTGCCCACCATATATGTGAGACGAGAGTTTAGGAAGGAAAGACTCAACAGACCTAAAGTCAACCCGTTGCATATTGAGTAATAGTGATCTGTGTGTTGATCAGTTTACTCGTAGTTTCCTTAGTTCGATTTTAAATGTTTCAACTATGAACATAGGAAATATCTGACGACGAAAGTGAATTCAGTATGTGTGAATACTGCGAAGACGAGCGCGGCCTGTGTGACAAGACTTTCCTAGTTGATGGTAGGTGCTTCAGCATCATGCTGGATGAGACCTTCGAAGTGGACACAGTAAGTCACAATGACAAGTATTTTTTCGTGATTAAGCATGACTTCTGCCTCTTTTGCTGTCTTTGATAAGATTGGTTTCAATACTAAAAAAGATATGGAGGTAAAGATGTTGGGGAACATCGCATGGGAAACAAAAAATTTCCTACGCACACGCAAACCTATCCATGGTGATGAGCATCTACGAGAGGGAGAGTGGATCTACATACCGTTGTAGATCGCTAAGCGGGAAGTGTTAAGAAACGCGGTTGGTGTAGTCGAACTTCTTCGCGATCCAAATCGTCGAGCGTCCCGCGATCTAATCACGAACCGTCCCACGAACCAATAACGAACCGTCCCACGAACCAATAACGATCCGTCCCGCGATCCAATCACGAACCGTCCTGCAATCCAATCATGATCCGTCCAGCGATCTCGTCACGATCTGTCCCGCGACCCAATCACGAAGGTCCCGTGTGTTGGGAGACGTAGTAGTAAATCAAAATTTTCCTACGTGTCACCAAGATCTATCTATGGAGAAACCAGCAAACGAGCGGGGAGAGATTGGATCTTCATACCTTTGAAGATAGCTAAGCGGAAGCGTTGCTAGAACGCGGTTGATGGAGTCGTACTCGCAGCGATTCAGATCGCGGTAGATCCGATCAAGTGCCGAACGGACGGCACCTCCGCGTTCAACACACGTGCAGCCCAGTGATGTCTCCTACGCCTTGATCCACCAAGGAGGTAGGAGAGGTTGAGGGAGAGCTCCGGCAACACGACAGCGTGGTGGCGGTGGAGCTGTGTGGTACTTCGACAGAGCTTCGCTAAGCACTACGGAGAACAAGGAGAGGGAGGAGTAGGGCTGCACCAGGGAGGAGATAAACTTGTGTGTTGTGCAGCCCCAAATACCTCCACTATATATAGGAGGAGGGGAGGAGAGGTGCTGCGCCCTAGGGTTCCACCCTAGGGGTGGCGGCAGCCTCCAGAAACCCATCTGGCCGGCGGCCAGGGCAAGGAGAGGTGGAGGCGACCTAGGGTGGGCCTTAAGGCCCATCTAAGCCTAGGGTTTGCCCCCTCCACCCTTGCTGCGCCTTGGGCTGGGGTGGGAGGCACACCAGCCCACCTAGGGCCTGGCTCCCTCCCACTCTTGGCCCATGGAACCTTCCGGGGCAGGTGGGCCCACTTGGTGGACCCCCGGAACCCTTCCGGTGGTCCCGGTACACTACCGTAGACACCCGGAACACTTCCCGTAACCAAAACCTCACTTCCTATATATCAATCTTAGTCTCCGGACCATTCCGGGACTCCTCGTGACGTCCGAGATCTCATCCGGGACTCCGAACAACCTTAGGTAACCACGTACACTATTTCCCTATAACCCTAGCGTCATCGAACCTTAAGTGTGTAGACCCTACGGGTTCGGGAGACACGTAGACATGACCGAGACACCTCTCCGGTCAATAACCAACAGCAGGATCTGGATACCCATGTTGGCTCCCACGTACTCCACGATGATCTCATCGGATGAACCACGATGTCAAGGATTCAATCAATCCCGTATACAGTTCCCTTTGTCTATCGGTATGGTACTTGCCCGAGATTCGATCGTCGGTATTCCCATACCTTGTTCAATCTCGTTACCGGCAAGTCTCTTTACTCGTTCCGTAATACATCATCCCGTGACTAACTCCTTAGTCACATTGAGCTCATAATGATGATGTCTTACCGAGTGGGCCCAGAGATACCTCTCCGTCACACGGAGTGACAAATCCCAGTCTCGATTCGTGTCAACCCAACAGACACTTTCGGAGATACCCGTAGCGTACCTTTATAGCCACCCAGTTACGTTGTGACATTTGGCACAGCCAAGGCATTCCTACAATATCCGGGAGTTACACAATCTCATGGTCTAAGGAAATGACACTTGACATTGAAAAGCTTTAGCAAACAAACTACACGATCTTGTGCTATGCTTAGGATTGGGTCTTGTCCATCACATCATTCTCCTAATGATGTGATCCCGTTATCAACAACATCCAATGTCCATGGTCATGAAACCGTGACCATCTATTGATCAACGAGCTAGCCAACTAGAGGCTCACTAGGGACACATTGTGGTCTATGTATTCACACATGTATTACGGTTTCCGGTTAACACAATTATAGCATGAACAACAGACAATTATCATGAACTAGGAAATACAATAATAACCATTTTATTATTGCCTCTAGGGCATATTTCCAACAGTCTCCCACTTGCACTAGAGTCAATAATCTAGTTACATTGTGATGAATCGAACACCCATAGCATTCTGGTGTTGATCATGTTTTGCTCGTGAGAGAGGTTTAGTCAACGGATCTGCGACATTCAGATCCGTACGCACTTTACAAATATCTATGTCTCCCTCCTGAATGTAATCACGGATGGAGTTGAAGCGGCGCTTGATGTGTCTTGTCTTCTTGTGAAACATGGGCTCCTTCGCAAGGGCAATAGCTCCAGTGTTGTCACAGAGTAGAGTCATCGGGCCCGACGCATTCGGAATCACTCCTAGGTCGGTGATGAACTCCTTCATCCAGACTCCCTCCTTTGCTGCTTCCGAAGCAGGTATGTACTCCGCTTCACATGTAGATGCTGCCACGACGCTTTGCTTGCTGCTGCTCCAGCTCACTGCCCCTCCATTCAAAATATACACGTATCCGGTTTGCGACTTGGAGTCGTCCGGATCTGTGTCGAAGCTAGCGTCGACGTAACCCTTTACGACGAGCTCTTCGGCACCTCCATAAACGAGAAACATGTTCTTTGTCCTTTTCAGGTACTTCAGGATATTCTTGACCGCTGTCCAGTGTTCCGCTCCGGGATCAATTTGGTACCTCCCTACCAAACTTATGGCAAGGTTCACATCAGGCCTGGTACACAGCATGGCATACATGATAGAGCCTATGACTGAAGCATAGGGGATGACACTCATCTCTTCTCTATCCTTTGCCGTGGTCGGGCATTGAGTCGTACTCAATCTCACACCTTGCAACACAGGCAAGAACCCCTTCTTGGACTGATCCATATTGAACTTCTTCAATATCTTTTCAAGGTATGTGCTTTGTGAAAGACCAATGAGGCGTTTCGATCTATCTCTATAGATCTTAATACCTAATATGTAAGCAGCTTCTCCAAGGTCCTTCATTGAAAAACACTTATTCAAGTAGGCCTTTATACTTTCCAAGAGTTCTATATTACTTCCCATTATCAGCATGTCATCCACATACAGTATAAGAAATGCTATAGAGCTCCCACTCACTTTCTTGTAAATACAGGGTTCTCCATAAACCTGTACAAACCCAAACGCTTTAATCACCTCATTAAAGCGAATGTTCCAACTCCGAGATGCTTGCACTAGCCCATAGATGGAGCGCTGGAGCTTGCATACCTTGTTAGCATCTTTAGGACCGATAAAACCTTCCGGTTGTATCATATACAGTTCTTCCTTGAGGAAGCCATTAAGGAATGCCGTTTTGACGTCCATTTGCCAGATCTCATAATCATAAAATGCGGCAACTGCTAACATGATTCGGACTGACTTTAGCATCGCTACGGGTGAGAAAGTCTCATCGTAGTCAACTCCTTGAACTTGTCGATAACCTTTAGCGACAAGCCGAGCTTTATAGGCGGTCACATTACCATCTGCGTCAGTCTTCTTCTTAAAGATCCATTTGTTTTCAATGGCTCGCTTATCATCAGGAAAGTCCACCAAAGTCCATACTTTGTTCTCATACATGGATCCTATCTCGGATTTCATGGCCTCAAGCCATTTGTTGGAATCCGGGCCCGCCATTGCTTCTTCATAGTTCGAAGGTTCACCGTTGTCCAACAACATGATCTCTAGGACAGGATTGCCGTACCACTCTGGTGCGGAACGTGTCCTAGTGGACCTTCGAGTAGCAACTTGATCTAAAGCTTCATGATCATCATCATTAACTTCCTCTCTAGCCGGTGTAGGCTCCACAGAAACAACTTCCTGTGCTGCGCTACTCTCCGGGTCGAGTGGAGGTACAATTACCTCATCAAGTTCTATTTTCCTCCCACTTACTTCTTTCGAGAGAAACTCTTTCTTGAGAAAGGATCCATTCTTGGCAACAAAGACTTTGCCCTCGGATCGTAGGTAGAAGGTATACCCAATAGTCTCTTTGGGATATCCTATGAAGACGCACTTTTCCGCTTTGGGTTCGAGCTTCTCAGGTTGAAGTTTCTTCACATAAGCATCGCATCCCCAAACTTTTAGAAACGACAGCTTAGGTTTCTTTCCAAACCATAATTCATACGGTGTCGTCTCAACGGATTTAGACGGTGCCCTATTTAAAGTGAATGCGGCAGTCTCTAATGCATATCCCCAAAATGATAGCGGTAAGTCGGTAAGAGACATCATAGATCGCACCATATCCAATAGAGTGCGATTACGACGTTCAGACACACCATTTCGCTGAGGTGTACCGGGCGGCGTGAGTTGTGAAACAATTCTACATTTCCTAAGGTGTGTGCCAAACTCGTGACTTAAATATTCTCCGCCACGATCAGATCGTAGGCATTTTATTTTCCTGTCACGTTGATTCTCTACCTCACTCTGAAATTCCTTGAACCTTTCAAAGGTTTCAGACTTGTGTTTCATTAAGTAGACATACCCATAGCTGCTCAAGTCATCAGTGAGGGTGAGAACATAACGGTAGCCACCGCGAGCCTCGACACTCATTGGACCGCATACATCGGTATGTATTATCTCCAACAAGTCAGTTGCTCGCTCCATTGTTCCAGAGAATGGAGTCTTGGTCATCTTGCCCATGAGGCATGGTTTGCATGTGTCAAATGATTCAAAATCAAGTGACTCCAAAATTCCGTCAGCATGGAGCTTCTTCATGCGTTTGACACCAATATGGCCAAGACGGTAGTGCCACATGTAAGTGCAACTATCGTTATCAACTTTACACTTTTTGGTACTCACACTATGGATATGTGTAACATCACGTTCGAGATTCATCAAAAATAAACCATTGACCAGCGGGGCATGAGCATAAAACATTTCTCTCATATAAATAGAACAACCATTATTCTCGGATTTAAATGAGTAGCCATCTCGCATCAAGCGAGATCCAGATACAATGTTCATGCTCAAAGCTGGTACTAAATAACAATTATTAAGGTTTAAAACTAATCCCGAAGGTAGATGTAGAGGTAGCGTGCCAACGGCAATCACATCGACCTTGGAACCATTCCCGACGCGCATCGTCACCTCGTCCTTGGCCAGCCTCTGCTTATTCCGCAGCTCCTGCTTGGAGTTACAAATGTGAGCAACTGCACCGGTATCAAATACCCAGGAGCTACTACGAGCGCTGGTCAGGTACACATCAATAACAAGTATATCACATATACCTTTAATGTTGCCGTCCTTCTTATCCGCTAAGTACTTGGGGCAGTTCCTCTTCCAGTGACCGGTACCCTTACAATAGAAACACTCAGTCTCAGGCTTGGGTCCATTCTTGTTCTTCTTCTTCCCGGCAACTTGTTTACCGGGCGCGACAACAGCTTTGCCGTCCTTCTTGAAGTTCTTCTTACCCTTGCCTTTCTTGAAACTAGTGGTCTTATTTACCATCAACACTTGATGCTCCTTTCTGATCTCGACCTCTGCTGATTTCAGCATCGAGTACAACTCAGGAATGGACTTCTCCATCACCTGCATGTTGTAGTTCATCACAAAGCTTTTGTAGCTAGGTGGAAGCGACTAGAGGATTTTGTCAATGACTGAGTCATCCGGGAGATTAACTCCCAGCTGAGTCAAGCGGTTGTGAAGCCCAGACATCTTGAGGATGTGCTCACTAACAGAACTATTCTCCTCCATCTTACAGCTAAAGAACTTGTCGGAGATGTCATATCTCTCGACTCGGGCATGAGCTTGGAAAACCAGTTTCAGCTCTTGGAACATCTCATATGCTCCGTGTTGCTCAAAACGCTTTTGGAGCCCCGATTCTAAACTGTAAAGCATGCCGCACTGAACAAGGGAGTAATCATCGCAGCGCGACTGCCAAGCGTTCGTAACGTCTTGGTCAGCTGGGAGAATGGGTGGGTCACCTAGCAGTGAATCAAGGACATACAATCTCTTGGAAGCTATGAGGATGATCCTCAAGCCACAGACCCAGTCCGCATAGTTGCTTCCATCATCTTTCATCTTGGTTTTCTCTAGGAACGCGTTGAAATTGAGGTTGACATTTGTGTTGGCCATTGGATCTACAATATAGATATTAAAGGCAATTTTAGACTAAGTTCATGATAGTCGAGTTCACATAATTAAATTATTCAATGAACTCCCACTCAGATAGACATCTCTCTAGTCATCTAAGTGACACATGATCCATGTCAACTAGCCCGTGTCCGATCATCACGTGAGACGGACTAGTCATCCATGGTGAACATCTCCATGTTGATCGTATCTTCTATATGACTCATGTTCGACCTTTCGGTCTTCCGTGTTCCAAGGCCATGTCTGTACATGCTAGGCTCGTCAAGTCAACCTAAGTGTTTCGCGTGTGTAAATCTGGCTTACACCCGTTGTATGCGAACGTTAGAACCTATCACACCCGATCATCACGTGGTGCTTCGGAACAACGATCCCTAGCAACGGTGCACAGTTAGGGTGAACACTTCTCTTGAAATTTTAATTGAGAGATCATCTTATTTACTACCGTCGTTCTAAGCAAATAAGATGTAAACATGATAAACATCACATGCAATCAATATAGTGACATGATATGGCCAATATCATCTTGCTCCTATGATCTCCATCTTCGGGGCACGATGATCATCATTGTCACCGGCACAACACCATGATCTCCATCATCATGATCTCCATCATTGTGTCTTCATGAAGTTGTCTCACCAACTATTACTTCTACTACTATGGCTAACGCTTAGCAATAAAGTAAAGTAATTACATGGCGTTTATGATTGACACGCAGGTCATACAATAATATAAGACAACTCCTATGGCTCCTGCCGGTTGTCATAGTCATCGACATGCAAGTCGTGAACCCTATTACAAGAACATGATCAATCTCATACATCACAATGCATCACATCACATCCTTCTGGCCTTATCACATCACAAGGCATATGCTGCAAAAACAAGTTAGACGTCCTCTAATTTGTAGTTGCAAGTTTTTTACGTGGTTGCTATAGGATTGTAGCAAGAACGTTTCTTACCTACGCCAAAACCACAACGTGATATGCCAATTTCTATTTACCCTTCATAAGGACCCTTTTCATCGAATCCAATCTGACTAAGGTGGGAGAGACAAACACCCGCTAGCCACCTTATGCAACTAGTGCATGTCAGGCGGTGGAACCGGTCTCACGTAAGCGTACGTGTAAGGTTGGTCCGGGCCGCTTCATCCCACAATACCGTCGAATCAAGATAAGACTAGTAACGGCAAGCATATTAACAAAATCGACGCCCACAACTGCTTTGTGTTCTACTCGTGCATAGATTCTACGCATAGCCCTAACTCATGATGCCACTGTTGGGAGACGTAGTAGTAAATCAAAATTTTCTTACGTGTCACCAAGATCTATCTATGGAGAAACCAGCAAACGAGCGGGGAGAGATTGGATCTTCATACCTTTTAAGATCGCTAAGCGGAAGCGTTGCTAGAACGCGGTTGATGGAGTCATACTCGCAGCGATTCAGATCGCGGTAGATCCGATCAAGTGCCGAACGGACGGCACCTCCGCGTTCAACACACGTGCAGCCCGGTGACGTCTCCTACGCCTTGATTCAGCAAGGAGGTAGGAGAGGTTGAGGGAGAGCTCCGGCAACACGACGGCGTGGTGGCGGTGGAGCTGCGTGGTACTCCGACAGAGCTTCGCTAAGCACTACGGAGAACAAGGAGAGGGAGGAGTAGGGCTGCACCAGGGAGGAGATAAACTTGTGTGTTGTGCAGCCCCAAATACCTCCACTATATATAGGAGGAGGGGAGGAGAGGTGCTGCGCCCTAGGGTTCCACCCTAGGGGTGGCGGCAGCCTCCAGAAACCCATCTGGCCGGCGGCCAGGGCAAGGAGAGGTGGAGGCGCCCTAGGGTGGGCCTTAAGGCCCATCTAAGCCTAGGGTTTGCCCCCTCCACCCTTGCTGCGCCTTGGGCTGGGGTGGGAGGCACACCAGCCCACCTAGGGGCTGGCTCCCTCCCACTCTTGGCCCATGGAACCTTCCGGGGCAGGTGGGCCCACTTGATGGACCCCCGGAACCCTTCCGGTGGTCCCGGTACACTACCGTAGACACCCGGAACACTTCCGGTAACCAAAACCTCACTTCCTATATATCAATCTTCGTCTCCGGACCATTCCGGTACTCCTCGTGACGTCCGGGATCTCATCCAGCACTCCGAACAACCTTCGGTAACCACGTACACTATTTCCCTATAACCCTAGCGTCATTGAACCTTAAGTGTGTAGACCCTACGGGTTCGGGAGACACGTAGACATGACCGAGACACCTCTCCGGTCAATAACCAACAGCGGGATCTGGATACCCATGTTGGCTCCCACGTACTCCATGATGATCTCATCGGATGAACCACGATGTCAAGGATTCAATCAATCCCGTATACAGTTCCCTTTGTCTATCGGTATGGTACTTGCCCGAGATTCGATCGTCGGTATCCCCATACCTTGTTCAATCTCGTTACCGGCAAGTCTCTTTACTCGTTCCGTAATACATCATCCCGTGACTAACTCCTTAGTCACATTGAGCTCATAATGATGATGTCTTACCGAGTGGGCCCAGAGATACCTCTCCGTCACAAGGAGTGACAAATCCCAGTCTCGATTCGTGTCAACCCAACAGACACTTTCGGAGATACCCGTAGCGTACCTTTATAGCCACCCAGTTAAGTTGTGATGTTTGGCACAGCCAAGGCATTCCTACGATATCCGGGAGTTACACAATCTCATGGTCTAAGGAAATGACACTTGACATTGAAAAGCTTTAGCAAACGAACTACACGATCTTGTGCTATGCTTAGGATTGGGTCTTGTCCATCACATCATTCTCCTAATGATGTGATCCCGTTATCAACGACATCCAATGTCCATGGTCATGAAACCGTGACCATCTATTGATCAACGAGCTAGCCAACTAGAGGCTCACTAGGGACACGTTGTGGTCTATGTATTCACACATGTATTACGGTTTCCGGTTAACACAATTATAGCATCAACAACAGACAATTATCATGAACTAGGAAATACAATAATAACCATTTTATTATTGCCTTTAGGGCATATTTCCAACACCGTGGCCTTGATCACGATCCTTCCGATCTAGTATCGAACGGACGGCACCTCCGCGTTCAGCACACGTGCAGCTTGGTGACGATCTCCACCGTCTTGATCCAGCAAGAGGAGGTAGAGAGGAGGAAGAGTTCACCGGCAGCGCGACGGCGCTCTGGCGATGGTGGTGGAGTGATTCCGGCAGGGCTTCGCCTAAGCACTGCGAAAAACCGATCTAGAGGAGCGCCGGTGAAACGGGTAGCACGTGGCCGTAAACTGTGTCTAAACAGCACCCAATCCACTAGTATATAAAGGAAGGAGGGAGAGGTAGCCTTGGCGCCAGCCCAAGGCCTCCTAGGAGTCGGCCGGCTAGAGGGGGAGGAGTCCTACTCCTCCTCCACTCCTAGTAGGAGTAGGACTCTTCCTTTTTAGCCTTTTTTCCATCTTTTCCTTTAGGACTTTTGCCTCCTACGCCATGGGACTTATTGTGGCAGTTCCTCCAGACCAATAAGGGCTGGTTATCACTCTCCACAGCCCATGGACCCTCTGGGGTCGAAATACCCCTCCGGGAGGTCTCCCGATACACTACCGGCACTCCCGGTACACTACCGATGAGCCCGAAACTTTTCCGGCGACCAAACTGGGACTTCCTATATATGAATCTTTACCTCCAGACCATTCCGGAGCTCCTCGTGACGTCCGGGATCTCATCCGGGACTACGAACAACCTTCGGTCACCACCATACATAACTCTACACTACCGAAACGTCACCGAACCTTAAGTGTGCAGACCCTGCGGGTTCGAGAACTATGTAGACATGACCGAGACACCTCTATGGTCAATAACCAATGGCAGGACCTGGACGTCCACATTGGCTCCTACATATTCTACGAAAATATTTATCGGTCGAACCTCTATGTCAAGGATTCAGTTAATCCCGTATAACGTTCCCTTTGTTCTTCGGTATGTTACTTGCCCGAGATTCGATCGTCGGTATCTCCATACCTAGTTCAACCTCGTTACCGGCAAGTCTCTTTACTCGTTCCGTAATACAAGATCCCGCAACTAAAAATTAGTCACATTGCTTGCAAGGCTCATTGTGATGTTGCATTACCGAGTGGGCCCCCGAGATACCTCTTCGTCATAGGGAGTAACAAATCCCAGTCTCGATCCATGCCAACTCAACAAACACCATCGAAGATACCTGTAGAGCACCTTTATAGTCACCCAGTTACGTTGCGACGTTTGATACACACAAGGCACTCTTCCGATATCTGTGAGTTGCATGATCTCATGGTCATAGGAACATATACTTGACATGTAGAAAACAGTAGCAATAAACTGACACGATCATATGCTACGTTTGTTGTTTGGGTCTTGTCCATCACATCATTCTCCCAATGATGTGATCCCGTTATCAAATGACATCTCATGTCCATGGCTAGGAAACCTTAACCATCCTTTGATCAACGAGCTAGTTCACTAGAGGCATACTAGGGACATTGTGCTGTCTATTTACCCACACATGCAATGTGTTTCCAATCACTACAATTATAACATGGATAATAAATGATTATCATGAACAAGGAAATATAATAATAAACACTTTATATATTGCCTCTAGGGCATATTTCCAACAAAAGATAGTTTACTTGAGGACCGAGCATGGTTTTACTTTTGTGGTAAAATTGTACCATGCAGACACCTATTGCTATTTTGAATGCAAAACTTGGCAAGCACTATGCAAGGCTTATGCATTTGAGCCTAATATGTTTATCACCTTTGATATTCGTCCGGAAGATAAAATTGAAGGTAATATCGTTATCTGGGTCGATGTGCAGACGCCTCCAGTTCTACCATTATGTGAGTTTCTCAACCATATTTATTAAGTAATTTATATTGTTTATTTAAAAATAGTTGACAACTTATTTGCATTGACAGCTTATTTTCATTCTTCAAAAAATATACGAAAGATGGTAGACATAACCTACTACTACAGTGATGAAGCGGAATTAACTTATAAGGAGAAAGATCATCTTACCGCATTTCTTAGTCATCTTGAGAACTACAATAGCTATTATCAAACTCCTGCACATTATGGTCAATACGTGCCACTAGTGCACGTGGTGAACTACGGTAACATCCATGGAGATTGCATGGTAAGATTTTAATTCTACTATTACGACAGCCGTGCATCTTTTGCATAAATTCTTCTAAAACTAAACTACATTGCTAACTACAAAGTTATTACTATGTTTTTCAACAGAAAATCCCGGAGGATTGTGTGCCTCATCTGATGTTTCCGAGAGGTTGCATTGTTGTTACGAGCTTAGGGCCACCACGGCCAGGTCAGCCTACGCATCTCTTGTCCATACCGGATTTCTAAAATTGATGGAGTCATGACAATCAAAGATTGGAAAAAATGTATGCTCAATCGTAGAGAGCTACTTGGAAGCAACATTGTGCGTAGGCCAAGAATGGGAGACATGATGATCTCCGTTCTCTATAATGGAGAGTCAGGGCCTATCTTGTTTTATGATATTTTACCTAAGAGGAGGTAGAGTAGGTCCTACGAGATAGGAGTACGTAGGTCCTAGGTACAATGTGTTAGAGTTGATGAGGAGGAGGAGGAGGAGTTGTGATTATGACTAGTGACCAACTTGTTATACGATGTCTCATTGACGAAAATAATGATTAAATTGTGTTATATGTTCTATCTATAAGTATAGTACGTAGCGTCGTGACCAAGCACGGAGATAAGAGAGATCACTTCTCTTTATTAGCTATCTAACAAAATATATGAAACCCTTAAATTAACCCTCCAAAACCCTCAAAACCCCCCTCTTTCAAAAAAAACAGCTCCTCAGCTGCTGACGCGTGGACGCTCTTTGGTCCCGGTTGATGTTACCAACGGGGACCAAAGGCCTTCCTGCCTGGACTCGGCGAAGCGACCACGTATAGCCCCATCTGTCCCGGTTCGTAAGCGAACCGGTACTAAAGGTCGTGCGCTTTAGTCCTGACACATTAGTCCCGGTTCCAGAACCGGGACAAATGGGCCTTACGAACTGGGACAAATGGGCATTTTTCCACTAGTGTGAGTCCGGGTCGTGTATGTCACCGCATGGACGGTGGTCACGGAGCAGCAGCTTCCTACCCTTGATATAAAGGTTTGTGCCTCCTTGGGATTGACTGTAGATGGATATCACCGTTGGTAGAGTATAGGAGGGGGGTACATTGACTAGGGTCGGTTTCCGATAGAAACTCAATGTACGCATCTGGCCGCAATGATGGAAACTCCCAGGGGTGCTGATTTTCTCCATAGGCACGACGTCAAGCCCCCCCCCCCCTCGCATCCTCGTTCCTCGGCAAAAGCCTAATCTGCCACGGATTGGGCGGCGGCAACGACATGTGTGTCGTATCTCCTAGGAGAGACGTCGACTAGGAAATATTGAGATGATGGATTAGGGGTGCTATCGTTGTTTGTCGTGTAGCGGCTGTTCGAACCAACCATTTGTCCAGGTTTGAGATTTGGCAAGTCCGTTGAGCATATTTGGGGCTCTCTCCTTGTAATATATCTGGTCGTGTCAAAACGGATTGGCTCCTGTTCGTTCTCATCCCACACACGTACACATCTTCCATTCCATAGCTGTAAAAGTTTGTCAACTAATGGCCTTAGGTACACATCAATGTCATTGCCGGGTTGCTTAGGGCCTTGGATGAGCACTGGCATCATAATAAACTTCCGCTTCATGCACAACCAAGGAGGAAGGTTATACATACATAGAGTCACGGGCCATGTGCTATGCTGGCTGCTCTGCTCCCCAAAAGGATTAACGCCGTCTGCACTTAAACCAAACCACACGTTCCTCGGGTCACCTGTAAAGTCGCTCCACTTTCTCTTGATATTTCTCCACTACGACCCGTCAGCGGGTGCTCTCAACTTCCCGTCTTTCTTACGGTCTTTTTTGTGCCATTGCATCAACTCGGCATGCTTTTTGTTTCTGAACAGATGTTTCAACCGTGGTATTATAGGAGCATACCACATCACCTTGGCAGGAACCCTCTTCCCGGTGCGCTGGCCCTCAACATCACCAGGGTCATCTCTTCTGATCTTATATCGCAATGCACCGCATACCGGGCATGCATTCCGTTCCTTGTACTCACCGCGGTAGAGGATGCAATCATTAGGGCATGCATGTATCTTGTGCACCTCCAATCCTAGAGGGCATACAACCTTCTTTGTTGCGTACATATTGTCGGGCAATTCGTTATCCTTTGGAAGCTTTTTCTTCATTATTTTCAGTAGCGAACTAAATCCCTTGTCAGATACACCATTGTCTGCCTTTCATTGCAGCAATTCCAGTGTGGTACCGAGCTTTTTGTTGTCATCTTCGCAATTTGGGTACAACCCTTTTTTGTGATCCTCTAACATGGGATCGAACTTCAACTTCTCCCTTTCACTTTCGCATTCTCTCTGTGCATCAACAATGACCCGGCGAAGATCATCATCGGGCACATCGTCTGGTTCCTCTTGATCTTCAGCTTCCCCCATTGCAGCATCACCATATTCAGGAGGAGGGTAGTTGTCATCATCCTCTTCTTCTCCGTTGTCTTCCATCATAACCCCTCTTTCTCCATGCTTGGTCCAAACATTATAGTGTGGCATAAAACCCTTCTGAAGCAGGTGGAAGTGAAAGGTTTTAGAGTTGGAGAAAGACTTCGTATTCTCACAGACAGTACATGGATAGGGCATAAAACCATTCTGCTTGTTTGCCTCAGCCGCTTCAAGAAAATTATGCAGGCCCTTAATATACTCGGAGGTGCGTCGGTCACCGTACATCCATTGCGGGTTCATCTGCGTGCGTTATATAATAAAGTGTATTAAAAACCATTACAACATATCATGAATAGAGAAGTGAACAATAATAAAAGTAAGAAAATCTATGAGTAAGTATATTTTCTTTTAGCAAGAAGATAAGATCAAGAGGCTCACTACGCACGGGCAATCGACGACGGTTTCAGGACGGGGATGGGACAGGAGGGACCGCCAAACCTAGACAAATCTTGACGAAAATGGAGTTTGGACAAGGAGCTTCGAGAGGAGAAAGCTTAAGTTTGGCTTAAGCATTTCATCAAACACCTCATATGCATAGGAGGTGAGCTAGAGAACCACAAAGTTCTCCCCTCGCCAGCCAAAAAACAGAGCAGTGTGGAGTGCTCTGCTCGCTGGCGAGGGAGTATATATAGGCATTTCATTGGTCCCGGTTCGTGGCTGGAACCGGGACTAAAGGACTCCCTTTGAGGCACGTTGGTCCCGGTTCGTGTTTGGAACCGGGACCAAAGGTTCCAGACGAACTGGGACCAATGCCCCACCTGGCCCTCCCGGCCCCCTGGCTTCACGAACTGAAACTGTTACCCCCATTGGTCCCGGTTCATGACTGAACCGGGACTAATGTGCTGGCCCGAACCGAACCAATGCCCTGTTTTCTACTAGTGCTCGTTCCTCGGCAAAAGCCTAATCTACCACGGATTGGGCGGCGGCGACGACATGCGTGTCATATCTCCTAGGAGAGACGTCGACTAGGAAATATTGAGATGATGGATTAGGGGTGCTATCGTTGTTTGTCGTGTAGCGGCTGTTCGAACCAACCATTTGTCCAGGTTTGAGATTTGGCAGGTCCGTTGAGCATATTTGGGGCTCTCTCCTTGTAATATATCTCGTCGTGTCAAAACGGATTGGCTCCCTGGGTCCTGGGAGGAAGGCGATAGGTGTTCCCCTTCCAGGCGCAAAAGTGGCAAGATGCACATGCATTACTCTGAGGTTGTTCACCTTGCTGTTGTTTCCTTTTCGATCCATCTTGGTCTCCGAATAGCTTCTTCTTCAGTCATTGCTTTGAGCACGTTTCCCTTTTCACTTGGTCATGCAAGGCTGGCAGGTTGATGCCGGCATGGTGTGTTGTCCGCACTGAGGTGATCGTGCCGTTATTTGTGACCATTGGTCTTGAGGCAGCTCCTATCATCCCGGAGTGTGGTCTGCTTCGATCCAGGCAAGAAGCTAGGCTTCTTCGACGTTAATGAAGATAGGCACCGCGTCATCTCAGACCCGCAAAGCAACCTCGAGCATGACGTTCCCCTAGTATGTTGCTGAACTTTTATTGCACCGTTTGTTTTGTTGTATTTGGTGCTTGGTTGTGGAGGCATAAGACTTCACCAGGATATGCGTTCATGCTTATGTAATGTGTGCTTGTTGTGCACTTCCATTGTAAGTTGACCATTAACCACTCTTATATCTTGTAGCCCCTTGACACTTTATTAATTTAGAGCTTGACATGATACATGTTGTCTAAAAATATTTAAATACTGAATGATATGTTTCTCACCATATTTAAATACTGATGGTCAGACCAATATGGTTCTGATCCTTGCCTGGCATGAAATTTCAGGTGGTGACCTGGCATGAAGAGAGAAAGCCGCCTACATCACTGAAAGATGCACTGTCCGTCTCTCTATCTTTCCCCTCCAACCATGCTCGCGAACGTGCTGGTATTAACTTGAGGGGTTTCTTCCAACGAAGGAAAAAATGTATGCTGCTACATGCAGTGGGTACTCTACCCAAGGATATGAAAGAGATGGGGGTAGTTTGAGAATAATAGGGTGTAAAAGGTACCCTGGGTTGTTTCGAAATGCCCGTTCAGATTACTATATGTTTGATGAAGAAGCACAACACTTAGGCATATCAGCCATGTACAGAATACCCAAAAATAAAAGAATAATCTACAGCTTTGGACTAGTTTTGGTAGTTGCTCATATTCATCAACAGTGTGATCGAAACAAGACATTCACATTTGGTGTGCTAGCAAACAATAGAATGGTGTCATGTCCTAAGAATGAATAAAATTGAATCCTGATATCCTATCTAGTTCCGACACATACTTAAGTTCAATCAAAATACATGGCATCTTCCGTTGTTTTATGTTCATTCGTCAAAATAGAGGTGATTAAAAGACAATTCCGCATTTAGTCACCCTTTTCTCTTCCTGCCCATTTAGGGGAAAGTTTACAGCAACCTATGTACATCCGAAAATCAGATAAATATGATGGACCTGCAAAATCGAGAGGGAACGTACATGTATGTATCTTGCGCTGGGATCTGGTGTCATCATCTTGCTTGGTTCAACAATACATGGCGGCATCAACGGTGCTTGTGTGACGACGGTGCTTGTGCACTGTTTTGTTTTTGAAGGCGTCATTTTTGAGGACCTTTTATATTTTCTAGGTGTTGCCCATGGCGATGGTTTGCGTGCCTGCTGGTGAGAGGAATTGATCGTTGTGACGAGGCATTTTTTGGGGGTTGTGTGTATCCTAGATGTCATTGAGACATCTTGTGCTGCGGATGCTGTGTGTAAATTGTACCTTTATGATATTAACATATTCTCTTTTCCAAAAACAAATTTTAGAATTGATACTAGTGCTCGTATTTTTTTAGATTTATTTCAAGCCGTTTGGCGATGTGCGATCAGTGGGAGGAGACGCTCCCGTCGACTACGAAACGTTTATGACGATTCTATCAATGTTTTTTTTCTTTTGAGGGAACGATTCTATCAATGTTAAGATCATATGCCAGCACAGCACAGTGTGTCAAAGATCCTCGTAGGATAGAGAATGCATGCGTGCGATTAATGGGTTGGTATATGTGCATATGTCTCAACGTCTCTGTAACGTGTTGTGTTTGGTGCGCATGCATGCACTTGAGCAATTACCAGGCGAGGCGAGGCGCGCATGCATGCACTTGAGCGATTACCAGGCGAGGCGAGGCGCGCATGCATGCATGTGTTTACATACCGCGCGCGTCTATGGATTGTTTACATACCGCGCGCAAAGTCTCGGATCCTTGCATAGACTTGCAAATTGCATCTCGGCATTGACAAACAAAGGTATTCCTTGCACCGTAAGTCTCCGATCTGCACGCACGTGCTGCGCTATTTAAGTAGCCCGATGGGTCCGAGGGTAGATTAATATAATGATAACCCTAATAAATCAATAACGCCGGCAGCCATGGGGGTCATCTTTTCCAGCTTAAACCACACCGGCGTCGTCAACTTGGTGTACCACCACATGGAAAACGGCGGGTGCTTTATGGAGTTCTTGGCAGCGGTGGACGAGTGCCACCCCGACGAGATCGAGCGGCGGGCCGACCCAGCCAAGCGCCAGGGCGACGGCCGCAACCCACAGTGGTTCAAGCACAAGTACATGCAACCCAGGGCGCGCGACGGCTAGGGCGACGACCCAGGGCGATGTTTATACTCGTAATGATACAAACGACGCCTCTACGGGCCTCCGTCCTCAACATCCGCCATACCAGACGTCATCGGCAATAATTTTCCATATGCATGTTAACTACTTCCTTCGTTTCATAATATAAAAGAATTCTTCAAGACTCGTATTATGGGATGGACGGAGTACTAAATAGTAATTGATGTGAGTTTGTCGGTCAATTAACCATGCACTATATGAACGATCAGCATATGCACGCCTCATATATGTGCACGAAAATTACCCAGATTTATATTGATTTTCGTTGTCCCCAGGGTGCTTATTTCCTCCATAGACATGTCGTCAAGCCCAGGGGTCTTTGTTCCCGGGCAAAATCGAAAAATTATATTCCTTCTGTACCAAAAATAAGGATTGGGCGGCGGCAAGGCCATGTGTGCCATATCTCCTTAGGGGAGACATCGACTAGGAAACATTGAGCTCATGGGTGAGGGGTGACATGGTTGTGTGTCGTGTAGCAGCTGTTTGGGCCAAGCATTGGTCCAGGTTTGAAGGGGATATGTGTCACAGTAGGTCAGCTCCCCTTGTAATATGTGTCACAGCCTTTTGATCCATCCTGGCCTCTCAATATCTTCTTCTTCAGTCATTACTGTGAGCAGGTTTTGCTTTTCACTTGGTCGTCCAAGGCTGGGAAGTTGATGCCGGCATGGTGTGTTGTCTGCACTAAGGTGGCAGTGGGGGGACGTGGATTTTTTGAGCATATGCACCCCGGCCGCGTTATCCCAATAATGCTACACCTACGTAAAACTTCTACGTAAAATTCCTACGGGCTGACGTGCCATCCGACGTGGCCACGATTTGCTCGGTGAGAAATAAGGAAGTGGTCATGTGATTCCGCTTGACTTGCATCTCCCTTGCAAAAAAGAAAAGAAACTCCCGATCCCCTTTCCTCTTCCAGGCTACGGGCGGACGGTGGCCATATAGATCGGCGGCGCGAGATGCGATGTCCGTGTTGGCCGGGCGGCGGCGAGATTCTCCGATGCGGCGCAAATGATCACGTCCCCAGTTCGTCGAGGCAGCGAGGCGACCTTCTCGTCGGCAGCGGCGTGGTGATGAACATGCCCCTAACTCTGTACAAGACCACCGCTGACTCGCCCGGGTCGGTGGCCGCCGGCGAGGCTGCAGCGGCGGTCAAGGCGTCCTACCACCGCTGACTCGCCCGGGTCGGTGCCGCCGGCGAGGCTACAGCGGCGCTTAGGGCGTCCTACCACCGCTGACTCGCCCGGGTCGGTGGCCACCGGCGAGCCTGGAGCGGCGCTCACGGCGTCCTACCATCGTTGACTTACCCTAGTCGGAGGCCATTGTCGATGAGTTTCAGCTGGAATGACTAGCAGGCAAAAGTTCAGATGCCTCAATCCTCTTTGAGTGATGCATCGCATACTGTCGTTAAGAACTTCAGATAGCGTGTTGACAAAGTTCAAGCTATGCGGATGCTTTGCATAAACTCCATAGCTATGTATTTGTTCGATAAATAGCTCTGTATCTGAAATTTCAGAATTGTCTCGTAGGAAATACATGATCAGTCATGTATTTTTCGTTCAATTATGCTGGATTATGCCAGATGTATGAGATGTTCAGTCATGTATTTGTCCTTCAATTGTACAAAGATTGTAAAGTTTCCCCTTATGACTTGTACTCATCATGAATAAAATGAACCCTTTTGTGATGGAAATTATTTGGCTATGGCTTTGTTGGTGGAACCACTGTTATAGTTTTTCAGAATGGAAAAAAAGATATTGTAAAAGGCCAATAAATTCTGGGATGTACTCATAGCTTAGTACCATTTCTATTACACAAGAAAAAATTACATAGAGGTTCCAGAATGACATCTGTTGTAACAGGAGCTGAATCAATCTAAACAAAGATATAAATAGTCTCCTCTCTGATGTATTATGGTGCCTGCCACTTAATATAACAAACTCGCAAGTGCAAAAAAGGTTGTGTGATCTAATTATGATTCATCCTTTTATTTAACAATTCAGCTCCATCAAATTGAATCTCTGTAGAACTTGACCCTGCAGCGGAGCTTTGCTGAACTTCAAACAATAAGCTTGTGTATGTTCCTAGAATTGGTGGCATAACCATTGTTGATGAACCTCCTGATGGTCCTGGAGTTGTCAACGTTGGATTTGAGTTGCCGCTAGTAATGCCAAAGTTAAACGGCTCCTGCTCAAAACAAAGGCATGGAATGACTTCACTGTTGAAGTAATTTTATTAGAAATAAAGAGATGAAATACTAAATACCTGCAACACATCATATGGAACTGTAGAGGTTATTGTTGGATTAATGTTGCTAGTACCAATATCGAAGTCAAACGATCCCTGCTCCACATGAAGGTATGGAATGAATGTATGTTAAGTAATTATTTAATTATTAGAAATAAAAAGTTGGGAAATAAAGGTACCTGCCCAAAGCTATTGCAGGTTTGGTGATCCAAATGAACAGCATGTTGAATCTGTTTTAGAAGGCAGAATTTCAATTAACTAAGAAACATACAAGTACAAGATTGTTGAACAGTTGAGAAACAAACAAAAATTTCTCACGTCATCTTGTTGTGGAGTGTCATCTTCCGGCGATTTCCTTTTTGTATTGGACCCTTTTTTTCTAGAATTTGTGGACTGAACCTAAAATGCAGCAATTAGTGATGCTGAAACTAGTGTTGTAAACAGAAACTTATATAGGCACATTTACCTTTTGGAAAGCTTTCTTCTTCTCCTCTTGTGCAACTTTCTTCTTCTCCTTTTGTTCAGCTTTCTTCTTCTTTTCTTTCGCTTCCCGGATTAGCTTATCAACCTTTGGTTCTTTTCTCAACGAAGGAGGACGTCCAGCACATCTAACAGCTATTGGGCTTAATATAGTTTTACATGTCGTCTTCTCACTGGAAATTGCACCTTCCTCTGTATCAAGATCTTCCTCGTTATGATCAGAACTTGAGTTATTAGAGTACTTAATTTTCAGGGTACGGAGCTCTTCAACCAAAGCATTGCACGAATCATCTGACATGGCGCCTAGCTCTGCAATTGGGTGGAAGGAGTTGCACAAGAGATCAAAATGTTTTGCGACAGGAGTGTCTTCCATGCCGCCATATGTACACCTTATGAAGTTATGCTTTCTTTTCACATTTTTTTTCCACCGTTCAAGGATGTATTGAGAAGGAACCTCCTTTATTTTCTTGTGAGTGAGCACACTTAACACATGCCTACAAAGAATACCTCTGAATTCAAACCGGCAACATGAACACTTAACTTCAAACTCTTCATCATTAAAATACACATGATACACAATATCTTTTCTCCATCCAGTTTCCGCATTAATCAGCACATCCTCGGTTATTTCATACATCTCTATTGCCCCTTCTTTCCGTATGAAATTTCGATCACAGTACATCTTGTGTGTTAGCTCTTCTTGAAATTCTTTGAATTTTGAATTTGTATAGGCTAATTGAAATTGCTTCTCGATGTCAAAGTGTGTGACACAAGGTATGGTTGAATTGAAAGAATTAAAATCAGCAAGATTCTCCTTCTCAACTTTGTCACGAAGAGCATTCTCGCATTGACCAACAAAATGCTTCAATGTAGTCTTTGCATTGACATAACCATCAAAGAAGGCATTCATACTTTTATTGCGTTGTGTAGTAGACATACCTGCCCAGAAGGCGTCTTTCACAAATGCTGGAACCCAACGGTGCCGATGGTCATAAAGCCCTCTCAGCCATTCATTATCACCAAGACTATATCTCTCGACCATACGCATCCAAGAAACTTCAAACTCTGTAACTGTTAATGAATCATAAACTGCATTACCAATAGCAACCTTGATGTAATCATAGTCTTCATAGCCACTTAGCTTCTCGGGTATCTTTTTCATTATATGCCACAAACACCATCTATATCGAGAATCTGAAAACACTATCTCCACAGCATTCTGAATTGCTTTTGCTTGATCAGTGATAATGGCTTTTGGTTGACGATTTGACATACATGTAAGCCATGCTTGAAATAACCAAACAAATGTCGGAGTATCTTCATTTGATAATAAAGCACATCCTAGCAACACCGACTGGCCATGATGATTGACTCCGACAAATAAAGCAAAAGGCATATCATATTTGTTCATCAAATATGTTGTGTCAAAAGTTACAACATCATTAAAAGAGTCATAAACTGCCCTGCTTCTTGCATCAGCCCAAAAAACATTCCTTAGTCGAGATTCATCATCAACATCCATAACACTAAAAAATTTTGGATTATCGGATTGCATTTTCACAAAATAGTCACGAACAGCTTCAGCATCACCACTTCCAAGTTTCAACCTTCTTTCTTTCTCTAGAAAATTGCGGCAATCTTTCTCACCAAAAGTGAGGTTCTCATGGCCATCGGCTCCCACAACAAAAGAATTAAAATTCTTGTTTACTCGTATTCCAGCCCGGTCATTCAATAAAAGCCTCCGCTTAACATGAAAGCCCATCTTTTTGTTGCATCTAAATAACCGAGATTTGTGTGGACTTAATGTATGATTGTGATCCAAAATGACCTTTGAAACTTGAAACTTTCCAGTATGACGGCGAGTAACATTAATTTTAGCTTTGCACCCTAATCCGGCTGATGGATTCGGCTTCAACAAATTTTTTGAGGTGGACTGCGTCTTACCATAGCAAGAACAAGATAGTGTAAGGTACTTTAGTTCTCCATCATAATCGGCATGTGAACTTCTTTTGGTGACACCAAATCCTTTAGATTTAGCATATTCTTGGTAGTATTCTCGCACTTCTTGCTCACTATCAAAGATCATGCCCAGCTCGGGATTTTGAAGTGAGGCCTTCGTTTGAGCTTCCCCATGTCCTTTCTCAAGTTCCACGTTGTCTTCTTTTTGTTGCTCAAAGCCATCCTCGTTGGTTGAAATAGACATGTCACTTGAATAATTAACACCAGTATTTTGGTTGTCCATGCCTACAGATCATCACATTAGGCATCCGTTATGAAATTAAGTCAGTATATGTTAATAAAATCGTACGTCCCTAAATCATCTAAATTATGGCATGGTTTTAGTGAACCAAGTACTAGGTAAAATAATATTAGAACTTATAATGATATGTTATTTGTGATCAGAACGCAACTCTTTTCCAATGATATACTGATCAGAAAACAATGAATCTGGGAAGGCAAGAAAGATAACAGATTTACACAAAGATTACGAGAACAAAGCTGCTAGGTCTACCTCCTAATTCAGATCGTCAGACTGCATGTATGCTGACCTGACGTACAAAGAACTATCAGAAAGATCGGACGAGAACAGTACTCAACCAGGTCGGCAACGTCCTTCTCGAGGGCGCCGCGGCAATGTCCTTCTCGGCGGCGTGATGCAGCACGAGGCTTCCACTGCGCGTCCTTGGCGGCGCGATATGCAGCACAAGGCTTTCACTGCGTCCTCGGCGGCGCGATCAGGGAAAGAGGAAACAGACGTATACAATACAGGCGCTGTAAGTTTCTGTTTTTCCTCCCGTAATCACCGGCCACTTTGTTTAATCTCACGCGAGAGAAAATCGTGACCATGTCAGCCCGTAGGGCTTTCCTGTAAGTTTTTTACGTAGGTGTAGCATTCCCCCATTCAGACAGCCATTAGTACGTACCTGCAGGGTGACCAAGAAGGATGGACTTTACTCGATGCAAAGAAAAAGAAAAGAAGATTGACACCGCTGAGAAGATACAAGCTAAACAACTCTTGGATTTGAGCCTAAATCAAACCTAGAAGGCGGTGGACAACTCCGGCAACCTAATAATCCCATCCGCAAAAGGGGTTTTGCCAAAATCAATGAACGCATATTTACCTCATGGTGCCGGAGTATACCCGCCGGCTCCGGAGATTACACGCGGTGGTGCGCGTTCAGTTCTTCGGACGCAGACCCGTACACGGTTGATTCCCCTCCGCCTCCCAACTCCAGCGATTGATGTTGAAGCCACTCATATCCGTTTCTTCTCCATGATCAATCTCAAAAGAATCCGTCGCCCCGCCGCCGAGCATGCTCCTCGGTCCTCAGGGAGCGCGCCACACGCAAGCTGCGCTAGTGCCGAGTCACGGGTCGCCTGCAGGTATTGTCACTGTTTTCCTTGGGGAGATGCCTGCGGGAGAGGCCACATGCATCTGGCATTATCTGGGGACGCTGCAGTCAGCGTGTACAATACTCTCGTCCGAAGTCGCCCTGTGCTTCCAGAAAATAGGGCTTTGATTCAGACTGAAAAGCTCATTAATTCTGGTTCATTCACAAATTGGGACCCATGGAGCATCAATCCCGGTTCATAAGGCTAGGGCGCCGGCGGGGCCTCATGAGCCATTGATCCCGGTTCGTCTGACCCCTTTGGTCCCGGTTCCAAACACGAACCGGGATCAATGGGCCTCGCTCCTGGTCCACAACCATTGGTTCCGGTTCCAACCACAAACCGGGACCAATGGTTTGGCCTATATATACCCCTGCCCGCCACTACACCAGTGCGTTGCTCTGTCTTTTTTTTGGCCGGTCGTGGGAGAGCTAATTGTTGTGTTGTAACTCACCTTCTATGCACATGAGGTGTTGGATGAAATGCCCAAACCACACTTAAGCTTTCTCATCCCGAAGCTCCTTGTCCAAGCTTCATTTTTCTTAAGATTTGTCTAGGTTTGCCAATCCGTCCTGTCCCATCCTCGTCCTCACCGCCGTCGATCGCCCACGCCCATCTCGGCGCCGGCACCATCATGGTTAGCTCTTCTTCTTATCTTCTTTCTAAAAGCAAAAAAAGTTCTTACTTGTATTATTTACATAGATATTTGTGTGATTTTCTGACTTTTATTATTGTTTGTTATTATATAGTGCGATGGTTTTGGTATCCGCCTCCGTCGGTCCTCGTCCTGTCTATGACTCGGATGTGGTATATATTATATTTTATAAAAATTTATTTTATTTAGTGTTTATGACAATTGTGTCGACCAACGTGACATAGATTTTTTAATCTAGGAGGTATGTGAACCAGAAATTCCAACCCACATAGAAATTCTTGTCGAGAACTTAAATTTAGTTGAAAAAGAAAACTATGACTTGAAATAAAAATTACAAAGAGTTGAATAGGAGAAGATGAAGTTGGAGTTGCATGTTGCTGATGTCGTCAGCGATCACAAGATCAAGATGGATGCAATGCGCTTGAAGATTAGAAAGATTAGAAAATACGTCATTCATACTGAGGCTTGGTATCATTATGACATTGGATCAATTGGTACCTTAGTAGCGGTTATGATCGCATTTGTTATTGTATTTAATTTTTTTACATAGTTTCAATGTATGTTTTAATTAGATGCTGTAAAGAGCTATATGTTGTTCAATAATGAGAACTATGTATGAACTGTATGTATTTATTTTGGTCACTATTGTACTTTGGCTTTAATGTGATGATTAATTTCTATTTTACAACTATATCATGGTTATGGCGCAATAAGCAAAGGACTCAAGCGAAGAAAAAGTGAAGATTTTCTCTCCACAACTATATCATTGCAGTTACATGTGAAGAAATGAAATGCCTTTTAAAACACATGAGTTTTCGTCGAAAACCCTGATACTTCGAAAGAGAGTGTCCGTTTTGTACACGAAGTGCATTCAGCTTTTGTCGTAACCCTCTCAACTTTTTATAACATGCTATGTGGGTGAAATGATGATACCATGCCAACTTTCAACCTTTTCAGAGTTCATTTGTAGTGTTTTTTAATTACCGGATCATTTAACTCAAAAAAATTACTAAATGCATGAAAATACCGAAGTCAGAAAGGGTTTAAAATTAATGATGTGGCTTTCAATGGTTCATTTTGAACACACAAAAATACTGGACTTCAAATAAGTTCAAAAAATGAAATCCCTTTGTAACAGATGAATTTTTGTCCGAAACCCTAATACTCCCTCCGTTACTAAATATAGAGTGTATAGTTTTTGGCACGGAAATTAAAGAATGCACGTGGAGTGAAAATTTCACAAGATTTGGGCGAGATTAGACCTGACTAATTGACATTAGATAATAGAGGAGCTTGCGTGATATAAGGAAATGTAATCAAATCCCTAAAACAAATATCTAAACAAGTGGTGCAATGCAATACACCTTATATTTCGGGATTTTTCTCAAAAAAATATACACCTTATATCAAGGAACGGAGGGAGTACTTCGAAAGAAATTGTCCATTTTGTACAAGAAGTGCATCCAGTTTTTGCCGTAATCCTCTCAACTTTTTATAACATGCTATGTGGGTGAAATGATGATATCATGCCAACTTTCAACCTTTTCAGGGTTCATTTGTAGTGCTTTTCAATTTCCGGGTCATTTAGCTCAAAAAAATCATTAAATGCATGAAAAATACCAAATAAAGTCATAAAAGGTTGAAAATTGATGATGTGGCTTTGAATGGTTCATTTTGAACACACAAAAAGTCTAGAGTTCAAATAAGTTCAAAAAATGAAATCCCTTTGTAATAGATGAGTTTTCGTTCGAAACCGTGATACTTCGAAAGAGATTGTCCATTTTGTACATGAAGTGCATCATGTTTTTGCGGTAAACCTCTCAACTTTCTATAACGTGCTATGTGGGTGAAACGATGATACCATGGCAACTTTCAACCTTTTCAGAGTTTATTTGTAATGCTTTTCAATTTCCGACTCATTTAGCTCAAAAAAAATCAGTAAATGCTTAAAAAATACCAAATTAAGTCACAAAGGGTTGAAAATTGATGATGTGGCTTTGAATGGTTCATTTTGAACACACAAAAAGTCTGAAGTTCAAATAAGTTAAAAAAATGAAATCCCTTTGTAACAGATGAGTTTTCGTCTGAAAGTGTGATACTTCGAAAGAGATTGTCTATTTTGTATATAAAGTGCATCCTGTTTTTACCGTAACCCTCTCAACTTTTTATAACATTCTATGTGTATGAAATGATGATTCCGTGCCAACTTTCAACCTTTTCAAATTTCATTTGTAGTGCTTTTCAATTTCCGGGTCATTTAGTTGAAAAAATCAGTAAATGCATGAAAAACACCAAATGAAGTCAGAAAAGGTTGAAAATTGATGGTGTGTCTTTGAATGGTTCATTTTGAACATATAAAAAGTCTGGAATTCAAATAAGTTTTAAAAAATAAAATCCCTTTGTAACAGACGAATTTTCGTCTGAAACCCTGATATTTCGAAAGAGATTGTACGTTTTGTACACGAAGTGCATCCAGTTTTTGCCGTAACCCTATCAACTTTTTATAACATGCTATCTGGGTGAAATGACGATAGCATGACAACTTTCAACCTTTTCAGAGTTCATTTGTAGTGCTTTTCAATTTCCGGGTCATTTAGCTGAAAAAAATCACTAAATGCATGAAAAATACCAAATGAAGTCAGAAAGGGTTGAAAATTGATGATGTCTCTATGAATGGTTCATTTTGAACACACAAAAGTTTGGAATTCAAATAAGTTAAAAAAATAAAATTCCTTTGTAAGAGATGAGTTTTCGTCTGAAACCCTAATACTTCGAAAGAGATTGTACGTTTTATACACGAAATGGATCCAGTTTTTGCCGTAACCCTATCAACTTTTTATAACGTGCTATGTGGGTGAAATGATGATACCATGACAACTTTCAACCTTTTCAGAGTTTATTTGAACTGCTTTTCAATTTCAGGTTCATTTAGCTCAAAACAATCAGTAAATGCATGAAAAATAACAAGTGAAGTCAGAAAGGGTTAAAAATTCATTATGTGGCTTTGAATGGTTCATTTTGAACACACATAAAGTCTGGAGTTCAAATAAGTTCAAAAAAATGAAATCCCTTTGTAACACATGAGTTTTCGTCCGGAACTGTGATACTTTGAAAGAGATTGTCCATTTTATACATGAAGTGCATCCTGTTTTTTCCGTAACCCTCTCAACTTTTTATAACATGATATGTGGGTGAAATGATGATACCATGACAACTTTCAACCTTTTCATAGTTCATTTGAAGTGCTTTTCAATTTCAGGGTCATTTATCTAAAAAAAAATCAGTAAATGCATGTAAAATACCAAATTAAGTCAGAAAGGGTTGAAAATTGATGATGTGGCTTTGAATGGTTCATTTGAACACACAAAAAGTCTGAAGTTCAAATAAGTTCAAAAAAATGAAATCTTTTGTAACAGATGAGTTTTCGTCCGAAACCCTCATATATTTCGAAAGAGATTGTCTATTTTGTACATGCAGTGCATCTTGTTTTTGGCGTAACCCTGTCAGCTTTTTATAACATGCTATGTGGATGAAATGATGACACCATGAAAACTTTCAACCTTTTAAGAGTTCATTTTAAGTGCTTTTCAAGGTCAGGGTCATTTAGCTCAAAAAAATTAGTAAATGCATGAAAAATACCAAATTAAGTCAGAAAGGGTTGAAAATTGATGATGTGGCTTTGAATGGTTCATTTTGAACACACAAAAAGTCTGGATTCAAATTAGTTCAAAAAAATTAAATCCCTTTGTAACAGATGAGTTTTCGTCCGAAACTCTCATACTTCGAAAGAGATTGTATGTTTTCTACACGAAGTGTATCCAGTTTTTGCAGTAACCATATTAACTTTTTATAACATGCTATGTGGGTGAAATGATGATACCATGACAACTTTCAACCTTTTCAGAATTCATTTGAAGTGCTTTTCAATTTCAGGTTCATTTAGCTCAAAAAAATCAGTAAATGGATGAAAATACCAAATAAAGTCAGAAAGGGTTAAAAATTGATGATGTGGATTTGACTGGTTCATTTTGAACACACATAAAGTCTGGAGTTCAAATAAGTTCAAAAAATGAAATCCCTTTTGTAACACATGAGTTTTTGTTCGAAAATGTGATACTTCGAAAGAGATTGTCCATTTTGTACATGAAGTGCATCCTGTTTTTGCCGTAACCCTCTCAACTTTTTATAACATGCTATGTGGGTGAAATGATGATACCATGCCAACTTTCAATCTTTTCAGAGTTAATTTGTAGTGCTTTTGAATTTCGGAGTCATTTAGCTGAAAAAAATCAGTAAATGCATGGAAAATACCAAATGAAGTGAGAATGGGTTGAAAATTGATGATGTGTCTTTGAATGGTTCATTTTGAACACACAAAAAGTCTGGAGTTCAAATAAGTTCAAAAAAATGAAATTCCTTTGTCACAGATGAGTTTTCGTACGAAACCCTGATACTTCGAAAAAGATTGTCCGTTTTGTACACAAAGTGCATCCAGATTTTGCAGTAACCCTATCAACTTTTTATAACATGCTATGTGAGTGAAATGATGACACCATGACAACTTTCAACCTTTTCAGAATTCATTGGAAGTGCTTTTCAATTTCAGGGTCATTTAGCTCAAAAAATCAGTAAATGCATGAAAATACCAAATGAAGTGAGAAAGGGTTGAAAATTGATGATGTGGCTTTGAATGGTTCATTTTAAACACACAAAAAGTTTGGACTTCAAATAAGTTCAAAAAATGAAATCCCTTTTGTAACACATGAGTTTTTGTTCGAAACTGTGATACTTCGAAAGAGATTGTCCATTTTATACATGAAGTGCATCATGTTTTTGCCGTAACCCTCTCAACTTTTTATAACATGCTATATGCGTGAAATGATGATACCATGCCAATTGCCAACTTTCAATCTTTTCAGAGTTAATTTGTAGTGCTTTTCAATTTCCGGGTCATTTAGCTGAGAAAAATTAGTAAATGCATGAAAAATACCAAATGAAGTGAGAAAGGGTTGAAAATTGATGATGTGTCTTTGAATGGTTCATTTTGAACACACAAAAAGTCTGGAATTTAAATAAGTTCAAAAAATTAAAATTCCTTTGTAACAGATGAGTTTTCGTGCGGAACCCTCATACTTCGAAAGAGATTGTACGTTTTGTACACGAAATGCATCCAGTTTTTGCCTTAACCCTATGAACTTTTTATAACATGCTATGTGGGTGAAATTATGTTACCATGACAACTTTCAACCTTTTTAGAGTTCATTTGAAGTGCTTTTCAATTACAGGGTCATTTGGCTCAAAAGATTCAGTAAATGCATGAAAAATAACAAATGAAGTCAGAAAGGGTTGAAAATTGATTATGTAGCTTTGAATGGTTCATTTTGAACACACATAAAGTCTGGAGTTCAAATAAGTTCAAAAAAATGAAATCCCTTTGTAACACATGAGTTTTCGTCCGAAACTGTGATAGTTTGAAAGAGATTATCCATTTTGTACATGAAGTGCATCCTGTTTTGGTCGTAACCCTCTCAACTTTTTATAACATGCTATGTGGGTGAAATGATGACACCATGACAACTTTCAACCTTTTCAGAGTTCATTTGAAGTGCTTTTTAATTTCAGGGTCATTTACCTCAAAAAAATCAGTAAATGCATGTAAAATACCAAATTAAGTCAGAAAGGGTTGAAAATTGATTATGTGGCTTTGAATGGTTCATTTTGAACACACAAAAATTCTGAAGTTCAAATAAGTTAAAAAAAATGAAATCCCTTTGTCACGGATGAGTTTTCGTACGAAACTCCGATACTTCGAAAAAGATTGTCCGTTTTGTACACAAAGTGCATCCAATTTTTGCAGTAACCCTATCAACTTTTTATAACATGCTATGTGGGTGAAATGATGACACCATGACAACTTTCAACCTTTTTAGAGTTCATTGTAAGTGCTTTTGAATTTTAGAGTCGTTTAGCTCAAAAAATCAGTAAATGGATGAAAATACCAAATGAAGTCAGAAAGGGTTGAAAATTGATAATGTGGCTTTGAATGGTTCATTTTGAACACACAAAAAGTTTGTACTTCAAATAACTTCAAAAAAATGAAATGCTTTGTAACAGATGAGTTTTTCGTCCGAAACTATGATACTTCGAAAGAGATAGTCCACTTTGTACATGAAGTGCATCATGTTTTTGTCGTAACCTTCTCAACTTTTTAGCACATGCTATGTGGGTGAAATGATGATATCATAACAAATTTCAACCTTTTCAGAGTTCATTTGAAGTATTTTTCAATTTCAGGGTCATTTAACTCAAAAAATTGACTAATAGCAAAAAGAATGAACCGAGAAGCTTTTACAAAACTCTAATAGCAAAAAGAATGAACTAAAAATAATCAAATTAAAATATTCTGTTATGATCAACTAAAACAGAACTATCAAAATATTTTTGAAACTAAAATTCTATAAACCTCTAGTATTTTTGAAACTAAAATTATATAAATTTTATGCAACTAAAATTATCAAAGTATTTTTTGTTCGAAACATTAATAGAAAAAATAATTTTCATAAAGAATTTTTTTGTTACAAACTTTAATAGCAAACTAAAATAACAAATGTTTTTGATTAAAACGGACATTTAATATAAACTAAAAATTACCAAATTAAATATAATGAAAAATCACAGTAATATTAAATAGCAGGAAAAAGAATCTCTAAAAAATCTATTTTTATAATAAAGTTATTCACAAACTAGTGATTCACACAAATTTAAAAGAATTTAAATTTAAACTATTCAAATTTGAAAACTAATGGCACTAACAGAAAGTTTATAATTTTTGTGATCTAAAAGCAAAAAGAATTTAAAAAAGGAAAAAAGAAAAGAAAATAAATAATGCAAAACAAAAAATGGATTTTTTAAATGCCGTCCACTGGGCCACCATGGCCTGAATACGACTAGAAACCCCACCAGCCAGTTGGACCAGGATTTAGGCCCGCAGAAGGCCCAATAGGCCCACGGGCAGATACAGAGTGGTTAGGCCCGTAAGTCTGCTTTAGAGAGGAGTTCGAAGGCTCAGGCGCACCGCGCCTTATAAACAGGTGCGACACTCTCTCCACTAGCGAGGTGGGACTAAACTCCCACCACACCGCTGTGCAAGGCCGTTGGTCCCGGTTGGTGCCACGAACCGGGACCAATGCCTACCTTTGGTCCCGGTTTCCTCCATGGTCACCGAACAAACTTATAACATTTTCAACTCCCCCTGAATGACTCCCAGGCATTATGGATTTAACGCCTCCCGCCGATATGTTTCGTCTTTTATGGCATTAGGGCCATGGAGGCTCGATGGATCACAAACCTAGTTTCTTTTAGGTGCATGGCCCAAAAAATAGGATACAAAGAACTTGAGATGCAAGTAATGGCTGAATAGCCAGGGAAACACTAAATAAAGATAAATGTCATCCGGACTTACTTGATTGGTTGAATCGAGAGATGGAAATGCCATTGACATATTAGAAGGGATACATAGAACGTCAAATAGAGGTTGTGATTCTGCTTAGTCCAAAAGAACAATCTGAGTGAGGATAAGGTGGTTTTATGTTAGGGTCCGAGAAAGCAACTTGACATGCCAATCCTAACAAGAATTCCACTCTTTCGGGTCATGTCAGGAACCACTTTTTTTAAAGCAGATCGAAAATTTTAAGTTTGTTTTCAGGTGTTTTAAGTTTGTACGGTGAGGACGTCTCCTTGAAAATGGAATAAGTTTTTACCGCGTGCAGATGTGTGTGTCCGACTTATCTCATGGAATTTGATTGGTGTTTGTCTTTGGTGGATCCTTCGTTTGTTTGTCTACGGATTGGATTCTTTGATTTACAGTTCTCTTAATCGATGTCGCATGCTGTTTTGATGTGATGGTCCTTTGTCCTTAGGACAATGACTTTTGGACTGTATACTAAGGGCATGTTTGGTTCCCTGCGGAGCTTCAGGCTGCATCGCATGGGGGCTCCTGGGTGAGTGTAGCCTGCTTGAGATGATGCAATGATGAGCCGAGATGAGTGTTGGGCGAGCTTGTCTGATATGCATGTACGAGGTACAGTGTGAGTTTCTGAATGTTGCTCAAATCAGCGAGGAAACAGGAATCACTCGGCAGCCGAGGGCAACGGGATCCAGGATCGGCGGTCCTTGTTTGCAGTGGCGTAAAGCGGCAGGATTCAATGTGCGACGGCGGCAGCGGTATGATCAAGTATGCGGTGGCGGCATGCGGCGTAGCTTGGTGGAGGGCGAACGAGGACGGCGGCGATTGACGAGGACGACGACAGGGCTAAACGGAGGCAGCGGCGGGTCTGACGTCGGAGGCGGCGCTTGAAGTCGGAGGTGGGAGTGCTTGGTCGAGGACGGCTGCGACGCTTGACGAGGATGACGACGCTTGATGACAACGGCGGCGGCAGGCTATGGGGAGGAGATCCAATGGCTATGAACTTGTTGCATGCGGCGAAGAGATGGAAAAGGAAGAACAAAAGAGAATAACTCAGCCTGCACGCGATCTACGCTGGAAACCTGCGTTCCCCTCAGCCTGGCCGAGAGGGCCTTCTTTGCATCCACGGGCCAGGCCGCAGAGCCCAAGCACCGTACCAAACAACCATGATTTTGAACCGTGGATCGTGAGCAAGATGCAACGCAGGAAACCAAACACACCCTAAAGGTTTGCTCGGTTCATGCGAGGGAGGGGTGATGATCTAGTGCAGGTAGTTCTCGCTAGTTGGTCTAGACACGGTTGTAACTTATGTTAGTTTTGGTATTCTTTATACTCTCATGATGTTTGATGAATAGATTGAAAGTATTTCCATCAGAAATAAAAACCTTGATTTTTTTGAAGGGAAAAACCTTGTTTAGATCTAATGAATTATGAAACTTGGTCTCCTGCAAAACTAGGCATGTCTCATCACGTAAAATATGCAACTTTTGGTAGGAATATATTCTTAATTGAACTCCAAATGGTTTTCTATGAGTTCTCGATAGAAGAAAAAGATGTTGCCTTTTTCAGAGAAAACACAAAAGCCTTGTATTTCGATTGATGTACTGAAATAAAATTCAATACAAGCCCACATAAAGGTGCATGACACCACTAATTGTTAGACATGGTGGCATCAGGTAGCAACAAGACTTCCCGTTCCTACAGTCACCTCCTTATAATGTCGAGGGAGTCTAGATAGACAGACTTGCGCATCGTCGGACGTGACAGCGTTGTGATGCTTCCAGATGCATGTTTTCACCATTGGTCCATGAAGTCGACTTCCCTTGTAGTAGGGGTTTTGTCATCTACTTTCTCCGTTCATAAATATAAGTCTTTTAAGAGATTCTATAAGGAAACTACATACGGAACAAAATAAGTGAATCTACACTCTAAAGTATGTTTATATGCATCTGTATAAAGTCCTCTAGTAAAAATTCTTAAAAGACTTATATTTAAGAGCAGAGGGAGTATCAGATCAAAGAGAGCACCTATCGCCACTGCGTCAAAATGATCAGCTGGTCAAGAGATGTACCATGGTCTCCTCTAACTTGCCCCAAAGAACACAATTAGGCGTATTCTGCAGGCCTCGTTGCGCTAGCCGCTCAGCAGTTCATCATCGGCCCTAATGTCCAAGATCCAGCAACGTTCAACCTCTAATAGTCCACCGCTTCCTAGTGGACCATGAGACTAGAAGCAGTCGCTCACGTGCAAACTCAGAAATGAGCCGATTGTCAAGCCACCGATTCTCCAAGAATAAGGCAGATGCTCTGTTGCCAACCACCATGTTGATAGATATGGTTAACACCACGCATTCATCACGGGAAATTGTTCAGATAGACCCCTCCAAAGGCGGAGAGGGCTGATGTGCATCCTCCACAATTAATGGAACCTGACGCTAGTCGGCGCATTGCAGAGGTCCAAACCACCTAAGGGCATGAACAATCCATAGACTCAGGGTGATGCCTCGTATATCATGTAGGATCGGATGTCAAAAAAAGTAGGATCGGATGAGGAAGCGGGATCCAAGAAGGTGGGTGCTTGAAGGAAAAAAGTATGCTCCGGTATAAAAAGCTGGAAAAGTTAAGGTAAAAAGTAAAGATGCATGTGTACGAGAGCCTTTATTTTAAATTCTCTGAGAGGCTCACTAGTGATAGCTTGCATTGGAAAGAAAAAATCAATATAGATGCCTCAAGCTTCTTTTCGTCAAGGGGCATTTGTATCCATATGTCACCGTAGTACATGCCCTAAGCCCCAAGCGGAAGGGCATGAACACCCTAATCCAGTTAGTGTTGCATTGTCGCCCTACCCACCTAGAAGAAGCCACGATGATTTTTGTGATCTTCTTAAAGGTTTGTTGTTCAAGCCTATGTACGCCAGCTGGTGGAGAGGAGCCAGGACCAAGTTCAGCAAGGTGAGCGCACAAGCCTTCGCCATCATGGTCTCATGGACACCCTCCATGTAGGAAGGCGTTTCACAATCTTGTCAACCAGTTAATATTGGAACCTAAAGCACCCGCAAGCTCGGGCTCACGATGACAATGACGAGGGGAACACAATGACTCAGAAGATTTTTATGCTGCGTACGTTGCAACTTTTCTTTCTTCTTTTTCTCTTATTTGCACTAAGATTACAAAGAAAAAGACCAACCACACCCGCGAGCTTACTGGTAAAGAGCAACAACTTTTCTCTTATTTTTATCCCACAATGCTTGCCGTGCGGGTGATGCGCTCGTGCCGCGAGCTGCGTGGCATGCCATCCCATGTCCCATGCATCACTAACGGTCATGCCAAGCTAGCAACTTCTAACTGAAAGAAACCTACCGGGCCATATATTGTGTACAAGCACACGTTGACATGCCTGTTTATTTGCCAACTGAAATGAAACTAGCCTAGCTACTGAACCGGGCAACAGATATACAAATTCAACATTTCACGCCCTAATTCTGACGCCCGGTGCTCACCACTACGACCCCAAACTTCTGCCGCATTTCAACGAACTTGATTCGCCCTAGCGCCTTGGTGAGGAAATTAGCAAGCTGTCCATCAGTGCCGACGTGGTCGACTTTCACCTTGCTGTCTTCGATGCATTCATGAATGAAATGGTAACGGATGTCAATATGCTTACTTATATCGTGGTGCACCGGGTTCTTGCTCAAAGCAATCGCCGACTTGTTGTCAACGCGCCTTCGTTGGAGTGTCTCCGATGGGCTCGCCGAGGAGCCTGCATAGCCACACGCCTTGGCCGGTTGTGGTTGGCGCCGCCATGTACTCAGCCTCGCAAGACAAGACGGCGACGACTTTATGCTTGTGAGAAGTCCACATGATTGGGCTGGAGTTGAGGAAGAATACTACTCCGGTCATGCTCCACCGATTGTCAACGTCGCCGTCGTGATCGTTGTCGCTGACGCCGATCACCTCCGGTGTTGCTTCATCGCCTTGCTTGTAGCAGCAGCCATGTCCCAGCTAGATCCTTTTGACAACAGCCCAGTGTGCTGCCGTCAGCGCCTCCAAGTACTTGCTCACCATGCCAAGAGAAATCGAAATGTCTGGCCTTGTGTTGTAGAGATACCGAAGACTCCCAATGATGCTCATGTACCATGCGGAATCCACGACTTCGCCGGCGCCGGTCTTCCCAAGTTTCAGCCGATTCTGCATCAGCGTGTCAGAGGAGTTGCACCCCCTCATCCCAGCGGCATCCAGGACCTTGGCGGCGTACGCGCTCTGGCACAGGGTGATCGCACCAGCCTACTGCTGAACTTCTATGCCGAGGTAGTAGCTCAGAAGCCCAAGGTCACTCATGTCAAACAAATTTTTCATCTGCTCCTTGAACGCAACGATCTCCTCGTCGCCAGCGCCGACGATCCGTGTTGACTCGCCCGTGCCCCTCTTGTACACCGTGTGCTCGAGAGGACTGCGCTCGAAGCCGAGCGACACGAGCGACGTGTCAAGCTTGGCATTCCATGCCTGGGGCGCGTGTTTCAGTCCGTACATCGCCTTTAGGAGGCGCAGCACCTTTCCTTTGTCTGGTGATGACGAAGCCCGACTGCCGATGCATGTAGACTTCTTCGTGAAGGCGCCATTCAGAAACGCTGACTTTACATCCATATGATGAACTCACCATCCGCAGTGTGCCGCGAGCGCCAGCAGCCGCACAGTCTCCATGTGTGCCACTGGAACGAACACCTCGTCATAGTTCACGCCTTGCCACTGTGTGCACCCATTCGCCTTGTGCTTCACTATGTTGCCGCAGGCGTTTCTCTTGACCTTGTAGGCCCACTTAAGACATTGAGCCCTATGGCTCTGTGGCCTGGTGGGAGCATGGCAAGCTCCCACATCCCGTTGTCGCAAATCACCGTGAGTTCAGCGTCCATGGCGCGCTTCCAACACGTCTCGTGAAGTGCCTCATCGACACTGTTAGGTTCTTCCGCAGTGACAAGACAGAGCCCGATATGCTCTTCTCTCGTTGCCGCCTCAAGCTTCACGAGCACGTGCTTCATCTTGCGGTAGCGAGCCAAAGTATGGTCGAGGTCGTGGCACCCTCTGGCGTCGTCCGGTGGTGTGGCCCATCCGTCGTCCACGGACGCGAGCGAGGCTCCCCGTGACTCCAGGGCGGGCGACCGTGCCACAGCAGAGACGATGGCATGTCATGAGTCGGGGCAGTACCGACAGTCAGGGGTCGGTGTGTGCTGGCATGGTCTGCACGTCGTGGTCTTGGTCGCTCTAGGTGACCACCAAGTGTTCGTCCGGGAGCGCGGCTTCTTTGTTGGGCGCGGGCACCCAATCCCACCTCTTTTGTTCCTCGAACGTAACATCGCATGTTATTATTACCCGCTTGCTCGCCGAATCATATGCTCTGTAGGCCTCGGCGCCCTCCTCGTACCCGACGAAGGTCGCCGACGTGGAGCGATCGTCCATCTTGTTGATGTCGGGGCTGACTCTCTTCACATGAGCCACACACCCAAAGAAGTGGAGGTGGTGCCCCGCAGGCTTCCTCTTGTGCCAGGCCGCATACGGTATCAGTCCGTCGAGGCTGTGTGTGGGCACGCGGTTGAGGAGTTAATCCGCAGTCTTCACCGCCTCTTCCCAGAACATCGACGGGACCGCCATGGCCTTCATCAGATAACATGCCATCTCGGCCACTGTTTGGTTGTGTCGCTCGACCATACCGTTTTGCTAGGGTGTGTATGGTGCAGTCGTGCAGTGTTTCATGCCGCCATCGTGGCAGTACTTGCGGAAAGCAATCAAGTTGAACTCGCCTCCTTGATTGGATCCGAACGCTAGAAGGTTGCATCTCGACTTGGCCTCTGCCCGAGCCTTGATCTTCTTGAAGCGGTCGAACGCCTCATCTTTGGATTGGATCATCTCAAGCCACATGAAGCGTGAGAAATCATTAACGACTAGGAGGAAGTAGCGGTTACCACCCGCAGTTGCCGGCTTAATTGGGCCGCAAAGATCGTTGTGGACGAGCTCCAAAGCGCACTCGACGCGGTACATCGTGGCCTGAGGAAACGATAGCCAATGCTGCTTGTGCAGCATGCACCCTTTGCACACCTAATCGACGCGATTGATGATGGGGATGTCGTCTGCCATGTCCAGGTGGCCCTAGTCCCATAGTGCACGGAAGTTGAGGTGGCCGTATCGGTCGTGCCACAGCCACACCCTATCACTGTCGCGTGACAACAAACAAACAAGGCGCTCTGCCGTCAGGTGCCGCACACACAGCCGCCCGTTGTTGCTCTGAACGCGAGCGATGAGGGGGCACTCTTGATCGCGAAGCCGCCGCAACCCATGGTTGATGTTGGTCTCACACCTGAGCTCATCTCTCTCCTAAGCTAATGATATTGCTGCACAAATGATGTATAAAGTACACCTCTGATAGGGTCAGGTCCTCACCCATTCCAGCACTCGAAGAGGGTGGTGCCCGTCCCCTCGATCTGCATGTCATTGCCGGTCACCGAGCCTCACGGAGCCGCGCACGCCGACGTCGAGCTCGGAGAAGATCTCCTGGCACTCGTACATCTGGTTACTTGCCCCGTGTCCAGGTACCAGGACATGTCCCAACGACCGTTGGCAGGAGCGGTGCATGCTTGGGAGCGCTCCTTGTTGAGGAGAAGCCACTCGACCAGGCGCTCTGTGGTCCTCATGAGCGCGCTCACCATCGCCAGCAGGAGAGATGTCTCATTATCTGCTATGTTGAATAGAAAATGTTGAATTATATGTGTGTGCACGCAAGGGGGAGGGGGTTGTTGGTGTACAAAGAGGGATTGACAATACTATTGTTGATGTATTGATAGGTTCCAAGGTGCACGTATATATGGAGTACAAGTGCGTCTCTACCTCAAGTATATACACAACTAGGAGGTGGACCAAACTATACGTAATATACATGCAACATATGTTCACCCCCCTCGCCCCCCCCCACGCGCAGTTGAAGCGTCGCCGGCGACACAGAGACTAGACCGAAACTCCTCAAAGACGGGAGTGGGCAATCCCTTAGTTGTCACAATCAGCGAACTGTGGCGACGTCGGCACGTGAAGAACTCAAACACGGCCAAGCGTAACCTGCTCACGAACAAAGTGGATGTCGAGCTCAATATGCTTCATACGTCGATGATGCACCGGGTTGGCGGAGAGGTAGACCGCACTGACGTTGTCGCAGAAGACAAGGGTGGCCTTGGAAGCATCACAAAGCAGCTCCCGAAGCAGTTGACGAACCCAAGAGCATTCGGCCACGGCATTGGCGACGGCCCGATACTCTGCCTCGGTGTTAGAGCGTGAGACCGTGGGCTGTCGCTTCAAAGACCAAGAGATCAACAATGGCCCAAGGTAGACGCAATAGCCGGATGTGGAACGACGGGTATCGGGGCAGCCAGCCCAGTCGGCATCCGGGTACGCGACGAGGTCGGTGGAGGCGGAGGCCGTCAGGGTGAGACCCAAGGCCATGGTGTCGCGTATGTACCGGAGAATACGCCTTACCAATGTCCGGTGGGAGTCATGTGGTGAGTGCATGTGGAGGCATACCTACTGAACAACATAATGCAAGTCCAGGCGCGTCAAGGTACCATAGAGCACCAACGATGGAGCGGTAGAACACTGCATCGGTCGCAAGAGATCCCTCCGTAGTGGAAACCTTCGCCTTCGTGTCGACCGGAGTGGACGCCGGCTTGCAATTAAGCATACGAGCGCGCTCCAGAACCTCGTGAGTGTACTTTTGCTGATGCAGAAAGAACCCATAAGCACGTCGTACCACCTCGATGCCGAGAAAATAATGGAGGGGCCCCATGTCCTTGAGGGCAAACTCGGCGTGAAGACAAGCCATAAGCCGCTGAAGAAGCTCTGTAGTGGAGGCCGTCAGGATCATGTCGTTGATGTAGAGGAGCAGACAAGCCGTGACGTCGCCCTGATGATACATGAAGAGCGAGGCATCGAAGCAGGTGGAACGAAAGCCCAGAGATTGCAGGAAGGCAGCGATACGCTGGTACCAAGCTCGTGGTGCGTGCTTCAGTCAATAAAGAGAGTGGGAGAGCAAGCACACAGAGTCTGGATGCTCGGCGTCAACGAAGATTGTGGGCTCCTCGCAGAAAACCTGCTCGGCGGGGTGTCCGTGCAGAAAGGCATTGGAGACATCTAACTGGTGCACTGGCCAAGCGCACGAGACCGCCAACTGAAGCACAGTGCAGACATGCCCAATTTCACGAACGGAGCGAATGTGTCGGTGAAGTCCACGCCTGCCCGTTGCTGAAAGCCACGTACCACCCACCGGGCCTCATAGCGCTCGAGAGAACCGTTCGGGCGAGTCTTGTGGAGGAACACCCACTTGGTAGAAATGACATTGGCACGAGGGGATCGCGGAACAAGATGCCACGTGCGGTTGCGTTGCAAGGCGTCGAACTCCTCCTACATCGCGGCCAGCTAGTGAGGATGCTGAAGGGCCGCACGAACAAAGGTGGGGATGGGTGATGGTGTCGAGGTCGCAGCAGCACACGCATACTCGGCGGAAGAGTAGCACGTGCTCGGGCGATGCACACCGGCCCGAGCGCGGGTCGTCATGCTGTGAGGAGGACCGGCAGGGGCGGTCGAGCACACATCGGTGGCCGGTTCGTCGACGAGACAAGCAGCTGGCTCATCCGCGGAAGCGGGGCCAACGGCAGCGGTGAGGGCGACGGGCGAGGAGGATGTAGATCCCGTCGCCGTAGCGTCCACTGTGGCATCGGCGGGGGAGGCCAGCGCAGCCTCCGAAGAGGGAGGCAAAGACCTGGAAGCCCGGTCTGACTCGACCTTGGGGGAGGGAGTCGGGAACCCGGGTGGCAGCGGCAGAAGGCGCCTGACCAGTTGCGTCGCCGAAGGATGCTGCCATGTGACGTGCCACGGAAGGGGCGCGGTAGGCGGTGTCGAGGGAGCCGCAACACGTGGTACCTAGAAGAAAGGAAACACCATCTCGACGAAATATACATGCCTCGAGGTGTACACGCGGTGAGTGACAGGATCATAGCACCGGTAACCTTTGGTGTTAGAGGGACAATCTAGAAAGACGCATGGAAGGGAACGTGGTGCGAGTTTGTGAGGAGTGGTGGACGCAGTGCTAGGGTAGCAAAGACACTCAAAGATGCAAAGACCATCGTAGGACGGACGGGCACCGAAAAGAAGGTGATGAGGGACGTAGTTCCACCTAGGACGACACGGACGAATGTTAATGAGAAGTGTAGCGGTGGCTAGAGCATCCGGCCAGAACCATGTGGCCACGTTAGCATGGAAAAGTAACGTGCGAGTGCAGTCATTAAGAATGCAAATTATGCGCTCGGCGTGGCTGTTCTTCTGCGAGGTGTACGGGCAAGTTAAGCGGAAAGTGGTGCCATGAGAGGCGAGAAGGATGTGAAGGGCGAGGTTGTCAAATTCTTTTCCGTTGTCAGTTTGGAGTGCAAGTATAGTGCGACCGAACTGTGTGGTGACATAGGAGAAAAAGGATGTGAGTGTGGCTAAAGCGTCGGGCTTGCGACGAAGAGGAAAAGTCCCCACATAGTGAGAGTAATCATCTAGAATCACCAAGTAGTATAGATAGCCCATGTTACTTGCAACAGGAGACATCCAAACATCACTATGAAGGAGCTGAAACGGAAAAGTGGAAACAGTTGTAGAGGCACTAAAGGGTAGACGAACATGCTTGTCAGAACGGCAAGCCCCACAAGTATGCTCGTTGAGCTAATTACATCAGAAAGAAAAACTCCTAAGGATTTGACGCAAGATGACGTGGTTGGGGGTGTCCCAGGCAAGTGTGCCAGAGGTCGACGCCGGAGGCCAAGGCAGCAGGTGTGGAGGAAGAAGCGCCGGCATGTACAGGATAAAGGTCCTCGGGGCTATCACATCGGTGGAGCACCATCCACATACGGGCGTCCTTCATAGAAAACCCAGCACTGTCAAATTCAACAGTGAGAGGGTTCTCACGAGCAAGACAACGAACAGAAACTAGGTTCGTGACAAGTTCAGGTGAAACAACAACGTTAGACATAGTGATGGGTGTGGAATTGGAGGGAAAACAAGTGCTACCAACATGAGTGATAGTTAAGGAAGAACCGTTGCCAACGGTGATACGAGTGGGCGTATGAACGGGAGTGGAAGAGGTTAGGTTACCTGGATGAGCTGTCCTGTGTGCAGTAGCACCGAGGTCCATGCACCAGTCACCTCCGCCGGCATAGTTGTTGGGTGATGGCGCGGAGTGCAGGGCCTATTGGGGAATGTTGCATGGGAAACAAAAAGTTCCCTACGCACACGCAGGATCTATCCATGTTGATGAGCATCTATAAGAGGCAGAGTGTATCTACATACCCTTGTAGATCGTTAAGCGAGAAGCGTTTAAGAAACGCGGTTGATGTAGTCGAACGTCTTCACGATCCAAGTCGCCGAGCATCCCGCAATCCAATCACGATCCGTCCCGATCTAGCGCCGAACGGACGACACCTCCGCATTCAGCACATGTACAGCTTGATGACAATATCCGCCTTCTTGATCAAGCAAGAGGGAGCGGAGAGGTAGACGAGTTCTCCGGCAGCGCGACGGCGTTGCGGCAATGGTGGTGGAGCCATTCCAGCAGGGCTTCGCCTAAGCACTGCTGAAACCGATCTAGAGGAGAAGCTACGATCTAGAGGAGAGGTAGCACGTGGCTGTTTTTCTGTCTCAAAAAACCCTCAAACCTCTAGTATATATAGGAGGAGGGGAGGAGGAGGCTTGGCCCCCAAGGAGCCAGCCCTTTGCTTCGGTCGAAGGTGGGGAGGAGGAGTCCTCCAATCCTATTAGTACTAGGACTCCCTCTCTCCCAATTTGCCTTCCTTCCACCCTTGGGTTTCTTCACCTTGTTTGTCGTTGGCCGCCTTCTTGTCAGCCAGGTACTTGGGGCAGTTCCGCTTCCAATGACCAGTTCCCTTGCAATGAAAGCGGTCAGTTTCTGGCTTGGGTCCAGCCTTGGGCTTCTTTACAGGAGTAGCAACTGCTTTGCCATCCTTCTTGGTTTTACCCTTCTTTCCCTTGCCCTTGCCATTCTTCTTGAAACTAGTGGTTTTATTGACCATCAACACTTGATGTTCTTTCTGGATTTCAGACTCAACGACTTTTAGCATCGCAAATAGCTCGGCGACTGACTTGTTCATCCCGTCCATGTTATAGTTCATCACAAAGCTCTTGTAACTAGGTGGCAGTGATTGAAGAACTCTGTCACTGATCGCCTCTGGCGGAAGGGCAATTCCCAACTCCGCCAGACGAGTCGAATACCCAAACATTCTGAGTATATGTTCACTAATAGACCTGTTCTCCTCCATTTTGCAAGCATAGAACTTATCGAAGGTCTCATACCTCTCGATCCGGGCATTCTTCTGAAAGATAAACTTCAACTCCTGGGACATCTCATATGCTCCATGACGTTCAAAACGTCTTCGAAGTCCCGGTTCTAAGCCATGCAATATTGCACACTGAACTATTGAGTAATCTCCAGAACGTGCCTCCCAAGTGTTCTTAACGTCTTCGGATGGCAGGTCTTCTGGTTGGTCACTAAGCGGTGCATCAAGTACATATGATTTCTGGGAAGCCGTGAGGATAATCCTCAGATTATGGGCCCAGTCAACAAAGTTACTTCCATCATCTTTTAACTTAGCTTTCTCTAGGAACGCATTAAAACTCAGGGGTTCTACTGCGCGAGCCATTGATCTACAAGATAAATATGCAAAGGTTACTTAGACTATTGTTCAAGATAATGAGTTTAGTTAATCAAATTACTAAAGCACCCACTCAAATTGACATCCCTCAGGTCATCTGAGTGTCACATGATCCAAATTCACCAACTCAAGTCCGATCATCACGTGAGTGAGGTGGTTTCAATGGTGAACATCATCATGTTGATCATATCTACTATATGACTCATGTTCGACCTTTAGGTCTCTTTTGTTCCGAGGCCATGTCTGTACATGCTAGGATCGTCACGTTTAACCCGAGTGTTCTGCATGTGTAACACTGGCTTGCACCCGTTGTATGTGAACGTAGAGTCTACCACACCCGATCATCACGTGGTGTCTCGACACGATGAACTTTCGCAATGGTGCACACTCGGGGAGAACACAATTCATCTTGAAATTTAAGTGAGGGATCACCTTATAATGCTACCATCGTCCTAAGCAAAACAAGGTGCATAAAAGGATTAACATCACATGCAAATCATAAGTGATATGATATGGCCATGAACTTGTGCTTTTGATCTCCATCTTGAAAGCACCGGCATGATCTCCATCGTCACCGGCACGACACCATGATCTCCATCATCTTGATCTCAATCAACGTGTCGCCATCGGGGTTGTCGCGCCCATCATGCTTCTACTACCATTGCTACCGTTTAGCGATAAAGTAAAGCATTACATAGCGCTCAATGATTGACACACAGGTCATATAATAATTAAAGACAACCCTATGGCTCCTGCCGGTTGTCGTACTCATTGACATGCAAGTCGTGATATTCTATACAACACATGATCATCTCATACATCACATATATCACATCATGTAATTGGCCATATCACATCACAACATGCCCTGCAAAAACAAGTTAGACGTCCTCTAATTGTTGTGGCATGTTTTACGTGGCTGCTATGGGTATCTTGTAAGAACAATTCTCACCTACGCATAAACCACAACGGTGATACATTAGTTGCTTTTCAACCTTCTCAAGGACCGCCTTTGTTGAATCCGATCCAACTAAAGTGAGAGAAACTGACACCCGCCAGCCATCTATGCGACAAGTTGCAGTTGAGGGAACCGGTCTCTCGTAAGCGTACGAATAATGTTGGTCCGGGCCGCTTCATCCCACAATACCGCTGAACCAAAACACGACCAAGGGAGGAAGCAATCTAAGCATCAAGGCTCACAAACTCTTTGTGTTCTACTCGAGATCTCATCTACACATAGACCTAGCTCATGATGACACTGTTAGGGAACGTTGGATGGGAAACAAAAGTTTTCCTACGCACACGCAAGATCTATCCTTGGTGATGAGCATCTACGATAGGGAGAGAGGATCTACATACCCTTGTAGATCGCTAAGCGGGAAGCGTTAAGAAACGTAGTTGGTGTAGTCGAAAGTCTTCGCGATCCAAATCTCCGAGCTTCCCGCGATCCAATCACGATCTATCCCGATCAAGCACCGAACGGACAGCACCTCCGCGTTCAGCACACGTACAACTTGATGACGAACTCCGCCTTCTTGATCCAGCAAGAGGGAGCGAAGAGGTAGATGAGTTCTCTGGCAGCGTGACGGCGCCGCGGCGATGGTGGTGGAGCAATTCCAGCAGGGATTCGCCTAAGCACTGCAGAAAACCGATCTAGAGGAGAAACTATGCACTAGAGGAACGGGTAGCACGTGGCTGAAAATCAAGTGCAAAAACCCTAAAACCTCTAGTATATATAAGAGGAAGAGAGAGGGAGGCTTGGCCCAAGGGTCAAGCCCTCTAGGCTTTGGCCGAAGCAAGGGAGGAGAGGAGGACTCCTCCTCCAATCCTAGTAGGACTAGGACTCCTTCCTTTTTGCCTTTTTGCCTTTTTTCCAACTTTTCTCTTTGGGCTTTTCTTTCCCAGCCGCATAGGCCTTGTGTGAGACTTCCACCATCCCACTAAGGGCTGGTATTCACTCTCCCACAGCCAATGTAGCCTCTTGGGTCGAAATACCCCTCCCGATGGTCTCCCGGTACACTACCGGCACTCCCGGTACACTACTGATGAGCCCGAAACTTTTCCGGCGACCAAAATAGGACTTCCTATATATAAATATTTACCTCCGGACCATTTCGGAGTTCCTCGTGACGTCTGGGATCTCATCCGGGACGCCGAACAACCTTCGGTCACCACCATACATAACTTTATACTACCGAAACGTCACCGAACCTTAAGTGTGCAGACCCTGCGGGTTCGAGAACTATGTAGACATGACCGAGACACCTCTACGGTCAATAACGAATAGCAGGACCTGGATGCCCATATTGGTTCCTACATATTCTGCAAAGATCTTTATCAGTCGAACCTCTATGTCAAGGATTCAGTTAATCCCGTATGGTGTTCCCTTTGTTCTTCGGTATGTTACTTGCCCGAGATTCGATCGTCGGTATCTCCATACCTAGTTCAACCTCGTTACCGGCAAGTCTCTTTACTCGTTCCGTAATACAAGATCCCGTGACTAACACTTAGTCACATTGCTTGCAAGGCTTATTGTGATGTTGTATTACCGAGTGGGCCCTGAGAGACCTCTCCGTCACACGAAGTAACAAATTCCAGTCTTGATCCATGCCAACTCAACAAACACGTTCGGAGATACCTGTAGAGCACCTTTATAGTCACCCAGTTACGTTGTGACGTTTGATACACACAAGGCACTCTTCCGGTGTCCGTGAGTTACATGATCTCATGGTCATAGGAACACATACTTGACATGCAGAAAACAGTAGCAATAAATTGACACGATCATATGCTACGTTTGTAGTTTGGGTCTTGTCCATCACATCATTCTCCTAATGATGTGATCCCGTTATCAAATGACATCACATGTCAATGGCTAGGAAACCTTGACCATCTTTGATCAACGAGCTAGTTCACTAGAGGCATACTAGGGACAACGTGTTGTCTATTTACTCACACATGTAATGTGTTTCCAATCAATACAATTATAGCATGGATAATAAACGATTATCATGAACAAGGAAATATAATAATAAACACTTTATTTATTGCCTCTAGGGCATATTTCAAACTTGTCGTTCCCTTTGTTCTTCTATATGTTACCTGCCCGAGATTCGATCATCGGTATCTGTATACCTAGTGCAATCTCGCTATCGGCAAGTCTCTTTACTCATTCTGTAATACAAGATCCCACAACTAACACTTTAGTCACATTGCTTGCAAGGCTTGTTGTGATGTTGTATTACCGAGAGGGCCCTGAGATACCTCCCCGTCACACAGAGTAACAAATCCCAGTATTGATCCATGCCAACTCAAAAGACACTCTTGGAGATACCTGTAGAGCACATTTATAGTCACCCAGTTACGTTGCAACGTTTGATACACACAAGGCACTCATCTAGTGTTAGTGAGTTGCATGATCTCATGGTCATAGGAACAAATACTTGACGTGCAGAAAACTGTATCAATAAACGGACACGATCAAATGCTAGGTTTATAGTTTGGATCTTTCCATCACATCATTCTCCTAATGATGTGATACCATTATCAAATGACATCTCATGTCAATGGCTACGAAACCTTGACCATCTTTGATCAACGAGCTAGTCTACTAGAGGCACACTAGGGACAAAGTGTTGTCTATATATCCACACATGCAATGTGTTTCCAATCAATACAATTATAGCATGGATAATAAACAATTATCATAAACAAGGAAATATAATAATAATCATTTTATTATTGCCTCTAGGGCATATTTCCAACAGGGCCGCTAGGAGGGAAGGATCACATGGTGCGGGTGCCGGCGGTGGCAGGACACCCCCATAGGCGGGCGCTGGGGCCGGTGGGCCATGGCTGCCGAGAGGTGGCAGCGCGAGAGGGGCGACGTAACCGGTGCCGACCAGTTGGTTTGGAGCTCCGAGGAAGGCCTGGTGGCTAGCGGGGCCCGGGCCCAGGAGACTCGGCATGGGGACCGTGGGACGGGCATGTGATAGGCATGCACAACACCCGTCCATGGGTTCTGGCCGGCGGTCCACGGTGGAGGGGCCGGCTGGTGGCATGGTGGTCTTCCGGTGCCAGGACCCGGCTGCTGCTGTTGCTGTTGGCGGCGACCCCCACTGCCCCGCCGGTTGCGTTGGCCCCCGCCATCTTGCTGTTGGGAAGGCACGGGGGCGCAGGCAGCGCAGGTGGCAGCAGGAAGTAACCCGCCGGCGGAGGAGGACGCGGCTGGTTTGGCACAGCCGCTGGAGTGGGATTGCCGCGGGTGGTGCCGGCGGCGAGGGCGGTGTGGTGGACTCACTGTTTCACCTACGTAGGCAATGACGTGCTGGAAGGTGGGTTGCGGCAGCAAGGTTAGGTTGGAGGCCGCGTTGTCGAAGTCCTCATTGAGGCCGACGGTGAGAGTGCTCAGCATGAGTTTGTTGGAGACTTTAGCCCCGATGTCGCGAAGCTCATCGGTGAGCATCTTAAGCCGCATGCAGTACTCGTCTATGGTGGAGGTGTCCTGGTGACAGCCGAAGAACTCCTGCTGCAATAAAACAAGGCACTGAAGTTTGTTGTCGGTGAAGAGCGTGTTGATCTTGTTCCACACGGCGCAGGCGTCGTCGTCCTCGGTGACAACTATGCGAAAGATGTTCTTGGAGATGGTTTGGGCAAACCATCAGATGAGCGTGGCTTCAATGGCGGACCACTCCGGATCGCCTTTCATGAAGGCGGCATCCACGGAGCCATCGATGTGCTCCGTGAGATAGTACTCGAGGAAGACAAGGGTGAAGTAGGTCTTCCATGCGTAGTCTGAAGTGCTGGAGCTGTCGAGGCGGATGGGAACGCGGGCCTCGATGTTAGATCGTGGATGGCAACGGCGGAGTGTACGGGACCGGTGAAGGGGTTGGATGAGCGGGTGGCGGACGAGCTCGGGGACTCCATCAGGCGGGTAGGATTAGGGTTGTAGCGGCGTCGTGGAGAGATACGGCGGTTGCGGGTGGCGCCTGCGGTGTGGAGGGAGGCGGCAGCGGCGGCGAGTGGAGAGGGAGGCACTACGGGGCAGCGGCGGCGGAGCGGGGAAGAGAGAGCGACAGAGGCAACGACTGCGGGACGGCAAGGAGGTGGGCAGCGGAAGAGGGTGGCAAGAGCCGCCGGCGGCGGGGGGAGGAGAGCGTGACGACGGCAAGGTGTGGCAGTGGTGGGTAGCAATGACGGCGGCGGCGGCGCGTGTGACATCCCAAGTGATGTCCCTACCTTTTATGGCATGTAACCCATGTGTGACCTTGTGATATGAGCTTGTGAGGTGTTTCTCCTTGTCATTCATGTGTTGTTGGCATTCTTGCATCATATCATCCATCATCGTCATGCATCATCCCCATTTCTTCCATGTTGCCATGATTGGTCTTGTGCTTGCTTGATGTGTGGTTGTGAGCTTGTGAGTGTAGTGTTGGTCTGTCATGCTTGTATGTGTGGTGGATCCATGTGGGAAAACCCTCTCCTTTCCCCTCTCTTGTTCCTTTGCAATACCCTCCAACCCCCCCCCCCCCTCTTCTTCCTAATAATTTTTATCATCAGTTTCAAGTTGTTGGAAAAACCTTTAAAAAATGTTCATGTGTTAGCCATGTTTGTATAATAATTATTGGGAGTGCAGCTTTTCACATTTGAATAGTTTTGGTTCTTGAAAACTATTTTAAAAGGGGCTGTTTTTAATAATATTTTAATATAATTATTTTTCCTAAAAATCCTGTTAGCATTTTCTATAATTATGCAAATTATTTGGTCCACCAAAGTATTTTGTTTTGACAGAAAACCTTTTAATTTATTGCTGTTTTGTTTTGTAGTTAGCCGTTTATTATAATTGGTAGACCTCTCCCTCTGTTCCCTGAGTGAGATGGTGGGCCGCCTGTCCTCCCGCGCGGCCCATCAGTGGCGCTAGCAGCCCAGCCAGCCCCCATCGCTCGCGTGCGTCGTTTCCCTGTACGGCGAGCATCGGCAGAGGACACGTCGACGGCTCGGTCGATTTGACGGCCGACGGTGTTCCTCCTGCGCCTTTTAAGCCGTCCCCGGTGCCCTAGCTTCCCCTGCCTCTCCATTCCTGCCCTCTTCTCGCCGCGCCGCCGCCAGGTTAGCCCTCCCCCAGCCATGCCGTCGCCGCGCCCATGGTGCTCCGGCCGAGCAGCAGCTCGCGCCCGGAGGTAGCTCCACCGGCGTCTTCGTCCCTCTGGTGCGCTAGAAGGTCTCCCTCGTCGACGGCCCCTTCTTCCTCAACGACCGGGTGTGCTCCAAGGCGCCAAAGCCGCTGCCTTCTTCGCCTCCTCTTCTCTGAAAGCGTCGTCAGGTTCGGTCGCCGGAGTAGCCGTTCCTCGCCGTCGCCTCGTCGAACCCCAATCCCTCTCTTCGTGTCCTAGGTAAGGAGGTCCGTCCCCTCCTTCCATTACCCCTTTCTAGATTGGCGTTAGCCCCGTGTGCGCATAGATCGGGCCACGCCGTCGCCGTGCACCCAGAGCTCCGGCAAGCCGCAGCTTGTTTTTCCCCTCGGCCTTGGTAGTCCTGCGGTTCGTGCTCGTGCTCGCGCTAGTCTGTGAATAGGAGGACCACCCCGTAGGTTCCGCGGCCCCGCCGGTGGTTGCCCTCGCCGGAGGTGGCAGGGGTTGGTCGTGCCGCCGCTGGCCCTGTCTCGTTGCTCTGTCAGCCGAGACCGGGTTCAGTTTCGTCAGGGTCTTGCTATTAGTATGTGTGTATATAAGGTAAGCAGATGCCCCTCTGTTATCAGTCGTGAGCGTGGCCCAGTGGTGTGGTGCGTGGGAAGGCAACCAGCAGGTTGCGGGTTCGAATCCGAAACCGTTCATTTTTTTTGTTTTGTTTCTTTTTTGTTTTATTCTTTGTTTTCCTGCATGGCAAGTAATAGAGATTGTGCGTATGTCTTGAACACACACATGGGGCTGTACGATATGTATGTGTGTGTAGAGTCAAGGATTCCAATTGTTTTGTCATTCATACATGTGTGTGTGTGTTCACCTATTTGCATATATATACATATGTATGTGTGGGTATTACACTTGTGTGTTGTATGTGTGTGTATATGCACTCATGTGCATATACCCACATATGTGGAGTGTTAGTGTTGTGGTGGTGTGTGTCATGCATATATACCTGGTGTATATATGCATACATACACATGTGTGTGTGTCTCAAGTGAGTGTATGTGCATAGTGCATACATGTTGTGTGTGTGTGTGTTGTTTATGCTTCCCTTATGTGTATATGCACTCAAGTGCATATACACACTAGTGTGGTGTGTATGAGTAGTGTAGAGGTGTGTGTGTGTATGCACCATGTGCATACACACCCATACTTGTGTGTGTTGTGTGATGCATGATAGAGTGTGAGATTGTGTGTGTATGTGCACTATGTGCATATACCCACATCTAGAGTGTGTTGGGGGTGTAGAGAGTGTGTGTGTGTGCTTGTGGCTCATGCTCTTGTGGTGAGAGCAAGGCAAGTGTGTGTGTGCATGCACTATGTGCAAATGCACCCATGCTTGTGTGTGTATGTATGTATGGTTGTGAGTGTATGTAGGATTGTATGTGTGATGTGGGCATGTGTGTTTGTGAGTGGTGAGGGTGTGCTCCACTTACCTTTCTTTCATAAGCATAATGGTTCCAAGTGTAGTTACCTATTGGATCACATGAGCATGTCTTCCACTCTAGCTAGTTTCAACCTTGTTTCTCATTGCCATGCCATGCTAACATGTTCCTAGAGTGTTATTTGTGCATTTCCAACTTGTATGCATAGGTACCATGCCTTTTCTTTAGCTTTTCTTCAATTCACTTAAGTGCCATAAGTCATACATGGGAGTAAGGGTCAAATTTCGACCCCCCTTTACTCCCTCATGTTCATGCAATTATATAGGTATGAGTAATTATTTTGGGGTGTTTTCAACCCCTCTATGCATCTGTGAAGTCAGATTTGACTTTGGGGCAACTTGACAAAAGTGCAATTTTATGCTGTGATGCCTTTTTGTCTTTTTCATATGAATTAATCTATGCATGCTTTGGAGTTCTTGTCAACATGAGATTGCTAGAAAAAGTTTTTGTGAAAATCCATGTATTTCTTTTATTTGTGCTAAGTCTCCAGATCAGTGGGAACCATGCTGTTTATCTAGCTACGTTCTGTTTCTGTCCAGCTAGTCTGAAAATGGCTAAGTCTGGAGAATCTGCTGTTATAGTTTTGCCTGGAAGATCAGGGTGTAGCTAGTGTTGTGTTGAGTTTTTGACCATTCTCAGTGTTAGGTATTTGTAGTATATATTGTTATCTACCACCCTGTTAATTTTCATGTCATTTGGAGCTTCTTAGCATATTTAATCAGTGCTGTCAACTTGCTACTTTATTAACCCAGATTCCCGAAAACTGGAATTTTCACTAAGTCCCTAAAAATCTGTTTCTTCATGCCTACTTGCCAGCTCTAGGGGTGTGTTGCTCTTTTGTTGATTGAGTAGTTGGATGAATTGATGTGGGTCTTGAGTAGAACCTGTTCATATCTTATTTGTGGCTGTAGAGTTTCTGTAGAAATAGTGGTGAGCTTTTCAAAATGCTATGTTGCTGTTTTGTGGCAGATTGAGTGCTATTTTGTTTTGGTTGTTGTGGGAGCTATACTCCATAGAATGAAGTGATTCTTGAGTTTATTGTGATTGGTTTTTCATCACCTATCCAGTGGTTACCTTGGAATGCCAAGATTTAGCCCAGGTATTTGGTGGTCTTGTGTTTTGCCTCCGTACCTTGTCGTGAGCGTATCTCGAGAACCGTAGCTCCGTTCCTCGCGATCTTTATATGCATTTCCATCAATTTTTCATGATGAATCCATATTTGCCATGTTCATGCATGTCTAAATAACTAAACATGAGGTTCTATCCAGATCCATTAATCTACCACCTTTGCATGTGAAACTTGACTAGAATTGGATTGCCATGTATAAACTCATTAAAATGATCATGCATCATCTTGTTTGTGCATTGCACCTTGTTTGGTATTTTATTTGCTGTTTCTCTTGGGTAGACGCGAGTGTCGAATCTGAGTTCGAGGAACCTGGAGAGTACCACTACGAGGACCCCGCTACTTGTTCCGCTGAAGATCCAACAGGCAAGATGATCGTACCCGGATCCCAATACTATCTTTGCTTGATAGTTTCTCGTTCTTATCGTTACAATTGCACTACCTACCACATGATATCAGCCCCCATGTTACCATGACAGCCTCTAACCTCCACATCCCAGCAAACCGTTGATTGGCTAAGTTACTGCTGCTCAGCCCCTCTTATAGTGTTCTTAGTTGCAGGTTTTCCATGTGATAACATGGATTGGATATCACAATATATTCTGTTATTTAAATTTAATGCACATATATATCTGGTATTGGTGGAAGGCTTGGCATTTTGCTAAGTGATTTGTTCCGCTTGTATCGCCACTAGATTCTTGTTATCGTTGTTATGTTTCCATATTCTGCGCTCCTATCATGCTTGGGGTTGTTATGGGGACCCCCTTGTTTATTCGGTTGAGATTAAAACTTGTCTGGCAAGACCCAACATTGGTACTACATTTGCTAATAACTTAATGAACCTGCATAGGGCTTTGCAACCCCGTGGATAATTTAACCAACCCCCGGGCCAGTGCTCCTCATGAGTGTTGGTACAAACTAGAGCCGTGTGCGGGGCCAACCCGGGGCAACTCGGGAGATTTCTATCAGGCCATTGTACGCTATGCTTATCCGTCGTGTCCTGAGAACGAGATACGCGGCTCCTATCGGGTTCGTCGACACGTCGGGTGGTCTTGCTGGAGTTGTTTTACCTTTATCGAATGTCTTGCGTGTGGACTCTGACTTTCTTCGGGTTTACTCGAGGTGTTGGAAATCCTTTGGAATTACCGATGAAGATCACGAGATCCGTGGTCGAGGAATTCCCGCGGAGTGTGGTTATTTGTGATGGACTAGTTGGAGCACCCTGCAGGGTTAAATCTTTTGGAAAGCCGTGCCCGCGGTTATGTGGCAACTTGGATATTTGTTTAACACCCGGTTCTAGTTAACTTGAAGTAAACTCATAACTAAAATACACCAACTGTGTGAGTAACCGTGACTGTCTCTACTCGTGGACATGATCCGAGAGAGAACACGGTGGGGTTATGTCTGACGTAAGCAGGTGTTCAGGATCTTTTAGAGATCATGTTATAAACGACCGATTGTCGTAGGCACTCATTTTACATTCTTGCTACGTAAGTTAGCCACCATAAATGCTTAGAGCTGTTGCAACTCAAACATCACCCATCCCATCCAAAGCTTATATAGAATTGGCACCCGGGATTACATGATTGTTGAGTCCTCTGTGGCTCACAGTTTACTACAACCATTCAGGTACAGGTTCAGATGATTGTGTTCAGGATGACCTTACGCAGCTGCAATGGGAGTACGATGAAGAAAGAGGACGCATGTATGTGACATACCCCGATGAGTAGAGGACCTGGTCGTGATCTTGGGAAGCTTGATAGTATCATCGCATTATTGTTTTTATCGTTGTTTTTCGTCTGTAGCCGGACCCTGTGTTCTCCTTGATGTATGAACTGAGTGACATTGTAATTTAGCATGTGGCGAGTGTAAGCCAACTCATATACTCTTCTCTTCAGTACATGTATGATGTGATGATGCTTATCTTGCTAACGGCAAGATGCGCTTCTATCCTTTGCGAGGACCTCGTGCCTCAAAACGGATAGACGCGCATCTTGGGCGTGACAGTGCGCGTGGGAGGGCGTGGCGACGACGGCGGCTAAAACCTTAGGGTTAGATCGGAAAGTCTGATACCATGTAGAGAGAGGGATTAGCAATACTATTGTTGATGTATTGATTGGTGTCAAGGTGCACGTATATATGGAGTACAAGTGGGCCTCTACCTCAACTACACACAACTAGGAGGTGGGCCAGATTATACATAATATACATGCAACATATATGTTCAACAGCTGGGATGTCTTGACCATGCTTATTAGGCTATGAGCTCGCAATATAATTTTATTCCTAACGGTGCAACGCATGGACATGTTTGCCAATAACTTCATAAGCAGTCAGGTTGGACCAGACCGGACCGGATAGTTAAAATACTAGTACTATTATGTCAATTAGGAACATAATCATTGCTAGCAATCAAGGAGATAACTGTCGGTGGCATTAGAACTGTTTTCCTGTCATCCCTGGTGGTTGAAACCCTAGCCGTAGTCAGGAGAGGATAATCATCCAGCGTCGTTCTTTGGCGGTTCCTCTATGTCGGCGACCTCAGTTGAGGTTGTTGAGGGGGGGGGGGTCACAAGATCTACGTGTGTGGATCGGTTTTAGTTCTCGTAGTCTAAGTTTTTAGGTTGTTCGTCATCTTGGCTTCCGTGGCGAAGATGGCAACGGTGAATAAAGATGCATCGGATCCTTTCCAGACGACGGCATCGGTCCTATGGTTGGGGATGGATTTGGAAACCAGTCTGTTCAAGTAAGGATGGCGTGGCGGCGACGACATCATTTTGGTGGACCTGTGCCCTCGGGCTCCGCCGTTGCGACAATGTTTGCTCTAGCGTCAGAATGGAGCTTGGGAGGTAGTTCAGGAGTGGATGCAGATTGTTGTCTGCATTGACGACATAAAAGACGAAACATGTGTTGTGTCCGTGGTTAGTGTATGGCTAGTATGATTTCCTACTGTCGCGTCTTAGTCACGGTGGGGTGTCGTATCTGGAGTTTGATGGCATATATGGGGTGTTGCCCCGGTCTGATTCGTTCAAAGGTAAGGGCTTCACTTTCGATGAGACACCTTCGAGGTCTGCAAAGCTGCATATCAGCGATGGAGCCATGTCAAGCTCGGATAAGGAGGTGATCAGTCATTCTTTTCTTGAGTGACTGTCATGGTTGTTTCGGAGGCATAGATGGGCGTTGGTGTCAAATTCAAAGATGATTTGCTATCTTTTCAGTTTTTTCATGTCGTTCTTTACGTGACTTGAACTTTAATCTTTATGATATGAGGAACAGAATCAGTTTCATAATGTTTAAATTTAATAAATTTCGACTCACATATTCCTGCGAAGAGCAACAGCCAAAGTTGCATAGTTGAGACCGTGTGTCAGTTTCTAAATAGTAGTACAACGTGTACATCGCCTAAGCGATCTGTTTCAAACTAGGGCGATAGCAGTTGTACTAGGACTGCATGTATATACTATTCCAATCGATGCAACTTGTACCGCAAGACCGATCTCCGAGGCATAACTTGTACTACCTATTTAATTAGGCCGATCGATCGGTCGATCGATCTAAGCCAGATTAATTAATAAAAACCCTAGCTAAGGTAGACACCAATAGCGCTGCCGCCGGGTGCCAGCCATGGGGCTCACCGCGTGGATGCTCGGCTTGGGGTTCCTCGGCGCCGCGGCCGTCTCCCACCGCGCCGAAGTCCACAACGACAAAACGGCGGTGACGCACTACGTGGCCAACGGCGGGTGTCTCAAGGAGTTCCGGGAGGCCATGAGGGAGTGCGACCCCATCTGGGATCTCGATGCCACCAAGCGCCGCGTCGCTTGCGTCGGCGCCACCAAGGCGCTGCGCGAGTGCTTCGCCCGCAACCCCGACTACTTCGAGCACCAGTACATGAAGCGCATGGACAGCGGCCTCGACCAGGACCGCGGCTGGTCGCCGACGCAGGAGGATGTCGGCAAGTACAAGTGGTGGAGAGGCATGAGGAGAAGCTAGCGATTGCACTACGCAATTAGCATCGCGATTCCCTTACGTACATGTTCCATGGCATGCTGCATGCATCCGATAGATTGATCGTTGCTTCTAATAGTAGCAGTAGCACAGCAGTTGTATTAAGAAAATTTGTCTTTTGCCGGGTCAGATTTACAGACTTTACTTTGTCTATATTGTTTTTATTGTGATCCATATTTTTTTAATACTGTCTACGGTGGTTTTCTGAGAAAAGGCACGCCCAATGCCACTCTACCTGGAGAGTACTCTGATGTAAACCTTGTTTTGATCGTCGACGTGTCTAAAACGTTTTCTCCTCGCCCACAAGGGACTCTCGGGCGTTAGGGTTTCCATGCCTTCTGCTTGGTCCCGTCGCCGATCTGCCTCGTGTCTCGTGGCATTAGGGCCATGAAGACTCGATGGGTTCTAGTCCTACTTCATTTTTAGATGTTTTTGTAAGTTTGCTTAGGATTTGTATCTTGCTCACGATAGCAAGGCAACGGTGTTTCCTTTATGATGGAATAAGATTTTCCTCACCTAGCCCCCTTGCAAGCAGTGCATCTTATGCCGTCAAAGGACGTGTGGACGTATGCCTCCGATGGATCTTGCGGCATTCGGTCGGTGCTTGTTTTCAGTACTCCCTCCATTCGAAAATACTTGTCCTACAAATTGATCTATCTAGACCTATTTTAGTTTTAGATACATCCATTTTATTCATTTTATAGATACGACACGTTCCTGCGGCCATCAAACCAGCTAACCCTCGCGTGCGTTCGTGTGTATCCTTGCTTGATCGATCAAGCAAGGATTGATTAGCTGTTGTGTACGTGCGGGGGGCGTGCGTTCCTACGTTTGTAGCATACGTAGCTAGGTTTGCTAGTCTCGATCGGAAGTCTGTTGCTTTGTTGCCGTTCGTCATCGGTCATGGTCGTCGACATTGGGTCTGGACCAACATGCACACGAGATGTTGCGGGCTACTACGAGAAGAACCGCCCCCGTCTCCATCATCCGCATATCCAGCCCATGTATACCCAGCGTGCTTCGTCCACGAAGAAGAACCGCCCCCGCCTCCATCATCCGCATATCCAGCCCATGTATACCCAGCGTGCTTCGCCCACGGAGAAGAACCGCCCCCGCCTGCATCATCCGCATACCCAGCCCATGTATACCCAGCGTGCTTCGCCCACGGAGAAGAACCGCCCCCGCCTCCATCATCCGCATACCCAGTCCATGTATACCCAGCGTGCTTCGCCCACGGAGAAGAACCGCCCCCGCCTCCATCATCCGCATACCCAGCGTGCTTCCTACACGACTAGGCCGGGTAGGGTTGCGACAAGATCCTTCAGTCGTGGCGATGCGGCAAAGGACGGGAGGAGCCTCAACTGGCGGCGGTGGCTAGGGTTGCCACCACGTCACCTCCTGCACCATGTTTGTAATATATTTTCATAGTGAGTAAGTTTATGAATTTTCGTCCGGGTTTATTATAGTTATTATCATATTTTGGAATAGAATTTGATCATATATTTCTAAAGAGACGTGCAGCTGCTTTGGGTGGTGTACACTTGCATTTGTGTTAACGGGCAGCCACAGCCACACACACCTGGTCATCAGTCATGAATCATGACCTTGTAAACTAGGAAATGCTTTGCGGCTTGCAATTTCCTTACCCAAAACTTCAATGGCGGCCCTGAAGAAACTCTTCCATATTCCACTTCTCGTGCTAGTATGGGCAGCCAGGGCGACCGACCCGGAAGCGGAAGCGGAAGCACTTCTCCGATGGAAGTCGACTTTGGTTGGCGCCAACTCGATATCCTCATGGTCGGCTGCAAATTCCACCTGCTCTTGGTTCGGCGTCTCCTGTGATGCTGCCAGGCATGTTACGGAGCTCAGCCTTCCCAACGCCGGCCTCAACGGTACGCTCGATTACTTGTATTCGGCAGTGTTCTGGAACCTCACCAAGATCAAACTCAACAACAACAGTCTTGCTGGCACCATCCCAGCAAACATGTCCAAGTTGCTCACGCTCACTATCTGGACTTGAGCAGCAACAATTAATCTTGCTGGATCCATACCTCGCTCATTCTCAAGGCTCCAAAATCTCAAGGCACTGCGGCTCTCTGCAAATAATCTCACATGAGGAATCCCGGAGGAGCTGGGGATGATATCTGGGTTGCGAGATCTTATACTGGGCTACAACCCACTTGGTGGGTCGATCCCAGCCTCACTAGGGCAGCTTCAGTTCCTACAGGAGCTCAACATCAGAAACGCTAGTCTGGTTTCTACTCTCCCACCAGAGCTCGGGAACCTCACCAGTCTCAAGTACATGACACTGGGACAGAATCAGTTATATGGAAGTTTGCCACCATCTTTTGCCAGGATACAAACATTGTTGACATTTTACATGGTTGAAAATAATATAAACGGAACCATCCCGAGAGAGATGTTTAAAAACTGTACCAAGCTCGAGTTATTTATGGTATCCAGAAACTTGTTAACTGGAAGCATCCCATCGCATATCAGCAAGTGCAAGGAGCTCGTAATTTTTTATGTATCCGGAAACTTGTTAACTGGAAGCATCCCATCGCATATCAGCAAGTGCAAGGAGCTCGTAATTTTTTATGTATCCAGAAACTTGTTAACTGGAAGCATCCCATCGCATATCAGCAAGTGCAAGGAGCTCAAGGGTTTTGATGTATCCAGCAACTTGTTAACTGGAAATATCCCGGTGGAGATAGGGAGCATGCCGAACTTGCAAGCATTGTCCTTGTCCAAAAATCACCTTACTGGAATTATGCCAACAGATATTGGTAATTTAATATCGTTGATATTCCTTGAGGTCAACTCCAATCATCTTGAGGGTGAGCTTCCTGTGACCATCTCCTTGCTGGTAAATCTTGTTGTTCTCGACATGTCGGGCAACAAGTTTACGGGTATCATTCTTAATCGTGACAACAGGCATTTGCCAGTTGTCAAGGTGGCTAACAGTACAGACAATAGCAGCTTCTCAAGAGAATCACAGTCTGCCTTTTGTCGATTAAGACTTCTGGCGCTCTTGGATCTATCAAACAATGAGTTGTTTGGAGATCTTCCTGGTTGCATCTGGAACTTGAAAGATTTAGAATTCTTGGATTTGTCGGGCAATGTTTTTGTTGGGGAAGTTCCAACCTCAACTTTCTTCAACTCTTCACTAAGGTCACTACACTTGTCAAGTAACAACTTCACAGGTTGCTTTCCAGTGGTGTTGAAGAAGTTAAAAAACCTTGTTGTTTTGGATCTCGGGGACAATAAGATTTCTGGTGTAATTCCTCCGTGGATGGGGAAAGCCAATCCTTTGCTGAGGATTCTCAGCCTGCGCTCAAACAAGTTGTACGGAAGTATTCCTTGGCAGCAGCTATCACAACTCCCCCATCTCCAACTGCTTGATCTTGCTGAAAACAATTTTGTAGGTTCCATACTAGAAAATTTGGTCAACATTTCATCGATGAGACAGAAATTTGAGACGCAGCCAGTTGCAAAAATTGACATAGCAGTTGCTTCCCACAAATTTAGTTATGTTTACAATGGAAGCATGGACATAATTTGGAAGGGACGGGAGTACACCTTCAAGGGAAGGCATGCATTTGTGACTGGTATTGATCTCTCTGGTAATTCTCTATCTGGTGAGATCCCCTCAGAGCTGACAAGTCTCATAGGCATGCGGTTACCAAATATTTCAAGAAATAATCTCTCTGGTAGCATCCCCAAGGATATTGGCAATCTAAATTTATTAGAATCCCTTGACCTCTCTTGGAACAAGCTATCAGGTCATATTCCTCCTAGTTTCTCAAACCTGATGTCCCTCACCTCTCTCAATCTCTCCAACAACCTTCTGTCTGGAGAGATACCTACAGGCAGTCAGCTCCAAACACTCGAGGACCCATCGATCTACGGCAATAACCTGGGACTCTGTGGCCCTCCATTGAGCATTCCGTGCACAAAGAATTCGAGTAGTACAACACCAGTGGACGGCGACCACGAAAATGAAACGGTGTGGTTGTATTACTCGGTGATTGCTGGAACTGTCTTTGGCTTCTGGGTATGGTTTGGAGCATTGTTCTTCTGCATGATCTGGCGGTTTGCATTCTTCAATTGCATCGATGCCATGCAGCGGATTGTTGTGCACAAGATGGAGCGCACCTGACTGTGTTTATGACACTTATCTGCTTCCCACTATATAAGCTGCAGATCTATGTGTTCTTTCACCAATAATCTGCAAGTATATGTGCTTGTGGTGTGATCGATAGATTGGCTTGTACGTAGTTGTATGATGTGACCAACGTCCAACAGGATTGTATTAGATTTTATTCCCTGCATTTATTTGCCTTCCTACAGTCCCATTCCATAGTAAGTTCTTGTGTTTTTCTTCGCGTTCCCCTGTTTCTTGAATCCCCTGAATCAAAAAAGGCCGTTAAGCACAAATTACTACTATATGAAAATGTCAAGGTCGGCTTTCTGAATGTCTCGATAGAAAAATATAATTGAACGCGAACGAGAAATGTACATCGATAAGAAAAACAAAACAGAATGTTTTGTGGACCGCTCCCCCCCTAGGGTTCCACCCCGCCGCCGCCGGCCGCCCCCGCCTCTCCCTTTCCCCCCTCCCCCCCGGCGCGCCTAGTTCTGCCCCTGCGCTGCCTCCCCGGGAGGTGGCCGGGGCGGCACGCGCCCCCGGCGAAGGCCCGGGTGGTGCTGGCGGCGGCAGGGCTTTCCATCCCCGCGCGCGGGGCTCCCCTACTCGGGGCATGGGGCGGCGGCAGTGTCCTCGGCTGGACGGCAGCCCGGTGGCCCGACGGCGGCGGTCGGCGGTGGGCGTGGTGGCGGCGCCGCCCCTTGGCAGCAGGACGATATGGTATGGATGGCCATATGGGTCCTAGCGGGTCGGCCCCCCGGCGTGGCCTCGTTATCTGCTGCGCGGTGAGGAGGAGGAACAACTCGGATGTGGGGCGGCGGCGCCGACGGCGTGCCTGCAACAGCGCGAGGGCGGGAGCTTTATGGGCTTATGAGGGCCCGACCGGGCCTGTGGGCCTGCTATTGCATCCGGTCGGCTACCGTCATTGATGGTGGAGGATGAGCGCTCCCACGTTCCGACGGTGCTACTGCCCCTAGTCCCGCTCCGTATCATCACCGTGTTGTCCTCACTTTGTGGTGTCGTGGTGAGACGGCGTAGGGGCTTCAAGACCGTGTTGGCGTAGGGTCGTGGTTGGTTTCGTGGCAGGCTCCGGAGCGTCCGAGGTGTGGGTTGGGATCGGGGGAAACTCCTGTCGGCATGGCCGACACCAGCGCGGTGGCGCCTGTGGGTGTCGCCTGACCTTCCTGGAAGGCGTCGGGGGCTACCCTTCCTCGTGCCTCATCGAGTACCGAGGGAAACCCTTGGCAGCAGCGTCGTCATCGTCGTGATCCTTCTTGGAGGTGTTGATTGGTGCCGACGTTTCGGAGTCTTGGAGCTTGGTGGAAGATCCCCGGTGGGCGCAGCGACCGCGAGGCATCTTCGTTTTTGTTGATCCGCCGTTGTCGGCATTTGTTTCTTTTGTTTTTTCTTTGTCGTTTCGTTTGGGCGTGACTGTGTTGCTTCCGTCCCAACACCTATCACTGTATAATTCGGTTGGTTGCTTTGTAATACAAAGCGAGGGAAATCCTTTCTCTCGGCAATAAGACAGAAACAAGCAGACATTATGTCGCCTCTATAAAAAAAAAGGTTAACCATGACAGTTGTGACCATCTCGAACCAGACTACCCCTTTTCATTAACAAAAAAAAACATGTTCTTACAAGCCAAGCGGGGAGTTTGAGCGCTTATCGGAACATCTACGCTTTTTAAAGAAAATGGTCGAAACATCTACTGCAGGGCAAAAACCCGTAAGCAAGGATTATTGCAAGTCCAAAAACAAGTGACGGCCACACGAAGAGGTCGGCCACTCCTGTCTTCAGTCTCCAGTCACAGAAAGAAGCTGACAATGATGGAGGTCTATGATGTCGGCAAAGAACAAGCATAATATATAAGCTCAAGGGGAGAAGGCATCACATGCTGACCTTTTCAAGACTTGTTTACTGCTGAAAGCCTGAAACTTGGCATGTTTGCTGCTGTTGTTTGGCCCAACTTTCTAACTGCTGCGGTGCACGTCCTTTGTAACTGCTGATGTGGCAGAATGAAGACAGACGACGGTTTCAACGGCTCACTGACAGGCGGGCCCTGCAGCCACATCGACCCGACACAGACACTACATGTACAAGAAAATAATTTTCCTGGTGACCGTATGTTTGCCCTTTCCTAAATATAACGACCAAACCGAATAAAGTGGGCAAGCCAGTGGTGAACAAGGGTAACATGTATTTTACTCAGTATCCGTATATAGTGTGATATACTACAATTATACATGATGAATGATGAATTATAAGGGCCTAGTGAATTAGCAGCAGATGCCACATGAGAAAAAAGCAAGTTGTTTGACAACTCGGCAGTCCTCATGCGATCGTCGTCGCCTTAAGGAACAAGGATTGAGGTGGCAGAAGATCATGTCCAACCAAGTCAACTCTTCCATTTTTTTTTGAATGAAAGGGTTGCCCCCTTGCTCCATTTTTATTAAAACGAAGCATCAAATGTCCATAGAGTTATAAGCTTCACCAAACAACAAGCCACCAAGCAACCAGGACCAAGGCTACCAGCCCAAAGTTCAGCACAGGAAAAACAAACTTAGGAACTAAAAAGAGCAAAGGAAGAACAGCTACAGTCTTGTTGCAACTCCATCAGCTCCACCGATCACCTCCATACAATCCTGAGGAGCTCTCCCCTATGGATGTCCAGGAGCCGAACACATCGCCGAAGCAGCACCGACTGTGTGTCGTCGCAGAGCACAACCCATTGCAACAGAAAACTTCTTAGCTGATCAAACACGCAGCCCAGGCCTTTCCACTTTCTCCCCTGAAAACAGAAATCATTTCTAAGTGTCCAGATACTCCACAAGGAGGCACTCACAACTAAATTCAACATTTTTTGGGATTTGTTCTTTTGCCATATAGCAATCACATCTTCTATATAGTTAGGAACAACTATATCAAAACATTTAGCAATAAATTTCCATACATTTTGGGCTACAATGCAATCTAAAAACAGGTGTTCCACAGTTTCATTATCAGAGCAAAAAAGACAAGACAGATTATCTACTCTCCTTTTATTCAGATTGTCTCGAGTAAGAACCTTATTATTGGCCAAAAGCCACAGGAAGACATGGATTTTTTTGGGGACAGAGGATTTTCCAGAACTTATCCCCCACTTGCTAACCACACCACCAAAACTAATACATTTGTAAAAAGATTTAACAGAATATTTCCCATTAGTTTCTAATGTCCAAATAGGATAATCAGGTTCATCAGAAAGATGGTATTGTTTGAGACAGACAATCAGACTCCTCCACATTTCTAGGCCCTCCTGATGAACACTTCTCCTAAAGTAGAGTTTTAGTTCCTCACCATCCCAAACCTGGGCCACAGTGTAGTCTTGTTGAATGCAAATGGAAAAAAGCTTCCAAAACTACACCTTGAGGGAACACTCCCCTGCCCAGACATCATGCCAGAAGCTAATCCTACTACCATTACCAATCTTCCATTTATAGAACATTCTAGCAGCTGACAAGCCCCAAGTGACCCCCTTCCAGAAGGGGGAACCCACATTGTTTCTAGCCCACATCACATTTTGGTTGCTGGTATTATATTTGAAGTCCAGCAACTTTTTCCAGTCCTTATTATCTGCTTCAAAGTATCTTTTCCCCCAAGAAGCAAGCAAAGCCATGTTAAACTCCCTCAAATTGGGAACCCCAAGTCCTCCATAGATTTTGGGCCTGGCAACCAATCCCCAACTAGCTAAATGATATTTGTGGTCCTCACCTATATTGCCCCAAAAGAAATGAGCCATCTGAGAATTTATAGCATCAATAGCCCACTTAGGGAATTTAATGATAGCCATCAGGTAGGCAGGGATACTGACAATGCAAGCACAGAGAAGAATAAGCTTCCCTTTGTAAGATAAGTATCTACCCAGCCATCCAGCAATACTTTTAATGATCCTATCAATGATAGGTTGTAGGTCTTCCCTTCTAAGTTTATCATAATGCAGAGGTACCCCCAAGTATTTAATAGGGAAATCCCCTACTTGGCAGTAGAAGATTTGAGCAAACACCCTAGTGATCTCCTCCCCCATGTTGATAGTCATAAGATCACTCTTGTGGAAGTTAATCCTCATGCTAGAGAGATTTTCAAAACAGGATAGAATCCATTTAAAATTCCTGGCCTTATCAATAGAGTTTTCCATGAAGAGAAGTGTGTCATCTGCATACTGCAGGCTAACCACACCACCTTGAATTACATTAGGCAAAAGCCCAGAAATGAGGTTGGCTCTCTCTACCTTAATTAACATCTTAGTAAACACATCAGCAACTAGATTGAATAGCAGAGGAGAGGAAGGATCCCCTTGTTTAAGGCCTTTCTTGCTAATAAATAAGGTCCATTAGTATCATTGATCCTGACACAAGAAGATCCCATGATCAAAGTTTTCTTAATCCAGCTGATCCATTTGGGACCAAAACCTCTAGAAGCCAGCATTTCAAAAATAAATTCCCAACTGACTCTGTCATAGGCTTTTTCATAGTCAAGTTTGAGGATCAAACCCTCCACCCCAGACTTTTTCACTTCATGGATAACTTCATGAGCCATAACAACACTTTCTAGAATAAACCTACCCTTAATAAAAGCAGTCTGATTAGGAGAGATTAATCTATCTCCAATAGGAGAGCATCTATTGTTCATGGCTTTGGACAAGATCTTAACCACACAATTACTCAAGCTGATAGGCCTACTTTTTTTCATCTCCCTGGCATCAGGTTCTTTAGGAATAAGAACAATAAGAGCAAAGTTGAGTCTACCTTCTTAATCACCTCCTAGAAGGTCTGATAAAAAAGGAAGGACAGGCCATCAGGGCCAGGGGCTCCATGGGCATAGGAATCAAAGATAGCCTTCTTGATTTCTTCCTCAGTAAAATCTTTCAGCAGTATATCATTTTCTTCTGGGGTAACCAGTTCATCCTCATTCCAAAAGGAATCATCCAGGCGAATATTATGCCTCTCCTCAAATCTAAAGAGGTTTTTGTAAAACATAGTGGCTACCTCCAGCATATCTGAGGTATTAGTAATAGGCCCATCAGGACCATCCAACACCATAAGATGGTTTTTCCTATGCCTATGATTCGCAAGGGAATGGAAATAAGCATTATTCTTATCTCCATCCATGATTCTGCGATCTCTGGATCTCTGCCAAGCAGCAGTTTCTTCTTTCTTCCAAATGTCATCTAATTCCTTCTTAATATCCTCCATTCTAGTCTTATCTTCATCATTAAGCATATTTTTCTCAGAGAAAACATCTAATATGTCAAATTCTAGTGACAGGTCTCTTTTTCTTTTTTTCATCCCAGCTTCAAGATTGATGCTCCACCCTTTTACTTTTTTGCGGAAGAGTCTGGTTTTAAACTGCCACACCTCAATAGCCAAGGAAACTGGGGCAGGGGTGTTCCAGATATCCTGGACCAAGGTTCTAAACTCAGGGTGATCAAGCCACCATTTTTCAAATCTAAACATTTTTGGGGAGGTAACCCTCCTGGCCCTAGTATCAATAAGAAGAGGGGTATGATCACTACCCACTCTAGGAAGAGCCTGAACATCAGAAAGAGGGAAGTGGGCATCCCAGCTGATGGAAGCAAAGATCCTATCGATGGTAGCAAAGATAGGGAGACTTTGATTATTACTCCAAGTGTAACTCCGGTTGGCGATAACCAGTTCCATTAAAGCCCATTTATTAATCCAATCATTAAACAGGGAAACCAACTGGCTATTAACCAACCCATTATTCTTATCTAGACTAGATCTCACCAGGTTAAAATCACCTCCAAGGAGAACTGGGAGCGACAACGACCCCAGTACTTCATGTAATTCATCCATGAAGTCAACTTTGAATTCAGGGTATGCTGTGCCATAAACTACCACCAAGTGCCACACAAAACTGTCACACTTGTTCTTGATGGTAGCAATGACACAAAAGGTTTTATCCACAAAGCCAATAACTTCAAACAGGTCAGCATTCAGACCCACAAGGATCCCTCCAGCTGTGTTAATAGCAGGTAGAGTGTGCCAACAGAAGTTGGTCTTCCCAGCAAGGATTTTAAGAGTACTTTCAGAAACATTCTCTTTCTTGGTTTCAAGGAACCCCACAAAATCAAGATGGTTACTAGCAATGAAATCTGACAGGCACTGTATTTTACCAGGTTTACCTAGACCTCTAATATTCCAAAAAGCACCTATCATTGGATTTTAAAAGGGTGGGATAAACCACAAGGTTTAACTTTAGTACACAGGGTTGGATAGCTGTTATCACATCCAGCAGTGCCATCTGGGTGAGAACAGGTGCCAAACTTAGTTGGGGAAGCAAAGCTAGAAACAGGAACTTCCAGGATATCTAAATCATCAGGGAGGACCTCTTTTGGATGTTTATGAGCAAACTCTAAACAATTAATTTTTCACACTCAATCAATTGTCCCACAATATCTATACTCTCCAAAGAGGAGCCACCCATGCATAAACCAATTTGAGAAACTTGATCAAGAAGAACATCAGGATCTAGAACAGCAAAAGAATTACCTTTGAAGGTCTTGGGAATTTCCAGATTTTTCTTCTACTTATAAGCAGCAGCTTTCTCCATGATTTTCACATCTCCATGCTTCCCGGTGTTATGTTTGTTAGCCAGAACTGCCCCATTTGGGAGAACCCCCTCCACTGATAGCATCTTTCCTTTTTTTCTCAACCTTAGCCTGCTCCAAGGAGTTCCTCAAAGATCTTTTGACTGTGATCATTTTGTCCACCACATCATCAGGCAAAAGCTGCATTTCTTGTGGCTCTTCATCAGAAACCTCCTCTGGATCAGCAACTTCAAAACTGCCCAGTTGAGCAGAGAAAATCTCCATTTGTTCCATAATAGAATCCTCCATGGTAAAATTACCATCTATCTCCATCCTACCATCAGAAGTGTCATCCACAAGGATGGGCTTTGGTTTAGCCTTGGTCTCTGCAAGGAATTGTGTGTGCACAACATTTTGGAACTGGTCTGGATGAAATTCAGTAGCAGTAGCATCCACGGACTTGAAACTTTTAGCCCCAGGAGCAGCAGAAGTTCTCTGAGGAAAATTGGCCTTGTCCAATTCATCAATAGGTTCCTCTTCCTCAACCATGTCATCATCATCTTTGTGGTTATCCTGATCATTGTTTTCATTTCCATCAGATGGTTTATCCAGATCAGGATCATCATCATCATTATTGTTATCTTGGTCCCCCTGATCAAATCCTTCCACAATGAAGTACAGCAGATATAGCTTCTTCTTCATCTCCACCAATCTCTCAAAAGGAACTTTGGCTGGATCTCTGCAAGCAACTTTGATTCTGATCTGTTCATAGAAGGTCTTGAAGATACCATTCCAGTCCACATCAGTCAGAATACCAAACATCGAGGCAACTTGGGCAAACACTTTCCAAGTGCACCACTTTGGGGGAATACCCTCAACCTGGATCCAGGCCTCAGTCAACTGTCCAAAGGGATCCACAGCACCAGTCCACTCAGTGATGTTCACTGTGACCCCCTCAGTTGGTAAGCTAAAAGCTGGAAACTCTATCAGATCATCAATCTTCTTCCAAGGAGGAAATCTCAACAGAAAAGCCTTAGAAGACAACTCTCTAATCTGCCAGGACCAATGTTTGTTCTTACAAAACATGCCATTTAACTGGACTAACAGATCCTCAGCACTAATATCTCCTGTGACCACATTCAGAACAGCACAATTCTCAAAGTTGAGCCAGCTAGTTTCAACAGCCATAGGAATGTCAACATGATAAAACCCCAGTCCCGTAGCAGCACTGCCAAAGTACGTAGCAGTAGGCTGCAACTGAGCCCAAGCCGCACAATTGTTGGCGTTGTGATTACCAGAGCAGATGAAGCATCTCTTTGGTTTCACACATTTACCAACATAATGTCCTGGCTCCCCGCAGTTGAAACACACCATGTCTTTATACCTGGGGTCCATCGGCTGTTCAGCGGGAGGAGCAGGTGGAACTGGCACCACAGGAACTGACGGAGCGGGTGGAACTGGAAGAATAGCAGCCCCACCTGCCCGGGTCTTGGTACTTGGGGCAGCAGGGACCCTCTGCTTGGATCCTCCACCACCATCCCCCCCTCCCGCACCCTTCTTGGGAGGAGGTTGGCGACGCACTGGCTTCGGACCCAGCATTCCTTTCCCTTGATCTGCCATCGGCTTCTTAACCACTTCTGCAAAGGAGAGGGAGCCTGGGCCAAATCCTGCTATGGTAGGCTGGAATTTCGTAGGGACAGGATCAGATCTACAGAGATGAACAGGATAGCAGTCTTCGACGGTGAAATTGCCACTGCGAAACAAGTCCTTCCGGACCCAGAAGAGAGGACTAGGGAGAGCAAAGCTAGGGTTAGGAGGGGGAGGTTTGGCTTTATGGAGGGGGTGGCGGCGGCGGCTGGGGGAAGGAAGTACCCACAACTGCCCAAAGAAATCTGCAACCTCCTCTTCCATTTTTGTTCCCTCTCAACTCAGCCCACGCTGATGACATGACAGATGGAGCTTGCAGCAGCAGAGCGGTCATGCAAACAGAAAGAACTCCTATTGTGTCGGCACATGGACTAAAACTCTCCAGTCCAGAGCAGCTTTCATCCTGCGGCCCGCAGTGGGTTTGGGCAGGCCGTCGAGCAACGGACGGGTGAAGGACTCGTGGTTGAAGGTCCACTTGGAGCTCGACCACATGGAGACCCTGCCATTCTCTGCATCGGCAAAGCTCGGCGACCTCCGCGCCACGGACTTGAACCCATCAAGGAACGAGCCACCGTTGCTCTTCGCCACGGAATCCGGGCTGCTCGCGTCCCTACTCAGACGCATGCTAGAGACCGGCCTCGGCAGGTAGTCCTTGATGATCATCTTGATCGACTCCGACAGAAGGTCATCGTGGGTATCGGATCATCTGCCGCCGGTGTGTGGAACCATCCTGCTTTTCTTTGATCGCCTCGTTGCTTCTGCTGCAAACATTTAGTGGAGGTGCCCTTGCTGTACAAGGACATTTCAGTACTGCAATCCATGTCATCTCCCATTTGAGAACCTTTTGGGAAATATGAGGTGCTCCCATCTTTAGGGTACTTCCCATGCTTCAACGTCAAAACATTAATTTTAAATGTTTCAAAAATTCTGTAAAAAGGTGTGAATGTTCACGTGTGTGTTTCGCGGGAAAGGCCAAGGCCCTCGGCGGGACAGATATTCATATGGGCTTTTCTTATATAGATAATGTTTTCGGCGTACTCACTCACAGGCGTGTGTCTCGCTTATAGCGTGACCTCGGCAGGACCTAGGATGCCCTTGCTGTACAAGGACATTTCAGTACTGCAATCCATGCCATCTCCCATTTGAGAACCCTAGGCCGCAACCTTTTGGGAAATATCAGGTGCTCCCATCTTTAAGGTACTTCCCATGCTTCAACTTCAAAACATTAATTTTAAAATTAAATGTTTCAAAAATTCTGTAAAGAGGTGTGAATGTTCACAAGGAATGCGACTACAACTACTAATAATTTCAGGTCCAAACACGAAATGTACATTGAGAAACAAAAAAGACAAATCAGAAGTCAATAGTGTCAAATGTTGCTTTTCTCTTTTTATGACACTATTCATGCTAGATTTCATAATTATTTTTCTCAATGTGCATTTAGTGTTTGGACTTGGAATTTCGAGGAATTGTGGTCATATTCCTTGTAAACATCCACATTTTTTTCCAGAATTTTTTAGAAGATTTAAAATTGTTTTTTTTTCAATTGGAGCATGGGGACTTGGGGAGCACCTCAAGGATGGAAGCAGTTGATATTTACCCAGCAACCTTTTGCCTAGCTTATTCTCCACATGGTTGTCTGGACTTATCGGAATCTAGTGAATCCGCAAGACCGGAACTTCCATGTTTTGCTGATAGTTGGGAGCCCACGCTCTATAAAAAAAAATATAATGTGGGGAATCCTTTATTTTTAAATAGTTACAACCCACTACCTAATTTTTCTCTCCATGCAACCATGTCACATCACCAAGCCATGCATGTAGTCATAAGTTACCTTTTCCATTAATCTCTTCATGCAAATCATACCATCTCATGCATGCCTTTTTTCAAGGAATTAAGTTATGTAAGACACTTCTATATATTTTTGCATTAATTTTAGTCTTATATCGCTTAATCATATATTGTTTTAACAAGGTTCTCGCAGCAACACGCGGGGCATCGTCTAGTAAGCTTAAAAGTGTCTTCCCATAAAGGACATTTCACTGAATTGATTTATCAAGATGATACAACTGCATCCAAAGAATGATCGGCCTCTGCATAACATGATGTACACAGCCAACAAGTCCAAATGACCAAAAATAAACAATGTTTTGCAGCAAAAATAAATCAATCCAGCCTAGGGTGGGGCAGATCCTATACGGAGATTACACCACCATCCATGATGGAAGGAAACCTCCCTGACCGTATGCTCCAGCCGAGTAGACACCATCATAAAAAGGTCTCTATCCTCCGACTTCTGCAGGCTAGACCAAGTACGGAGCCATCGCGTACATGTATGAATAACCTGCACAGGAGAGGAAACACATTTATTATTAAAAACCACATTATTCCTGGTAAGCCACAGTGCCCAACATAAGGCAGCCGCCCCCACAAGAATATGTGCAGAATTGTTTATCAATACGCCGCAACCAATTGCCGAACATGTTACGTGCACTACGTGGGGGTATAGATTTGAAGCTATTTGAACTATGGCCCATACTGCGCGAGCGAACTTACACTCAAAAAATAAGTGTTTAATAGACTCGTCATGTTGGCAAAAGACACATGTCTTACTACCTTGCCAGTTACGTCGTGCCAGGTTATCTCTAGTTAAGATGACCCCTCTGCTTAAAAACCAAAGAAATATCTTCACTCTCAGAGGTATTTTCAGCTTCCACAATTTTTTGTTGTCAACTGGAACATCGATATGAGTCATCGCATCATACAATGACTTGACTAAGAAACTATCGTTTTGGTGTAGTTTCCATTGAAACTTGTCTGGCTCGCTTGTCAGTTGAATGTCCTCCATATGAAAGAGTAATTCATTCCATGCTGCCAGGCGAGGGCCCAAGAGGTCCCTACGAAAAGAAATATTAGGGTTTTCTTGTCCCAAAACTTGTTTGATCGTGACAAATTTATGTATGACAATCATATACAAGCTAGGGTATTGCACCATAAGTGAGGTGTGGCCTAGGCAGGAATCTTCCCAGAATCGAACCTGAGAACCATCCCTGACTGAGAAAGTACCAAATTGAAAAAAGAATTCCTTAACCTTCATGACACCATACCAAAAATGTGAATTGCCGGGTTTCCAATGAACTTGAGAAATGGCTTTGGACCCCACGTATTTGTTACGAATGATTTCCTGCCATACTCCATTCTCATTGAGTAATTTGTATACCCATTTACTGAGAAGAGCGATGTTTTTAATCTCAAGATCTTGAATTCCGAGGCCCCCTTGACTTTTAGGACGACATATACAGTCCACCTAGCTAGACAATATTTTTTGGATTCATTATCGCATTGCCAAAAAAATCTGGATCTAAAGTAATCTAGACGCTGAAGAACCCCTTTCGGTAAGTGAAAGAATGACAACATGTATAGAACCATATTGCTGAGGACGGAATTGATCAAAATCAATCGCCCCCCATATGACAAGAGTTTGGCTTTCCAGCTGGCTAGTCGTTTCTCAAGTCTCTCTTCCACATGCTTCCACTCACCGATAGTTAAACGCCGATAGTGAATCGGAATACCGAGATATTTAATCGGGAACTGTCCAAGCTGACAGCCAAAAATGTCAGTAGACTGGCTCCGGGGAGAATTAGTGGTATTGCATTTCTATTTTTCTGCGGTTGTTATTGTTCTCCCTCTTAACTGTTAATCCATTGTGCTCCTTTTTTGCAGCCTCATAATTAGTTCATATACATGTTCTAGACCGTACAAACTAGCATGGTGGTATTGAGAGCACAGTTCTATGATACCTTTGGGTCACCACACCGGACCAAAAATATGGGTTGGTTTTTTATTGTCAATGTGTCATAGAAGTAAGATGGTTTGTTGCTGCTGAGTATCTCTGTGCTTTGTTAAATTTTGCCTGACAATGATGACGTGTGTGTTCAATTTATGGTTTAATCTTTAAACAAGAGGTGGACATAGATCTTAGATTCAGGATTATAGACCTGACTATTTATACATGTCCGATCATTCATCCTCGTGTATAGCCACATTTCGTTCCATATCATATTATCCCTAAGGGTTTGAGTAATATTTATCGCATTGGGAAACTATTTTATTTCTTAGAATTGTAGATATGTTTTTGTTTTTGACTTGTCGGTTGTGTACATGAGCAACCTAAATTTGCAGTGACTTAACACTGGTAAGCTTGTTTATAACTTCTAAAATTGGCATGTAGGAAGGCATCAGGCTGCCCCTCTAACATATTTAAAACTTTTTGTTAATAAGCTTGTTTATAACTTTGTCTTGAATCTCGTAGCATGGTCGATATACTTATGTTTATATTCTAAACTTTTTTTCTAAACCCCTCGCCCTCCCTGAGGCGTTGGTTGATGTGAAGCATGAGGCAAACTTGATTGCACATTTGTTCAAATTACTTACTCTGGGTTGCAGGGATATAGAGGTTGTCACGAGTCCTCCCTGATTACCTATATTAATCGTTGCCCTTCACATGAACCATTTCTCGCAACAAACAACAAAAGCTCTATAACAATTCTTTGAAGTTGGAAGAAATGAACACAGAAGAAACAAAGTATTGCGAGCCAGATGCACAAATGAAGACTGGAGAGAGAAGTAGTGAAGGAAGATGAAGACCATTTTTTCCTAGAAAAGAAGATGGAGACCATCATCAAAGTTTACCTATTTGTGTTTCGGGTGGGACTTACATGCAGAGAAACGGACATGATGGTCTCCGAGATGTGGTGAAGCGGGAGAAATACATGGAGTTTGTGAAATAATTTTATTTTTTTGATGGAAAGACCACTTGGTTGAATACTTGGTCCGGAAACTTCACTCTATGATTTTGTAAATAAATGATATGGCATTAAAAATGCATTAAGATTAGTTTTCACATGTCTTCGTGGTCCAAATTCCATTTGGTAGACAAGCATGTACTGATGGAACTATCTTCAATTTCTATGTAATATCATCAGATTTCGGTAAGAGTTCAAGCATCTTTTGTTTTCATCTTCCAGAACCAGTATATTTTGATACACTTGTTTTGACCAGACAATGCCAATAAGTTAAGCTTAAGAAAATCACACGAAGCATTCATTTGAATAGGCTGGTACTCTGAAATCCAAATAGTTGAGAAACACACACCTACATAGTTGAAAAAAAAGAAATGACAAACATAGTAAGAGCTAGCTTAACGTGCCATACTGAAAATATATGGACTGAAGTAGAGTGATTACACCAAATCTAGAGCAAGGAGTGGACCGAGATTAAAGAGGGTGAAGGAAGAGCAAAATTCGTCTTCTTGATTAGCTGACCGCATAAATAAAATCAAAGCAACATTTATGGTGTCCCGTGGCAATGAATGGGCATTTAACTAGTTAATGAGTATATACATACATACATACATACATACACACACACACATGTATATGTGTGTGTGTGTGTTTTTGTGTCTATACATACATACATACATTTGGTGCTACGGGAGCACCTCACATTAGGTACGGGAGCACCTCACATTAGGTGCTCCCAATTTTCAAAATGCATATTAAATGTTTTTAAAAAATTCAAAAAGTGTGGATGTTCACGCTACATGAATGTACAATCCCTGAAAATTTCAAAACACACATTGAGAAACAAAAAAGACAAATCCAATATAAATGTTTTGCAAAAAACGCCCCGAACATTCATGAAATGACTATTTGGTCCCCATACCGTGATGATGTCCATTGGATCTCAGATTGACAGCCGAGATCGCGTGGGAGCACCTAATGCAAGGTGCTCCCTGCTTTGTTATTGCTGTAGACAGGCGGAAGCATGAAATAACAAAAAGCTTAACTCAGTAGCATCAATGGAGCAACACGTTCGGCTTGTTGGGCCACCAAAGCCAGCCCATGTGTTGCTCTGCATGCACGTAGCAAGCAAAATACGCAGCTTGCCGGCTGCATTAGTACCACCTCGCCTAGCCAGCGTGTAGGAAGTGGATCGCTGCCTATATAAGTCAACAGAAGAAGCAGTATGCTAGTGAGGGTGGCGTTTTGGCTCCTAGGTGTATATACATCGATTATGAAATATATATATATATATATATATACACATAACAAAAAAAATTATATATATACGTTGATTATGAAAATCGAGAAAAAATTCCTCAGTGTACATCCGCACATCCTATGTTTACATACAAAATTTTGGTGAAAAAGTACATTTTTTGTGACATGTATAGAAAGGATAAAAGATGCTTCGTGAATAGTTGTAATCAAGCATAAAAAATTATCTTTTTTACACAATCCAAAAAAATATCTTTTTCATCAAAACACGAGGGACCTTTTCTCGATTCTTTTTAATATTTTAAAATGTGTATTTTAGACAATGGATGCATATGCACCTATGAGCCGAAGTGAATTTCCATATGCATGTAGAAATCCTTGGTTCAGAGGAAGTGCATGGCCCCAGCAGGGAGCATAAATTAAATAATAATAAATGTATTATGCCCGATTGGGTTGGTGGGTTCGGGCATGGGTATGAGATTCAACCCATGGGTAGGGGTGTGGGTTAGCGGCAAACCTGATAATTTCTCGGCATGGGTCTCGAAGATTTCGACCTGACCAAACCCGACCCGATTGTCAGGTTGACTTGTATACTAAAACCTTTCCTTCGCAAGTTTCATTTTTTAGAGGAAACATGCACTGACGTGTGAGTTTTTTGGGAAATGCAAATGCCCACCGGTAGACGGAGAGATACATATGAGCCTTTTCTTACATACCCGTAACATGGAAGTGGGTGGCCAAGCCCATGCGAGACAGTGCATCTCTAGCCCAATCAATCTTATTAGTAGCTTATTCACCTTTTCAATTGTTTCTATCGTATACCAATTAAATTAAAATGTTTATATTAAAAAACTAAAATTTCATTATAATACAATTTGAAACGGGAGAGCTTGTTCACAATTGAAACGAAATGCATTTTATGAAATTATTGAAAAATGTATGTTTAATATTTCTGAAATAAATTAAAATACGAATGATATCATTCAAATTAGTGTGAATGCCTTTTGAATGTTTCCTGAAATATATCTGAATTCATTGGCATATATTTTAATGTTCATGTTATTGATGTGAATATTCTGAATGAGAAAAATGAAATTATCTTGCAAGGAAACTTAGAAAGTGGAAAGTAATTGGAAGATTAGTGAAACTATATTTGAAACCTATCAAAAGAAAAATAGTAACTGTATTTTCAATTTTGAGAGGCCAGTGATTTTTTATGTCTTTGAATTATTTTTATTTTAAATTTAATTTACATATTATTTGGAATATTTTGTTTGTTGGAGAAGATCCTTTTTGAGTTGGTAACAGTTGATTAGTTGAGGAGTTGTTTCCTGGACCAAACATGGTGCTTTTCTCATTTCATTTCGGAGGTGGATGATTTCGGATTTTCCCGCTTTCAGTTTATGAGCCGCTTTCGGTTTACGACATGATTTCACACGTGGATTTTGCCACATTTTTTGACGGGCATGACAGAAGATCATCCAGACCAAAAGCTGTTTTGTGCCAGCCATATGAATCCTTCGGGAGGTGTATTACAGAGGTGCTATTGGCGAAGGTGTTGGATTTTTCTCTGCAAACCCTGCCGTCTCCTCTCTGAGAACTCAGGCTGTAGTAGCTCTACAAGCTGCTCATTGCAAGCGACGACCGCAACCTTGATCTGCTCATAATCCTCATTGGTGGCGATCACATGTTTTCATGGGCATGACAGTTGACAGGAGATATATCCAGACCACAGCCTGTTTTCATGTTTTGAAGTAGGGAAGTAGTACCTACTTAGCAGTCTTGATGTATGCAGTTAATTTGCACCTCACAAAATTCATAGCATATCAGCATCAGATACATAAATGTATGTGCTCATGTACGCAGTACTGTATGTCTTTGTATGATGGAAACAATCATCGGTCAAACAACAGTAATAGACAGAAGATTTACACTCTCTTGCAGGAGAAAGAACCTTGGGACAATCAGCAGCCTTTCACATGTGCGTCTATATATGGATCATTACATACAAAAAGGGTTTAGATAGCCGTGTTTTTTTCCTCGGCCTCAGCCAACGTATCGGAGCAAGACGCCGTCATTTCCGAGCACGAAACCTTGGTTGTCGCCAATGAACCTGCAACGTCCAAACACACCCATTGTAAATTTTGGCAGAGTTTCAGATTCAAACTGCAGAATTCAGTCGACCCAAGTGCTTACTTTACGGAGTAGAGGTTCCCGGGGATGTTATCGGCGGCCCTATCGCGCACCCAGGTCTTGCCGCCATTTGTTGTTTTCAGAAGGACGCCGCTACCACCGGCAGCCCATGCCTCATCCTGTAAAATGGAACCAAAGATCAGCTATTTGTTCAATCAATCAATCTTAGTATCATGTAAACAGAGTACAGTTTGTTTCAGTTATTGTTGCCTTTGAGCGGTAGCCCACATCCAGAATTCCAAACCCCCGGCTTTGCACCGACGCTTCCTCAAAGTCTTCAACTATCTGGAAATGGAAATGGAACCCAGTTAAGAGGGTGTTGACTGACGGGTGCTTAAAGGCAGAATAAAAGAACTACGTTATGCTCTATTTCTTTTACAAAACTGATCAGGCTAGAAAGAGCCCTCACCCCTGTTCCTTTACTGAGGAAGAGTCCACCTCCTCGCACGAGGAGCCACAGACCACCATCTGCTCTCCATCCCATGTTCTGTATCCGCCGAGCCACGGCCCTGTTGTGCGGTTGCCAATATAGCTGCAATTGCAGGGGTGCATAGACACTTCAGAACAAAACCCCGGCCAGACAACTCACTCAAATTGACACTGCTAAGTAGTAGTTTAATATCATCGAACCTGTCCAGGCTCCCATGTCAAGAAGAAGTTGCCGCGGCTGGAGACGGCGACGTAGCTGCCGTCAGGCGAGCGGTTCACCGTGTTGAAAGTGCCGGTGTAGTAACTGGCACCGCTAATGCCGCTTGAAACTGTTCTGCACCACAGACAAAAATGAGAGAGCAAACAATGTCATGCCTTTTGATCACCCAAAATTGCACAAGATAGGAAGCAGGAGGTAGCACCACACGTAGTGCAACACCCTACTACTGTCTCTAAAGCTGATTAGCCAACAGCAAAAATTGTGTAACATGTGTATAACCATTGCAAACAATCTTATAACAGAACTAGCAGAACAAAACTATAAGTTATTCATGAAGAATTCATCTAGACACACATACTTGGCATTTTGGCAAGCTTGTTCCCCTACCTGTTGAGGGTGGCCGAGACGGTCTCCTGCACGGCGGCCTTCCAGTTGTAGCCGCGGTTGGAGGTCACGTAGATGGCTCCCTCGTCGGTCACCATCTCCGCGCTCTGCTCGCCGGTAGCCTGGATGTATACCTGCCACATAATCAACCGTCAGTCCAGTCCCGACCTCTGTTCCCTCCCAGTTTAATTGGTATATGCAATTGAAATGCAAAAAGGAGTGTCACAATTCAGAAAATGCAGTTAAGAGGGGAATGAATTCATCCGTTAGTTACTACCATGTCCCCTGGGAGCTGGGCGCTGAGCGGGATCCTCTCCCAGCTGTCGCCGGCGTCCTTGGTGTGCAGCAGGATGGCCGGCTTGCCGACGATCCACCCCTCCTTGCCGCTGAAGCTGACGGAGTTGAACCTGTAGTTGAAGTCCTCGTCCTCCGCCGACGGGATGGAGCGCGGGAACCAGGTGCGGCCGCCGTCCTTGGTCTCCAGGAGCGTCTGCCTCGTCCCCAGGAGGAATCCTACGACAGAGCAGACAATTGTCGATCGGCATGGTGTTTCTTTGGCCACTAAATCCATGGCCTGAACTGAGCAGAGAAGGTTATGTTCTTACCGTGGGAGGGGTCGTCGGGGACGAAGGCGATGTCGAGCAGAACGACTCCGGGGTCGATGGGGAGCCCGACGCGCTCCCACTCCGACAGGTCCTCCGCGCGCGCCGCGGGGATCCGGGGCAGCAGCAGCGGCGCGGCGGCGGCCGCGACGGCCGCGGTTGCGGTGTCGGCAATGAGGCCCCGGCGAGAGGTGGTGGTGGAGGAGTCGGGCTGGCAGGCGCGGGGGACGAGGAGGCGTCCCCGGCGGCGGGTTGGGAGGAGGAGGTGGAGCGCGGCGGTGGCGGTGGCCATGGCAGGAACGGGAAGCTGCGGTGCTGCTGTCTGTGGCTGCGCACTTCCGCGCGCCTCCTGCCCCCCTTATCCAACCTCTCTTCACCACGAGCTGCTGCATGCGTCTACGTGGCCAAACCATGTGCTTTCTCCATTTTATATGCTAGATAGATAGAAAAGTATTTATTTATCCTCTGCTCAGATGTCATGTACACTGACATGTGAGCCCCGTTTCCTCTTCTCTTTCGGCTCTACAATTTGTTTATATTTTATAAAAAAGCTTTAGGCCTTCTTTTGGTATACATGAATTTTGTGGGATTCCTAAAGCATATGGATTTTATAGATTTTTTTTTCTTTGGAGCACTTTGGTTTGTACTCCCTCCGTAAATAAATTAATATAAGAGCGTTTAGGTCACTATTCTAGTGATCCAAACACTCTTATATTAATTTACAGAGGTCCAAACACTCTTATATTAATTTACGGAGGGAGTAGAAATGAATTCTCATTCCTGTGTAAGACAGGAAGTAATTCTTCACATTTCAAAGGAAAAATGCATATTTATTCCATAGAAAATGACATGCATCTCGTCTCAGTTCCTATGGTTTCCCTATTTTCATGATATTTCGATCACATGGACCAAATGGGGACTTACTTGTTTCATTAACGAAAAAGGAGATTGTTGAACAATTAATAATAAAAAATAGATGCATCACATGCCAAGCCTTCTTAACTCATGTCGGGTGAACACTAAAAAATATGGCCGAGAAAAAGAAAGCCATAGTTGTTATGAGAAAAAAATATCGGAAACAATGGAAAATCCAGAGATTAAGGTTTGTCAGGACAAAGGACGATAAGCAAGCTCAACTATTATGTGCCAGGGACAGGAGGTATCCTGCTCCACCTTCGAGGAGACGGGATGGTCACCCCAGCTTGCCCTGATGGTGTACAACGATCATTGGGAAGCACGTACAAGATGTTTTTTTCCAACTGGGTTCATACCCCTTTCCATTAATTTGTTGATGAAAATATTCAATACACAGTCTTGGCTACAATTGTACCAAAGGAAAAGGATACATGAAAGGGGAGCTGCAAGTTGGGGCATTAACAACCAACCCCCTACAGATGCTCGCCATAGAAAACCTATTCCGAGACAAAACCTTGTTACCCCTGTGACAACATCCAAGCAAAAGCAGAGAGCACATCACTTTAAAGCACAGACACCGACTTCATCTGGGACCGAGATCCAGTAATTGGCCCCGTAACTGGCGGGAGGTTAGCCGTCGGATGAAGGATAGAAAGTCCAGATCAAACACTATGTCCAAAACACTGTAGACGGCATTGTACACGGAGCACTATAGCTTATCCACTGTAACCGAATTCCTGTAGACGCGACTCTGTAGCTGGGACCCTGTTCATTCGGATATGTCCACATATTGTTGATCAGACGGTGTAGAGAGGGGGGCAAGGCATCGTACTGTTCATCGATGACTCTCCCACAGCAAGTCACCGGATCTCAGGTCCTTCATCTGTGTTGAGAACCAACATCACTTCAATCATGAGCCTACTCTGAGTAGCACATCAGTCAGCCGAGGAGAAAGCCACTTAAATCACTGTTGGAGCAATAATGCAAGAACCAAGGGTTCAATCCCTGGTCTCCAGCAGCAAACACACGTGCTGCTACCAGTCCGTCCACGTCATGTTAGTGATATATGAGGTAATAGCACGAGGAGTCCTACAACTTGCACCCAATGTGATGGTTTGGTCCTAAAAGTTGAAAAATGGTCCTACCCACTCCGAAAACTTGCACCTCATGTGCATACCCACTCCAGAGCCAACAGGAGATTGCCAACTGGCGCCAGCTGGACCAGGCGGGTCAGCTCTTGTCAATTTGCACATAGCCCCCTGCCGTTCGTGCTAATTTTCCACCAACCATCGGCAACATGAACTCACGTGCCTAATAACTCTTGCAGATTATTCCCTCCCACACCGATTCGTTCGTCGTCTCCTTCGCCTGTCGGAGCCACGAGAGCCGCTATGTTGTCGTCACCTTGCCGCTAATGGCGTCGCCGGAGTTCTTCGATGGCGGCCGAGAGCCGCCTCCCTCGACGCACCTCGTACGGCCACACTCTGTTCAACCCCCCCCCCCAATTATGGTGCTCTCTGCTCTGATCCTCCTCTCTTCTCTGCTCCTCCTAGATGCATGTATGGATTTATGCTTGATGTACATTTTCACGAAAGACATTAAAAAGATGAAGCATATGAGGTAACCTTAATTCCATTTTTTTGTAGTTTTCTTTTAATAAACTAAACTAGTGAAAAACAAGAAACTAAAAGATTTGATTGCAAGATCTAAAGATATACCTTCAAGTGCTAACCTCCCCGGCAACGGCGCCAGAAAAGAGCTTGATGTGTACTACGCAACCTTCTCCTTGTAGACGTTGTTGGGCCTCCAAGTGCAGAGGTTTGTAGGAAATTAGCAATTTTCCCTCAAGTGGGTGACCTAAGGTTTATCAATCCGTGGGAGGCGTAGGATGAAGATGGTCTCTCTCAAGCAACCCTGCAACCAAATAACAAAGAGTCTCTTGTGTCCCCAACACACTCAATACAATGGTAAGTTGTATAGGTGCACTAGTTCGGCGAAGAGATGGTGATACAAGTGCAATATGGATAGTAGATATAGGTTTTGGTAATCTGAAAATATAAAAACAGCAAGGTAATTAATAGTAAAAGTGAGGACGAATGGTATTGCAATGCGTGGAAACAAGGCCTAGGGTTCATACTTTCACTAGTGAAGTTCTCTCAACAATGAAAACATAATTGGATCATATAACTATCCCTCAACGTGCAACAAAGGGTCACTCCAAAGTAACTAATAGCGGAGAACAAACGAAGAGATTATTGTCGGGTATGAAACCTCCACAAAGTTATTCTTTCTGATCGATCTATTCAAGAGTTCGTAGTAAAATAACACGAAGCTATTCTATCCATTCAATCTATCCTAGAGTTCTTACTAGAATAACACCTTAAGACACAGATCAACCAAGACCCTAATGTCACCTAGATACTCCATTGTCACCTTAAGTATCCGTGGGTATGATTATACGACATGCATCACACAATCTCAAAAGCATCTATTCAACCAACACATAGAACTTCAAAGAGTGCCCCTAAGTTTCTACCGAAGAGTCAAAACGTGTGCCAACCCTTGTGCATAGGTTCCCGAGGTCACGAAACCCGCAAGTTGATCACCAAATAATACATCAAGTGCTAACATGAATATCCCATTGTCACCACAGATAGACACGTGCAAGACATACATCAAGTGTTCTTAAAGATTCAATCCGATAAGATAACTCCAAAGGGGAAACTCAATTCATTACAAGAAGGGAGAGGGGGAAGAACATCATAAGGTCCAACTATAGTAGCAAATCCCATGGTACATCGAGATCAAGACATCTCAAGAACACGAGAGAGAGAGAGAGAGATCAAACACATAGCTACTGGTACATACCCTCAGCCCCGAGGGTGGACTACTCCCTTCTCGTCATGGAGATCGCCGGGATGATGAAGATGGCCACCGGAGATGGGTTCCCGCTCCGGCAGGGTGCCGGAACGGGCTCCCGATTGGTTTTTGGTGGCTATTGAGGCTTGCGGCGGCGGAACTCCCGATCTAGGTTTAGTTCTGATGGTTTGTCTATTTATAAGACCGGCTGGCGTCGAGAACAAGTAAAGAGGGGCCACGAGGAGGTCACGAGCCTCCCAGGCGCGGCCAGGGGGGTGGCCGCGCCTCCCAGGCTCATGGCTTCCTCGGGACTCCTCTTCGGTATCTTTTTCTTCTGGTATTTTTGATATTTTCCATAAAAAATCACAGCGAAACTTTTATTCCGTTTGGACTCTGTTTGATATTCCTATCTGAAAAAGGTCAAAAACACGGAAAAAACAGGAACTGGCACTGGGCTCTAGGTCAATAGGTTAGTCCCAAAAATAATATAAAATAGCATATAAATGCATATAAAACATCCAAAGTTGATAACATAATAGCATGGAACAATAAAAAATTATAGATACATTGGACACGTATCAAGCATCCCCAAGCTTAACTCCTACTCGTCCTCGAGTAGGGAAGTGATAAAAATAGAATTTTTGATGTGGAATGCTACCTAACATATTTGTTCTATGTAACTTCTTTATTGTGGCATGAATGTTCAGATCCATAAGATTCAAAACAATAGTTTAATATTGACATGAAAACAATAATACTTCAAGTATGATAGCAAAGTAATCATGAACTTTTGAAATAACAAGGCCAAAGAAATTTATCCTTACAAAATCATATAGTCTGGCTATTCTCCATCATCCCCACACAACAAATTTAAATCATGCACAACCTCGATATTGGCCAAGTAATTGTTTTCACACTCTTACTTTCTCAAACTTTTTTCAACTCTCACGCAATACATGAGCGTGAGCCATGGATATAGCACTATAAGTGGAATAGAGTGTGGTGGAGGTTGTGAGGCAAAGAGGAGGAGATGGTCACATCGACTCGGCGTATCAATGGGCTATGGAGATGCCCATCAATAGATATCAATGTGAATGAGTAGGGATGTTAGGAGACGTAGTAGTAAATCAAAAAATTCCTACGTGTCACCAAGATCTATCTATGGAGAAATCAGCAACGAGGGGGGAGAGATTGCATCTTCATACCTTTGAAGATTGCTAAGCGGAAGCGTTACAAGAACGCGGTTGGTGGAGTCGTACTCGTAGCGATTCAGATCGCGGTGGATTCCGATCTTAGCACCGAACAACGGTGCCTCCACGTTCAACACACGTGCAGCCCGGTGACGTCTCCTACACCTTGATCCAGCAAGGAGGAAGGAGAGGTTGGGGAAGGTCTCCAGCAGCAGCACGACGGCGTGGTGGTGGTGGAGTAGTAAGGTATTCCAGCAGGGCTTCGCCTAAGCGTTGAGGAGGAGGAAGAAGAGACGTAGGGCTGCGCCAGAGAGGAAGAGAGAACCGTGTCTTTGGCAGCCCCAAAATCTCACATATATATAGGCGGAAGGAGGAGGGAGGGCTGCCTTGGCCCCTCCTCCAAGGAGGAGAGGTTCGGCCGAATCAAAGGGATAGAGTCCACCTCCCACAAGGGAGGTGGACTCCTCTTTTAAAACCCTTCAGCCCTTATCTCTAGATCCCTAGCCACATGGGCCTTTCTAGAAGGTCTTGGCCAGCCCAATATGTGATGGCACACCTCCTATAAAGGCCCAAAAAGTCCTTTGGTCGTCACACCCCTCCCAAGGGTCCTCCGGCACCCTCCCGACACTCCCGGTACAATACCGATGAGCCCGAAAAATTTCCGGTGACCAAAACTGGACTTCCTATATATCAATCTTTACCTCCGGACCACTCCGGAGCTCCTCATGACGTCCGAGATCTCATCCAGAACTCCGAACAACCTTCGGTAATCACGTATACCATTTCCCTATAACCCTAGCGTCATCGAACCTTAAGTGTGTAGACCCTACGGGTTCGGGAGACACGTAGACATGACCGAGACATCTCTCCGGCCAATAACCAACAGCGGGATCTGGATACCCATGTTGGCTCCCACGTACTCCACGATGATCTCATCGGATGAACCACGATGTCAGGGATTCAATCAATCCCGTATACAATTCCCTTTATCTATCGGTATGGTACTTGCCCGAGATTCGATCGGCGGTATCCCTATACCTTGTTCAATCTCGTTACCGGCAAGTCTCTTTACTCGTTCCGTAATACATCATCCCGTGGATAACTCCTTAGTCACATTGAGCTCATTATGATGATGTCTTACCGAGTGGGCCCAGTGATACCTCTCCGTCACACGGAGTGACAAATCCCAGTCTCGATTCATGCCAACCCAACAGACACTTTCGGAGATACCCGTAGTGCACCTTTATAGACACCCAGTTACATTGTGATGTTTGACACACCCAAAGCATTCCTACGATATCCGGGAGTTGCACAATCTCATGGTCTAAGGAAACGATACTTGACATTGAAAAGCTTTAGCAGACGAACTACACGATCTTGTGCTATGCTTAGGATTGGGTCTTGTCCATCACATCATTCTCCTAATGATGTGATCGCGTTATCAATGACATCCAATGTCCATGGTCATGAAACCTCTATTGATCAACAAGCTAGCCAACTAGAGGCTCACTAGGGACATGTTGTGTTCTATGTATTCACACATGCATTATGATTTCCGATTAATACAATTATAGCATGAACAATAGACAATTATCATGAACTAGGAAATACAATAATAAACATTTTATTATTGCCTCTAGGGCATATTTCCAACAGTCTCCCACTTGCACTAGAGTCAATAATCTAGTTCACATCGCCATGTGGTTAACACTTTCATCACTATGTGATCATATCATCATGTGATTAATACTTACATCACCATGTGATCATATCATCATGTGATTAACACCCAATCAGTTCTGGGGTTTGATCATGTTTTGCTTGTGAAAGAGATTTTTAGTCAATGGGTCTGCTACATTCAGATCCGTGTGTACCTTGCAAACTTCTATGTCCTACTGTAGATACTGCTCCCACGCTCCACTTGGAGCTATTCCAAATGGTTACTCCACTATACGTATCTGGATTTCTACTCAGAGTCATCCGGATTGGTGTTAAAGCTTGCATCATCGTAACCCTTTACGACGAACTTTTTATCACCTCCATAATCGAGAAATATTTCCTTCATGGATAGCACGTGGCAGGGCTTCGCCTAAGCACTGCAGAAAACCAATCTAGAGGAGCACCTGTGGAACGGGTAGCACGTGGCCGTAATTTCTGTGCAAAAACCCTCTATTCCACTAGTATATATAGGAGGGAGGGAGAGGCAGCCTTGGCGCCAGCCCAAAGCCTCCTAGGAGTCGGCCGGCTAGAAGGGGAGGAGTCCTACTCCTCCTCCACTCCTAGTAGGAGTAGGACTCTTCCTTTTTAGCCTTTTTTCCACCTTTTCCTTTAGGACTTTTGCCTCCTGCGCCATGGGCCTTATTGTGGCTGTTCCTCCAGCCCAATAAGGGCTGGTTATCACTATCCACAGCCCATGGACCCTCTGGGGTCGAAATACCCCTCCCGGAGGTCTCTCGGTACACTACCGGCACTCCCGGTACACTACCGATGAGCCCGAAACTTTTCCGGTCACCAAACTAGGACTTCCTATATATGAATCTTTACCTCCAGACCATTCCGGAGATCCTCATGACATCCAGGATCTCATCCGGGACTCCGAACAACCTTCAGTCACCACCATACATAACTCTACACTATCGAAACGTCACCAAACCTTAAGTGTGCAGACCCTGCGGGTTCGAGAACTATGTAGACATGACCGAGACACCTCTACGGTCAATAATCAATGGCAGGACCTGGACGTCCACATTGGTTCCTACATATTCTACAAAGATCTTTATCGGTCGAACCTCTATGTCAAGGATTCAGTTAATCCCGTATAACGTTCCCTTTGTTCTTCGGTATGTTACTTGCCCGAGATTCGATCGTCGGTATCTCCATACCTAGTTCAACCTCGTTACTGGCAAGTCTCTTTACTCATTCCGTAATACAAGATCCCGCAACTAACAATTAGTCACATTGCTTGCAAGGCTCATTGTGATGTTGTATTACCGAGTGGGCCCCGAGATACCTCTCCGTCACACGGAGCAACAAATCCCAGTCTCGATCCATGCCAACTCAACAGACACCCTCGAAGATACCTGTAGAGCACCTTTATAGTCACCCAGTTACATTGCGACGTTTGATACACACAAGGCACTCCTCCGATATCCATGAGTTGCATGATCTCATGGTCATAGGAACATATACTTGACATGCAGAAAACAATAGCAATAAACTAACACGATCATATGCTACGTTTATAGTTTGGGTCTTGTCCATCACATCATTCTCCTAATGATGTGATCCCGTTATCAAATGACATCTCATGTCCATGGCTAGGAAACCTTAACCATCTTTTGATCAACGAGCTAGTCTACTAGAGGCATACTAGGGACATGGTGTTGTCTATGCATCCACACTTGTATCTGAGTTTCCGATCAATACAATTATAGCATGGATAATAAACGATTATCACGAACAAGGAAATATGATAATAATTAATTTATTATTGCCTCTAGGGCATATTTCCAACAGTCTCCCACTTGCACTAGAGTCAATAATCTAGTTCACATCACCATGTGATTCGCATTGTTATGAATCTAACACCCAATGAGTTCTGGGGCTCGATCATGCTTTGCATGTGAAAGAGGTCTTATAGTCAACGGGTCTGCGAAATTCAGATCCTTGTGTACTTTGCAAATCTCTATGTCAAACCATAAACACCGCTACCACGCTCCACTTGGTACTATTTCCAAATGGTTGCTCCACTATACGTATCCGGATTGCTACTACTAGTCATCCGGATTGGTGTTAAAGCTTGCATCGACGTAACTCCTTACGACGAACCCTTTATCACCTCCATAATCGAGAAACAATCCTTTAGTATTTTTAGTCACTAAGGATAATGTTGACTGCTGTCCAGTGATCCACTCCTGGATCACTCTTGTACCCCTTGACGGACTCATGGCAAGGCACACACAAGTGCGGTACACAGCATGGCATACTTTATAGAGCCTATGGCTAAGGCATAGGGGACGACGTTCGTCCTTCCTCTTTGTTCTGCCGTTGTTGAGCTTTGAGTCTCACTCAACTTCACACCTTATAAATCAGGCGAGAACTCTTTCTCTGACTGATCCATTTTGAACTCTTTCAAAATCTTGTCAAGGTATGTACTCATTGAAAGTCTCATCAAGCATCTTTGATTTATCTCTATAGATCTTGATGCTCAACAATTAGGTAGTTTTATCCAAATTTTATTTTGAAAATCACTTTCCAAATAACCGTTTATGCTTTCCAGAAATTTTACATTATTTCTGATCAACAATATGTCATCCACATATACTTATCAAAAATTCTATAGTGCTCCCACTCACTTTATTGCAAATACAAGTTTCTCATAAACTTTGTATAGACTCAAAAACTTTGATCACCTCATCAAAGTGTATATTCCAACTCTGAGATGGTTTCTTCAGTCCATGGAAGGATCGCCGAAGCTTGCACACCTTTTAGCATCCTTAGGACTGACAAAACCCTCTGGTTGTATCACATACAACCTTTCCTCAAGTAAACCGTTAAGGAAACGATGTTTTGACATCCATCTGCCAGATTTCATAATTGAAAACGCAGCAATTGCTAACATCATTCCAATAGACTTTAGCACCGCTACGAGTGAGAAAGTCTCATCATAGTCAACTCCTTGAACTTGTCACAAACATCTTTGCAACAAGTCGAGCTTTACAAATAGTGACATTCACCATCAGTGTCTGTCTTCATTTTAAAGATCCATTTGTACTCAACGACCTGCTGTCCAACGAGCAAGTCTACCAAAGTCTATACTTGGTTTTCATATATGGATCCTATCTTGGATTTTATGACCTCTAACCATTTGTCGGAATCCGGGCCCATCATCGCTTCTTCATAGCTCGTAGGTTCATTGTTGTCCAACAACGTGACCTCCAAGATAGGGTTGTCGTACCGCTTAGGAGCAGTACACATCCTTGTCGACCTACGAAGTTTGATAATAACTTGATCCTGAAGCTTCATGATCATCATCATTAACTTCCTCTTCAACTAACGTAGGCTTCACAGAAACATCTTTCTGCGATGCGCCACTCTCTAGTTGAACAAAGGTTTAACAACCTCATCAAGTTCTATCTTCCTCCCACTCAATTCTTTCGAGAGAAACATTTCCTCGAGAAAGGATCCGTTTTAGCAACAAACACTTTGCACTTGAATCTGAGATAGAAGGTTCACCCAACCGTTCTTAGGGTTTTCTATGAAGATGCATTTGTCCGCTTTGGGTTCGACCTCATTAGGTGAAAACATTTTCCACACAAGTGTTGCAGCCCCAAACATTTAAGAAATGACAGCTTAGGTTTCTATCAAACCATAATTCACACGGTGTCATCTCAATGGATTTAGATGGTGCCCTATTTAAAGTGAATGCAGTTGTCTCTAATGCATAACCCCAAAATTATAGTAGTAAAATGATAAGAGACATCATAGCATGCACCATATCCAATAGAGTACGACTATGATGTTCGGACACACCATCACACTATGGTGTTCCAGGTGGCGTTAGTTGTGAAACAAATTTCACATTGTCTTAAGTTGTATGCCAAACTCGTAACTCAGATATTCACCTCCACGATCATATCGCAGTCATTTTATCTTCTTGTCACGATGATCTTAAACTTCACTCTGAATTTGCTTGAACCTTTAAAATGATTCAGACTTGTGTTTCATTAAGTAAATATACACTATATCTACTCAAATCATCAGTGAAGGTAAGAAAATAACGATATGCACTGCACGCTACAAG